>CM041781.1:61917086-62568180 GCA_023374045.1 Limonium bicolor
TTGCGCTTCGGGTGTCAGGTATCCTTTTGATAATATCATTCCTGGTTGGATAACCTGAAACTGTTCGATGTTGTAGTGGTGTGTGGTGATGTGGGCTCTTCGGGGTTTGGTTTAGTCGGTATAGGATAGCAGATATTGAAGGTTCCTAAGTGGCGAGTTCCATTTTATGAGTTCTACTCTTTACTAGTCAATTCATGTTTTAGGTATACTATAATTCTGTGTCATTCACTCATACAAGTAACTAAAACTGTAGACATGCTCTCAAGGATTAAAGGTATGTGAAAGTACCTAAACCGGTCGTTAGACCAGTTCCATCTGAGCGGTCTATGATATGCAAGGCGGACTGTCTATGCGGCACACCTTTCTGAGCACCTCTAGGCCCCTGCCCCTGCTGGCCATACTGGTTCTGCGCATCACCAGTTGCTATCTCTTTGCTCTCTCTGCTTGAACTCCTGGTTGTTGCCCTTCTTGGCCGGGCACTTATAAGCACGGTGTCCCATCTTGCGGCAGCTAAAGCATTTGACCTCTCTTCCCTTGCAATCAGTGCCGGGGTGGTCATTCTTACAATACTTGCAACTGAAGGCACGACAGTCAGAGTTTCCCTTGCCTGAGCCAGATCCAGAACCTAGGCATTGAGAGTTAGCAAGATTCGGTATTCTAAATTTATTTGCTTGCACTTGTGGTTTAACGGGAGTCTTACCCTTAGGCGGGTGAGATCTCAGTGGCTTTGCCGCTACCGGTGTGGAATAGCCAAGCTGCAAAGGCTCAGCTGCCTTCTCAGTATAGCACGCTCTCTCCGGAGGTAGTCTTTTGGGGTTTGGGTGGGGTGGGAGTACTTCCCCTTCTTCTTTCCCCAACCTTTTCCTTGGGTCTGCTCGTCAGAGCCAGTACCCTTGTTGTTGATCTTGCGCTTCTGCGCGTTCTCCTCATCCCTTAACTAGACGGTAATATCAACTCTCGATGCGGCATGGTAACGCTCCTGATATTAGGTCATTAGATGGGATTCTCGCATAATATGGCATTATTTATATTGACTACGGCATAAGGGTTTCAATTCGATGTTTACCTGGAGAGAGGTAAACCGCGTGTACCCCATGCCATACCGGAGGCGATGGCTCAGGTCGCCATAGAAGCGGTCGACCAAGATCTGACCTGTATACCCGAGGTCGGGTAGCAGTCGGAGGATAAGTGAAGGTTGTAGTACTCTTCGACAGTCATCTTATCCATCATTCTCAAAGCAAGCTCCAGCCGCTTCTTGTCTTTACATGTTCGGGATAGTATTTAGATTGAAGGAGGGCAGTGAAGGCGTTCCCAATCAAATGCAGGGTCAGAGTACTAAGAGTATGCATCATCATAATTTACAACGCTTGATTACCGAGTACTAAGAGTATGCATTACATAATGATCTCTCAAGTCTCACAAAAGAATATGAGTTTAAAAATTCCACTCGCCTTTCCAAGTTATCTACTCTCAAAATTAAACAGGTGTACCACATAGTACACTGACTAATCTAGGGCTACATGCCCGTGTACAACTCGGTACACCGTCATTCACTACTAACTACCAAAACTATAACAACCCGGTCCATCTCGACAAATCAACCGTCTCGGGTACCAGTAAGAATAAAAACATCGCCCCAAGGGGCTCAGCTAAAGCTGCATATGATAATCGCATACCCCGCGTGCTAACGGGGGTACGCCGACTACTTGGTCGTATACATGGAGTTCATTAACATTTCGGCAAGCATGCTCAATACAAACAACATTAACCACGTAGAAACAATACCCACACATAGAGCACATCGCAACAATGGAAGCAACACAAGTTATCCATACATTGGTCATTAAGGCCTTGAGGTTCTCTCCTCAAGTTCTAACCTCTTCTAATGTTATCCAAATTCTCATCCGGGTTAGACAGATGTTTTTAATCTTAGCTCATGATCATATGTCTCGCACAAGGCATGATCCACACTTAACCAATTATTTATCTCTTGAAATAATTACTCAGTTAAGTCGGGTGACCTCCGGGCAGAGACGAGGCATGCTCACCACATCTCACCACTAGGCTTTAGATTTGGCTTACTTCCCCGGGTTGCGACCATACAGTTCGGAACCTTGGTGGGAAGGTTAGGCCAGAACTCGATAAGCAATCTCTCTTGCTTCCTCATTCTCACACGTGGCCGAAGCTATATCGGTCTCCTCTCGATCTCAGTCACCCATTTCTCAAGTTAGGTAAGTGAGAAGGTTAAGGTGTTAGAGAGAACTTCTCAAACACTAGATTTATCATCATTTAAACATTTCATGAATTATATAAACTTGTCTTACAAGACATAGTTCAATCAAGTGCAAAGACAAGCACATGATATAAGGAAATGTAGTAAATCATATTCATGCACTTTATCTTGATTAGGTGATTGCATATAAACACACAAACACACAAACCAGGGTAACCAGGTTAGAATAAAGGGCATGAGAAAATCATACCGTTCACCGTCGTTATTCGCTTGTCGAATTTCTTTCGGTGACCGACTAATTGAATCCTATATCATATTAAGTCGAGAGGTTAATTACCTATCATGAACCCAACTCGTTACTTGCTAACGTTTCTCGGTTTATACTCACTAACTCGTTGTTATTCAAACCCTTTTATTTTTGTCACTTACTCAAACTTCTTTTCTAAGCTTGTTCATACCCTTAATGACCCCTAAATATCATTAACCATGTCCTAATTACTTTATATCATCATTACCCATCAAGTACCTACCTTAAAAAACTTTAAAATAAATTCTGTGAAGAAATTGGGGTGGTCCGAGTTTGTGTCCGGGTTTACAAACCCGGACCAACTCCTTTGGTCACTCTCGGGTGCAATTTATGACTGTTCTGGGTATGTGTACTATTTTACAAACCCGGACCACAAGTTCAGACACCTCTCGGGTGAAATTTAGGGGTGGTCCGGGTTTGTGTCCTGAGATGTAAACCCGGACCACTCCTCTGCTACAACGTTCAGCCATGTTTTAGGCCTGGTCCGGGTTTCTGTACTTGTTTACAAACCCGGACCAGGTGTAGTAATGTACTTTCTTCTTGTTTTTGATTCTCTTTCACTTCCAAACTTCTACCAACTTCTTTCCCAAACATCCTAGATATATTCTAGCATGTTTTGACACTGATTAGGCACCCAAAACTGACCTAATACATTCTCTATACTCATCTGTTAACTTAACCCATTTTCACTGTCAATTTTCTTATGTTACATGTTTCTTCTAAGCTGCTGCTACAAATATTTCCTCTCTACTTCCAACTAGCTAAATGATTCCTCATCTAGCACTACTTAGCCTTCAAAATCTCCTTAATCAAACACCAAGTTCACTCTCGAACTTTTGATTAATTCACTCAAAACTCCTTGCTTAAATTCCAATAACTAGTTTCTAGTTCCTAGTTTCATGTTACAGTTTTTGTTCCCTTTCTTACCATTTAACTCACTCATTAATGCACTCAAGCCCATCCATTCCTAGAGAAATTTTGACAGGGTTTGCCTACATTCCTAAGCATTCTCCACACACTAAACAGCTCACAACATCAGTCTTACATCCCTGTGTATATAAGCATTAAAATCACAGCTACAACACACTAAATTCCACAATGTTATCACATATGTACCAGTTTAGCCTCAAGGTTTATTTCCCCCACTTAAGCACATTAAAACAGCTCCATTAATATTCAAATTGTAGTATCATTACTACACTAAAACAAAGACTTTAATTCACGTTAAAAATCTGTTTTGCAAGTCAACAAAGCCAAATCAAGGTGAGCTCATTACCTTGTAAATTTTCGGTTTTCTCTTCTCTTCTTCCTCTTCTCTTGTTCCCTCTTTCTCTTCTTGTTCCCACACCAAACAAAGGGTCTAGATTGCTATCTTCAATCATATCCCCATACCACACAATACAAGCTAATTAATTCCAACTCCCCTCACAAAACTAGTTTTCAAGAGCTAATTTTTTGGGTTTAACTTAGAGATTACCTTCAAGTGTCCAAATGGAGAGTTTTGGCAATCAAAATGATGAAGTTCCAGCACTCCTCAAAGGCAAGAAGAAACCGGCTGGAAATGGAGAAAAGTTCAACGTGGGAATTTTTGATTTTACAAGAAAAAGCTAGAAAAGAAGAGCTTTTGACTTTCTTTTTACCTTGGAGCATTAAGATGAAGGAGACCTAAAATCACCTCTTCAAGCTTCAAAATGGCATACTTCCATGGAGATGAAGATAGAGGTTTCAAGCTTTTGAAGGGTGGAAAACGCTGCCCTTAGCGAGAGGAATCCAACGGTGGTATTTTTGTGTGATTTGGAGTTGATTTGGTTGTTCAAATTCAAGCAAGAAGAGAGGTGCTGTATGGAGAAGTTGAAATCTCCATTGTACAGAGGAAGAAGAAAATAGTACAGAGAGGAGGAGGGAAATCATGAATGAGAAAGGAAAAGGAGGTGAGAGACTAATATCCCATTTTACTATTCCCTCTCTACTTTATGTCTTTTGTCCTCTTGTGTCTTAAGAAACTAGCTACTTAATTAATTAAGTGTGTGTGTGTGTGTCAAATAGAAACCGGCCCCACACTCTACTAATTACCTGGGTCGTTTTTTTTCATCTTTTCGAATTAAACGCGTTTCGTCTCCCGGTTTCGACACTATTCACTCCCGGGACCCGTTTTCTGGAATTTTCTCGTTTAATTAATTTTATAGGTATTTAACTACTATAATTATTACGAGTTTATTAAACCCGTTTAAAATCACGTTTTTCCTTATTTCTCGGAAAACGCGTTTTTAAAGCTCGTTTAGATTTTTAACTCGTTTTCCGGATCCATTTTCTCCGGGAATCATTCCCACGTATTTATTTAGGCCTAATTAAGCTCTTAAATATTCCGTTAACCTAATTAATCACTGTTTTGAAACCCGGGGTATTTTAATCTACCCCCCTTAAGAAACTTTGCCCTCAAAGTTGGTCAAAGTTGGAGGTTTACTAACATTACTCTTTTGACAACTCTATTGTCAAAATTCACACTTCACACACTTCACAGATATCATATCTGTCAAACAGTTCCACATACATATATTCACTGCAAACATAACACACATACACATTGTGCAAACACGCACAATATCATGCAAGCACTAACAACACTACAACCAACGCACTAGCTGTTTCACCGTGTCAAACAAAATGTATACATATACATACAAGAAAAGCTACCCCGAAGCAATGCTAAAACAAAATGGGCCTACCCCCTTAAAGGAGTACGCCCCTACCCTCACGGCACTAGACAATCTAGTGTGTACGAACAGTGTCGGGTGCTTCACCCTCATGGCGTCCTCTAATTCCCAAGTCGCTTCTTCGACGTCGTGGTTTGACCACAAAACCTTCACCATTCGCACTGACTTGTTGCGAGTGTCTCTAGTCTTGGTGTCAAGGATTCATAAGGGACTCTCGACGTATCTCATCGTCGGCTCAAGGGATAGGTGATCAGGCTGTAAAACATGAGACGGATCGGCTATATACTTCTTGAGCTGTGAAACATGAAAGACATCATGAACATGACCCAAGTCTGTAGGTAATGCTAGCCTGTAGGCTACAACTCCAATCCTCTCCGTGATCGCATAAGGCCCAACGTACTTCGGGCTTAACCTGCCTTTCTGGCTGAATCGGAACACGCCCTTCATCGGTGAGACACGCAGGAACACCTGATCGCCCACGGCGAACTCCAGGTCGCGTCGTCGCACATAGGCATAAGACTTCTGCCTATCTTGGGCAGCTCTCAGATTCGCTCGAATTTGCTCGACTTCAGCTTGCATTTGTTCAAGGTACTCCGGTCCAACAATGACCACTTCACTAGATTCATCCTAACACAATGGGGTACGACAAGGTCTACCGTACAAGGCTTGGAAGGCTGACATTTTAATCGATGCATGATAGCTCTTGTTATATGAAATTCAATCAGATGTAGCTTGTCAACCCAACTGCCCTGAAAATCTAAGGCATATGCTCTCATCATGTCCTCTAGTGTCAGGATGGTCCGCTCTGTCTGACCGTCGGTCTGCGGATGGAAGGCTATTCTGAGCTTCAACTCGGTACCAAGCGCTTCACGTGCGGCTCTCCAGTACCTCGAAAGGAATCTGGTGTCGCGGTGATAAGTGTGAAACATATAGGCTTTTAAGGGCTTAATTACCTGATAATCTGCTACAATTTGAGCAATGTTTCCCACTTATTCTGTGTTTTTCCTAAGAATAATGTTTTAATATGAATTGATGCATTCTATATGTAATATAGGAAAAACCCAGAGAAATGAAGACTTTACATCATAAGGGTTACAACGCAACAAACGGGGAACAAATCAGGAGAAGAGACACAAAAATTGGTCACGTCTGGGTCAACTTGGCCGGACGTAAATCCGGACGTCTCATGTCCGGATCCGGACGCAAGCCGGTCATGACCCGAGATCCAGCTCCAAAATTTTGTGTCTTGTCCGGATCCGGACAACGATCCGGACACAACCCGAGTTTCAGATCCAAAACCGCTGTCTCACGTCCGGACACAGATCCGGACGTCACACAGAAATGAAAATAAAAACGCATCGCACTGATAATCACGGCTTTCGGCGCACTCGACTTATCGCTTTCGGGCGCAATTATCAGCAGCGGCGTTTAGCCCACACTGCAGCCTAAATTAATACATGCCCATGCTCAATTAATTACCAACACACCAAACTTCCACTAACCTATGTTGATTTCTCAGCCTATTTAAGCATTCATTCATCATCCATTTCAATTCGTACCAGACTTGCGAGTCTAACCCCTTCTCTCCCTCTCTACATATCCTCTCATCCACGATAACCCTCCATCTCCATTCACAAATCTTCCTCCGTAATTCTTCACCCTCATCCACAGACAGAAAACTGCTCACGGGCTTCAATTACCCGCGTCCGGATTGACGTCCGATCTGGACAGACCCCGAAGAAGGCGTCCGGATCAGCGTCCGACCCCAGACAGCCGGACGTGACACAGACGAGTGTGGGAATTGTAGAATTGGTGACGGCTTCTAAAATCAGTTTTTCTGCTAAATCCCTCTATCCTTATGCTGTTTTATATTGAGCATTGTTATTTTGTCCATGGCTGAGTAGTCGCTTTAAGTTTCGGTTTACTATGTATCTCTAGAATAATTATTTCTGAACCTTTATGATTTTCTGCAGTACAATAGAATAATTTCTTTTCCCTTATGAATTCCTAGACTTGTTAATCTGATCAATTAACTGAGTTTATCAGTTTGTTAGCTTATAAGTGAGAACTGCGGCTATCAATTGACTACAGGGAAAGAACCAGTTAGTATAGAGATGGTCATTCCTCTAAACACTAGCTGACCATTAACCTAGACTACACTTAAAGCAATTAGTAAACAGTGGATTCATAACGAGAGTTAGGATTCGGTCTTTGCTAATTAGAATTCGTGGAGCGGGAGACCGAATACGAGTTATCCTTATTCTAGGATTTTTTTCAGAATTCTGTAGAAATCACTTAGGGGAAGAAATTGCAAACCTAGAGAGAAGTAGTAAACCAGAATTTCCCTTATCAAACAAAAACAAACAATTATTTACCTGTTATTTATTGCTTATTGAACTCTTTTACAACATTCACCATCACATACAAAAACCCCCAATTTCCTATTATTTTTATTATTCTTGTTTTGTGTAAGTAGAAATTAAACTAGCCACTACCTCCTTGGATTCGATACTCAAGGAATACTCCGAGATTTAAACTTGCTATAATCGACCGGTACACTTGCCGTTAGGTTAAACCCCCCAACAACAATTTACCGTTAGGTTATACCCCAACAAGTTTTTGGTGCCGTTGCCGGGGAGGCACAGTTGCTTAGTTTAATTTTTTATATTGGTATTATTTTATTTTATTTTTGCTCTTTTAGTTTATTTTTGTTTTGTTTTATTTTATTTTCTTTTGTTCATTTTCTTAGCTCTATGCAATTTGTTTCTTATTTTTTTGGTTCTAGTTTATTTTGGTTTTACCCGATTGAGTTTACTTTTACAACTACATTACTGTCAGTTATCTGATTTTGGTTTATGGTTAAAACTCGTTCTGAAGCAAATCCTGATTTGAGCGGAACATGAGATAGAATGACTTAAGAAAGTCATCAGGGATTGGTACTGGAGTCTTCAGTTGAACCAGAAGTGTTTTTTCAAAGACTCACCAGGTGATACCTTTGTTTCAGAAGAAGAGAATCTTATGAACGGTATCACAGAGAAAGAAGGATGAACGACTACACTCGTCCGAATGTGGAGGGACTTTGAGCCTCGATTTTAAACCCTATCCTATGTGATTAAAGTTGAATTAGACCTTGTCGGGTTTTAGGTCCACTATAACCAAGATTAATAACTATGTCAAAAACAATAATTATTAAAACCTAAGCGGCTCACTGGAACCTATTATGAGTCGCCACCTAATTTTAACCTAGAGTAAATCAGAAAGGTAGAGTTCGGTTCGGGCTTGTATTCGACTTATTTAGGGTTCAATTACTTTCATTACCCCTAGAAGTCGTTTTTCCTCTACTTAGTTTAATTACGGCTTATTACGAGTCGTTTAACCTAAGTGCGCGAGCTTCCGTTTTTTTTGTGTTTTTTAGCATTTTTTGACGAAAATTAAAGTGGAAATTAAAATTACCTAACACTAGGGTTTCGGAGGCAGAATTAGGTCAAATTTTGTTTCCGTCGTAGCCACGGACCTAATGTCCGAGACCACGGACCCAGTTAACCTAGTTTATACAGAAGAGTCGAAATTAAGAAACAAAATTTGCAAAGTCCGGGCCCGTACAGGCTGTCCGTGGGCCCCGACATCATAAAAAAACCTAATTTTGAATTTAAAATCCCGCGCCGTCCGTGGCGTCCGAGCTACGGACAGGGAGTCCGGGCCCCCGGACATGACGTCCGTGTTGCGGACCGCCTCGACGGCGACGTTAGGCTGTTCCCGAGGTGTTTTTTGGCTCAAATTTTAGGTGTGTAGCCTGAAGATTCCATCATGTTAGTAAGAAAAAGATTCAATTTGAAGCCAAATTTAATACGAAACTTAGCTAACAATTCTAATGCGAAACACAAACAAACCTAATTCAGAAGCAGGAAAGTCAATCGATTAGTTTTGACCAGAGATTTATTGAGATCAAAGAGTTAGGAAATTTGGTTTCTAACCTGTTTTGGTTTCGGAAAGCTCTTGTTCCTCACGTCGGAATCTTCAAAGCTTCGTTGTGGCCGATCTGGTTCACTTCGACCTAGCTTCTGGACCCTTCCTTGATTGTTAACCACGGTTTGCCTCTGTATTTTTGTGTTTTGGTGCTAGGAATATCAATGGAGAAGAAGGAATGTGTTTTTTGGTGATTTCGGGATGATTTCGGTATAGATTCAGGCTCGGGGTTGCAAAAACGTTGGAAGTAGTTGACGGCTGAGTTCTCTGACTTTGGGGATGATCTCCTCTGCCTAGTTCTTCTTGGGGGTCCTTTTATAAAAGAGCATGGTCAAATTGATAGAGCAAGATCTGTTACTTTCATTCTAAAATACTGATTTAGTGCTCCAGAAGTGTTTTTTATATATGTTCAAGCGATAAAATTATGAAAATTTAACTGAAGGTAAAAAATGATTTTTAGGAATTTTGAGATTTGGACTCGGATTCTTTTGATAAATAATCGAGAGAATAAAAATCCCACAATATTGAATCTCCATAATCATACACTACTTATTGACAGATTTTAAAAACGAAATTCCAACGGCATTAGTTCTCTAAAAATCATCCTCTATCTTGTGTTAAATTTCTTGACTTTTGTTTTGATTTCGTCCTTTTCCCCGGAGATCCCCAATTGCAAAAATGATTGAATCTTTCTCTTTATTTTTGGATGGTTCCCCCTAAAATAATTTCCTTTTTATGACTGTATGTAGTCATGGTAACCATGTGACTTTTATTTAATTTTGGAAACCTTTTATTTTTTTCTATTTTGAGGCTATTTCATGTGTTAATTATTAAGAAATTAGCTTATAATATGAATTAAAAGCTAAATTTCCAGAAATAATGTTATCAGAGAATCATGAAATACCTTTCATACTGAACCATGATGTTTGGAAGTTTTGGAGATAATGACAAGTCATATGAAAAAGAAAAATCGAGAATGTCCTTGGAAAATCCTACATTGTGCATTTTTGACCACTTTGCCCCTTGTAACACGTATGCTTAGAGACTACTTCCGGGGGGTTGAATTTTGGGTATAACAGGACTCACATCACCAATAGTAATCCCTGCACTACCGAAGGGGTAGAATGGCAATTCAAGACCCATTATGTCACGATGGTCTTGAATGCTCCACAGTTCAGTGGAGTAGTTACTGAAGACCCAAATGTTCATCTTACATCCTTCCTGCGATTGGTTGGAGCATGTTCAACACCAGCTTCTCAGGAGGTAGCCAGGCTAACTTTTTTCCTTTTTCACTCAGGGACAGGGTTGCAGAGTGCTGAACTCCCATCTCCGAACAGTATCACTTCCTGGAGCGCTAGCAAATACGTTCCTAGCTAAGTACTTTCCACCATCCCGAATGCTGGCAATGAGAGGTGAGATCACAAACTTCAAACAGTATAGCGGTAAAACTCTTTCTGAAGCTTGGGAGCGATTCAAAGGAATTGTAAGAAGAGTGCCACATCATGGTTTGGGAGAAGAATTTGTATTGCAATCATTTTATAAGGATCTAGACCCCCAGAGCGGTCTATTAGTTGATACCTGTGCAGGAGAAGTCTTATGAAGCTTCCAATCACCAGGATAAAGGAGTTGTTGGAAACTCTTTCCAATTCAGCTAACCAATGGGGAGGTGCTAGAGCTGCCACTGAGATCTTTCCAAAGAAGAATGCAGGAATTTATGAGGTAGACTCGAATACCCTCTTTGCTGCTAAAATGGATAGCATTTCTAAGCAGTTTGAGAAGATGTGCACATTGATGAACCCAAAATCAAACGCATCGGCTATCACTGATTCATTCCCTCAATGTGAGTATTGTGGTAGAGGTTCTAACATGTGCCAATGTGTTCCACCGCAAAAAGAGGCAGCAAACTATGTTGGTAACAGACCGGGTAATTATTTCTGAAATCAAGGCAACCCGGGTTACCATTCTCAGCAGCAGAATCGTTACCAAGCTGGCGGTAACAGCAATTACAACTAAAAACCTCAACAACAGTATAATTCCTCTTATCAGAAGCCCACTACAGAATCAGCAAGTACAGAATACGAGTGCTGGTGCGTCCTCTAGTATGGATGAAGTTCTGGCCAGAATGAATGATTTCATCACGGTTAACACCAAGAAATTTAATGAGCTGGAAGCTTTCAATCAGAGCAAAGGACCTTCAACAATGATCAAAGGACATTCAATAGGAACATCGAGACTCAGCTATCTCAGATATCGCAGTAGTTGGCTCAGCGTCCTTTGGGTTCTTTGCCCAGTCAGTCAGAGCAGAATCCAAGAGAGCATGCCAAGGCAATCACGTTGAGGAGTGGTACACAGCTTGATCCAGTGATCCCTGAAGCTGAGGCTCCTCTTCCTAATATTGAGCGAAATGAAGAAACTGCACCAGCAGGTTCTCAGGAGGAACCAGTTGAAGAGGAGGTGGCGATTAGCAAGACTCCTAAGATTTCCCCACCTCCACGCCGCGCAGTTGATGAAGCGTCGGTTCCTTTTCCAAACCGGTTGAAGAAGAGACCTGGATGAGCAATTTGGTAAGTTTTTAAGTATTTTTAAGAAGCTAACCATTAACATTCCTTTTTTCTGAAGCGTTGAAGCAGATGCCGATATATGCAAAGTTCATGAAGGACATCCTGTCCAATAGACGGTCTTTAGTGGAGAAAGATACTGTGCAGCTTACCGAGAGCGTTTCAGCCGTTCTTTCGAAGAAGCTTCCACCTAAGCTTGATGATCCAGGTACTCCGGTCATACCTTGCGCGATAGGTAATGTGAACTGTGGTAAGGGTTTATGTGACTTAGGTGCGAGTATTAATTAATGCCCTTATCAATGTATTTGAATCTTGGTTTAGGAGAATGTGAACCTACCCGAGTTACTCTACAGTTAGCTGATAGGTCAATCATCCTACCTAAAGGGGTGGTAAGGGATTTAATTGTTTCGGTTGGTACTTTTGATTTCCCTGCTGACTTTGTTATTTTAGACATGGAAGAGGACAAGGTAGTACCGCTTATCTTAGGTTGACCATTCATGCGTACAACAAGGACCCTCATTGATGTCGAAGGAGGGAAGATTATACTTCGGTTACATGATGAGCAGCTTGTATTTGATATGACCAAGGCTACTACTCACCCTTCTGATGTTCATGCTTGTTTCAGTTTAGATTGTATTGATACCTTGATGCAGGACTATTCTTACAGCCCCACGGAGCTGGATGCATTGGAGAAATGCTTGGTAGAATCCATAGAAACAGTTCATGATGATTCTGAGATTTCTGCTGCAGCATTTCAGCTTGCTGCTGGGAGGCCATATAGGAAGAACCACAGAATCGAAGAGGAACCGCTGGACCGAGTTCCAAAGACGCTAGCTCCTTCTGTGGAATCACCACCTTCCCTTGAAATTAACCCTCTTCCTAGTCACCTTAATATGTTTTCTTAGTTTCTCCATCTGATTTGCCTGTCATTATTTCTAATAGTCTAACCAATGAACAGGAGGAAGCCTTGTTGCAGGTTCTAAAGAGGAACAAAGAGGCACTAGGGTGGTCCATTGCTGATATCAAAGGCATTGCCCCTACATTCTGTACTCACCGCATTTACCTTGAGGAGAATGACAAACCAACGAGACAGCCTCAGCGAAGACTAAACCCGCACATGAAAGAGGTGGTTAAGAAGGAGGTTATCAAGCTCTTAGATGCAGGTATCATCTACCCAATTTCTGATAGTGAATGGGTAAGTCCTACACAGGTCGTACCTAAGAAAGGAGGTTTGACTGTGGTGCCTAATGATAAAGGTGAATTAATTCCTCAGCATACTATTACAGGGCATAGAGTTTGCATTGATTATAGGAAATTAAATGCCGCCACTAGGAAAGACCATTTCCCCTTCCTTTTATTGACCAGATGCCGGAGAGGCTTGCAGGACAAGAATATTACTGTTTCTTAGATGGTTACTCCGGTTATTTTCAGATTCCAATTGCTAAGGAAGACTAAGAAAAACCACTTTTACAAAAGAGTGCTTGGATGCGTTTAATTTGCTTAAAGCTAAATTGGTTTCTGCACCTATTATTGTTGCTCCTGATTGGTCGTTGCCTTTCGAGATTATGTGTGATGCCAGCGATTACGCATTGGGAGCAGCTTTGGGTCAGAGGCATGACAAGGTATTGAGGATAGTCTACTATGCTAGTAAGACTATGAATGAGGCGCAGAAGAACTACGCCACGATGGAGAAGGAGCTGCTGGCGATTGTCTTTGCTTGTGATAAGTTTCGACTGTACATCATTGGCAGCAAAGTCATCGTGCACACCGACCACTCCGCTCTCAGGTATCTCTTTGGAAAGGTTGACGCTAAACCTCGTTTGATCAGATGGATTTTGCTTTTGCAGGAATTTGACATTAAGATTAGAGACAAACCTGGAGCGTAGAACGGAGTAGCGGATCACTTATCCCGTATGGAAGTTCCAGATGATGGCAGGCTGATCAATGAGTATTTCCCTGATGAGTATGTCTACATGATCGGTCATTCCACGGACCCTTGGTATGCTGATATTGCAAATTACCTAGCCAAGGGCATTGTTCCTCCAGAGTTGTCATATCAGCAAAAGAAGAAGTTCTTCTCCACAGTCAAGCATTACCTTTGGGACAACCCGTTTCGGTTTAAGGTCTGTGCAGACGATATGATTCGTCGTTGTGTATCTGAGAATGAAGCTAGAGACATCCTGACGCATTGCCATTCTAGAGAAGCAGGGGTCATTTTGGTCCAGCTAGGACAGCCGCGAAAATTTTGGAGGCTTGTTTCTTTTGGAAAACTATGAACAAGGATTGCTATCAATTTGTTTCCACTTGTGATGAATGTCAAAGGCAGGGAAATTTATCCAGACGCCACGAGATGCCATTGAATTCGATCTTGGAGGTTGAGCCGTTTGATCTTTGGGGCATTGACTTTATGGGACCGTTCCCACCATCTCAAGGTAACCTCTACATCTTGGTAGCAGTAGATTATGTCACCAAGTGGGCTGAAGCAATAGCGGCACCTACCAATGATGCAAGAGTGGTGCTTAAGTTTTTAAAGAGGAATATCTTTTCCCGTTTCGGTGTTCCACGAGCGATCATTAGTGACGGGGGTACACACTTCTGTAACAAACAGTTTGAAGCTCTTCTGCAGAAGTATGGTGAACGACATAAGGTTTCTCTACCATATCACCCACAAACAAATGGACAAGCTGAGATCACCAACAGGGAGCTTAAGTGGATTCTCTAGAAATCTGTCACATCCTCGAAGTGAGACTGGTCCTTTAAGTTAGATGACGCCTTGTGGGCATACCGCACTGCCTTTAAAACACCTTTAGGTATGTCCCCATACAAGTTGGTTTATGGTAAAGCGTGTCACTTACCCGTGGAGCTGGAGCACAAGTCTTTTTAAGCAATTAAGGCATTGAATTTTGATCTCCAAAAGGCTGGTGAGAAGCGTAAGCTACAACTGTGTGATCTGGAGGAGTTTAGAGAGGCAGCTTACGAAAACGCCAAGATTTATAAGGAGAAGACGAAGAGGTGGCATGATAAGCTGTTGGTCAAGCGTGAGTTTCACGTGGGGGATAAAGTTCTTCTATTCAACTCCCGCCTGAAACTATTCCCAGGAAAGTTAAAATCTAGTTGGTCCGGCCCATTCACAGTGACAAGTGTCTCACCTTATGGAGCCGTTGATCTAATCAACACAGAAGGTGAGACATTCAAGGTCAACAGATCCCAACTAAAGCATTATTTGAGTAGTAACAGTGCCGAAGTTCATTCGGTGATCACTGTTTACAACCCGCCAACTGATGCACCAAGGTCTAGCCAAAGACCAAAAGATGGGCAGCTTGGTGGGAGGCAACCCACCAGTAAAAAACCTCCTCCCCACTTTCCTATTACTTGATTTAATTTTCTTTTAATCTATTGAGAATTTTTACTATTTTACTGCAAGAGACCCGACTCCCCTATTTCAAACTCTGCCTGGATCCACTTGAGTTCTCCTGGTTTTGCAGATTTACCCTTTTAGGTACTTCACTCTAATGCTAAACTGAACTCAAGTGTGGGGAAATATCATGGTAGCATTCACCACGGATCAGGGAGTCCTTTAACACTCTTGCTATTTTATTTCTGCATTTCTTGTGTTTGTTTTATTTTTGTTTGATTATTTTTGGTAATGCTTCCTTTTTAAATTTTTATTTTAAATAAATGATGTGTTTTAGATTAATGGTTTTTAATTAAATTTAATATATATATATATATATAAATAATTCAACGCGTCCGGACGCAAAGCCAGACGCTTACAAAACCTAATCCGTCTGGATCCGGACGTCACTCAAAACAGAAGCGCTCCGCGCTTTCTTCTCTCTTTCTTTTCTTTCTTTTCTTCTTTCTTCTTTCTTCTTCCTCCGTCTCGAACACGAACCAGAGCTCGCACACCCCTATCTTCTTCCACCATTTTCACCTCCTCCAAACATCACCACCACCACCGCTCCCACCGGCGACACCAGGAAACCACCCAGCCACAACAGTATCACCCAGTCGCCTGCATTTTCTTCTCCCCCCAACTTTCGAAACCCCAAAATGGAATCAGATGGCTCGTACTAGAGAGGAGGTGCTACACGCACGGGTTCCTCTTCGAGGAACCCACGCCCCGATGACCAGTCAGAGCCAGCCCAGACCCCACTCCGACCTGATGGCTTCTGATCTGCTACCGCCCGGACTTGGTATGATTAGGGCGGGTCCTTCGTCATTGAGAGATGCATCAGCGTAGAGGCATCAGCTGCCACCGGGCTTACAGACATATTTAGTGGTATTGGCGCTAGCAGTATCCTGCGCATGGGCAAGGTGTGTCTTCTCTCTGGAGCTGGTACGGGAGTTCTATGCCAATGCTGTGGCATCAGACATGACACACATGATCACCTCCTATGTGCTCCAGTTCCAGGTGGAGGTAACCCCTAAGACTTTTGCTGTTCTTTTACTCCTCCCGGACAATGATGCTACCCATTTAGATTTTTCGGAGGATTCGCTTAGGCAGAGTTAGTCTAGGTGGTTACAAGAGGTCGGGAGTACTACTCGCTGACGGGGTGAGGAGAATAAGGTTGTTCTCCCGTATGCTCTCCTCCCTTCCCTTCCCTAGAGGAACCTAGCAGAGATCCTCAGTCATCAGATCCGGCCTCATGCTGGGGATGATGCTTCTGACGAGGATTGTGTCCTCCTCGACTACCTCCTGGCCTCACCACATCCACCAGCTCAGCAGCTCTCGCTCCCTTTCGTGATGTTTAGGCAGCTCCATAAGGTGGTGACTTATCTGTGGACGAAGAAGAAGAAGATCACCCTTATCTTTCCCATTTTTATCCAGCATCTTCTTGTCTCCACACTCCCCGAGGAGATCTTCACTGATATTGAGGTGAGGGAGAGGGAGACACCCATCTCCCTTGAGACGTTCAGGAGATGGGACTTCTTACGCCTCGCCGACGGCAGCTGGGTGAAGGGCAGCTCGGCCTAGGATCCACAGGCACCTCTGCGAGCTCCAGCTCTACTCCGGTGCCACTGCTACCATGGCACCTCCCATACCCCCAGTGATGAGCATCCCGCCAGAGATGCAGACCATGATGGACTCCCTACTCCAGCAGCAGCAGAGGATGGAGCAGCGCTTTGGGGGTATGGAGCAGCAGTTTGGGGATGTACGGCAGCAGGTCGGGGATGTCCAGCAGCGCCAGGTGCACATGGAGGGACATATAGATGACATCCGCCTGACTCAGGGCACCTCCAGGCAGAGCAGACTTCCCTCCGTGACACACAGACTATGCTCACAGAGCGCTTGGAGCGCAGTATGCTTTTCAGCGGGAGACTGCTCAGTTCATGGCACAGGCTTCTGCTCACCAGAGAGAGGCATCAGCTCATCAGGCCAGACTACCCAGCTCTTACAGATGCTCATGGCCCAGATGGGAGCGAGACCCGCCACCACCCCACCGCCTCAGTGACCGCCATACTATCTTTACTACTTTCTTTTATTTTGGTTGTTTTTCTGTACTTTTCTTTTTTCTTTGACTTATTTTACTTTTGTTTGTTAAAACTAACAGTAAAACACGAGACTGCAGGTGAAGTGGTAATGGTAATATTAGGCAGTGTTTTTGAATTCTTAATTGCTAAATTTCATGTTTCTCTGAGCAGTGCAGCGTTCTTAAATGATTAATTTACATGTCCCCTCCACTGCGAAACAAACGGCTATAAGTACAGGAAATGGAACCACACTACTTGCGAACGACTGCTAAGCTTGAATTATGGGGAGTATTCTTTCTCTAAATATAACTCATACGATTCAAATATTCTCTGTCGTTCGAGTTAATGCACATTATTCTGTGGTTGTACATGCCAGTGAAAAATTAGCAACTTTTACTCTGCCAACACGCATATTGTCTGTGACTCATGAGGAATATCTCGACCCCTGCAAAACTTCAAGTGTGAGGAAGAACATCTTCCTCAATCAGTAACACCAGGGGGTCTCAGTTCCAACTTTAACTTATTAATGTTTCACCTTTCTTGCGTTAAGGATTCATTATTGCATATGCATCCACTATGAGTATAGCATGTTTTGAAAGCTCTTTTAACTTCTTTTCTTTTATGACCAATGGGGACATTTCTCCTCTTAAGTGTGAGGAAGGA
This sequence comes from Limonium bicolor, assembly GCA_023374045.1. Lineage (NCBI taxonomy): Eukaryota > Viridiplantae > Streptophyta > Magnoliopsida > Caryophyllales > Plumbaginaceae > Limonium > Limonium bicolor. Next base: position 61,935,003 of record CM041781.1, read on the forward strand.
AAGACCTTTCCCTGAAACATGCTAGTTGTTCTTTAATGCTACACTTGCTTTTTGCTGCTCTAATGCCTGTGCACACCGAGTGAAATTAAACCAAGTGAAAACCGTAGGAATCTTTTTGCTTGATGAGGTTTGTATAAATAATTTTAATTAAAAAATACTCTCTTTTCACTGAAATATGGTAGACTGGCTAGTTGTGGAAACCAGATTATTTTAGCTTGGGATTTTGGAAATGAAGTGAATGTTTGGAATGAAAAGGATAAGGCAAGGTACTCCACTGATCAAAATTTTTTTTTCCTAACAATAGCAGGCCTCGTCTATCCGGTTATTAAGTCTTAAGGGTGCTTTAACACCTATCTACCTAAGGTCTCGGGATCTGGGATAGTTGGCCCAACACCATCTCAAGGATAGAGAGAAAGTCTGGGTTACGGAATAACTCTGCAAAAATTTTCAATATTAGCTTGTTCTATACATAATTCTTGAAGAAGAATGCTTTCGCTTACAGAAGAGATAATTGTAGTTAAAATTTTTTTTTGATCATGAGTGCGTGGTGTTGAAAGGTATTGCGGAATAAGGCATTACTTCACACCCCTTGTCATCCAAAGGTTAGAGGAATGAAAATTGGTGGAAAGTCCTGTTATACCCAAATTTCAACCCCCCCTGGAGTAGTCTCTAAGGCATACATGTTACAAAGGGCAAAAGAGGTCAAAAAACACCAAGGCGGGATTTTCCAGGGACATTTTCGGGATTTTCTATTTTTCATATGACTTGTTCATAACCTACAAACACTCCCAAATATCATAGTCATTATGAAAGGTATTTCATCATTTTCAGATAATATTTATTCTGGAAATTAAGCTTTTAATTCATATTATGAGCTAATTTCTTTAATAATTAACACATGAAATAACCTCAAAATAGAAATAAACAGGGGCGGACCGAGGCGGGTTCCCGCAGGGTCCCGGACCCCATAGCTTTTCTGATAATAAAAAAATATTTTTTAAAAGTATAGTTTTAATAAAGTAAAATTAAGTAAAATACTGCCAATTGATAATAATTTAGTGGTAGAAACATGTGTCCTACATGAGATTGTAATGCTCAATAAATTTATGATCACACATTTATACACCTTCAAATTTTAATATGTTACTGTCGAAAAATATTTTGGACCCCATAAGATTTGACTTCTCGGTCCGCCACTGATAAAAGGTTTCCAAAATTAAAATAAAATTGTCACATGGTTAGCATGACTACATATAGTCAAAACCTGAAATTATTTTATTTGGAACCTTAACCCAAATTTAAAAGAGAAATTCAATAATTTTTACAATTTCTCTCACCTCTGGAAAATACCGAAATCAAAACAAAATGTCATGAAATTTAACACAAGATAGAGGATGATTATTAAAGACAAATGCCGTTGGTATTTCGTTATTTTGACTTTCCAATAATAAGTTATGAATTTTGGGAGATTCCAGATTGTGAGATTTTTATCTAACTGGTTATTTATCAAAATAACCCGATTCCACATCTCAAAATTCTTAAAAATCATCCTTTATCTTCAGTTAAAATTTCATAATTTGTCTCGCCCTGCAACATATTTTAAAAATCAGATACCCTTAGAGCACAAAATTAGGGTTTTAGATAAAAATCTTGTTCTATCAACATGGCCTTGCTCTTTCTATAAAAGGACCTTCCAAAAAACGACCTAGGGCAAGGGAGAACACTTCCAAAGTCAGAAAACACAGCCACAAACCTTCTCCCCACGTTTTTACACTTCCAAGCCTCAAATCAATACCGAAACACTACAGAAATCACCCCGAAACCACCAAAACTCATCCTTTCTTCTCCCATTGTACATCCAAGCACCAAAACACCAAATACAAGAACAAACGTGGTTTAACAGCCCAAGGAAGAAGGGGTCATAAGCTAGTTTTGAACTCAAGCCAGAACCGAATCCGGCGAAGCCTCGAAGGGCCCCTTGATGTGAAGAATCCAATCAAATTCGAAGGTAAACAGGTATAAATCTGAATCTCCTAACTCCCCACGAAGTGTTTAATCTGGTGCTAAATTTTACTTCGAACTGACTCTTTAAGGTTTCTGAATTGTCGTTTGTTTCTGTTTCTGTTCATTAACTTGTTCATTAAGTTTCGTCCATAATTTGTAGTCATATTGAAAACTTTCAATCACTAACTTCTTGTACATCTTTCAGGCTACACACCCATAAAATTTGAGCTCAAAACACCATCAGGAACCTCCCAAACGCCGCCGTCCGAGGGCGGTCCGCACCCACGGACGCTATTCCGGGGTCCCGACGCCTTGTCCGTAAGCCCGGACGCCCCCGGACGGTGGCGGCATTTCAAAATTTCAAAATTAGGTTTTCTAAAATAATGTCCGGGCCCACGGACATCCTGTCCGTGGCCCCTGTGTTTTCTGTTTAATTCGACTTTTATGTTCACATAGGTTAACTAGGTCGGTAGTTCGGACATTAGTCTGTAGCCACGGATGGAAACAAAATTTGACCTAATTCTGCCTCTGAAACCCTAGTTTAGGAATCTTTAATTTTACTAATTTTTCTGTCAAAAAAAGCTAAAAAACACAAAAAGTAGAAGCTCGCGCACTTAGGTTAAAACGACTCGTTATAAGCCGTAATTAAACTAAGTAGAGGAAAAACGACTTCTAGGGGTAATGAAAGTAATTGAACCCTAACAGTCATATACAAGCCCCCGAACCCGAACTCTCCTTTCCTAATTTGATCTAGGTTAAATAGGTGGCGACTTATAATAGGTTCCAGTGAGCTAGCCTAGGTTTTAATAATTATTGTATATGACATAGTTATTAATCTTAGGTTATAAGTGGACCTAACCCGATTAGATCCTAATCAGCTTTAATCAACATAGGATAGGGTTAAAATCGGGGCTCACAGACTGGCGACTTTGCTGGGGACAAACTTCTTAATTTTTAAGAAGAGGGCTTAACTCGAAAATGTTTATTTATGGCTTTATTACTCTTTTTGTTTACTTTCGTGCGCACTTTAATTTTCTGCACCTTCGCATCATAGGAGAGCGAGGGTCCACACAAACCAATTTCACCCCGGACCCGTTTGAGGGTCCCCTGTCAGGGACTCACACCTTTTAGGTGATGTGAAGAAGCGGGGGAAAGAGGAGGATGTCGTCTAACCACATCCCCTTAATACATGGGCCTTCCCCAAGCGTTTTCCTGCAGTGCCCTTACCTAGCCCATTGTTTGGTCAGTCAAAGACCCGACCGTAGACGCACACCTTCAGGTGATGTGAAAGAGTGGGAAGCCCAAAGAATAGCGTGCAAGCCCGAGAGACCGTCTATTGGACAGGATGTCCTTCATGAACTTTGCATATATCGGCATCTGCTTCAACGCTTCAGAAAAAGGAATGTTAATGGTTAGCTTCTTAAAATACTTAAAAACTTACCAAATTGCTCATCCAGGTCTCTCTTCTTCAACCGGTTTGAAAAGGAACCGACGCTTCATCAACTGCGCGGCGTGGAGGTGGGAAATCTTAGGAGTCTTGCTAATCGCCACCTCCTCTTCAACTGGTTCCTCCTGAGAACCTGCTGGTGCAGTTTCTTCATTTCGCTCAATATTAGGAAGAGGAGCCTCAGCTTCAGGGATCACTGGATCAAGCTGTGTACCACTCCTCAACGTGATTGCCTTGGCATGCTCTCTTGGATTCTGCTCTGACTGACTGGGCAAAGAACCCAAAGGACGCTGAGCCAACTACTGCGATATCTGAGATAGCTGAGTCTCGATGTTCCTATTGAATGTCCTTTGATCATTGTTGAAGGTCCTCTGCTCCTGATTGAAAGCTTCCAGCTCATTAAATTTCTTGGTGTTAACCGTGATGAAATCATTCATTCTGGCCAGAACTTCATCCATACTAGAGGACGCACCAGCACTCGTATTCTGTACTTGCTGATTCTGTAGTGGCTGCTCTCTGATAAGGAATTATACTGTTGTTGAGGTTTTTTTTTGTAATTGCTGTTACCGCCAGCTTGGTAACGATTTTGCTGCTGAGAATGGTAACCCGGGTTGCCTTGATTTCTGAAATAATTACCCGGTCTGTTACCAACATAGTTTGCTGCCTCTTTTTGCGGTGGAACACATTGGCACATGTTAGAACCTCTACCACAATACTCACATTGAGGGAATGAATCAGTGATAGCCGATGCGTTTGATTTTGGGTTCATCAATGTGCACATCTTCTCAAACTGCTTAGAAATGCTATCCATTTTAGCAGCAAAGAGGGTATTCGAGTCTACCTCATAAATTCCTGCATTCTTCTTTGGAAAGATCTCAGTGGCAGCTCTAGCACCTCCCCATTGGTTAGCTGAATTGGAAAGAGTTTCCAACAACTCCTTTATCCTGGTGATTGGAAGCTTCATAAGACTTCCTCCTGCACAGGTATCAACTAATAGACAGCTCTGGGGGTCTAGATCCTTATAAAATGATTGCAATACAACTTCTTCTCCCAAACCATGATGTGGCACTCTTCTTACAATTCCTTTGAATCGCTCCCAAGCTTTCAGAAAGAGTTTTACCGCTATACTGTTTGAAGTTTGTGATCTCACCTCTCATTGCCAGCATTCGGGACGGTGGAAAGTACTTAGCTAGGAACGTATTTGCTAGCTCGCTCCAGGAAGTGATACTGTTCGGAGATAGGGAGTTCAGCCACTCTGCAGCCCTGTCCCTGAGTGAAAAAGGAAACAAAGTTAGCCTGCTACCTCCTGAGAAGCTGGTTTGAACATGCTCCATCGCAGAATGTAGCTGATTCCATCTTATGACTGCAGTAATATGTCTATGAACTTCATTGCTTCAGTAACTACTCCACTGAACTGTGGAGCATTCAAGACCATCGTGACATAATGGGTCTTGATTGCCATTCTACCCTCTCCCTTCCGGTAGTGCAGGGATTACTATTGGTGATGTGAGTCCCTCCACATTCGGACGAGTGTAGTCGTTCATCCTTCTTTCTCTGTTGATACCGTCCATAAGATTCTCTTCTTCTGAAACAAAGGTATCACCTGGTGAGTCTTTGAAAAACACTTCTGGTTCAACTGAAGACTCCAGTACCAATCCCTGATGACTTCTTCTTGTAAGTCATTCTATCTCATGTTCCAGCTCAAATTCAGGATTTGCTTCAGAACGAGTTTTAACCATAAACCAAAATCAGATAACTGACAGTAATGTAGTTGTAAAAGTAAACTCAATCGGGTAAAACCAAAATAAACTAGAACCAAAAAATAAGAAACAAATTGCATAGAGCTAAGAAAATGAACAAAAGAAAATAAAATAAAACAAAACAAAAATAAACTAAAAAGCAAAAATAAAATAAAATAATACCAATATAAAAAATTAAACTAAGCAACTGTGCCTCCCCGGCAACGGCACCAAAAACTTGTTGGGGTATAACCTAACGGTAAATTGTTGTTGGGGGTTTAACCTAACGGCAAGTGTACCGGTCGATTATAGCAAGTTTAAATCTCGGAGTATTCCTTGAGTATCGAATCCAAGGAGGTAGTGGCTAGTTTAATTTCTACTTACACAAAACAAGAATAATAAAAATAATAGGAAATTGGGGTTTTTTGTATGTGATGGTGAATGTTGTAAAAGAGTTCAATAAGCAATAATAACAGGTAAATAATTGTTTTGTTTTTGTTTGATAAGGGAAATTCCGGTTTACTACTTCTCTCTAGGTTTGCAATTTCTTCCCCTAAGTGATTTCTACAGAATTCTGAAAAAAATCCTAGAATAAGGATAACTCGTATTCGGTCTCCCGCTCCACGAATTCTAATTAGCAAAGACTGAATCCTAACTCTCGTTATGAATCCACTGTTTACTAATTGCTTTAAGTGTAGTCTAGGTTAATGGTCAGCTAGTGTTTAGAGGAATGACCATCTCTATACTAACTGGTTCTTTCCTGTAGTCAATTGATAGCCGCAGTTCTCACTTATAAGCTAACAAACTGATAAACTCAGTTAATTGATCAGATTAACAAGTCTAGGAATTCATAAGGGAAAAGAAATTTATTCTATTGTACTGCAGAAAATCATAAAGGTTCAGAAATAATTATTCTAGAGATACATAGTAAACCGAAACTTAAAGCGACTACTCAGCCATGGACAAAATAACAATGCTTAATATAAACAGCATAAGAATAGAGGGATTTAGCAGAAAAACTGATTTTAGAAGCCGTCACCAATTCTACAATTCCCACACTCGTCTGTGTCACGTCGGCTGTCTGGGGTCGGACGCTGATCCGGACGCCTTCTTCAGGGTCTGTCCAGATCTGGACGTCAATCCGGACGTGGGTAATTGAAGCCCGTGAGCAGTTTTCTGTCTGTGGATGAGGGTGAAGAATTACGGAGGAAGATTTGTGAATGGAGATGGAGGGTTATCGTGGATGAGAGGATATGTAGAGAGGGAGAGAAGGGGTTAGACTCGCAAGTCTGGTACGAATTGAAATGGATGATGAATGAATGCTTAAATAGGCTGAGAAATCAACATAGGTTAGTGGAAGTTTGGTGTGTTGGTAATTAATTGAGCATGGGCATGTATTAATTTAGGCTGCAGTGTGGGCTAAACCGCCGTTCGGCTGATAATTGCGCCGAAAGCCCGATTATCAGTGCGATGCGTTTTTATTTTTCATTTCTGTGTGACGTCCGGATCCGGACGTGAGACAGCGGTTTGGATCTGAAACTCGGTTGTGTCCGGATCGTTGTCCGGATCCAGACAAGACACAAAAGTTTTGGAGCTGGATCTCGGGTCATGACCGGCTTGCGTCCGGATCCGGACATGAGACGTCCGGATTTACGTCCGGCCAAGTTGACCCAGACGTGACCAATTTTTGTGTCTCTTCTCCTGATTTGTTCCCCGTTTGTTGCGTTGTAACCCTTATGATGTAAAGTCTTCATTTCTCTGGGTTTTTCCTATATTTACATATAGAATGCATCAATTCATATTAAAACATTATTCTTAGGAAAAACACAGAATAAGTGGGAAACATTGCTCAAATTGTAGTAGATTATCAGGTAATTAAGCCCTTAAAAGCCTATATGTTTCACACTTATCACCGCGACACCAGATTCCTTTCGAGGTACTGGAGAGCCGCACGTGAAGCGCTTGGTACCGAGTTGAAGCTCAGAATAGCCTTCCATCCGCAGACCGACGGTCAGACAGAGCGGACCATCCTGACACTAGAGGACATGATGAGAGCATATGCCTTAGATTTTCAGGGCAGTTGGGTTGACAAGCTACATCTGATTGAATTTTCATATAACAAGAGCTATCATGCATCGATTAAATGTCAGCCTTCCAAGCCTTGTACGGTAGACCTTGTCGTACCCCATTGTGTTAGGATGAATCTAGTGAAGTGGTCATTGTTGGACCGGAGTACCTTGAACAAATGCAAGCTGAAGTCGAGCAAATTCGAGCGAATCTGAGAGCTGCCCAAGATAGGCAGAAGTCTTATGCCTATGTGCGACGACGCGACCTGGAGTTCGCCGTGGGCGATCAGGTGTTCCTGCGTGTCTCACCGATGAAGGGCGTGTTCCGATTCAGCCAGAAAGGCAGGTTAAGCCTGAAGTACGTTGGGCCTTATGCGATCACGGAGAGGATTGGAGTTGTAGCCTACAGGCTAGCATTACCTACAGACTTGGGTCATGTTCATGATGTCTTTCATGTTTCACAGCTCAAGAAGTATATAGCCGATCCGTCTCATGTTTTACAGCCTGATCACCTATCCCTTGAGCCGACGATGAGATACGTCGAGAGTCCCTTATGAATCCTTGACACCAAGACTAGAGACACTCGCAACAAGTCAGTGCGAATGGTGAAGGTTTTGTGGTCAAACCACGACGTCGAAGAAGCGACTGGGAATTAGAGGACGCCATGAGGGTGAAGCACCCGACACTGTTCGTACACTAGATGTCTAGTGCCGTGAGGGTAGGGGCGTACTCCTTTTAAGGGGGGTAGGCCCATTTTGTTTTAGCATTGCTTCGGGGTAGCTTTTCTTGTATGTATATGTATACATTTTGTTTGACACGGTGAAACAGCTAGTGCGTTGGTTGTAGTGTTGTTAGTGCTTGCATGATATTGTGCGTGTTTGCACAATGTGTATGTGTGTTATGTTTGCAGTGAATATATGTATGTGGAACTTGTTTGACAGATATGATATCTGTGAAGTGTGTGAAGTGTGAATTTTGACAATAGAGTTGTCAAAAGAGTAATGTTAGTAAACCTCCAACTTTGACCAACTTTGAGGGCAAAGTTTCTTAGGGGGGTAGATTAAAATACCCCGGGTTTCAAAACAGTGATTAATTAGGTTAACGGAATATTTAAGAGCTTAATTAGGCCTAAATAAATACGTGGGAATGATTCCCGGAGAAAATGGATCTGGAAAACGAGTTAAAAATCTAAACGAGCTTTAAAACGCGTTTTCCGAGAAATAAGGAAAAACGTGATTTTAAACGGGTTTAATAAACTCGTAATAATTATATTTAGTTAAATACCTATAAAATTAATTAAACGAGAAAATTCCAGAAAACGGGTCCGGGAGTGAATAGTGTCGAAACCGGGAGACGAAACGCGTTTAATTCGAAAAGATGAAAAAAACGACCCAGGTAATTAGTAGAGTGTGGGGCCGGTTTCTATTTGACACACACACACACACTTAATTAATTAAGTAGCTAGTTTCTATAAGACACAAGAGGACAAAAGACATAAAGTAGAGAGGGAATAGTAAAATGGGATATTAGTCTCTCACCTCCTTTTCCTTTCTCATTCATGATTTCCCTCCTCCTCTCTGTACTATTTTCTTCTTCCTCTGTACAATGGAGATTTCAACTTCTCCATACAGCACCTCTCTTCTTGCTTGAATTTGAACAACCAAATCAACTCCAAATCACACAAAAATACCACCGTTGGATTCCTCTCGCTAAGGGCAGCGTTTTCCACCCTTCAAAAGCTTGAAACCTCTATCTTCATCTCCGTGGAAGTATGCCATTTTGAAGCTTGAAGAGGTGATTTTAGGTCTCCTTCATCTTCTTAATGCTCCAAGGTAAAAAGAAAGTCAAAAGCTCTTCTTTTCTAGCTTTTTCTTGTAAAATCAAAAATTCCCACGTTGAACTTTTCTCCATTTCCAGCCGGTTTCTTCTTGCCTTTGAGGAGTGCTGGAACTTCATCATTTTGATTGCCAAAACTCTCCATTTGGACACTTGAAGGTAATCTCTAAGTTAAACCCAAAAAATTAGCTCTTGAAAACTAGTTTTGTGAGGGGAGTTGGAATTAATTAGCTTGTATTGTGTGGTATGGGGATATGATTGAAGATAGCAATCTAGACCCTTTGTTTGGTGTGGGAACAAGAAGAGAAAGAGGGAACAAGAGAAGAGGAAGAAGAGAAGAGAAAACCGAAAATTTACAAGGTAATGAGCTCACCTTGATTTGGCTTTGTTGACTTGCAAAACAGATTTTTAACGTGAATTAAAGTCTTTGTTTAGTGTAGTAATGATACTACAATTTGAATATTAATGGAGCTGTTTTAATGTGCTTAAGTGGGGGAAATAAACCTTGAGGCTAAACTGGTACATATGTGATAACATTGTGGAATTAGTGTGTTGTAGCTGTGATTTTAATGCTTATATACACAGGGATGTAAGACTGATGTTGTGAGCTGTTTAGTGTGTGGAGAATGCTTAGGAATGTAGGCAAACCCTGTCAAAATTTCTCTAGGAATGGATGGGCTTGAGTGCATTAATGAGTGAGTTAAATGGTAAGAAAGGGAACAAAAACTGTAACATGAAACTAGGAACTAGAAACTAGTTATTGGAATTTAAGCAAGGAGTTTTGAGTGAATTAATCAAAAGTTCGAGAGTGAACTTGGTGTTTGATTAAGGAGATTTTGAAGGCTAAGTAGTGCTAGATGAGGAATCATTTAGCTAGTTGGAAGTAGAGAGGAAATATTTGTAGCAGCAGCTTAGAAGAAACATGTAACATAAGAAAATTGACAGTGAAAATGGGTTAAGTTAACAGATGAGTATAGAGAATGTATTAGGTCAGTTTTGGGTGCCTAATCAGTGTCAAAACATGCTAGAATATATCTAGGATGTTTGGGGAAGAAGTTGGTAGAAGTTTGGAAGTGAAAGAGAATCAAAAACAAGAAGAAAGTACATTACTACACCTGGTCCGGTTTGTAAACAAGTACAGAAACCCACCAGGCCTAAAACATGGCTGAACGTTGTAGCAGAGGAGTGGTCCGGGTTTACATCTCAGGACACAAACCCGGACCACCCCTAAATTTCACCCGAGAGGTGTCTGAACTTGTGGTCCGGTTTGTAAAATAGTACACATACCCAGAACAGTCATAAATTGCACCCGAGAGTGACCAAAGGAGTTGGTCCGGGTTTGTAAACCCGGACACAAACTCGGACCACCCCAATTTCTTCACAGAATTTATTTTAAAAGTTTTTTTAAGGTAGGTACTTGATGGGTAATGATGATATAAAGTAATTAGGACATGGTTAATGATATTAGGGGTCATTAAGGGTATGAACAAGCTTAGAAAAGAAGTTTGAGTAAGTGACAAAAATAAAAGGGTTTGAATAACAACGAGTTAGTGAGTATAAACCGAGAAACGTTAGCAAGTAACGAGTTGGGTTCATGATAGGTAATTAACCTCTCGACTTAATGTATGATATAGGATTCAATTAGTCGGTCACCGAAAGAAATTCGACAAGCGAATAACGACGGTGAACGGTATGATTTTCTCATGCCCTTTATTCTAACCTGGTTACCCTGGTTTGTGTGTTTGTGTGTTTATATGCAATCACCTAATCAAGATAAAGTGCATGAATATGATTTACTACATTTCCTTATATCATGTGCTTGTCTTTGCACTTGATTGAACTATGTCTTGTAAGACAAGTTTATATAATTCATGAAATGTTTAAATGATGATAAATCTAGTGTTTGAGAAGTTCTCTCTAACACCTTAACCTTCTCACTTACCTAACTTGAGAAATGGGTGACTGAGATCGAGAGGAGACCGATATAGCTTCGGCCACGTGTGAGAATGAGGAAGCAAGAGAGATTGCTTATCGAGTTCTGGCCTAACCTTCCCACCAAGGTTCCGAACTGTATGGTCGCAACCCGGGGAAGTAAGCCAAATCTAAAGCCTAGTGGTGAGATGTGGTGAGCATGCCTCGTCTCTGCCCGGAGGTCACCCGACTTAACTGAGTAATTATTTCAAGAGATAAATAATTGGTTAAGTGTGGATCATGCCTTGTGCGAGACATATGATCATGAGCTAAGATTAAAACATCTGTCTAACCCGGATGAGAATTTGGATAACATTAGAAGAGGTTAGAACTTGAGGAGAGAACCTCAAGGCCTTAATGACCAATGTATGGATAACTTGTGTTGCTTCCATTGTTGCGATGTGCTCTATGTGTGGGTATTGTTTCTACGTGGTTAATGTTGTTTGTATTGAGCATGCTTGCCGAAATGTTAATGAACTCCATGTATACGACCAAGTAGTCGGCGTACCCCGTTAGCACGCGGGTATGCGATTATCATATGCAGCTTTAGCTGAGCCCCTTGGGGCGATGTTTTATTCTTACTGGTACCCGAGACGGTTGATTTGTCGAGATGGACCGGGTTGTTATAGTTTTGGTAGTTAGTAGTGAATGACGGTGTACCGAGTTGTACACGGGCATGTAGCCCTAGATTAGTCAGTGTACTATGTGGTACACCTGTTTAATTTTGAGAGTAGATAACTTGGAAAGGCGAGTGGAATTTTTAAACTCATATTCTTTTGTGAGACTTGAGAGATCATTATGTAATGCATACTCTTAGTACTCGGTAATCAAGCGTTGTAAATTATGATGATGTAAGTAAGGTATTTCTATTTATCAGACCGGGACTGTATTTAGTTAGGACTGTTAGCTATGGAAGGCTGCCGGTATTGTATCACCCTCCGTAGTCGAGAGTAATTCCGCTGCGATTAGCTATATTAACGTGACGATTAGGCCATGATTAGAGATTTAGCGGTTGGGGTGTTACAAAATTGTTATCAGAGCGAAGCCTCGCTCTGATAGAAAGAAAATACCGGGTGTAGTGATTACCGAGTTAGGATTTCAACCCGTTTAGTAACGGAGAAGTAGAAACCTAACCTTGAGTGACCGTTAATATTAACGGAGATCCTTTAATGTCTGTAATGACGATACAACTGCTTAAGCTTAAGACCATTTGGTCACACCACCTGATGTAAACCGTTACTTGTTCAGACGTCCGGAAGAGGCCACGGTAGGAGTCGAACTCGTGTAGAGTCTTCTGGTGAGCCGTAACCGCAGACGATAGCTGAGATCGTCTCAGCCACGGTAGCGCAGATGCTACCATAGGTTATTACGCCGGTACAGCAGACTCAGCAAAATCAGCAGACTCAAGTTGATCCACTCCCGCCCCCACCACCCTGAGAAACAAACTGGGTGAAGGTTGTAGCTGACCTCCGACCTGCATGCTTCAAGGGAGAAAGCGACCCAGCTAAGCTCGAGGCTTACATCTCCGAGATGGAGACGGCCTTCGAGACCCTCGAGACTCCTACTGGAGTGAGGGTGAGAATAGCTGCCTATTATCTGAAGGGTGCCGCTATGGACTGGTGGAAGCTAGTCACGGGCGAGTACGTCGCTGACCCTGCATTTGATTGGAACGCCTTCACTGCCCTCCTTCAATCTAAATACTATCCCGAACATGTAAAGACAAAGAAGCGGCTGGAGCTTGATGCTTTGAGAATGATGGATAAGATGACTGTCGAAGAGTACTACACCACCTTCACTTATATCCTCCGACTGCTACCCGACCTCGGGTATACAGGTCAGATCTTGGTCGACCGCTTCTATGGCGACCTGAGCCATCGCCTCCGGTATGGCATGGGGTACACGCGGTTTACCTCTCTCCAGGTAAACATCGAATTGAAACCCTTATGCCGTAGTCAATATAAATAATGCCATATTATGCGAGAATCCCATCTAATGACCTAATATCAGGAGCGTTACCATGCCGCATCGAGAGTTGATATTACCGTCTAGTTAAGGGATGAGGAGAACGCGCAGAAGCGCAAGATCAACAACAAGGGTACTGGCTCTGACGAGCAGACCCAAGGAAAAGGTTGGGGAAAAGAAGGGGAAGTACTCCCACCCGACCCAAACCCCAAAAGACTACCTCCGGAGAGAGCGGTGCCTATACTGAGAAGGCAGCTGAGCCTTTGCAGCTTGGCTATTCCACACCGGTAGCGGCAAAGCCACTGAGATCTCACCCGCCTAAGGGTAAGACTCCCGTTAAACCACAAGTGCAAGCAAATAAATTTAGAATACCGAATCTTGCTAACTCTCAATGCCTAGGTTCTGGATCTGGCTCAGGCAAGGGAAACTCTGACTGTCGTGCCTTCAGTTGCAAGTATTGTAAGAATGACCACCCCGGCACTGATTGCAAGGGAAGAGAGGTCAAATGCTTTAGCTGCCGCAAGATGGGACACCGTGCTTATGAGTGCCCGGCCAAGAAGGGCAACAACCAGGAGTTCAAGCAGAGAGAGCAAAGAGATAGCAACTGGTGATGCGCAGAACCAGTATGGCCAGCAGGGGCAGGGGCCTAGAGGTGCTCAGAAAGGTGTGCCGCATAGACAGTCCGCCTTGCATATCATAGACCGCTCAGATGGAACTGGTCTAACGACCGGTTTAGGTACTTTCACATACCTTTAATCCTTGAGAGCATGTCTACAGTTTTAGTTACTTGTATGAGTGAATGACACAGAATTATAGTATACCTAAAACATGAATTGACTAGTAAAGAGTAGAACTCATAAAATGGAACTCGCCACTTAGGAACCTTCAATATCTGCTATCCTATACCGACTAAACCAAACCCAAACCCCGAAGAGCCACATCACCACACACCACTACAACACAACATCGAAGTTTCAGGTTATCCAACCAGGAATGATATTATCAAAAGGATACCTGACACCCGAAGCGCAAGTCGCCATCATTCAAAGATGCAACGAACTAGGAGCAAGGCTAGGAGAATTTTACACACCCGAATACCCCGACAGAGCAAAGATGAAGCTTAAATGATGTGCATGGGGAAGGATTGGAATCCTTACACCCGCACCTACCAAGAGCAACAAGCAGCAGAAGATGAAGCGACACCACCGAAAATACCTGGAGAATTCCTAATGGTTGTTACACAAGCCGTAGAGATTGCACAACAGCTTGAAGCTGACCCCGTACCTGCACTCGAGGCAGACATTTGTATCGTTAACTTCTATCAAGAAGGAGGACGACTTGGGTTACACCAAGATAGGGACGAGATAGCGAAATCTCTTAAACAGGAGTGCCCGTAGTGTCTTGGTCCATCGAAGATGACGCTGAATTCTTGTATGGCGAGCAGAAGCGTGCGGACCGCGCGGGGAAGATTATCCTCAGGTCAGGCGATGTCTTGATCATGGGTGGTGAGTCAAGAATGCTTTATCATGGGATCAAGAAGATCAAGTTGAATACGGCACCATCGACTGTGATCAATGCCACACACATGAAACTAGGACGCCTGAACCTCACTTTTATGAAGTATTAGTCATGAAACCCATGTAATACTTAGTAATGTTGTAATAGAAACATCATGTATAACCTAGATGGTTTATAATAAAAGTAGTTTGTTTATCAAGCGTACCACTTGCAAGTTACTATCAAAATCATAAAGCTTATGAGTTTTAGGTTGTGGACTCGGTAGGGAAGGTAACCTGAGTAAACTTACTAAGGCACAGGCCGATAAGAGCGGCACGATCCTCACGGGTATCTTTCCGTGAATGGCGTTGAGGCCTCCGTATTGTTCGACTCCGGTGCCTCTCACACCTTTGTCTCGCCATCATTCGTGAGAAGGTTGGGGCTAAACGCGGTAGAGCTACCCGATTTCATGGTTTACTCTCCGGTCGAAGGAGCGGGTACGTTGTACAAAGTACTACCGGGATGCCACTATCCAAATCAAGGGAGAGCAGTTCCCTATTTCCTTCATATCGAATTCAGCAGCCTAGGCTTTGACTTGATAGTTGGGATGAACTGGTTGGAGCGGCATAAGGGGCGAATCCTTTGCGCCGAGGACAGATTGCTGCTCAGGAGTCCATCTGGGGTCGCAGTATCGTACCGCTAGAGGCCGAGAGAGCCTTCAACCAAAGTCATCACCGCCATGGCCATGTATAGAGAGCTCAGAAAAGGGCATGAAGTATTCCTTTGTCATGTGCAAGACCTTGAGAGAGACCCTGGATTTAGCACCGACATTCAAGTAGTGTCGGAGTTCTCGGATGTGTTTCCGAAGGAGCTTCCCGGCATGCCACCTCAGAGAGAAGTTGAGTTTGAGATTGAACTCCTGCCTGGTACTGGACCCATTGCTAGAGCACCGTACCGATTAGCACTGGCAGAGATGGCCGAGTTGAGAGTGCATCTTCGAGATTTGCTTGACAAAGAGTTCATACGCCCGAGCGTATTGCCTTGGGGAGCACCGGTCCTCTTCGTGAAGAAAAAGACGGTAGCCTCCGCCTCTGCATCGACTACCGCGAGCTTAATGCGGTCACTCACAAGAACAATCCCGTTACCACGTATTGATGATCTGTTTGATCAATTGACGGGAGCCTCTGTATTCTCCAAAATTGACCTTAGATCCGGATACCATCGATAGCCATACAAGAGCTTGACATCGATAAGACAGTGTTCCACGAGAATACGGCCACTATGAGGTTACGGTGATGCCATTCGGACTGTCGAATGCGCCTGCGAAATTTATGGATCTGATGAACCGACTGTTCAGTGATCAGCTAGACACTTCGGTGATGGTATTCATTGATGATATTTTGATATATTCGAAGTCCAGAGAAGAGCACGAGAGCCACCTAAGGAAAGTACTTGAGACACTCCGCAAGAACCAACATTATGCAAAATTTTCCAAATGTGAATTCTGGCTTGACCAAGTCTCCTTTCTTGGTAATGTGATATCAAGTGCAGGCATCTCAGTCGACCCGGCTAAGATTGAAGCAGTTCGTCCGTGGCCTAGACCCAGGAATGTTTCCGACATCCGGAGCTTCCTTGGGCTAGCTAGCTATTATAGAAGGTTCGTGAAAGATTTCTCAAAGGTTGCGAAGCCTATGACAGCTTTGATGAAGAAGGACGCACCGTTTGTGTGGACCGATGACTGTGAGATCTCCTTTCAGAGCCTGAAAGACTCTTTGACCTCTGCACCCGTTCTCACCATCCCTGAGGGTACGGAGGGATTCGAAGTCTATTGTGATGCATCGAGCAGAGGCCTTGGATGCGTACTCATGCAGCACGCAAGGTAGTAGCTTACACCTCCCGCCAGCTGAAGAAGCGTGAGGAGAACTACCTCACCCATGATCTTGAGCTGGGAGCCATTGTCTTCGAATTGAAGATATGGCGGCATTATTTGTATGGGGTTTGTGTTACCATTTACTCCGACCACAAAAGCCTACAGTACATCTTCACGCAGAAAGAGTTGAATCTGAGGCAGAGGAGATGGATGGAATTCCTATCAGACTATGACATCGACCTTCAGTATAAGGAAGGGAAGGCGAATGGCGTAGCTGACGCACTGAGCCGTCGAGCACACTCGCTCCATTCGCTACTCGCCTCTTCTAGCTTGGTTGATGAGGTACGAGACGCTCAGATAAGTGATCCGTATATGAGTGAGATCAGGAAGTACATCATCGATGGAACATTTGAGAACTAGAAGTATGACTTCAAGCTCCACGACGATGGTTTGATCCGATTGAACGGTAGATTATGCGTTCCCCGAAGCAATGCTGAGCTGAGAGTTCGCATTTTGCGAGAAGCCCACTGTTCTTCATATGTCCATCCAGGAGCCTCTAAATGTATAAAGGCATGAAGAGGTACTTCTGGTGGTCGGGAATCAAAGCTGATGTGAATGAGTTTTTCCTGAGGTGTCTCACTTGCCAGAGAGTAAAGTTTGAGCACCGACGACCGGGTGGAATGATACAACCAATGCCAATTCCTGAATGGAAGTTCCATGATATCTTGATGGATTTTATTGTAGGACTCCCACCTGCCAGGGGAGGACTCAACATGATCTGGGTGATAGTTGATCGCCTCACCAAGGTTGCCTGCTTCATACCGATGAGGGACACCTGGAAGGTAGCAAAGCTTGCTGAGATATTTGATCGAGAGATTATCTGACATCATGGAGTTCCAAAGACGATTGTATTCGACCGTGACACCAGATTCCTTTCGAGGTACTGGAGAGCCACACGTGAAGCGCTTGGTACCGAGTTGAAGCTCAGTACAGCCTTCCATCCATAGACCGACGGTCAGATAGAGCGGACCATCCAGACACTGGAGGACATGCTGAGAGCATGTGCCTTAGATTTTCAGGGCAGTTGGGTTAACAAGCTACATCTGATTGAATTTTCATATAACAACAGCTATCATGCATCGATTAAAATGTCGCCCTTCCAAGCCTTGTACGGTAGACCTTGTCGTACCCCATTGTGTTGGGATGAATCTAGTGAAGCGGTCATTGTTGGATCGGAGTACCTTGAACAAATGCAAGCCAAAGTCGAGCAAATTCCAGCAAATCTGAGAGCTGCCCTAGATAGGCAGAAGTCTTATGCCAATGTGCGACGTCGCGACCTGGAGTTCGCCGTGGGCGATCAGGTGTCCCTACGTGTCTCACCGATGAAGGGCGTGTTCCGATTCGGCCAGAAAGGCAAGTTAAGCCCGAAGTACGTTGGGCCTTATGCGATCACGGAGAGGATTGAAGCTGTAGCCTACAGGCTAGCATTACCTACAACTTGGGTGTGTTCATGATGTCTTTCATGTTTCACAGCTCAAGAAGTATATAGCCGATCTGTCTCATGTTTTACAGCCTGATCACCTATCCCTTGAGCCGACGATGAGATACGTCGAGAGTCCCTTATGAATCCTTGACACCAAGACTAGAGACACACGCAACAAGTCAGTGCGAATGGTGAAGGTTTTGTGGTCAAACCACAACCTCGAAGAAGCGACTTGGGAATTAGAGGACGCCATGAGGGTGAAGCACCCGACACTATTTGTAGACTAGATTGTCTAGTGTCGTGAGGGTACGGGGCGTACCCCTTTTGAGGGGGGTAGGCCCATTTTGTTTTAGCATTGCTTCGGGGTAGCTTTTCTTGTATGTATATGTATACATTTTGTTTGACAGGGTGAAACAACCAGTGCATTGGTTGTAGTGTTGATAGTACTTGTAGTGTATTGCTTGCATGATATTGTGCGTGTTTGCATAATGTGTATGTGTGTTATGTTTGTTGTGAATATATGTATGTGGAACTTGTTTGACAGATATGATATCTGTGAAGTGTATGAGTATGAATTTTGAAAATTGAGTTGTCAAATGAGTAAAGTTAGTAACCCACCAACTTTGACCAACTTTGAGGGCAAAGTTTCTTAAGGGGGGTAAATTGAAATACACCAGGTTTAAAAACAGTGATTAATTAGGCTAACGAAATATTTAAGAGCTTAATTAGCCTAAATAAATACGTGGGAACTATTCCCGGAGAAAACGGATCCGGAAAACGAGTTAAAAATCCAAACGAGCTTTAAAACTCGTTTTTCGAGAAACCAGGAAAAATGTGATTTTAAACGGGTTTAATAAACTCGTAATAATTATAGTTAGTTAAATATCTATAAATAGACCATAGTGAGGGTCAAGAGCCATTAAAATTAATTAAACGGGAAAATTTCGGAAAAAGGGTCCCGGGAGTGAATAGTGTCAAAACCAGGAGATGAAACGCGTTTAATTTGAAATGACGAAAAAATCGACCCGGGTAATTAGTAGGGTGTGGGGCCGGTTTCTATTTGACACACACACACTTAATTAATTAACTAGCTAGTTTCTATTAAGACACAAGAGGACTAAAGACATAAAGTAGAGAGGGAATAGTAAAATGGGATATTAGTACTCTCTCACCTCCTTTTCCTTTCTCATTCACGATTTCCCTCCTCCTCTCTGTACTATTTTCTTCTTCCTCTTTACAATGGCGATTTCAACTTCTCCATACAGCATCTCTCTTCATGCTTGATTTTGAACAACCAAATCAACTCCAAATCACACAAAATACCACCGTTGGATTCCTCTCGCTAAGGGCAGTGTTTTCCACCCTTCAAAATCTTTAAACCTCCATCTTCATCTCCATGGAAGTATGCCATTTTGAAGCTTAAAGAGGTGTTTTTGGGTCTCCTTCATCTTCTTAATGCTCCAAGGTAATAAGAAAGTCAAAAGCTCTTCTTTTCTAGCTTTTTCTTGTAAAATCAAAAATGCCCACGTTGAACTTTTCTCCATTTCCAGCCGGTTTCTTCTTGCCTTTGAGGAGTGCTGGAACTTCATCATTTTGATTGCCAAAACTCTCCATTTGGACACTTTAAGGTAATCTCTAAGTTAAACCCTAAAAACTAGCTCTTGAAATACTAGTTTTGTTAGGGGAGTTGGAATTAATTAGCTTGTATTGTGTGGTATGGGTATATGATTGAAGATAGAAATCTAGACCCTTTGTTTGGTGTGGGAACAAGAAGAGAAAGAGGGAACAAGAGAAGAGGAAGAAGAGAAGAGAAAACCGAAAATTTACAAGGTAATGAGCTCACCTTGAGTTGGCTTTGTTGACTTGCAAAACAGATTTTCAACGTTGAATTAAAGTTTTTGTTTTAGTGTAGTAATGATACTACAATTTGAATGTTAATGGAGCTGTTTTAATGTGCTTAAGTTGGGGAAATAAACCTTGAGGCTAAACTGGTACATATGTGATAACAGTGTGGAATTTAGTGTGTTGTAGCAGTGATTTTAATGCTTATATAAACAGGGATGTAAGACTGATGTTGTGAGCTGATTAGTGTGTGGAGAATGCTTAGGAATGTAGGCAAACCCTGTCAAAATTTCTCTAGGAATGGATGGGCTTGAGTGCATTAATGAGTGAGTTAAATGGTAAGAAAGGGAACAAAAATTGTAACATGAAACTAGGAACTAGAAACTAGTTATTGGAATTTAAGCAAGGAGTTTTGAGTGAATTAATCAAGAGTTCGAGAGTGAACTTGGTGTTTGATTAAGGAGATTTAGAAGGCTAAGTAGTGCTAGATGAGGAATCATTTAGCTAGTTGGAAGTAGAGAGGAAAGATCTGTAGCAGCAGCTTTTAAGAAACCAGTAACAGAAGAAAATTGACAGTGAAAATGGGTTAAGTTAACAGATGAGTATAGAGAATGTATTAGGTTAGTTTTGGGTGCCTAATCAGTGTCAAAACATGCTAGAATTTATCTAGGATGATTGGGGAAGAAGTTGGTAGAAGTTTGGAATGAAAGAGAATAAAAAACAAGAAGAAAGTACATTACTGTACCTGGTCCGGGTTTGTAAACAACTACAGAAACCCGGACCAGGCCTAAAACATGGTAGAACGTTGTAGTAGAGGAGTGGTCCGGGTTTACAAACCTGGACACAAACCCGGACCACCCCTAAATTTCACCCGGGAGGTTTCTGAACTTGTGGTCCGGGTTTGTAAAGTAGTACACATACCCGGACCAGTCATAAATTGCACCCGAGAGTGACCAAAGGAGTTGGTCCGGGTTTGTAAACCCGGACACAAACCTGGCCCACCCCAATTTCTTCACAGAATCTATTTTAAAGTTATTTTAAGGTGGGTACTTGATGGGTAATGATGATATAAAGTAATTAGGACATGGTTAATGATGTTTAAGGGTCATTAAGGGTATGAACAAGCTTAGAAAGGAAGTTTGAGTAAGTGACAAAAATAAAAGGGTTTTAATAACAACGAGTTAGTGAGTATAAACCGAGAAACGTTAGCAAGTAACGAGTTGGGTTCATGATAGGTAATTAACCTCTCGGCTTAATGTATGATATAGGATTTGATTAGTCGGTCACCGAAAGAAAGTCGACAAGCGAACAATGACGGTGAACGGTATGATTTTCTCATGCCCTGTATTCTAACCCGGTTACACCGGTTTGTGTGTTTATATGCAATCGCCTAATCAAGATAAAGTGCATGAATATGATTTACCTCATTTCCTTATATCATGTGCTTGTCTTTGCACTTGATTGAACTATGTCTTGTAAGACAAGTTTGTATAATTCATGAAATGTTTGAATGATGATAATCTAGTGTTTGAGAAGTTCTCTCTAACACCTTAACCTTCTCACTTACCTAACTTGAGAAATGGGTAACTGAGATCGAGAGGAGACCGATATAGCTTCGGCCACGCGTGAGAATGAGGAAGCAATAGAGATTGCTTATCGAGTTCTGGCCTAACCTTCCCACCAAGGTTCTGAACCGTATGGTCGCAACCCGGGGAAGTAAGCCAAATCTAAAGCCCAGTGGTGAGATGTGGTGAGCATGCCTCGTCTCTGCCCGAAGGTCACCCGACTTAACTGAGTAATTATTTCAAGAGATAAATAATTGGTTAAGTGTGGATCATGCCTTGTGCGAGACATATGATCATGAGCTAAGATTAAAAACATCCGTCTAACCCGGATGAGAATTTGTCTACATTAGAAGAGGCTAGAACTTGAGGAGAGAAGCTCAAGGCCTCAATGACCAATGTATGGATAACTTGTGTTGCTTCCATTGTTGCGATGTGCTCTATGTGTGGGTATTGTTTCTACATGGTTAATGTTTTTTTTATTGAGCATGCTTGCCTAAATGTTAATGAACTCCATGTTTACGACCAAGTAGTCAGCGTACCCCCGTTAGCACGCGGGGTATGCGATTATCATATGCAACTTTAGCTGAGCCCCTTGGGGCGATGTTTTTATTCTTACAGGTACCCGAGACGGTTGATTTGTCGAGATGGACCGGGTTGTTATACTTTTGGTAGTTAGTAGTGAATGACGGTGTACCAAGTTGTACACGGGCTTGTAGCCCTAGAGTAGTCGGCATACTATGTGGTACACCCGTTGTATTTTGAGAGTAGATAACTTGGAAAGGCGAGTGGAATGTGTAAACTCATATTCTTTTGTGATACTTGAGAGATCATTATGTAATGCATACTCTTAGTACTCGGTAATCAAACGTTGTAAATTATGATGATGTAAGTATGGTATTTCTATTTATCAGACCGGGACTGTATTTAGTTAGGACTGTTAGCTATGGAAGGCTGCCGGTATTGTATCACCCTCCGTAGTCAAGAGTAATTCCACTGCGATTAGATAATTAACGTGACGATTAGGCCATGATTAGAGATTTAGCGGTTGGGGTGTTACAAAAACTCTGGATGAAGCTACTGGAGAAAATCACCAGAAGAAATGAAGCTGAGGTTCTTGGTGCTAAAATTCCTAGGTATCACACCCTGAGCTAGACTGATGCTCAATGAGTCCATGATTTTTTCCTACCCAATATTCGAGTAGGCTACTCTGTTGACCTCTTACTCTCTTTGCAATCCACCAAACACTTCACACCAATGTAGTAAAAAAAGTCTAGTCCCTAGAAAGGAAGGAAACCAATTCATCCGCCATATGAACCTTGTCGTGATGTATTGTCTGATCCACAGGAAACTCATTAACCTACTCAAGCTTACTTTAAACCATATGGCCCATTCCATTTCAACGTCTAGACACTCCTTTGCATACATTTCTCGATTCTAGAGATACTATCCCACTGCTAAATCACTCTTGATCCCTTCGAGTCTAGTCGTGTACTAGACACTAACATACTTGGTCAAACCTTCTACAACAAGACTCCCTCATTTCAGTAAAAAATCAGTCACAGTCCCACTTCCAACTTCTACAAAGAAACCATCTGTCACTTCTACTTCTACCCCTAAGACAACATCAGTCTTTGAGAGAATTCTGAATCTGGAGGAGGAAGTGATTAGCTTGAAATCCAAGGTGGATCTTCAAATTGACACTCTAAAGCTCAATCATCGTAACACTATGGACATCTTTGAAGATGGGATCAAGCTTATTCTGGTAGAAATCGGTAAGATCTCACACGGCGCACAAAAAAATGATACTGTAGGTGGTGACGATGACAAGAAGGAAGATGAGACTTCTATAGAGGTTACGGGTCATATGCAGTGAATGACCAAGTTCTTATCCTAGGCAGACTTCCCCTTTCTATCAATCCACTTAGATTTAAAAATCTTTTGACCATTTTGGATTATGACAAACTGTTGTTTTATTGTGAGGTTTAAGACTGCTGGTACTTATTCTATTTGACAGACTTGCTCATCCTTCCCCTGATGTTGGCAAAAGGGGGAAGCGATGTATCCTGCGGTGGGTTTGGTGCTAGTTATTTTCCTTTGGCGAGTAAGAGTGCCTCTAATAGGTCTTTGTTGTGTTTCGTGCTTTTTGGACAATTTCTGCTATTTGCTATGTAGTTTTAACAAATATGCTTTCAACGCTTCTTTCTTATGTGTTTTACACGTTCAGTTTGAGAAAGAATTCTGTTTCATACTATGTTGGTTTAAGGGAGAACCAAGAAAGTGTATGTTCCCCTAGTTTGCTTATTATCTGTATCACAGGTACTACCGCTAAATACACTGAGTTTGCCATCATCAGCAAAAAGGGGAATGTTAAAACCCTAGTTTTGCAAGATGATGACAACCCTAGTAGTCAGCCTGGTAACGAACTCCAGCAGTAGCCTAAAGATAAAGCAACTAAAGATTAAAATGAGTCATGCTACCTCATTGTCTGCCTTTGCATATGCACGGAGAATTATGTGCTAAGTTTTAGAACGTGGAGTACAACCACCTTGGTTGACTAAATCCAAAAACGAAGTGGATGAGATTAAAACCAAGGCGAGTCTTCCTAAAAATGTGGAGGATAAAGATCATGGGTCTTCACATCTTCCATGATCAAAGCACATCATGAGAAGTTATGTTATCATAATTATGTATTTAAACCATTAATAGTTCATTTGCACGTGTCTTACATTTCCACATTCAATAAAGAGAGAGTCACACCGAGAGAGTTCACATTTAGAGAGACTACTTTGAAGACTAAATTAGCTTTTGTGCTTTGAGATTCGTCTTGCTCATACTGTTGTTTGCACCCAAACATTCCACACATTGTATTGATCAATCTTAAAGGGTTTGAGTGTAGGAGTTGGACAGAGCCATTCTGTCTATCCCCAAGAGTAAAAAAACTAGGTTGTAAATTCATCATTGAGTTTTCAATACAAGTTTTCCACTCTTGTAATTCTTGTCCAAGATTATGCATTTACATATCAAAGAGAGTTTGTCTGAGTCTAAAAACTTAGACCTACTCACTCAACACCTTAATCCTAACAATATGAAATTGGTGAAAGAAATTAAGGCTCTGTTCTGACAACAGCTTCTTGAGGTAGATTATCACAAAACGCTAGTTCAACTAGGGTTGTGAAATGAGGGAGTCCAGTGATGGAAAATGATTATTTACCCTAGTAAGCTCCATTAAGAACAAAGCAGGGGTATTATTAGTGTAAGCTCCATTGAGAATATAGCCTAAAATGAATACCACCCAGCCTTTTATATTTGTAGAGCGGATCAATCCAGACTACACAAATGTATACCATTATATTTAAATTATATTGAACCGTTGTTTATTAGTTTTCTAAAAGTAATATCAAGCAAAGAATCATCACAAAATGGATAGTTCTGACCCTCAACAAGCGTCTTTAAATGTCTTGCTCCCTTTCTCTCAATCTCTTAATACGCGGAAAAGTGTCTGCCTAAAAATGCTATGAAGCTAGCGTATAGGGAAAACATATTAAGATAACAACAACCTTAGTGGCAACACAGAGTAAGTAGACAAGAGCCAAGGAAAGACATAACATTTTCTTAATGCTCTGTGTCAAATTTAAACTCTCAATGTCATAAACGATGACTTCATCTTGAAGCTGCGGTGTGGAAAAGACAAGAAGATCGCAGCAAATTCTGAGAATCGAGAATTACAGTAGGAGGATACACCAAACCTAGCATAGTCTAGGGCTTCAGCCTGAATATTTCCTTTATCTTTCTATGAATCTATACGTAAAGTCAAGAAGGCTTTCCAAAGTAAATCTAGCATAATTGGACGGTAGCAGGGTGCATTTCACTAAAAGGCTACGAAGATTCCATGCATATTTCCAAGAAGAATATACCTGAAGGTGAAGCTAAAAGCTTCTTAAATGACACTATATCAATGGAAAAGAAAAGAGCTTGAAGGTGAACAAAAAAAATTACTTAATGATTGCGGACATAAAGCAATGATTAAAATAAAACCAACACAGAGTAATTTACAATAAAATGATTAGAGCTCAACCAAACAGCTCAATGATGAGAGGTCAAACACAGATGATCATTTCAATAGAGGAGTATCCAGGGGTAAAAATATCTTAGCTGATTCAGTAGTTTTCATGATTAAAGTATCCCTTACTGAAGATCATATACTATTCTTTGGTCACATATTTTTGATACATGATAAGAATACCCTGAGACAATGTGAAAAACCCTTGAAACCTTGAGTAAGTTGTGGCCACAACCACTCACTACTTGAATTGTCCATCCCCTTAAGTTTTCCCATGGCTATTTGCAAACCACACACTAATAAGAAGATCAGCAATAAAACCTTTTAAATAAGCTCAGACTCTTGAAAAAAAAAAGAATCTAAATTTTAAAGATAAAAGTTTATCAACAAAGAAAAGATAAAATAAGGCTGACAGACTTACATCATATACACCAGCAAGCTTGATCCGGAGCTAATGGTCCATTCCACTGAATAACAAATGCTACATCAATATAGAAAAATAGAGAAATAGAATCCACACCCACACTAATGACCAACATCTCTATTCTTGACCAACGAGTCTTAGCTACAACTATATGTAGCCATCTTTGGCTACATTTTTCATGGTACATTTGTATAGAGTAATTGTACAGTTTATAAGTTTTGTACAGTTTATAAGTTGTGTACAGTTTATAAAGTTAGTATGTACATTTTGTACAAATTCAGTAATATCACAATTCACTGTATACATGTACATATACATCAGTACAGTTTTAAATGATCAAATGTACATTTTCAATGACCAATATACATGTATGTAGCTATCTATAGCTATATGTGGTTGTAGCCAAGAAATTGGGATTCTTGACTCGTCTGAGTCTTCACTGTATACCGAACCTACCAACTATTGCATCATAGTTGGAAGCCTTCAGTACACTGTTTTTACACGACTTGACATCAACTTTGCGGGAACAAACTTATTCAATTCCTGCACTCTCCGAGACTGGTACATTGGCAAACTATCAAGCGAGTTCTTTGATAACTCAATCATACCAAGGAGCTCAGCTTCATTCCATAGTCTTCTCTTAGTAATCTTCATATTTTTTTAGAAGCTGATTGGGCTGACTCACCTATTGATCTTCGATCAACAACCAGATACTGTATCTATGTTGGTGCTCATTTTAATCTCGTGGAGTTCTACAAAACAACGAACTGTTGACAGCTCCTCTGCTAAAGCAGAGCTTAAAGCGCTTGCTACCTCTGACGTCTGAAGTTTTATGGACTTAAGTCTCTAATGTTAGAGTTGGGTCTCTATCTTTATCATCCTCCAACCCTATACTACGACAATCTCAGAGCCATTTATCTAGCATCTAATCTGGTTATCAAACATATTGAGATAGATTTCTTTTTTGTTCGAAAAGAGTGTTGAATCGTGGCCTTTCTATCTCTCATGTTCCTACCGCTGAACAACAAGATGATATTCTTACTAAACTGTTACAAACTGCTCGGTTTTCAGATCTACGTGCCACACTTTCATTATCCTCAAGCTTCGGCTCACGGAAGGATAAAGGCCTATAATAGTAGTTTGGCCCATAATAGTAACCAGATGCCGTCACTGTGCAGAGTTCAGTATATTATATCTACTATAAATTGAATCAAAGAGCGTCTGTAATCTATAACCAATGTATCATAAGAGAAACACTATTTTATTGCCTTCTACCAATATCCAAAATCCAAGCTATATGATATCTCTATTAACGAAATTGCCAATTGCATGTCCTTTATATGACTACCCACTAATTTTTTAAAAGAAAAACGATATAAACATAAAAAAGAAAAAGAAGATTGATCACCACCAATCAGGTATTTTGAGTCTGCGGCTTCTATGTACAGCGAGATTGGCAGAGGGAAGCTTATGTCTGACCTGTCTCCACAACATATTAACACCATCTTCTTTCTTTGGAGGATACTCAAACTGGAAGTGATGGGATACTTGCTTAAGTCGATTCCACATCACAACCCATCTTTCCTTGGATATCTGTCTAAGTTGGTCCACGATGTACCGTGGCTGTAACGATTCATTGACTGAGAAGAAGATTGAGAACTTTGAATAGTCCAGCTCGTCCTCATAAGGGAGCTCTATCCGGTCACTGATAATGACTGGAACGCAGTGACTGACTATTGCATCGAAGAGCCGGCAGGATGACGGTGTGTCACCTGCTGGGTGCAAGCAGAACTTTGAAGAACGCATTCCCTCAGTTGACTGGAAATTAGAGAAAAAAAAACTCAGACAAAGCCATATCAATTATGAGTGTGGCGTTAGATTGCAGTCAGCTACTAGATAATTGTGCTTACCAGGTCTATGCCGTCTTTGGATGCCAAACTATCCTCATACCGAACATCATCATAACCAGATAGGATTTTTGCCAATTTTGCTCGAATAACACCCTCCTGTACAATTCAGGCATACAAGCCAGCTTTCATTGAGTCTTTAGCAAGATTCACACTGACAATAACACCAACGCTAAATACACAAGATGAAGTCTATATTTGATCAGCATTCTCCAAAATACCACATACTGATTTTCTAACAGTTCTGCCTCGGAAAAACAGGAGTGTGGGTCGAGATGCAAAGGGATCTTCAGCTTCATCCTCTGTGTATGAAGCAACGACATGCACATAAGGCGTGACCACATCTTTCATCAAACTGGACAAGTTTCTGGGGTAACGCCCAAAATCAACCACAATGAAGATGGATGAATTCACCTCTTGCCGCATGAACCTGAAAGCATTGGGGTGTTGCATTGGTATCACATGATCTCTTCCCCCGGATCTTTGCCAGTACTTGGATTCTCTTAAAAGCTTAACAACTGCCACCTAAAAGTTAGAACAACCCCTCTAAGCGAAGCAAATGTTCAAGGGCTTGGAGAATTACAGCTACAACATCGTATATGGTCACAAATGTATGTAAATCTCATCAGCACTTCCAAACTATAACACCAATATAACTACCAAATAATGCTGACACGGATAAAGTTCAAGGGTCAAGGCTTAGAAGAATGGGCCAGTAGTGCAGAGACCAGAAAATACGAAAATTAAGTGTATTGGTGGTTATAATCATGATGCAGAAAAGATGTCAGGACACATTAGACTAGTACTTAAATATATAAACACATCAAGCTGCGGAATTTTTAAGAGAATACACCAATAATAAAAAGCACATCAATTCTGCAATCACAACGGGCAGATACTCCAGATTGATGAAGCTTAAAACTCAGATTGAACCTCCCAACAATTTAGCACTAACACAGGAAAATCAGACATAGAAGGGGCACCGGAAGTCAAGCTCCAGCCCGCAGATGATTCAATAATTGGGTTTCGATTTATATGATATGTGGCTTATTTTAAAAGAATCAGTCGATTTAAATCAAAACCCCATTTCGGTTTCTTGCATTGATCAGTAATGTACCCGGAGCATTCTGAAAAAGCTAAGGTATTTAAGGAAAATGCAAAAATTCTATTAGCAATCTATACTAAAAATCAAAACTCTATACATGCCCCAACCAAAGAGGAAACCAAAAAAACGAACAAGCTGTTTATTTACAACCATGGAGAAAATAACCCTCGATCCAACAGCTTCCTGTTACTCGAGAAAATAAACATAACCGTCACCTGCAACTTTTTGTCCTCCTCGGTCTCTGGATCATTCATATGATGCCCATGGATATTAAAACTCAACGACGAGAAGAATGGCACGAAAAATGCATCGGCTATCTCCGGATCTGAGACCCTTATAGCCTCTCTTCCCTCAGCCTCATCTCTACCCCTGCTATCGTACAAAAGCGAAGCCATCATCCAGTACTCCACACTGTGCTGCCGGCTCAGCCCCGATTTCCATGGCCAAGGGGGCAGCGTCTCCGTTGTAACTGGCTTGCCATCTTCGGCGGAAGAGTTTTGGCTGTGGAACATTCCCACATTGAACTTCGGTGGCAGATCACATATATACCTTCAGCGGCGACTCGCTTCGACAAGGCGGAATATACGCTTCTGCCATTTTCGGTGCCGTTGATACTGGCAATCGAAAGAATTCAAAGCCAGGAGTTGAGCTCCCATAGAAGTAGAGGATGGCGACGCAGCTCGCAACAAATGCAAGAACGAGAGCTGTTTTGCCATACATGGCCGAGCTGTAGAGATCCCACAGTTGGCTCACCACACCCTCGCGCGTCTCCCTGAAAATACAAGTTATTGAACAAGAAACTAGCGTAGAGAGTTACAACAAGAATCGAGGAGTTCACTCGGAACAGTGAATAACAGAAAAAGTGAATAGGTTGGGGTTTTTTAAAAACCTTCACATAAAACAAATATGAAGTGAAGCAGTGAAGGATAAAAAAAATTTTTAACTTTAGAAAAAGAAAAAGAAGTATCACGATTGTTGCGCTGATGAAGCAACTAAGAACAGGCGCTGTGATCCTTCGGTTGCGTTGAGGAAGCAATTAACAACCTCTTCCTCAGATCTCTACCCTAAGTAACGTTGCAGTATATGTTATTACTCATCTTCGGGTTCCAACCCTAACTTGCGTTGTTGCACTGGTGTGAATTTGCCCTGCAACCGCAATGAAGAACCAGATCGAATCGATCGAATCGAAAATCAATTCGTGTCGTAAACTAACGAGATAGATTCAGTTTCGCAATTGAAACCGCGGTGGAAGACAGCGTATATGGAAATTTCTTGAAATGCCAATATATTGTTCGCTAATTCATGTCACTAAAAAAGAAAAGTAATAAAATGTTATTATATTTTTACAAAATTTCAAAAATATCACTTGATTAGAAATAAAAGATAAAAATATCTTTATTATTTAATAAAATATTTTTAAATTTCATAATATCTCACTGATAAAAAAATCACTAAAATTAAAAATACTATAAAAAATAAATAACTATAAAAATATTTAAAATATTATAAAACATCATAACAAGAGAAAAATAAAATTAAAAATATATTAAAATATCATAAAATATTGAAAAAAAATAATTATTTCACATATTTAAAAAAAGTACTTAGTACCATAAAAATATAGTATTTAAATACATAACTTGATCAAAATTTTTACTTATAGTACTTTAGTCCAATTAAGACTTATAGTATCAATTAATTACAATAATTTTTACAATATACTTTTTAAATTATTTTGTTCAATCAATTTAAATTATTTATTATATTTTAACTAATATTTATAAAATAATTTTTAAAAAATTTAGGATTTATATTCTATTTTGTAGATGACTATATAACATAACATTTTTAGTTACTATGTCATAAAGTTATCTGAAAAATAAAATATAATTTATTATTTAAAAATATAATATTTTTTTGTATCAAAAAATTTAATAAAATAATATTTTTTTTATTCAATATAAATTATTTAAAAAATTTAACTAATGTTTAAACAATCTTTAAAAAAAATTCTATTATGTAGATATATTGATGACATAATATTGTTGTCTAATTTGTAGATAAAATTTTTAAAAAATATATATTTTTATTTTATTTTTATATATTTTATACTGGGTTGCTATTTGCAGTACAAAATTATTAATCACCGCAGTACAATTTTTTTTAAATCATATTAACATTGTAAACATGTAATGACATCATGTTGTAACTTTTGTTTTTTGAAATAATCATTTTGTCAGCATAAACCGTAAAAAACGCTCTTAGTGTAATAAAAGATGTTAAACCCGTATTCATTGCGTTTGAACGTTATAATTGTAACTCCGCATTAGGAAATGATATTTTTCGTTACATTTGACTAAATTACAAACATTGTTACACTTTCAGAACGTCATACTGAAATCATAGTTGAAATCGTCAATTTCGGGTAAAAAACACTCTCACTATATATAGCCGAATCTCCTTTAAAAACTTCATTTCTCTCTTACACACTCTCTCTCTCCTATCTCTCTCTCTCCCATCAAAGCTCTCTTCTATCTGCCGGAGCCGCCACTAGAGCCGCTACCCGCCGGCCTCGACTTCCGCGGGACCACCGCCGGAATAATTTTCAGGTGAGTTTTTCGAATTTTGTTTCCAACTCATAGATTTGGGTGTCCTGAGTATGAATTAGATGTTAGTTTTTTTAAGTTAAACTCCAATTGAGCTAGATCTAGGATGCGAAATTCAGAACAAAATTGCAAATTTTTGAAAAAAAAAAATAGTCGAGCCCAGATGTGGCTCGATTTCATCAGTGTAGAGCCTTTGGAGGGCTCAAATTCACAATGGGCGACTGCTGGAGTGCTTGAACCCTTTTTTTATTGCTACTTTCGATCCTTTGCCTGGCTCGCATAGGCTCGATTTGAGCCATT
Organism: Limonium bicolor; assembly: GCA_023374045.1. Classification (NCBI taxonomy): domain Eukaryota; kingdom Viridiplantae; phylum Streptophyta; class Magnoliopsida; order Caryophyllales; family Plumbaginaceae; genus Limonium; species Limonium bicolor. The sequence goes on from CM041781.1 coordinate 61,966,687, forward strand.
CTTTTGCTCGCCTTTTGCAGGGTCAAGCCCGGGTAAGGCTCGAACCCTATATTTTTTATTGGCTGTCCGAGCCTTTGTTTGGCTCGTGGAGGCTCAAGTAGAGCCCGTCTTCTACTCACTGTTTACAGGGTCAAGCCGGGTAAGGCTCGAACCCGTTTTTTATTGGCTGTTCGAGCCTTTGTTTAGCTCGTGGAGGCTCAATTAGAGCCCGTTTTCTGCTCATTGTTTGCAGGGTCGAGCCCGGGTGAGGCTCAAACCCTTTTTTATTGCTGTTGTTCGAGCCTTTGTTTGGCTCAATTAGAGCCCGTTTGCTCGTTGTTTGCAGGGTCTAGCCCGGGTGAGGCTCGGACCTTTATTTTTTTATTGGCTGTTCGTGAAATACCCAGGACTTAATTATGCTAATGACATATTTAGAGGCTTAATTATGCCTAAATCATATGTGGGAACAATTCCCAAAAAAATGAATCCATAAAATGGGTTAAAAACGCAAACGAGACCTTAAAGCACCTTTTAGGGAAAAATCCGGGAATGTGACTTTAAGCGGGTTTAATGACTCGTAAAAATTATGGTTAATCAAATATCTATAATTAAACATTAATGAGAGTCTAAGAAGCATTAAAATTAACAAAACGAGAAAATTCTTAAAAACGGGACAGATTAGTGAATAGTGTCAAAACTGGGAGATTTAGTAGCGTCTTTTGTGAAAAGACAAAAGCTCCCTCCCAGGATGTAATAAATGGGGCCGGTTTTGTGTGTGGGTCAATACCCCTCTCTCACAATTAATTAGCTAGTTACTTTTATATGTTAGAAAATGACAAAAAAATAAAGTGAGTGAAAAGCAAAATAAAGTACAACTTACTTTTTACCTCTCTCCTCCCATTCCCATTCCTCCTGCCGTTTTTCCCTCCTCCTTCAGACTTTCTCTTCTTCCTCCCATCCATCCAATGGCGATTTAGAGCACCCTCCAGCAGCTCCCCTTTTCTTCTTCATTTTCAAGGTTCAAATCAAGTCCAAACACTACAAAAACTATACCATTAAACTCCTTTCATCTTGGAGAACATTTTTCACCCTTCAAAATCTGAAAACTCCAACTTTTATCCTCATGGCTGGAGCTCCATTTGAAGGTTGAAGGAGACCATTTGGGAGCTAAATCATCTTCTTGTTGTCTTAAGGTAAGAAAGGGTTTAAAATCTCTCCTTTTCTAGCTTCTTTTCAACCAAAAAAAATCCAACGTTGAACTCTTATGTTCCCCATTGTTCCAACCAGTTTTTGTATACAAGTTAGGAGCTGGAGCCTTGGTTGTTTTGTTGCCCAAAACTTCATCTAGAAGTGGTAAGGTAATACCCCCTTTTAAAGCCTTAAGCATTCTCTTTAATTCTAGGTTAATTCAAGAGTTAGGCAATGAGTTAGTATTGTTGTTTCTTGGGTTGGCTGTAGCATCAGCAATTAAACCCCCATTGACCGGTTGTAAAACAAGAACAAGAAGAGAGAAAGAGCAAGAAGAAAGGGAAGAGAAAGGAAGGAAATGAAACTAGAAAATCTAAGGTAAATGAATTTACCTTTGAGTTGTTTTTGAATGTCTTGTGAAATAGAAAAATTTCATTTGTTTTTGGGAGTATTTATGCTACTGCAATGTGAACAAATATTGGAGTTGGTTAGTGAAGTTTATGTGCTGTTAAAGGCCTTGGAGCCAAGCTGATTAGGTGGTTAATGTGCTGGAACTAATGTGAAAATGTTTAACATTTTGTGCTGTTAGTATCCATGGTTGGATATGGCTAGCTGATTGATTTAGGTGCTGGAAAATAATGCTTGGGAATGTTTAGAATTGTGGGGAAACTCTGTCAAAATTTCCTTAGAAACTAGATGACATAATTGTGTAATTGTGAAGAAATGACCTAGGTTCAACTAGTGGTGTTAGACATGAATTTGATTAGATAGTCACCTTGGAAACTAGATTGAGAGAGTTGTGCATTTGGGTAGAACTTTGGATGAAAATAATGCAAGTTGAATACTATGAAGGGTGATTTTTCGGTATGAGGGAGGTCTATCTAAGTATGGTCTGGCTGAGAAGTCTAGATCCTAGAAAATGTCATTCTGTGGAGGGTGAAAACCCGTTATTCTGGCATCCCTCAAATACCTACTACATCATTTGTCTTTCTCAGAAAGCATAATGGGAGAGTTAGTGAACACTACACCAGCTCTCAATGGGCTCCACGCGGACTTATGCCCTAAGGGCGGAATTGACTAGAGTCGCCATTCTGTGGAGGGTGATTTTTTGGTATGAGGGGGTCTATCTAAATATGGTATGACTAAAAGGCCTAGATCCTAGAAACTGCCATTCTGTGGAGGGTGAGAACCCGTTATTCTGGCATCCCTCAAATACCTACTAAATCATCTGTCTTTCCCATAAAGCATAAGAGAGAGTGCAAGTGTGCACTACACCCGCTCTCAATGGGCTCCACGCGGACTTATGCCATAAAGGCGAAAATGACTAGAGTCACCACCTAGTTTGACCTAAGGAACGAGGAAGGGAGGAGGAGGGTTCTAAGAACCGTTAATTGAATCTATGATTTGCATATGGATTGGACTTATCTGGTCATACCAAATATTCTGTGTGGGTTCAACTGGGTTACACCCCTTAGAAGTGGCAACAACCACGACTTCGGATTGGTGCCCGAGGAAACCTCAGTCTTCAATGGTCGGGATTGCCCTTTTTCATAACCTTTTTAGAGAGATTCAATTAAATCCAAAGGATAGGATTGGGTGTGGACTGAGGAATGGATGATTTCGAAGGATTTGAAGAAATAGGCTGGTCTAGGGATATCGGCCACCGGGGTCCGTTTGAGTGTTGAGAGGTTTCAATTGTTTTTGAGGGGTTTATAGTTGTTTCGGCTCTCGCAGGGCTTAGGAGGATGCTGGAAGTTTTAAGGAGGAAAAGGGCATTTGGTCATTTTTGTGAAGTTGAGGGGTGTTCGAATCATTTGGTGAAGTTGAGGAGTTTTTTTCAGGTTTGTGAAGTTCAGCATTTGGAGTGGCCAGATTTTGAGGTGTTTTTGAAAGTCGAAGGTGTTGAAGAGGAATTTGAGTTTTCAGGATGATGAAGTATGTAAGAGGATATTTGGTTTACAGGTGTTCAGGTTTTGAAGATGTGTCAGGTTTCAGATGGCTAAGGTTGTTCGGGAGCATTCGGGAATTAGAGGTCCTATGTGACTTAGAGTTTGTGCAGAGAAGGATTAAGAAGTGTTTATGTGACTTGAGGCTCTAATGAAAGGGTTGGATTGGTTTATTCAAAATTGTCTCTCTTAAAGTTTTTTAAACCGAAAAAATCATTTTTATTGTAAAAGGGCGGATAATCCCGAGGGATTACCCTATGTACCCCCTCGAACACGACACTTAATTAATGGTAAATGCTGAGGCTCGAAAGATGGGGCAATGAATTTATGTCGAAAAATAGGATTTAGAGAGAAGTATCATGAATGGGATACTCTCGGTCAAACCCTAATAACGTCTCTAACTCCCGGGTTTAAAACATTAAAAGCCGAAAATACTGAAATCGAGTGGAAGGGAGTTAGACGATTCTAAAATCCCGGCTGCAACTAGGAAGGTCGTTACTTCCTTAGCACCCCGCCTTGTAAAAATCTAGGCTGCAATTAAGGGAGGTTTGTCACCCTAATGCCCTGCCTAAAGAGATCCAGACTGTGACAAGGGAGGTTACAACCCCAGCGCCCTGCCTCGGATTTTTATTTTGGAAAGGGAGACAAGTGATGTTCTAACCAGGAAGGAAATGTTTTGAAGGGGTCAGACATTTCTTGTTCCCCGAAAACCGAAAACGGTTTATTTGAGTTGAAAACTAAGTTTGAAAACTTTTGAAGTTGTTCGGAATTCTTGGTAAAGAAACACTGATTTTGAGAAATGTTTTAGAAGAAAACTTTCTGTATATGTGAGAAGAACTTTCTACGTTTGAGAAGAGTTTTCTGTGAGTGAGAAGAGTTTTTCCTTTAAAATTCCACAAAATGGTTTCTTTGAAAACTTGATGAAATTTGAATAAAATGATTGTTTGAAGTTTGAGAAAGAAGATCTTTGGTTTTTGGATTTTGAATGGAATTTACAAGTTGGGAAAATTCACGAGATACCCCTGTTTTCTTTCGTAATTCACAATATACCCCTGTGATTTTAGTAATTTAACTTTAAACATGCTTAAATGTTGTCCAAAATTGATGAAACTTTACATGGACGATGCTAAATGTTATATTTTGGTCCAATATCAAATTTAAAGTTTTTTAAGCTCACATGTGACCTGTGGGACCCAATGAACAGTCACATATTCATTGGGTCCCACAGGTCACATGTGAGTTGAAAAAGCTTCAAATTTGATATTGGACCAAAATATAACACTTTAGCATCGTCCATGTAAAGTTTCATCAATTTTGGACAATATTTAAGCATGTTTAAAGTTGAATTACGAAAATCACAGGGGTATATTGTGAATTACGAAAGAAAACAGGGGTATATTGTGAATTTTCCCGTTAAGTTTGAATTGGATGAATTAAATCTGGATTTGATTTGAATTGAATGAAATTGGGCTGAATGAATTAGGTTTGAATCGAATTTGGTTGGGGTTGGAAAACGGGCCTGGTCAAAGTTAGACCGAGTCAAAGTGGGATCGAGTCAAAGTAGGGTCAAGGTCAAGGTTAGACCGGTCAAATCTTGGGTTGGTCAAAATTTGGGTTGGTCAAAGCTTGGGTTGGTCAAAGCTTGGGTCAAAGGTCAAAGTTTGGGTCAAAGGACAACATTCGGGGCAAGGTTTGATTTTTGTGGACTTGCTTGGGTTTTTGTGGACTTGGTTAGGTCAAAGTCAAAGGTTGGTCAACTCGGGTTTGGTCAAAGTTTGGGGTCAAACTTGGGTTGGGAGTTGGTCAGGGTTCGGGTCAAGGTCAAATTGGTTTGACTTTTGTGGGCTTGGGCCAATTGTGGGCTTGGGCCGATTGTGGGCTTGGGCTGATTGTGGGCTTAGGCTGATTGTGGGTTTGGGCCAATTATGGACTTGGGTCGATTATGGGCTTGGGCCGATTGTGGGCTTGGGCCGGTTTGGGCTTGGGGAGTTGGACATTGGGCCGAGTTGGACATTAGGCCAAGTTGGACTTGGGCCGAGTTGGACTTGGGTTTTTGTGGACTTTTGATTGATATTTGGATTGAGTTTTGTGGACTGTTGGGTCGGTTTTGTAAACTTCGGGCTAGGTCATGCAATTGGGCCAGGTTTGAATTGGGCTTTGGCCGGGTCAAGGCAATTGGGCCGGGTCAAGGCAATGGGCCGGGTCAAGGCAATAGGGCCGGATTTATGAACACGGGCCAGACTATGTATGTGGGCTGGGTCTGATGGGTCAAGGTTAGCATTGGGCCTGGGCCTCAGGTCAATTTGGGCTTTTGGACCGATTTCGGGTATTGGGCCAGTTTTTATGGTGTAGGCCAATTTTGTGGAGTTGGGCCAATTTGAGGAAATCAGAGAGGGTTTTGAAAAGATAATCAAAGTTAAAATGAAAATGATTGATGATAATAAATAAGAAATTAAGAGAGACAATTTGGGGCTTAATTTGGGCTTTGGAAAATTTTGGAAGGAATGATGGATCAAACTAGGATGAGTTTTGAGAAAGTACTTTTATTAATACATATTATTAATAAAGTGTGGTTTGGGTTTAGGGATCACCCTTTATTAGGTGGGACCATGGCTCACCATTGGCAAGGGCTCACCCTCTATCCTAAGGCTTGGTCCTAAGGTCTAATAACTAGGGCTTAGGTAGATTTACAGTCGAATACAAGAAACGAATTAAAATTGCAGCAAAATCAAATGTACAACATGATCATATATACGACACAGAATAAAATAATCAGGGATGAAATCACCGAACAGGAATTATAAGGGAGGAGTAACCATCTCAACTTCATACTTCACTGAAGACATGCAATCATAACGTGCAGAGAATACAAATCCCATTAGCGGTCTAAGCAGAAGATAGGTCTAAAACCAAATCATTAATCCCATTCCAATTCTTTTCTACTCGTAGGTAATTATAAGACAGCGTGGGTTATCTAACCAAACTCTCAAAGTGAGGAAGTCGTGCTTAATCAAAACAGTAAAACAGTTTTCGAATAAGGAAATTAAGGGATTAAGTAACAGAAGGTCAAATTAGAACCAGATCTAGATCATTAAACAAGTTCATCTATCTGCACAGTATGGCCTAACAGAACGTCCATTCCTTTGTGAGTTTGCCAACTAATAGTGAGGGGAGCATGGATTTGTCATGAAATTGCCAAAGTAAAACCTAATCACTTTTCTGTTTGCCATTTATTGAATATGATTACCAATTATCTTGCTAGAGGAAAGCAAAATAGTCTAACAGATTAAGGGTTGCTTTTGTTGATCCCCACTGATTTATAGACAAATGAAGTGGAAGTTTCAATCTTAAAGCTTCGGTCGTTTTATACACTTGCATGGATAAAAACAAACTTCAGAAGCTAAGCTCAACGGTTTGTGTTCAAGGAGCAGGCAAACCAATAACAGATGTCCACATTATCAACAAGAATGGAGATAATGGCATATATTTCGAGAAGCAAAACGAAACGCAACAGAAGGCATGAAGATCTAAAGCAAGCACGTAAACTGGGCATGTAACACCCCTACCATTAATACAAACATTACCGTCTAATCTCCTCGTGCTTCCGAATCACGCAGCGGATACTTACTTGCATATAGTGGGTGATACAATGCCGTTAGTCACCCACGTGACTAACAAGGCTACTACTTCTACATACAGCATCGGTCTGATGGACCGGAATATCCGAGTGCTACGCAATACAATCTTCACTACGATGCCAATAAATTATAACAATGCTCCATTCAATACTTTACTTCTTCATAATCCATACAATACAATATACATAACGAGTTTACTACGTTCCAAATACAATTACCATGATTCTCCCAAGTTCCTATGTACTCACTAGGAGTCTACCCACTACCCATTCCTCACAACTACTTGCTTCCTAAATACGAGGGCGTGCCATTGGTCTCTTACCTTGACCATATCCTCTTTGGGTACTGCACACTAAAAATGTTCCCCCGAGGGGGTCAGCTTTCGCTGAGCATGATAACCGCATACCCCGCGTACTAGTGAGGGTACGCCGACCACTTGGTCGAATCATGCAGTTCATTTTACAATACATACATACATACATGCTTTCATTCATACTAATACAATACTTTACAAGGATACATTCATACAGTTCAATACATACACGAAGACAATACAAGTCAACCATCCATACTTACCTTCACCGGAATGCGCATACACAATACTTACACAAAGCACCATACTTGTTAGCTCCATTTGTCCACCCGGGTTAATCGGGTGGAGATTACTCTTTTACTCGTTCCACAGTACTTACGCATACATACTCATACTACATACTTACTTACTCTTACTCATGTTAAGCCGGTATGGCCTCTGGGCAGGGACTACACCGTCCCACCACCAGGCTTTACTTGGTTCACCAATCCAGGATGCTACCCATTTAAGGGGTTTGGGCCGTGGACCAGTTTAAGAACCAGGAATCGGATCCAACCTCTTGTGTCTCCTCATCCTCACGCGTGGCCGAAACTATATCGGACTTCTACTCATTCCAATTTACTCACTTTCAGTAGGAGTTAGGTAGTTAGGAATTAGTAGAAGTCACATCCAAGCCATATACACAATTACAATGCTCAATTCACATCCATACGAAAAAATACCATCCACGAATACAATACAGGGTACAAATACACTTCATCATCATTCATATATTCATGAATTATACAAACTAGTGTTCAAGACAATATCATCAAGAACACATAAATCAAGCACAAGTAAGTGCAATATAGTCCGATTCATGCATTTATCTTATTTAGGTGATCAAATAAGCACACAAATTGGGGTAACCAGATTAGGATACAGGGCATGAAGAAATCATACCGTTCACCGTTGTACTTGTATCCGACGTTCCTCCGGTGTTCACAATCAAATCCTATGATATACATGCAATTGAGTGATTAATCTAACTATCATTAACTTAACTCGATATCTTTACACTCCCTAACTATACTTATTAAATCCTTAAAATTCTTATAGTTACAAATTGTTTACTTACTCTTTATTACTTTAAGTTCATTTACTTACTTAGTAATGGTATACTTATATATGTACATATGTATGTGTAGGTATACATATATATATATATATATATTATTGTAATACATTTTTTTTTGTGACTCGACCGACCTTACCCAAGTTCGGTCCCAGGTTCGGTCGAAGTCAGTAGGGAAATGCACTGGAAAACTTCAGGGCTGACCGACCTTGCAAGTCCGGTCCCAAGGTCGGTCCATTCCAGTGAGTTACGGACGGAAAATTTTTAGCCCGACCGACCTTGCAAGTCCGGTCGCAAGGTCGGTCCATTCCAGTAAGTTACATGACGGAAAATTTTGAGTCGACCGACCTTGCAAGTCCGGTCACAAGGTCGGTCCATTCCAGTAGGTTACATTACGGGAAATTCTTCTGGCCGACCGACCTTGCATGTCCGGTCCCAAGGTCGGTCCCTTCCAGAAGGTTTCCGTCCTTTGTAAATCTGGGCTCGACCGACCTTGCAAGTCCGGTCCCAAGGTCGGTCCGGCCCAGTAATTGCATTTTTATTTCTATTTTCAGTCCCTCTTCTTACCCATTACTTCCCCATTGTTCCTACACTCAATCCCACATGTCTTAGTGCCATTTAGGCTTCCTAAAATACCTCAATTCATCCACCAATTCCATTACTAAATCCATCAACCAATTTACACAATTTCCTCACTTCCTTTCAACCCTTACAACAGTTTTTCATTTCTCTAATGCTACAGATTTTTGTTACAACTTCTACCATTCAATACTTCCTCTACCAATGTCACTCCTAGCATCCCAAATACATCTCCAAGCCATTACGTTACCTATACCCAAGTCCAACTCTCCTCTTACCAAATCTTGCACACTAATTCTTCCTAGTTTTACAATGCAATTTAATTCCTCTTTGCTACAGATTTTGGTTCCTACTTCCTCCATACATAGTTTCCTCTCCTAATGCCATTTCCAAGGCCTACAATGCATTGCCTCACCTCTTCAAGTCCAATACTCATTCCCTAGGTCATGTACATAAGTCCTCCTAGTTTCTCCAATGCCATTCAACAATTCTTGCTACAAATTTTACATTCTTTCATTCTCATACTATAGCCACTACTCCATGATCATTAAACATCTCTACAATCCCTAATACGCACCTTGGTTCTCCCTTCCACCAAGTCATCCATTAAAGCACAATTCCTACTAAAATTTCGCCATAGTTCACCTACTTTTCTTACTTAGCCACACATACACAAACTCACTTATTTCATTCCTAATCTAGCCACACCCTTGCAAGGGTCCTACCAGCACACATACAAATATAAATTCCTTAATACTTTCTCAATCCACAATACCAATACACGTATACTATACACTTGGCCCTAAGGCCTATAATTCACATACTAGTTCACAAATACTACAATACCAATACAATATTTTGGGTTCTTTAAATTGGTTTACCCATTCCCATTACTCTAATGCATTAAATGTAGCATTCAAGAGAGAGCTCTTACCTTAAGCTCTTGTCTCCTCCTTTCTTTTCCACTTCTTATCTTCTCTATCTCTTGCCCAGATCGGCTATATGGGGAATGGAGTTGCCCAACTCCATTCCCATCACCCAAGCACACAAAACAATTGCAATTAATATACTAACCCTTATATTTATACTAACTTATTGAGATGTTTTAAACAAATTTCTAGGGTTTACCTTTTGAAGATTTTAAGAGGGGTTTAGCCCTTGGTTCAAGAAGGTGAATCCACCACCATTGCAAGGTTGAATTGAAGCTCAAAAGAGAGAGAGAGAAAACAAGGCATTACAAAGGGTGAAAATCGGTTATGAAATGAGATGGTGAAAACATGAGTTTTTCATGTAGATTTTTACCTTAATGGAGAGAAGGGACTCCAAGCTACAGATTGGTGCCATTTTCTCTTTGAATGGGGTATACCCACGAAAATGAACTTCCTCATTTTTGGATTTTGAAAAGAGAGAAGTGTAGAGGAGGATGAGAGGAGTTCAAATATGTAGTTATTTTTACCTTTGGAGTTCAAATGAAGGTGGAGCATGGATGGAAAGATGAAAAGCCATTGAAGCTTCTCTTGGAGCTCCAAAAATCGCCCATACCAGAGGAGCAAGGAAGGAGAAATCGATGGAGGGGAGGAAGGAAAGAGAGAGGTGAGTGAAATGTGAGAGTGAGGTGAGAGGAAAGGGTATAAAGTAGTTTTTACTTTATTACTTTTTGCTTTTGCTCTCTTATTTAATTAGCTAGTTACATGTGTATGAGAGGGGTTGTTTGACTAATAAAAATCGGCCCCTACTGTATTACTAGCTGGAGCGTTTTTCGTCTTTTACAGAAAACGCTCGTTAGTTTACCCGGTATTGGTACTATTCACTAACCGGGCCCTTTTTCCCGGAATTTCCTCGTTTCTTTATTTTTATTGGTTATTAAGCTTCCATAAATGCTTAATAATTATTATTTAATGCTTCATAATTTTTACGGGTCCATTTGACCACTTAATGTCACATTTTCGGGTTTCCTCGAAAAACGTGCTCTAAAGCTCTATTAGCGTTTTAATTCATTATTTGGATCCGTTTTCTTCGGGAGTTGTTCCCATATATCATTTAGGTCTTATTAAACCTTTAGAATCCATATAATACGCTATCCGGGGTCTCATACCTCCTATGGTTATTTAACGCTTATTTAGCGTTTTTCGCTTTTTAAGCGTTCCTTTATTTCTTTTGGATTTATTTTTCCTCACCAATACTACTTAAGCATTATTAGGCTCTTAAATAAGGATTAGAATAATCTTAATCACTATATTTAAGTTCGGGGTATTTCAATCTACCCCCCTTAAGAACTTTGTCCTCAAAGTTGCTCAAGGTTATAGGATTACGATACTTGCTCATTCATACTTGTCCATACCAAAAACCGTACATTCTTCCTCCTTACAATTCCTAAATCCATTACTCCAGGGTTCTACTCTCCATACCTTACCAATGTACAATACTTACTCAAATCCACATTACTACCAGCCATCCAGTTCCTTATTACAAAATCTAAACATGTATACAGTGCAAAGCTATCCCCAAAGCAATGCAATACACATTACAATCCCGCAGGCACTCAGGTCATTTCGACACAAGACTCCTCTATGTCCTGTTGCCCTTGGAATAATACAACATGCTACACTACTATCTTCTCCTGTATTAACCTCCAACAAGTTCTCAATCTCTAGTCTAAGGAAATTCCTTTACAACTACTAATTAGAAATTTTCTAAAACACACAACTCCAATTTCCAATTTATATTCCTTACTTCTATCCTATGTGTGATTCTTGTGACCACTTGAGGGGAGCTTCAAGAATCGTTCGACCCTGATGTGATCAGCACCAGTGTTGAACTATCCTTCCACTCCAATTTGTGTTCGGTTTCCCTTGATCTGATCAGGATCAAGTTCGACTTCCCACATCAGTTTCAAACACACAATTAATTAGTTGTTTTCATTTTCTATCTTTTTACTCCTTCTAGTCGTGATACGAATTCATACATCTCCAAAGGATGGAATCAATCCATCAATCATCCTCACTCTACTTCCCGAATGCTTTACTCCGTGGTCCAATACCTAAATGCTCATTTCATCAACCTTCATTACTTCCCTCCATTACTCTCCATCATTTCAATTATTCTAACTAGGGATTACCATACTTATAAAATTTAGTCGTCCTCAATTTACTTCCCATAACTTACATACAAATACACTACTCATGGGCTACATTCCTCTACTACTCTCATTCATTTCGTACTACTTCTTCAAAGGCTACAATACTTGTGGAGCTCCATCCACTACTCATTACTTTCCTTTTACTAATACTCTTATACTGGGGTTACAAGATGGGTATATTGATAAGTGAGAAATACATAGACATTTAAGGGTTTAATTTACCTTATACTTGCTCACTTTTAGGATAATATTTCTCACTTATCGTATGTTTTTCCTAAGATTTATGTCTTGATATGGACTGATAGATTTTATGTATCAAATACAGGAAAAAGTGTTGAAATCGAATAGTTTATTTCACAAGCTTTCCAACGCAACAAACGGCGAGTAAAACGGACTTATAACGAAGAATCTGGAGCCGGTTGAAGATCGCATGAAAATAGAAAACATATTCATTGTGTCCGCGTATGCTTAGGCGGACAGAGGCGAGGACAGGTGTGAGATCGGGAAGGCTATTTGTGTCCGCATGAGTGTCCGCATAGAACAACGCGGACACAAGCGAGGACAGGCGTGAGATCGCGGAAGGCTATTTGTGTCTGCACAAAACAACGCGGACACAAGCGAGGACAAGCCTTGTCCGCCCCATTCTACGCGGACGCCAACGAGGACAAGCCCTTGTCCGCCCCATTCTACGCGGACGCCAACGAGGACATGGAGAATGTCCGCATAATAACAGGCGGACACACAGGCGGACACATGTAAATTCCCAGATCCAGACGCGACAGTTTATCTTCTTCCTTCGGCGCCTACAGAGAGCAATATCAGTCACGGCCGACAGTCCTGAAAATCCTCACGCGTTCTGCAACTTATCCATCTACTCCATCAACTGGCACCTCCCTTATCTTGTTCACCCACTAGCACGCGTGATCCAGCCTGTCTCTTCCTTCTCCTTCCTTCCTCTTCTTCTCCTTCTCCTATAAAAACCCACGAGCCTTCTGCTCAAATAATCATTCAATCTCTTCCATAACCCATCGCTCACACCTACGATCCATTCCATCTTCTTATCCCCCACTTCTCCATTTTATTTTCTTTCTTCATCAGCCTTATGCTGTTAGTTTCCAGAGAACCAACGAAGGAATCGATTATCTATTCGTTCTTCTTCGTTGGTTCGGTCTATCTTATTTCTTATGTTTTACTGTATAATTATGTGTGATTAATAAATCTAGCTTCCCGGGTTAGGAAGCGAGCCTATTTTATATAATTATGTTATATAAGCTTTCCAGTATAATTTATCTAAGCAGTATTTTGATTCTTGTCCTTAATGCGCTTTAATTCTCTTGTACAATTATTAAAGTGATATTTGTAGTTCTTTGTTAAAATGCGATGCTGAGACAAGGTTCTAGACATAAGAAGTCAAATGGGTTAACGACTAGAAGCGATATTCCTCGCCGTATAGGTTAATCTATCTCCAATAAGGATTATTAATAATGCGATTAATTTATTTATGACTTGAGCAAGATTCACGCTTGTTGTTTAAATTAATCAGGGTTTATTAGACAGGAAACGGTCAATAAACTAATTAAGATTCTTGAGTTTATTGCTAAAGTGGGAAAGTTATATTAATATGATTAAATAAAATAGGTAAGTAGAGTAACCCGGGATGCTTTTTAAAAACACAAAAAGATTTACAATTTCTATTTCTTTTCTGTTTCGATTATTTTTATTGTCTTATGAGTTACCTTTTAATCATTCTCCCTAAAAATGATAAAATTTGTTAATGAGAATTCTCAATCAATTTACTACACTATCAGTTATCCACAGCGAGGTCCCCAAGAGTACGACAACCCACAATTCCACTATTCCGCAAAACGATAGGTACACTGCCTAAGTGGTAGAAGTTTAACACACTTTTACTCCAACATATATTCATCCAATGGTATTTGCATCTCTGGTGCCTAATTACCACGATTATGATATGGAAGGATACATATGTTTATTTAACATAAGCACCAATCATCAAATCAATTCTCATTTGTGCTATGCACATTATAGTTTATGTGTTTTATTCATAAAATTCACATTATGCGATTTTCGCTCTACCCCCCTTAAAAGGGATTACGCCCACGTAATCTACCATATGTTATTATTATTGAACATTGGTTTACTCAATTTGGGCAATCTGAAGCGTTTTAGCTTCTTTACGGTTTATTACATAATGTACCCTTGTCAAAGGGTCCTAATCATAACAATGGTTTAGTCTTTGCCCCAAGGATTCCTATATGAGTTTATTTAACTCATAATTAATTTGGTTCCATCCTATTAGGCTTCGAGGCATTAATAGCCATTCTGCTATACTTACTAGCTTCTGCTGCGCGACCCTGATAACTCGGGTTACTTACCCTTCATGTTATCCTTAATGCGCTATACATCACCTTTTATCCGTCTATTATGGGAATAAGGTTTACTAAACAATTGTGGTATTCTTTTACCGTGTTTGAACTTAATTAGTTTTAGATTGTAACCAGCTCTCTGGTAATCTACTGCACCTGCTATTCGTGCTTCCACGATTATTCACTAAGTTCCGCCGACTTATTGTCGGGCGAGGTTGAGTCACTGCTCAGTTGTAGTGCTTCCTCTGTTGTCAATAGCTTCTGAATTATACCAGTTCTTCTGGTTCAGTACAAGTGTTCTTCACTTGTTTGACCTTGCATTTTCTATGCGTCGGTCCTGGTGACTTTCTTAAGTCTCTTTTCACTCTTTATTCCACTGGAATTCACATCTTGTGAGTGTTAGTGTGTTTCACACCCTTCGTGCTTCTTTGGCCTTAGGCCGCACGGTTTGTTGCTGAGCTTGCTTAACTGGCTTGTGCCACGTTCATTGGTGAAAAGAAGGGTTACTACCATTTATATTTCCCATATCCCTTGCTATCTCACTAGGTCATTAGCTGTACAAGTGCAATACCAAAACACTCAGTCATACAAAGTGCAGAGGCGTAAACGCTTGACAGTAAGTCACTTATGTGATAGGAAAGAATATTTCTTCCTGTCATTTCATACTTATACTCCGTGTTATTATCTATTACTTCCTCATAGCTGTCGCCTGTTGCGCGCCGTATTCTTACTCATTGTACAACATTGTTTTTACTGTTTCTGTTACTGTGGTAGTTCCTCTTTACTTATTGCCATTATCATTGGCACCATTTCCTTATGGTGTACATACACTAGGAGGTTCCTAGTTCATGTGTATGACGGTTGTCGTAGTATATAGCAATACTATTATCTTCCCATTGTGGGGATGTTTTATTTTAATTTAGGTTTCATGTGCAGGTTAGCTTACCTCACATTACTTCCTCATTCATGATATAGTTTGCCAAATAACTTGGTTGACCAAAGATGAAGTGGTTTATCGGGTTACAAGCTCTCTTGAGCGCTGGTCATTCGTGGTGTTCAATGTGTATTCACATTGATTGTTTTTGACAATTTTTGTCTCCCAGTGCCGAGCATTGGTTATAGGCTCTAGCTGTGCGGTTTTACTTGTATGTACATCACCGGGACATCCCAAGGAACTTCGAGGGTTTTCTGGTCCCATTCTCCAATTGAAGGGTATTTTATCACTAACAAGTGAAGGTTCATGTTGAGGGGTTGTCTCCACTCATAGGTCTCATAGCAAGGTTACTATGTTAGTACCTGCTTATGTACAACATATGGAGTATTGCAGACGTTATATCGTGAGTGGTTAAACTGGTGTAAAATTAAGAGAAAAGAAATTAAAACTCAAAATAAACGTCGGGCTGCAAACAAATCCCGGTCGTGGTAGTATAGTGAATTGTAAGCGACCGAATGTCGAACCGTGGGACTAATATACATATAATAGTACCTAAGCGTGTCACAAGAGGGGGGATTAATTGACTTGTAATATGAATAAAAAGAAAAGATAAAATAAACTAATTTAACAGATAAATTAAATGGAACTCTGGGTCAGATTATTATAATCTGCATAATTAAGCTATCTCTACTGGTTTAATAATTTGGCAAGGTTCCTGTTATTTTCTTAAGGTCTAAGTCATAGACTCAAAAGAACTCGTTTACCTGTAATGCAAGGTCCGTTGAAAACTCAAGCAAAATGCCTGTAAATGGCAGAGGAGTATTTGAGGAATTACATTTGCAACTGAATACTAACTTATTAAATCATAACAAGTTTCCTCCAGTTTTACGTCTTAATTAACCTATTTATTTATCACCGGTCTGATCAAAATAGACTTAGGAAAGCAGTTTAATAAACTCATGACATTTATTAAAAAGGTGCGAGATAACCTTTAAAACGTAACAAACTGTATATATTAAAACCAGTAAAAATAATGCATAATTAATATAAACACATAATAACCATTCCCAGAGTATACGTAACTAGCCTAACATATTAAATAGAAAAACAGAAACAAGAGTAATAGAAATCATCTGTAATCACTCCAGCTCGCTCTGCTATTTTGTATACGTAGGACTAGAGGTGGATGTGGTGGAATGTGAAATAAATAAAATGGAGAAGGCGGAAGAAGAGAAATGAGATGGCGTGAGGTGAGTGTGAGTGGATTGGGTCGTGGATGGATTGATGGGTGGTGGATTTTGAGGAGAAGGCTCGTGGGTTTATATAGAGAAAGGAAGAGGCAGCAGAGGAAAATGAAGATAACAGACGCGTGATAGATTGAGGCGGTGGAAGAAGCTGAATAAGATTTGCAGACTAATTGATCATTATTTGCAGGGGACATAACGTGTGCAGAGTAGATGGATAATTGCAGACAGTGGACGAGTTGCAGAAGTCGGCGAAGACAAGTCGACGGACGAAGTCGACGCGAAGAAGATAAGCTCGCGCGACTGACTAGCTGCTGTCCGCCTCCATGTCCGCCAGATAACAGGCGGTTGCAAATGTTGGTGTCCGCCTCACGTCCGCCCCATAACAGGCGGTTGCCTTATGTCTTGACCGCCCCTTATTAGGCGGTTGCTCATACTCTTGTCCGCCTCTTTATGGGCGGTTGAAGCCTCTCACGTCCGCCTCTTCATAGGCGGTTGCCTATGTGAGTCGTCCGCCTGTTATTAGGCGGTAGCCCTTGTCTCTTGTCCGCCTGTTTTCACGACGTACAGGCTTATTTCTTCTACCGGCTCTAGATTCTTCGTTTGGACTCTGTTTTCTGAGCCGTTTGCGTCTATGCGTTCGTCTCTTCGTCTACTTTACTTCCAGCTTGGTTTTCCTCATGTTAAACCAATAAATTTGTGAGATAATAATAAAACATAAACTAGAGGAAAACTAACCGAAGTGGAGAAATGAGCAAGAAAAGTGCTAATATAATATATGAAATACACCTATAAAACATACTCATTTGGACACTTATCACTCCCCCACACTTATCTTTTTGCTTGTCCTCAAGCAAAACCACGTAACCAAGTAGGTAGGGAATGCTCAATACTAACAAATATTATTATGAAGGGTAGGATAAACATGATCTTTTTAACTTATTGAGGAGTGTGAAAAATTAACTGCTGGTGGCATAGGTGTGCTCAGGGTGAAAATAAAATATAGAGTTTCGGGGTATGATTTAAGGTACTTCAATGTTTCTTTTGTTTAGGTGACTGAGAACTTTTACCATGGCCAACTTCTCTCAAGAATGGGCATTGAGGAGAAAACAAAAGGAAAAATAGATTTATGCATTTGTTTCACTTTTGCATAAGGGATGAGAAAATGTAGGCATCACGCCTTTGTATTTAAGAACACTCAACTCTCTTTGTTGGTTACCAATGGTGTCTCGCAAGTCCCTTATTATTTTGTATTTTTTTCTTTCTTTTTTTTTTAACAGTGAAGCACCCCTTAGCAATCCCTAAGAGAGAAGACAGAAAGAAACCCTGAGCAATAAAATCCAACCATTTGCAGATTATTTAGTCACACCGCATATAAAATGCTCCTCAATAGTAATCAAAATTTTAAAATTTGTATCATTTATCCTACAATTCATAACAATATTTATTCTTAAAGAGAACAACCCACACATAAAGGGTCCATAATATTTGAATTGGACAAACGCATGATAAGGAGAGAGATTTAAACATTTAAGCACAAAATGTTACCGAAAAGGGCACACTTCACCCCCACACTTATCTTTTTGCTTGTCCTCAAGCAAAACCACGTAACCAAGTAGGTAGGGAATGCTCAATACTAACAAATATTATTATGAAGGGTAGGATAAACATGATCTTTTTAACTTATTGAGGAGTGTGAAAAATTAACTGCTGGTGGCATAGGTGTGCTCAGGGTAAAAATAAAATATAGAGTTTCGGGGTATGATCTAAGGTACTTCAATGTTTCTTTTGTTTAGGTGACTGAGAACTTATACCATGGCCAACTTCTCTTAAGAATGGGCATTGAGGAGAAAACAAAAGGAAAAATAGATTTATGCATTTGTTTCACTTTTGCATAAGGGATGAGAAAATGTAGGCATCACGCCTTTGTATTTAAGAACACTCAACTCTCTTTGTTGGTTACCAATGGTGTCTCACAAGTCCCTTATTATTTTGTATTTTTTTCTTTCTTCTTTTTTTTTTTAACAGTGAAGCACCCCTTAGCAATCCCTAAGAGAGAAGACAGAAAGAAACCCTGAGCAATAAAATCCAACCATTTGCAGATTATTTGGTCACACCGCATATAAAATGCTCCTCAAAAGTAATCAAAATTTTAAAATTTGTACCATTTATCCTACAATTCATAACAATATTTATTCTTAAAGAGAACAACCCACATATAAAGGGTCCATAATATTTGAATTGGACAAACGCATGATAAGGAGAGAGATTTAAACATTTAAGCACAAAATGTTACCGAAAAGGGCACACTCCCCCACACTTAAATTGAACAATGTCCTCATTGTTCACCAGAAAAACAAGGGAAGGTTTCAGAAGACCTTTTCGGTAAGTAGATAAAATAGAGATAACACAAAGATCACAAATAAACATTTAAGCACATAAACGCTCCTCTGCAGTTTTTATTTAAATAAAAGCAAAATTAAAGGAACTGGTACTCCCCTGATATTATTTTTGCTTGCGTTTATAGGAGTTCCCCCACACTTGAGCTTCAGCCTCAAGTAGCGTAGTTTGGTTGCGGTATCCACATGGAGGTGCACCTGCATAAGACACTAGAAGCAACCATACTAAAAACGGGGTTAAAAGTTAGCAAAAATAAATTTAAAGAGAACCTGAGAAATTAAAACAGCATAAAAGCAAATAAAATAAAAGTACATCCGGGTTGCCTCCCGGGAAGCTGCCCTTATTTAACGTCTTTGGCTAGACGCCTGCTTCGTTATCCTGGATCAAAACAAAACGTTACTCCGGCATATAAAATAAGAAAATTAATACTCCACAAAATCTGATGTTTGAGGAGGTACTGCCGGGAACGTAGTTCTAACAGAAGACCCGGTGGTGATGATTTTTCTTCCTCAAATTGGAGGATGTAAACATCATCCTCTTGTAGGTGAGGCTCGTAGAAAGAATGCTGATCGATATCATCTTCAGAGAAAGTTAATTCTTCGAAGGTGATAGTGGCGTTCTGTTTGGATATCTTGGCGGGAGGTGATGGCAATTCCTTCTCTTCATTTTCGAGGATGTAAATATCCTCATCTTCTGGGTATATTACAGAGAAGGAGGGAAAATAGCGGTAATTGATTTCAGAGGGAGGGATCTCCATGAATGGCTCGTCTGTAGTGGGGTGTTCTACCTTATTTACTGTTTCGCTCTTTGGTTGCTGCTGTTGTTGAGCGATTCTCTCCAGGTAGTCTGGTTGATCTTCTAACCAGAGTTGCTCTTGAAATATGAGACAATCCTCATAATCGTGAGCTCCCCCACATATGGAGCAATATAAATCCTGCCAATATTCGAGCGCTTCTTCCATTTGCCACGTACAGATTTTTTTTTTTTGTGTTTTTCTGTATACAAAACGAAACTAATAAAACAGATTAGAAATAAACAGGTTAGAAACAAACATAAAAAAATAATATAAACAATATATATTAGATAATTAATATAAACAACAAACAAAAATAATATAGATAAAATATTCTAATATAACAAGTGAATAATCCGGGGCTTAGGGACTAGAATAAACTAGTCCCCGGCAACGGCGCCATTTTGCAGACGTTATATCGTGAGTGGTTAAACTGGTGTAAAATTAAGAGAAAAGAAATTAAAACTCAAAATAAACGTCGGGCTGCAAACAAATCCCGGTCGTGGTAGTATAGTGAATTGTAAGCGACCGGATGTCGAACCGTGGGACTAATATACATATAATAGTACCTAAGCGTGTCACAAGAGGGGGGATTAATTGACTTGTAATATGAATACAAAGAAAAGATAAAATAAACTAAGTTAACAGATAAATTAAATGGAACTCTGGGTCAGGTTATTATAATCTGCATAATTAAGCTATCTCTACTGGTTTAATAATTTGGCAAGGTTCCTGTTATTTTCTTAAGGTCTAAGTCATAGACTCAAAAGAACTCGTTTACCTGTAATGCAAGGTCCGTTGAAAACTCAAGCAAAATGCCTGTAAATGGCAGAGGAGTATTTGAGGAATTACATTTGCAACTGAATACTAACTTATTAAATCATAACAAGTTTCCTCCAGTTTTACGTCTTAATTAACCTATTTATTTATCACCGGTCTGATCAAAATAGACTTAGGAAAGCAATTTAATAAACTCATGACATTTATTAAAAAGGTGCGAGATAACCTTTAAAACGTAACAAACTGTATATAATTAAAACCAGTAAAAATAATGCATAATTAATATAAACACATAATAACCATTCCCAGAGTATACGTAACTAGCCTAACATATTAAATAGAAAAACAGAAACAAGAGTAATAGAAATCATCTGTAATCACTCCAGCTCGCTCTGCTATTTTGTATACGTAGGACTAGAGGTGGATGTGGTGGAATGTGAAATAAATAAAATGTAGAAGGCGGAAGAAGAGAAATGAGATGGCGTGAGGTGAAGTGGATGTTGGGTCGTGGATGGATTGATGGGTGGTGGATTTTGAGGAGAAGGCTCGTGGGTTTATATAGAGAAAGGAAGAGGCAACAGAGGAAAATGAAGATAACAGACGCGTGATAGATTGAGGCGGTGGAAGAAGCTGAATAAGAATTGCAGACTAATTGATCATTATTTGCAGGGGACAGAACGTGTGCAGAGTAGATAGATAATTGCAGACAGTGGACGAGTTGCAGAAGTCGGCGAAGACAAGTCGACGGACGAAGTCGACCCGAAGAAGATAAGCTCGCGCGACTGACTAGCTGCTGTCCGCCTCCATGTCCGCCAGATAACAGGCGGTTGCAAATGTTGGTGTCCGCCTCACGTCCGCCCCATAACAGGCGGTTGCCTTATGTCTTGACCGCCCCTTATTAGGCGGTTGCTCATACTCTTGTCCGCCTCTTTATGGGCGGTTGAAGCCTCTCACGTCCGCCTCTTCATAGGCGGTTGCCTATGTGAGTCGTCCGCCTGTTATTAAGCGGTAGCCCTTGTCTCTTGTCCGCCTGTTTTCACGACGTACAGGCTTATTTCTTCTACCGGCTCTAGATTCTTCGTTTGGACTCTGTTTTCTGAGCCGTTTGCGTCTATGCGTTCGTCTCTTCGTCTACTTTACTTCCAGCTTGGTTTTCCTCATGTTAAACCAATAAATTTGTGAGATAATAATAAAACATAAACTAGAGGAAAACTAACCGAAGTGGAGAAATGAGCAAGAAAAGTGCTAATATAATATATGAAATACACCTATAAAACATGCTCATTTGGACACTTATCAAGTATACTTACTCCTTTAAGTCGTGATGGTTTGGAATGTCTTTTCCTTGTTTCATCGTCTCTTGGCAATATCTATATGCGTAAGCTTTATTGTTATAGTAGATGAAAGCCTTTTCTAAGGGTTCACATCTTCACCACCTTGGTGGTCTTCGATTAACGAGGGTTACTTTTCCTCGGGTTTCCCGTAGGGTCCAACTGTGGACTAGGCCAATGTTGGCATCGTCACGATTCTTATGCCCCTGTGCTACCCCAGCTACAGAAAGCATGAAGGTAATTAAAAGCTTGTCAACTGTATACTAGACTGATGCTCTAGTGACAGTGACACTGAGTTGACCATTACTCCAAGTCACTCAGGACGTTAGGTTTGAATTGATGGTCCAGTTGTTGATTTCTTGTCGTATGAGACAATATTTCTTGCAAGTCTTGTTAGTAAGTGGTGTGGATTTTGCAACCATTTAAGGTTATACAACGCATTAGGTTTATGGCTTTAGAGCCCTATTGCTGCAAGCTATGCTCTTTGCAAGCTGCTTATACATGTTCCACTCTTTGTATACCATCGTAGGTTGGAGATATTGTTGAGCTCCATGGTAAGTCGTGACATCACGCTTCCGTTCATAGGAGACCCTTTAGGCAATCTGGTGCAAATTTGGGCCTTCTGGTAATTTAGGGTATTTCCTGTTAAGTGAAATCCCTTCGATGTCCTAACCGAATATTCGTTATAGCTCATGTGCTCTTATCATGACGCTTGTTCAATTGTTGTTATCTCAGACAGCCTTCAAGGATTGCTCCTGAGTGCTGTTAGTTATGCCGTTACATCCGGCTAATGTTTACGATATGTTGTGTCTACTATACCGCCTTGTAGTATTGTATTTGAGTTATTCCCTTTGGGTTATAACGTCTCCCGTCGTTGGGTAGACCGTTTATACTTGCTCATAGTGCTTGAGTCTAGGTTAAATATCCTCTTTGATAATGGATTATATTCAGTGGTAATCTTGTGATCACTCTTGGGAACCCTATCCCGTTTGTTGAGCCTCGTGGTGTTCACGTTAGGCGATTGCCTTACTGTGTTTAGGCTGGGTATACTTTCCAGTTGTCATGTATTTACTTGATGTCCTGAGACATGTCCAATGTCTATGCTTACTAGTCTGTGCTCTTTGCACTTCCTAGTTCTTATTCCTCATCTTCAGATGGATTCTCTGAGTTCCTTTATACTTGATCGTCTGAGGTGTCCAGCTGTTCTGATTTGAACTCACTCATGGTCCGTAGAACTGAGTTGACTACTTCCCGTGTGTCGTACACTACATGTATACATACGTGGGGTACCATGTTGATACGTTACCACTTACCCAACTATATGTCAGGCCCGCAAGCTCCTTCGGAGTGTGGTTGTCCCACATCCGGTAATTGGGTACACTCGTAGTATCCGTCACACGCCTAGGTGAGGTATTCTATTGTCAACTCTTCTTGTATCATTCTATGATACTCACCGTAATTCTGTTGGTATGGGTTTTAAAATTATGGTTTGGTGTTAAAAGAAGTCTCTCATGGCATAGCCATGCTTGAGGTCTTGACCAAGTCCAGCTTCCCGCTGACTGGTATGTTCTTAATACAATGGTCAGGCCGTCAGGCCTTTCCAAGGTTCGATCCTTCTAGTTTTCTGGATTTGTGATCCTATAGTTGTTTCACTGCTGTCACGGTACATTACTATGTACCTGTAGTGTGTTAAAGTTCCTCTACCTGTTCCTGTTCTTACTGCACTTGCCGTGGCAAGTGCGTGGTACTGGTGGTTTTTGGGTAATCCTATACCGGTCACGGTATGGTTTCCACTTGTATTTGATAGTCTTGTTGACTCTTCCTTGATCCACTGATCATTTACTTAGGTCATTCGATCTTCTTAATAGCTGCTCAGAGAACTTGACATGGTTGTCATTGATCGGGGTACTTCTACAATCCTTGGAGATTCCCTTGATTTGGTTTAGTGTTATTCCTTGTTGCTCGTTCCCACACATTTATTGTGGTTATTGAGCCTTAGCTTGTTTAGGCACTACTCTTGTAGTCCTACCGGTTCATATCCCTTGGATGTCCTTATAGCTGTACAAGCTATGTCGGCCAGGTATTGTAACCTTTTGGCGTTGTAGTTTCGGAGTTAACCACTCCTGACTATGTCCTTAGTCAACTGGTATACCCTTGGTGGTACTATTTAATATGCTGCTCCGCAGACTTGTGTCGCGGGTTCCATTACTACTCCTTTTCCCATTTTGTTGCACGGTTAGTGCTTCCTTCCTGCTGCTGGTGGTTAGCTAGGTTTCGCGACTGCAGGGCACGTTGCCCTATGCTGTTGTAAGTTGCAGCCTCCTTGTGATTGGAGTGCTCATCCTACCGCTATTAAATGGGGTATTGTTGTTCAACTGGGATCCATCCGGGACTCCAATTCTTGGAATCTACCATATGTTGGTTCTTGTTAAGTGTGATTGCTTCACAACTGCCAGGTCGGGTTTTTCCCGTGTATGAGAAGACTTTTCTTCTCTCTGGCCTCCTTTCCCAAGTTATACAATGGGGTTTGCGGAGGGCGGGTCTGGTAGTGTAGGTATCCGGTACTCACCGATGGTTCTTAACTAGCATATCTCTAATGCTAACACTCAGCCCTTAGCCCTAACCTTCTAATTCCTTACTCGGTATTCCTAAACTCGGTATTTCCAGTCATCAGAGCGATACTTCGCTCTGATACCACTTTTTGTAACGCCCCTACCATTAATACAATCATTACCATCTAATCTCCTCGTGCTTCCGAGTCACGCAGTGGATACTTACTTGCATACAGTGGGTGATACAGTGTCGTTAGTCACCCACGTGACTAACAAGGCTACTACTTCTACATACATCATCGGTCTGATGGACCGGAATATCCGAGTGCTACGCAATACAATCTTCACTACGATTGCCAATCAATTACAACAATGCTCCATTCAATACTTTACTTCTTTATAATCCATACAATACAATATACATATCTGAGTTTACTATGTTCCAAATACAATTACCATGATTCTCCCAAGTTCCTATGTACTCACTAGGAGTCTACCCACTACCCATTCCTCACAACTACTTGCTTCCTAAATACGAGGGCGTGCCATTGGTCTCTTACCTTGACCATATCCTCTTTGGGTATCTGCACACTAAAAACGTTCCCCCGAGGGGGTCAGCTTTCGCTGAGCATGATAACCGCATACCCCGCGTACTAGTGAGGGTACGCCGACCACTTGGTCGAATACATGCAGTTCATTTTACAATACATACATACATACATGCTTTCATTCATACTAATACAATACTTTACAAGGATACATTCATACAGTTCAATACATACACGGAAGACAATACAAGTCAACCATCCATACTTACCTTCACCGGAATGCGCATACACAATACTTACACAAAGCACCATACTAGTTAGCTCCATTTGTCCACCCGGGTTAATCGGGTGGAGATTACTCTTTTACTCGTTCCACAGTACTTAGCGTACATACTCATACTCATACATACTTACTTACTCTTACTCATGTTAAGCCGGTATGGCCTCTGGGCAGGGACTACACCGTCCCACCACCAGGCTTTACTTGGTTCACCAATCCAGGATGCTACCCATTTAAGGGGTTTGGGCCGTGGACCAGTTTAAGAACCAGGAATCGGATCCAACCTCTTGTGTCTCCTCATCCTCATGCGTGGCCGAAACTATATCGGACTTCTACTCATTCCAATTTACTCACTTTCAAGTTAGGAGTTAGGTAGTTAGGAATTAGTAGAAGTCAACATCCAAGCCATATACACAATTACAATGCTCAATTCACATCCATACGAAATACGATACCATCCACGAATACAATACAGGGTACAAATACACTTCATCATCATTCATATATTTCATGAATATACAAACTAGTGTTCAAGACAATAATCATCAAGAACACATAAATCAAGCACAAGTAAGTGCAATATAGTCCGATTCATGCATTTATCTTATTTAGGTGATCAAATAAGCACACAAATTGGGGGTAACCAGATTAGGATACAGGGTATGAAGAAATCATACCGTTCACCGTTGTACTTGTATCCGACGTTCCTCCGGTGTTCACAAATCAAATCCTATGATATACATGCAATTGAGTGATTAATCTAACTATCATTAACTTAACTCGATATCTTTACACTCCCTAACTCATACTTATTAAATCCTTAAAATTCTTATAGTTACAAATTGTTTACTTACTCTTTATTACTTAAGTTCATTTACTTACTTAGTAATGGTATACTTATATATGTACATATGTATGTGTAGGTATACATATATATATATATATATACTATATATATATATATATATATATAATATATATATATATATATACTTATTGTAATACATTTTTTTGTGACTCGACCGACCTTACCTAAGTTCGGTCCCAGGTTCGGTCGAAGTCAGTAGGGAAATGCACTGGAAAACTTCAGGGCTGACCGACCTTGCAAGTCCGGTCCCAAGGTCGGTCCATTCCAGTGAGTTACGGACGGAAAATTTTTAGCCCGACCGACCTTGCAAGTCTGGTCGCAAGGTCGGTCCATTCCAGTAGGTTACATTACGGGAAATTCTTCTGGCCGACCGACCTTGCATGTCCGGTCCCAAGGTCGGTCCCTTCCAGAAGGTTTCCGTCCTTTGTAAATCTGGGCTCGACCGACCTTGCAAGTCCGGTCCCAAGGTCGGTCCGGCCCAGTAATTGCATTTTTATTTCTGTTTTCAGTCCCACTTCTTACCCATTACTTCCCATTATTCCTACACTCAATCCCACATGTCTTAGTGCCATTTAGGCTTCCTAAAATACCTCAATTCATCCACCAATATCCATTACTAAATCCATCAACCAATTTACACAATTTCCTCACTTCCTTTCAACCCTTAAAATAGTTTTTCATTTCACTAATGCTACAGATTTTTGTTACAACTTCTACCATTCAATACTTCCTCTACCAATGTCACTCCTAGCATCCCAAATACATCTCCAAGCCATTACGTTACCTATACCCAAGTCCAACTATCCTCTTACCAAATCTTGCACACTAATTCTTCCTAGTTCTACAATGCAACTCTTTGCTACATATTTTGGTTCCTACTTCCTCCATACATAGTTTCCTCTCCTAATGCCATTTCCAAGGCCTACAATGCATTGCCTCACCTCTTCAAGTCCAATACTCATTCCCTAGGTCATGTACATAAGTCCTCCTAGTTTCTCCAATGTCATTCAACAATTCTTGCTACAAATTTTACATTCTTTCATTCATACTATAGCCACTACTCCATGGTCATTAAACATCTCTACAATCCCTAATACGCACCTTGGTTCTCCCTTCCACCAAGTCATCCATTAAAGCACAATTCCTACTAAAATTTCACCATAGTTCACCTACTTTTCTTACTTAGCCACACATACACAAACTCACTTATTTCATTCCTAATCTAGCCACACCCTTGCAAGGGTCCTACCAGCACACATAAAATATAAATTCCTTAATACTTTCTCAATCCACAATACCAATACACGTATACTATACACTTGGCCCTAAGGCCTATAATTCACATACTAGTTCATAAATACCAAAAATTCCAATACTACAATACCAATACAATATTTTGGGTTCTTTAAATTGGTTTACCCATTCCCATTACTCTAATGCATTAAATGTAGCATTCAAGAGAGAGCTCCTACCTTAAGCTCTTGTCTCCTCCTTTCTTTTCCACTTCTTCTCTTCTCTCTCTCTTGCTCAGATCGGCCATATTGGGAATGGAGTTGCCCAATTCCATTCCCATCACCCAAGCACACAAAACAATTGCAATTAATATACTAACCCTTAGATTTATACTAACTCATTGAGATGTTTTAAACAAATTTCTAGGGTTTACCTTTTGAAGCTTTTAAGAGGGGTTTTAGCCCTTGGTTCAAGAAGGTTAATCCACCACCATTGCAAGGTTGAATTGAAGCTCAAAAGAGAGAGAGAAAACAAGGCATTACAAAGGGTGAAAATTGGTTATGAAAGGAGATGGTGAAAACATGAGTTTTTCATGTAGATTTTTACCTTAATGGAGAGAGGGGACTCCAAGCTACAGATTGGTGCCATTTTCTCTTTGAATGGGGTATACCCACGAAAATGAACTTCCTCATTTTTGGATTTTGAAAAGAGAGAAGTGTAGAGGAGGATGAGGGGAGTTCAAATATGTAGTTATTTTTACCTTTGGAGTTCAAATGAAGGTGGAGCATGGATGGAAAGATGAGAAGCCATTGAAGCTTCTCTTGGAGCTCCAAAAATTGCCCATACCAGAGGAGAGAGGAAGGAGAAATCGATGGAGGGGAAGAAGGAAAGAGAGAGGTGAGTGAAATGTGAGAGTGAGGTGAGAGGAAAGGGTATAAAGTAGTTTTTACTTTATTACTTTTTGCTTTTGCTCTCTTATTTAATTAGCTAGTTACATGTGTGTGAGAGGGGTTGTTTGACTAATAAAAATCGGCCCCCTACTATATTACTAGCTGGAGCGTTTTTCGTCTTTGACAGAAAACGCTCGTTAGTTTACCCGGTATTGGTACTATTCACTAACCGGGCCCTTTTTCCCGGAATTTCCTCGTTTCTTTATTTTTATTGGTTATTAAGCTTCCATAAATGCTTAATAATTATTATTCAATGCTTCATAATTTTTACGGGTCCATTTGACCACTTAAAGTCACGTTTTCAGGTTTCCTCAAAAAACGTGCTCTAAAGCTCTATTAGCGTTTTAATTCATTATTTGGATCCGTTTTCTTCGGGAGTTGTTCCCATATATCATTTAGGTCTTATTAAACCTTTAGAATCCATATAATACGCTATCCGGGGTCTCATACCTCCTATGGTTATTTAACGCTTATTTAGCGTTTTTCGCTTTTTAAGCGTTCCTTTATTTCTTTTGGATTTATTTTCCTCACCAATACTACTTAAGAATTATTAGGATCTTAAATAAGGATTAGAATAATCTTAATCACTATATTTAAGTTCGGGGTATTTCAGGGCAGTCATATTCTCAAACACTTAGGGACGATAATAAGGGTGAAGGATCAGTACCAAAGAGGAGAACACATAATTTCCTGCAAATGTACAAAAACACACTAGAGACTAAACAAAAATGTTAGTCCATGACAGATAGACAGAATAATGAAATGTAAACCCTTAACCTTGCAGACCACTATAGGGGGTGAGGTCAAACTCCTAGCAGATGAGTATCATTCAACAAATATATATAATGCGAGCGGGATCTGGAAGAGGAAAATGAATCCATGTCTAATGTGGCGCGTGGCAGTAGAGGTATATCATGGGGTAGATCACAACAGGGTAATGTTAAGGACAGAAGAAACAAGGCTCTTGACTGGAGATGGACCAAATCACAAATAAGATTATAACAGCATAATAATAAATGAAATCAGGACTGGAGATGGACCAGTTTATGATATTACAATAGTATAGGAATAAACGAAATCAGGACTGGAGATGGACCAGTTTGTGGTATTACATTAGTCGTAGGGAGTATGAATCTGTCGAGCAATCAATGCTCACTCAAAGTCAGATAGCAACGATATTGACGTACGGAGAATATAATGTGAGAGTTTTGGTCAGAAGGGTAGAGAGTTGATAAAACAACAGAACATAGAATTCACTCGAATCTGTAATCTTACATCGGAGGTGAACACCTCAAACCAAGTCAACAAAATAAATTACGGAAAGATGAAGTTGCAAGAATAACAATGAACAAAATTCGGAGCCCTATCATATTCAAAAGGGTTTCGCCGTGTTCATGGACTTCGAGGTCCATACCAGACCATAAATGAGTGTGATTAGTCAAACAAAATACTGAGGAATGCTGCAACGGCTTATGCATATAAATCGACGCTAAAACAAAACTCCAAGCATTCACCCGAAAATAGAGGTACTGAAATCGAAATACAAGTGAACCCAATAAGTAGTGAGGCTAAACCCTTTTGAAATCAAAAACTCTCAAAACGGGCATTCGAGGTTCTAAATTTGGGTTCAATAAAGTGAAATAATCGAAAGAGCAAAGCGATTGAAGGCAAGATTATGGGGAACTCGAAGTTGGAAACGAAACATAAAAAAAAGAAAACGAAACCGATCTATTCCACTTACCCTATAAGATTGAAGCAGGTTTTTGAGTGAGAAGTGGCGTAAATGACGGTTTCGGGTGGAGAATGAAGGACGGGGTAGTGTGGGTTTTGGCAAAGATAATGGGCGTTTTAGGCTAATGTGGGTCTGATGGTGGTGGCGATGGCGGGTTTCAGGTGTATGGATGTGGAGTTGTTGATGGGGATCAACGAACTTGGGGAAGACGAACAGAGCAGATAATGGTTATCAAGATTTCAACCGCCAGAGAATGAAGGAATGTTCTAGGGTTAAAAAAAAACGTTGTCCCTAAGTCTGCTACTTTTCTCCTCTTTTAAATGATGGGCTAGGGTTTATAGAGGATATCTGATTATTCTACGGGCTGACTATAAAGTGGGGCTTATTTAAGACATTTGGGCTAAAAACAGGTCCAAACTGGAGCAGGATGCATTAGGTCCGAAAATCACAAACTACACCAAATGAGAAAGGCGTCCACCGAGTTACGAACTTGAGACCTCCGCCCTCCTCCCTCACGCATCTACCGGTGGACCATGACCGAATTCGGTATATTACAGCAACTAGTGAAATAAAGCTCCGTTGCGAGCCAGGACAAAAAATAAAACGCCATTCGTTCCTTGCCAAGGATCGAACTTAGGACCAGTAGGGTTGTATGGTAGGCACCTTGACCGATTATGCTAGATTAGAATTTAGTATTCATATGGGAGCATAAATACAAGAGCTCTAAATTTGACTGGATAACTCTTCTAAAAACACGACGACTCCAAAGGAAGTATATACAATAAATCTAGATGATTAATCTGTTGGCATGAAGTTATGGTGTAACACCCATCCGCTAATCTCTTAATTGCCTCTTAAACTGTCACATGTGCCCATAATATTGCAGCGGAACTCTAAATACAACGGAGGGTGGTACAATGCCGTTAGCCACCCACATGGCTAACCAGGCCTAACTCAACTACTACATCGGTCTGATGGACCGAAATAACCGAGTACACAATACAAAACATTACTCATTCAGTTCCTTACTATACCGAGTCTACCACATACGGATGCCGATAACACTTTCGGTCTTATACCTCATTCAGTACATAAGTAATCAAAATCTATCTACCCATGTAACCACCGATCCCGTCCTACTCTCAAACGGTTCATCATCGGTATACCTGAAAAATAAAAACGATGCCCCTAGGGGCTCAGCTTATCGCTGCATATGAAATTCGCATACCCCGCGTGCTAACCGGGGTACGCCGACTACTTTTGTCAAGAGCATGGAGTTCATTTAATTCAACCAACATGCACATAACAATACATTAAATTTGTATACTACACAAGGAATCAGCATTAACCATGGAATACAATCCCTAACTAACATATCAAGGTTGTTAGTTCATATTACATTGCTCTTAGACCATGAGGATTTCTGCCTCACTAGGCCTTAGTTACTTATTCAATATCTCACCCACTCTCTCGGGTTACTTATTCTTTATCTCACCCACTCTCTTGGGTTACCTTTACTCAGATCTCGTAGTTCTCGAGACACTACAGGTCTCATTCCTACTTCACGCTTGTTTTCTTAATACATTCTTAAGCCAAAACACATGGCTTTCGAGCATAGTCTTACTTCCCCGGTTTCGACCCTACTCTGGTTCTAGCATGGCGGGAAGGTTCAACTAGCTCCGGAACTCTCTCTTAGTTCCTACTTCGTTCACATAGGTCCGACTACTCTCGGACTTCACACATTCCCATACACTCCTCTCGCGGAGTTATATATAATTATGTATATTAGTCTAGGAGCATCCCTCTTGATGTTTTAATGACTTTGGGAACATTTCTCAAGTTCGGGTATTCTTAAGTTTAAGGGTTGCCCAAACTTCCGTATACTTATACTTCCGGTTATTTTCTCTCACCGGGTCGAATCCTCGTATAGGAGGTCGACCGTATCTTAAGGGGGTTTGATGGTCCCTTACGTCTCTTTTACTTTACTCGCAAGTTCACATCTTTGAACTATCTTTAATCCCCTAACTGGAGGTTCATTTATCTTTCCTCTTTCATTTATTCGTGGATTGTTTCAATTTGGTTTTCTAACCGTTATCGGGTGTTTACTCAACCCGTACAACTTCCTCACATTCTAGTGAGTTGAAGTGTGTGCATTACGTTCTTGGTTCGATAGTTTTCATGTGTTTGCACATTCGTTAAATTGCGAACGACTCATCCTACGAGTCACTAACCAACAGTGCTCAACTAGGAGTTGGTCATACACTAAGTTAGACCGCACAATCATCCAAGGTCGGTTAGTTCACACAGCATACATCAAGATGCATAAACAAGCGATGGATCATTTTCATGCTTTAGTCTTGATTAAGCCAGCACACAAACACAACACAAATTAACATAGCACGGTTAGCATACGGGGCATGAGAAAATCATATCTTACACCTTGGTCTCACTTTTACCGTGTCCTCACATTGCTCGGCTCACACATGATTCTCTGATAATGTTTCAAACATTATTATCAATACCATGCTCATACGGTACGTAAATAAATACTATCCCGTACTTACCCGTTATCCGTTATCCAGTTTTTCTTGTTAATTGAGCTCATACTTCACACTCACTTCTATCACTTGTTTTCACTTCTTAGGACCTTTACATGTCCCCAAACAAGGCCTAATCATCATCTAACATCATTTAACTTCAAACCCCCCACCATTAGGGGCCTTTAAAATGCTTAAGGGACAATTCTGAGGGTGGTTCGGGACTTGGTCCCTACCCTAAGTCCCGGACCAATTGAAAACATTAAATCTCGGCTGAAAAATGGCTATGGTCCGGGATCTTGTCTGGAGTAGTCCCGGACCAGGTGTATACTTCAATTCTCGGCCATTATTTAGGGGTGGTCCGGGACTTTGTCCAAGGACCAAGTCTCGGACCCTGCTAAAACCTGCTCCAAACTTAATTTTCAACCCCTAATCAACCTTAATCCACACCTAATCATTCCCTAATCTTTCCACATGTTTTCTACATGTTTACTCACCTTAAAACATGCTCTAAACCTCTTCCAATCATAGGTTTAATCCTTACTCAAATTCTTGCCAAATTCACAAATTTTCCATTCTCATTTCAACACTTTGACACTTGTGCATTTCTAGCTTCTCATCCACACTTAGCATTTTGTTCTCACTCCATTTGACCATTCCGAATCCTCCAAGACAATGCACTTCTCATACCAAGGTTCATGCCTCAATCTTAAACCTTAAATCCTCATTCTTTCCTAAAACTCCCAAGGCACTTAAACAACTCCCTTTGCTACAGATTTTGCACATCTCCCCACAATCATCCCTCATATTCTTGGGTGATCATTTACCCAATTCAAGCTCTAACAACACCTAGCTAAACCTAGGTCATTCTCCACTGGTCACATTTATCAAAATCCCTCGGTTTCAACTAAAATTTCGCCATAACTCGGCTACTTTTCTAACATTGCCCCAAAACTTATTCTCCACCTAATCAAATTCAAAACTAGCCACACCCTTCAAGGGTCCTACCAGCACACAAGTCAATCAAAACTCATCAAATCCTCCAAATACAACATAATGCATAATTCATCAAATGCATAGCTCTCAAATCAAGCATTAATTCATTATTCTCTCAACTATCACCAAGTACATACTTAACACAAATTTGGGCTCATTCAATTACTTCCCATCCCCAAATTCTAAAAGCATCAAATTAGGCTCCAAGGTAAATTATTTACCTCTTGTTCACAAGCCTTATCTCTTTTCACTCCTCTTCTTTCTCTTCTCATTTCTCTTGCTTGGAAATCGTCCAAAGGCCATGGAATTGCCCAACTCCAAATCAATTCCCCATGATTGAATGATACCAAGCAAAAACACTTAGAATCATTATTTGTTCAAGATTACAAAAAGGGGGTGTTTAAAGCTCAAAATTGGGAAATTTACCTTTAAACCTAAAATGAGTCTTTGCCATGAATCAAAGGGGCTTCACCCACCATTCCTCTGGTTTGGAATATAGCTCAAACAAAGAAGGAACTAGGCATCAAAAGGGTGCCAAAACCGGCCAACACAAATGGAAGGAGAAATGGATTTTTTTGGATGTTTTACCTTGGATGAAAAGGGAAGACTCCAAGCTTCAAGAAGATGGTTTTCTCTTCAAATGGTCAAAAACCCATGGAGATGAAACTTCTTCCTTTTTAATTTTGAAAAGAGAGGGAGATGGGCCTTAGTGAGAGGAGCAAGAATCTATGCTCGGTTTTTAATTCGGAGCTTTATTGAAGCTTGTACATGAGAAGAAGATGAGAAGCCATGAGAGCTCCTTTGTTGCAGCTCAATTCTTCAATGAGGAAAGAGGAGGGGATAAAATGGTAGAGAAAGATGGAGGGATTCATATTGGAAGGAGGGAAGTGAGGAAAGAGAGGGAAGAAAAGTAATTGTTTACTTTTCCACTTTTCACTATTTACTTTATGACTCATCACTTTAATAAACTAGACTAGTGTGAGAAGAGATAGTTTATGCTCTTAAAAACCGGCCACACCAGTTTAATATCCGGGAGCGTTTTTGACTTTTTACAAGAAACGCTCGTTAATTTACCTGGTTTGGCACTATTCACCAACCGGGCCCGTTTTTTCGGATTTTCTTGTTTCTTTATTTTTAATGGTCCTTAAGCTTCCATTAATGTTTAATTATAGTTATTTAATCAACCATAATTTTTATGGTTCTATTTGACCACTTAAAGTCACGTTTTCGGGTTTTCTCGAAAAACGTGCTTTAAGGCTCCGTTAGCGTTTTAATCCATTATTTAAATCCATTTTCTTCGGGAATCATTCTCACATACTAATTAGGCATAATTAGGCCTTAGGAATCCATCTCAGACCCTAGTCGAGGTCATATACCTCCTATACTCATTTAACGCGCGTTTTTGTGTTTTTCGCGTTTTAAGCGTTTTCTCTTTTCTTTTGGTTTTATTCTCTTTACTAATACTTTATAGGCACCATTAGGCCTCTAAAAATCATATTATAATAATTTAATCACCATTTTTAAGTCTGGGGGTATTAAAATCTACCCCCTTTAAAGAACTTTGCCCATAAAGTTGGTGAATCTAATTTCACTGCTCACAAAGGTACTCTATGCCAAGGTCGTAATCTCTATACGACCTCACAGACTCGCAGGTCTGTCTCTGTACATGCTACACATACCACACACATATCCCAACATGTATAACAATCAAAAATACTCTTTTGTAGTCTCTTCATGGAATCGGTCCGAAGATAAGAAGGCACTACAGTCCTCGAATCCATACTGAGTAATACATTGCTGATCCCTCAGGTACCTGTCACGTTGAACACTTACGCTTTTTGGTTCACGGCCGTTTCATGACAAATGGGCACTTACTCTCTCTGGCCCACGGTCTCTTCGGTTTTGATCAAAACATTGCACATATAAATATCCTTAGGCACTCTGGTTGACTCTTTCAACACAGGACATTCTCAGGGTACAGTCCCTGTCCCGCTGCCTTAGGAAAAAATCACACACTGCCACCGCCCCAACCGGTCACCTAGGACCGCCGCACGTACGGTGCAATGGTTTTAAAACTAGTTTTTATCTTCATACTTGAAGAAAAATCCTTTTTATTAAACTCCCTTTGCAAATTCTTTTAGAAAACAAAACACAACTACAAGTCCAGTTATGGTAGCTGCATCTTTTCTTAGCGTGATTACTTGTGACCACTTATAGAAAGCTCCAAGAATCATCCAACCCTGATGTGATCAGCATCAGTGTTGAACTATCCTTCCACCCCAATTCGTGTTCGGTTTCCCTTGATCACTAGCAGATCAAGTTCCACCTCCCACGTCAGTTTCAAACAAACAGATAGTCAAACATTTATATTTTCTATCTCTACTCTTTCTAGTCATATTCACAAAACAATTCATTTCAACTTATCTCTTAGTTATGGAACCCAAGTCATCCATTATTCTCAATTTACTTCGCTTACTTACCTAAGCATTCAATACCCATTGCTCATTTCATCAAATTATTACTCAATTTAAACATACATCACACAAGTCCAAATGATTGAACTCACTCCATCAATCGTTCTTAAATAAAATCACCTAGGGAACTCACTCCTTACAAGGTTACACATCGGTTTCATACCGATTCTCACTCATCATAACTCATGTCTAATCTCAATAGACATATACTATAGGGATTCTCATTCCCCAGGAGTTTCTCTACTCCTCTTTTCATAAATATTATATACACGTTACTCGCATCTCACATGTGCAATAACCATAATTATACAATGAATGGGTACATATGTTTATGTAACATAAGTTCCAATCATCAAAACAATTTCTTTTGTGCTATGCACATAGTAGTTTACGCACCTAAACGTAAAACATACTCTAAGCGGTTTTTCGCCCTACCCCCCTTAAAAAGGCATTACGCCCGCGTAGTCGACCATATGTTATCACTGAATATTGGTTCACTACTTCGGCATCATGAAGTGTTTAACTTCAATGCGGTTAATTAACTCATAACTGGGTTCACTTCTAGCCTCTAAGGCTTCAAGGCGTTTATGATTAGCCATTTACTCGCATTTTCCAGGTATTCTTAACCTTTGAATTACGGCACACTAGCTTCTGCTGCGTGACCTGATAACTTAGAGCTTGATTCGCCCTTTTTGTTACTCTTAATGTGTTACACATCACCTTTTTATCCCTTTATCTTGGGAATAAGGTTTCTCCATCGCCGGGTGGTATTTCTTATTGTATGTGAAGTCGATGAGCTATGGATTCTCTCTCCAGTTGTCTGGAAATCTATTTCATATAGCACTGTATACCTTTGTGATTATTCACTTACTTTTCCCGACTTACTATCGGTTGAGGTCAAGCTACTACTTAGTATGTAGTGCTCTATTATTAATGGCTTCTGACTTATGTCAATTCATCTATTTCTATACAAGAATTCTGTTATTGCATTTTCTGAGCACCGATCCTAGGACATGTGGGTTATGGGGCCTCGTTTTTCATGCATCTTTGGCCAATGGCCGCACGGTTGTGTCTCTAGGTTTTCGCTCAATAGGCTTGCGCCATGTTCGTTGGCATGTTTGCAAATCTTCCATAGGTAGTACAGTTGATTATTTATCCAAGGGTACTCTTGACCCAAAATTATTACTTTCGTTATCGACTGATCCACTTGGGATATCCTTTAGTTCCTTATGCAATTGCAATAGGAATGAGAACTGCATTCTCTGTGAGATCTTTCATCACATGACATGGGCTATGGGCTTTACTTCCCATCAATCTAGCATCACTTTCTGTTCATCACCGCTAGGTCTAATTCATAACTATATGTTCTTCAAGTCCTTATCTGACTATGTTCATACAATGTGTAACACCCCTACTACGCACTTCACAATAACCGAAATTGCAGCCGAAAACAAACAGCTAAACAATATCTAAATGGTTTGGTGTTACACGCCGTTAGCCACCCACGTGGCTAACAAGGCAGAATAAATACAATTTGTACCGGTCTGATGATCAGACTCCCGAGCATAGAACTAAAACCATAAATACATAATATACAATACCGAGTATTTAATTACAACCCAACACTGTATCCCGTCAATATAACTGTCACTGTAAGACAACAACAACCAAAATTATATCACCGCGGGAGCACATGCGCTTCCCGGACCAACATCCAAAAATAATCAAAAGTATTTCAGGACCTACGATCTATAGCCACTCCACTTCTTCGATCCTCATCCTGCAAATAAATATGGAGCCCCCGAGGGGGTCAGCAACCCTTGGCTGGTATGGTTAACGCGCAGCCCATCGGCTACCGGGATACGCGCAACTATTTGTCGTGATAACATGACATTGATTTAAACATACAACATATATATGGCATAGCAAAAATATTGCATAGCACAACAACACACACATAGTGAGAACATTTCACTTAGGAAACAAACCATGATGGTTAGTCAAATAAGTCGATACAGAGGCGGAGACTACCATCCTTCTTCTTCACGAAGAGGACCGGCGCTCCCCATGGTGAAACGCTCGGGCGTATAAATCCCTTGTCGAGTAGGTCTCTAAGCTGCTCCTTGAGCTCTATCATCTCAGCTGGAGCCATACGATAGGGCGCCTTTGCTATTGGTCCGGTTCCCGGAACCAAATCAATCTCAAACTCTACTTCCCGTGGTGGCGGCATGCCCGACAGTTCCTTAGGAAAAACATTAGGAAACTCCGACACTACCGGCACATCTGGGCTAAACTCTAGATCTCTCTCTATGTCTTGGACATAGCAGAGGTACACATCACTCCCCTTTCGCAACTCTCGGTACATACACATAGCGGAGATAAGTTGAGTCGTAGGCTCTCTGGGCCTCTGGCGGTATGAAATAGTAACCCTAGTCGGACTCCGAAGAAGCAGTCGATGCTCGGCACATAGGATTCGACCCATGTACCGCTCCAACCAGTTCATCCCCACAATAACATCAAACCCTAGTCCGTCGAACTCTATCATGTCGATCGGAAACTCTTCTTCCCTGATTCGTACAATAGCGTCTCGGTGGTAGTGGGTACACCTGATCCGCTCTTTCGATGGGAGAGTGACTAGGAAGTCAGGCATCTCTTCACCGTCTAACCCTAGCCTCTTCGCAAAAGATAGCGAGATAAATGTATGTGAGGCTCCAGAGTCGAACAAGATCGAGGCGTC
Organism: Limonium bicolor; assembly: GCA_023374045.1. Lineage (NCBI taxonomy): Eukaryota > Viridiplantae > Streptophyta > Magnoliopsida > Caryophyllales > Plumbaginaceae > Limonium > Limonium bicolor. Next base: position 62,005,359 of record CM041781.1, read on the forward strand.
CACTCCATTTACTGGAAAGGTAACAGTGAGGATAGTGCCGCTTCTGCAGGCTTCTGCCTCATTACAAACACCCAGTATACCTCCCGTTCTGAGTGCACAACCTAATTCATTGGCAAACTCATAAGTATTTGGTAATAACACGATTGATATGCTCCAAAACAACATCTCTTTATTCATTAACATACTTTTTACACCATAAGTTGGTTTACATTGCTGACATAACTAGCACATACAACATCCTTAGCATACTTGGCTTATCACATTACATAATTGCACAAGGCTTAAAATTGTTTGCAGGTCAAATTCAAATGTCCCGGTTTCATATGAGTGGCATTGATCACTGTCGAAGTTGCGGTATTCAGTTTGATCTTCTTGATACCGTGGTATAACATCCTTGACTGTCCACCCAAGATTAACACATCTCCCGACTTCAACACTAGTTTCTTCGCGAGATCACCACGCTTCTGCTCGCCGTACATAAACACTGCGGTATCACCAATGGACCAAGACACCACGGGTACTCCCTTACTTAGAGACTCGGGTGTTTCGTCCTTATCTTGGTGTAAACCCAACCGTCCACCAATCTGGTAGAAATTCGCAATACATAAATCTGCTTTAACACTTGGAATTGGTTCCAATTCAACTTGCTGAGCAATTCCCACGGCGTGGTTAACGACCGCCAGGAACTCCTCGGGTATCATCGGTACTGTTGCTCCGTCCTCCGCTCGCACATCTTGATATGTCTTGGTGTAAGGATTCCAGTCCTTACCCATGCACATCATCTTCAACTTCATTTTTGATCCTCCCGGGTACTCTGGTGTGTAGAAACCACCAGATGCTGCTCCTAGCTCATTACATCGCCGGATGATGTGGATTTGTGGTGCGGGTGTCAGGTATCCGTATAAAAGTATCATACCTGGCTGGATGACCTGACATTGCTCCATTGGGTATTCGGCGATGCTGACGGTTGTCTCTTCGGGGTTCGGTGTAGGTGGGATTGGATAACAAATATTGAAGGTTCCTAAGGTTTAGAATTACCTATTTTAGGTGACTTTCACATTATACTTCAACTCATTACTTACATGATTGTACATTTATACTCACTAACACACATGCATGAAATGCTGTATGCAATCACTTATTTCACTCAACGGTTTAAGTGGTACCTGGTCTAGAAGAGGATCCTGGTGCCTCAGACCGATCCACTACATTCAGGGCGGCCTTACCGGATCCCGACCCCTTCCCCTTCTGGGAATCAGTGTTCCTCTGATCTGTGGGTGGCTGATTAGTCGTCTTTGGGCCATCGGTGGTCACGGCGGCCTTACCCTTCCACTGCCCCTTGGGCTTATGGTTCCTGCTGTTGGGGTTCCGGTAGCACTCATAGTCACAGTGACCCCACTTCTCGCAGTAGCAACACTGCACATTGTTTCCCTTGCAGTCCTTGCCGGGGTGGTCTCCATTACACCACTTACAGTAGTAGTGGCGCTCCGGTCTAGATCCCGTGCTGGCTGCTAACACAATACACATTCAGCACACTTCACAATATAACATTACACACTAGAATTCGGTATTTGGAATTTATCAGTTACCCTTGGGCGGGAAAGAGCGCAAGGGCCTAGCCGCATAGGCATAGGTGAGCTTCAACAGCTCCTCAGTGGTGGTGGTCTGGGCTTGGCCTTTGCCACCCTGTTGCTGGCCTTTCTGGGCCTGGGGATAAGGTTTCTTCTTCTTTCCGCCCCGTACCCTTGTGTGCGTTGGCCCTCGCTCGAGACCTTGCGCTTATGCTCATTTTCCTCGTCCCTCAGACGGACTGTGATCTCCACCTTAGCAGCGGCATGATAGCACTCCTGAATTTAGGATGTCAGCCATGCCCCGCAAATAACTCACAAACTCACATTAACATTCACTTACGGTATACACTTATTCACATCACACTGTATTCTAATTACCTGCAAGGTAGTATACTCAGCTGGCCCCATCCCATAGCGAAGACGGTGGCTGAGACCGTTGTAGAAACGGTTTACCAACACCCGGTTCGAGTATCCCAGGTTCGGTAACAGGTGGATAAGGCCGGTGAAAGCGGTGTAGTAATCGTCAACAGACATCTTATCCCCCTGCCTCAGGCTATTCAGCTCTAGGCGCTTGGCCTCCTGCACATGTACAGGGTAGTACTTGGCTCGCAGCAGAGCCGTATACTCCCTCCAACCAAACTGAGGATCAGCCATCCTGTCCTCTCTCACAAGCTTCCACCAACTCTGTGCCGAACCCTTCAGGTAGTATGCGGCAAGACGGACCTTGGCTCGAGCAGGCACATCCAAGGTCTCGTAGGTGGTCTCCAACTCGGAGATATACGCCTCCAGCTTACTAGGGTCGGTTTCCCCATGGAATAACGGTGGTCTCAAATCCGCCAACGCCTTGACCCAGTTGGTCTCGCGTGGCTGTGGTTGCGGTTGTGGCCCTTGTTGGTCCGCACCGCCTTGCTGCTGATGCATTGCAGCTACTAGCTGGGGAACCATCTGGGCTACGGCGGCTGCTACTGCCTCAGCCATAACCTGTGTCGTAGTGTTCTCGCCCTGGTCACCCCTATCACCAGTGCCGCATCTCCGGCCTCCACCTCGTGGTCTACCTGACATCTGAATTCACACGAGCATTCATTAGCATTATGCTTACAAACTTATCGGTCCAATGGTTGTAACATCTTTCCGACAATAAGGTATTCCCACGCTTAGTTGGTGGTTAATCTTTTTGCAGCTGCTCACTTAGGTAACTATGGTTAGGTTTCCTAACTCGGTATGTTCCTAAGCTTGTTATTCTAGTCATCAGAGCGATACTTCGCTCTGACACCACTTTTTGTAACACCCCTACTACGCACTTCACAATAACCGAAATCGCAGCGGAAAACAAACAGCTAAACAATATCTAAATGGTTTGGTGTTACACGCCGTTAGCCACCCACGTGGCTAACAAGGCAGAATACATACAATTTGTACCGGTCTGATGATCAGACTTCCGAGCATAGAACTAAAACCATAAATACATAATATACAATACCGAGTATTTAATTACAACCCAACACTGTATCCCGTCAATATAACTGTCACTGTAAGACAACGGCAACCAAAATTATATCGCCGCGGCTTCCCGGGCCAACATCCAAAAATAATCAAAAGTATTTTAGGACCTACGATCTATAGCCACTCCGCTTCTTCGATCCTCATCTTGCAAATAAATATGGAGCCCCCGAGGGGGTCAGCAACCCTTGGCTGGTATGGTTAACGCGCAGCCCATCGGCTACCGGGATACGCGCAACTATTTGTCGTGATAACATGGCATTGATTTAAACATACAACATATATATGGCATAGCAAAAATATTGCTGACAAGTGCGAAATATATAGACTTTTAAGGGTTTAATTACCTTATAATTTGCAGTATTTTAAGTAATATTTCTCACTTATCTTACGATTTTCCTAGATTTATGTTTTGATATGAATTGATATATTTTATGTATTAAATGTAGGAAAAAGTGTTGGAATCAAGTAGTTTACTTCACAAGCTTTCCAACACAACAAACGGCGAGTAAAACGGACTTATAACGAAGAATCTGGAGCCGAGTACACTCGTATATATACACATATATAATACCCACGCTGTGAGACAACCGCCCACAATCAGGCGGATAGGAGGGCGGCAGAGGCGTCCGCCTGTTAACGCGCGGACACGAGACAGAGGCGCAGTAGAGACGACCGCCTCTTATCGGGCGGACAGCACACAAGCGCAGGAGACAAGAGACGACCGCCTCTTATCAGGCGGACGGGACAAGAGGCAACCGCCTGTTAAGGCGCGGACAACACTGAATTCGACGCCGAACAGAGTTTTCTTCTTTGTTCTTCAGTCGGCGCCGCAGTCGGACTACCTTCATTAATTGCAGACGGTCGCCCACCTTAATTTGTGCACGCGTGACTGGCTCTGGAATCAATTGCTCTGCCCGATGAAATCTTTGACTGCAATCTTCACGGATCTGCACCAACTCCACCGCCATCTACTCACTAGCTCACTGTCCCTGTCACTTCTCCGTTGTCTGCTTCTGAAATCCTCCGCCTATATAAACTCACACTCTGCTTACTAAAAATCATCCAGTCATCACGCACCCATTATCATTCCTTTCAGCTATCAATCCATTCACCATCCATTTACCCACGTATTCATCTATCAATCGATCCCCAATCATCCCCATACTTCCACGCTCGTACTCCATCCACTCCATTAAATTCCCACATAAACACATACATCCCACTTCATTTTATTTCCCTGTTGCCAGTTACAGAAATAAAGTTAGCAGTCAGGGGCAGCGCAAGACGAAGTTGAAGCGAGGACCGGAGTGAACTTCTAAACTGGAGTTATCTCTTACCCTTACTTTAATTTATTTAATGCATTCCTTTTCTGTTATCGTTGTTTCTGTAACGATGAGCGAGTAAGTATTTTAGCTTCCCGGGTTGGGAAGCGAACCTATTTCCTAAATTCTGTTATGTATTTCTTAAATAAATTTAGTTAACTGCAACAGTTCAATTCCTGTCCTTCAAGTGTTTTAATTATTTGGCCGGTAGTTAAAACAACCCTTGTAGTTATTTTATTAAAATGCGAGAGCTGAGATAAATAACTAGACGAAGGAAGTTGAACCTAATTAACAGCTAGAAGCCTGATCCGGCCTATAGGTTAATTAGACTCCAATAGAAACTGCTCTTTATGCGATTAATTGTGTCCGGTCTAGAGCATTAGCCTGCTGCTAGGTCTAACAATTGGTTAGGATTCATTATACTTAGTCGTTAATGAATTAATTAAAGTTTCTGAGTTATTGCAGTAAAATTAAAGGAAGAATTTAACAGATATAAAAGGAATAGGTAAGCAAACAACCCGGGGTGCGCTTTTCTATTTATCACATTCACCACTCTTTAAATCCCTCTGTTTTTATTTAATTGTTTATTTTTCCTTGTAGTTTAGTTTCTTTTTAATCAATCAATCAAAACCGAAAAAGTGATATTTCCTGTTTTCTTTAGTTTAACTTAATTTCCCAGTTAATCAAATATTTGTCAATTAATTATACGAGGTCCCTGAGATCGACAACCCCATTTAATCACTATACCCGCAAAACGATAGGTACACTGCCTATGTGGTAGAAGTAGTCACATATTTCTCCATCAAGTTTTTGGCGCCGTTGCCGGGGACCTCCGGCACGGTTAATTGACAATTATTATTTAATTGGGATAAGTTAAATTTTCATTTTTTTTTTTTTTTCTGTTTGATATTTTCTCTTTATTTTTGCCACGTATATAGTTAATCTAGTTTTTCCATATTCATACCAACTCGTCTCTTATGCGTCGGACCCGATCTGCAGGAGAACCTATAGCTGAATTTCAGCCAGAGATCGAAAGAGTTCTCCACAGCAGGCGACAACTACAGTTTGCCATGACGACCAGACAAACTCTGGGGGAGTACCAGCAACCATCAGTAGAAGGACGATCTCTGCTATCGTCCTCCCTCAAGTGACGCAAACTGAGCTCGACGCCTGGCAATTCAAGACGAGCTTCATCACCACGTTGTACCACCAGGGACAATTCAGCGGACTTGACTCAGATGATGCCCCACACCACATCTCTGCATTCCTGGACTTCTGCAATACATTCAACAAGACGGGGAACCTGAACGAGCGCATTCGTCTACAGCTGTTCCCCTATTCTCTGAAAGACGGAGCGTCCAGGTGGCTAAGGAGTCTGCAACCGGGTAGCATCCACACTTGGGCTGACTTGGCAAACAAGTTCCTGGCGAAGTACTATCCACCGTCAAAGACAAGGGAAAAGATCGCTGAAATCACAAACTTTTGTCAAGAACCAGGTGAGTCCCTGTATGATTCTTGGGATAGATTCAAGGAGCTGCAGATTCAATGCCCACACCATGGTATGAGTAGCGAAGAACTAGTACTGTCATTCTTTAAGGGATTAAATGATTCAAACAAAATGGTACTAAGTTCCTCATCTGGAGGAAACTTTATGGCAAGAACTGGGGATGAAGCGATGGAGCTTTTGGACACCATGACCGCTAGTACCAGACAGTGGTGCAAGAACAAGGGGAGAGGTGAGCCAAAAGCAGGTATGTATAATATTCCCCCACAGGATCATTTATCCGCTCAACTAACAGCTCTTACTAAAGTTGTGGAAAAGTTAGCTGTAAACCAGACGCAACAGCAAACCGCGAAGGCAGCTACTTCTTCGCCTTTCCTGAATCCTTGCTGTGAGAATTGTGGAGGAGCCCACGAAACGTTCAACTGTGAAGGTCCTAGCTTTGCAGGTAACCCCGAAGAGCTAAAATCGATCAACAACAGACCAGGTAACCCCTATCCTAACAATTTCAATCAGAATAATTGGAGGAACAATCAACAACCTCCATGGAGGGGTAATGATCAGTCTTAGGTAATTTTGGGTTCAATCAAAATAGACCACCTTACTTTAGACAGCAGGAGCAATCCCAAAATTCTCAAGGAGGCAGTGGTAAAATTGAGAATATGCTGGCAGAAATCCTCAAACAAGGCCAAACTACAAACTCCAGGATTGCCGAAATAGAAGCTAAACTTTCTGAACAAGCCGCTAAAAACGCTGATCAAGCTTCTATCAACCTGAGCCTAGAGAGGCAAATGAGTCAAATTTCACAACAGCTGGCACAGCGACCGACGGGGTCACTTCCCAGTCAGCCTGACCCTAACCCAAGGGAGCATGCAAAAGCAGTAACTCTGAGAAGCGGCAAGGAACTAGTTTCTGATGTTCCAGAAGTTGAAGAAGATTTTAATAAGCCAGCTGAATCTCAACCTGAAGTGGAGGAAACAAAAAATCCCAAGGAGAAGGAGTCTCCTGAATCTCTCACTATTAAACCTTCTCAACTCTCTTATAATCCTCCTATTCCATTCCCTAACAGACTAAAGAAAAAGAACATGGACGAGCAATATGGGAAATTTCTTAATATCTTTAAGAAATTAACTATTAATATCCCTTTTTCTGATGCTTTGTCTCAAATGCCTATGTATGCTAAATTTATGAAGGATATTTTGTCTAACAGGCGTTCTTTGCTAGAGTCTGACACAGTCAAGTTGACAGAAAGAGTATCTGCAGTTCTCCTGAAGAAACTGCCACCCAAGTTAGGAGATCCGGGTCTTCCCATCATTCCATGCGCTATCGAGAAGGTTGATTGTAACGGTTTATGTGATTTAGGAGCAAGTATTAATTTGATGCCTTTATCTATTTTCAAGAAATTAGGTGTAGGTCAATGTGCTCCCACTCTGTTCAGTTACAACTAGCAGACCGTTCCATAATTTCCTAAAGGAAAAGTTGAGGACCTGGTAGTTTCTATTGATAAATTTATCCCTGCTGATTTTATCATCATTGATATGGAGGAAGATACAGATGTACCACTAATTTTGGGCAGACCGTTTATGAGAACTGCCCGCACTCTCATTGATGTGGAAGGAGGGAAGATTATTCTAAGATTTCATGATGAGCAGGTTGTTTTCGACATGACACGCAACATGAAGCGTCCTGCCACTGTTCAATCCTGCTTTGCTATAGATATTATTGACTCTTTAGTGCAGGAAACTATTTTAAGCAGAGAAGAAGAGGAAATCCTGGAAAGATGTCTTATGGCATCTTGTGAAGCTGATGATGAGGATCCAGATATGGCCCTCATGGCTGAGGAGTTAAACAAAAGGCGGCCACACTTCCACAAGTACCAGCAGCAATTTGAGAAAGTCGAGCGAAGTGCTGACCGGCCAAGACCATCTATTGAAAAACCTCCTACAGTGGAGATGAAACCTCTTCCCTCTCATTTGAAATATTCTTTTCTTAATGAACCATCGGAATTACCTGTTATAATCTCTTCTGACTTGACAGGAACTCAAGAGAAGCAACTACTGGAGGTGTTGCGCAATCACACATCAGCTATTGGTTGGTCGATAGCAGATATTAAGGAATCAGCCCTCAGTTGTGTTCTCACCGAATCTATATGGAAGATAACTACCGACCATTGGCTCAGCCTCAGCGACGTCTTAACCCAGTCCTAAAAGAGGTAGTTAAGAAAGAGGTAATCAAACTACTCGATGCAGGCATTATTTACCCTATTTCAGACAGTAAATGGGTAAGTCCAGTTCAGGTAGTACCAAAGAAAGGAGGAATAACTGTGGTTCCTAATGAAAAGGGTGAGCTGATTACCCAGCGTCCCACTACAGGATGGCGGGTTTGTATTGATTATAGAAAATTAAATGACCACTCGTAAGGACCATTTTCCATTACCTTTCATTGATCAAATGTTGGAAAGACTAGCTGGACATGACTACTACTGCTTTCTGGATGGCTTTTCAGGTTATTTTCAATCCCTATAGCTCCTGAGGATCAGGATAAGACAACTTTTACCTGTCCGTATGGAACCTATAGTTATAAAAGAATGCCATTTGGATTATGTAATGCTCCTGCCACGTTTCAACGTTGTATGATGGCCATCTTTGCTGAATATATTGAGAAATGCATTGAGGTTTTTATGGACGATTTTTCTGTTTATGGTCTAACATTTGAATCCTGTCTAGAAAACCTTGATCTTGTGTTGTCCAGGTGTGAAGAAACCAATCTGGTGTTAAATTGGGAAAAATGCCACTTCATGGTTCGAGAAGGAATCGTCCTGGGCCACAAAATTTCTTCAAAAGGTATTGAGGTAGACGGGCTAAAGTCGAGGTAATTGAAAAGCTCCCACCACCATCTTCTGTTAGAGATATTCGTAGTTTTCTTGGACACGCAGGTTTTTATAGAAGATTCATCAAAGATTTTTCCAAAATCTCTAAACCTCTGTGTGATCTACTGGCGAAGGATGTTAAGTTCCATTTTTCTGAAGAATGTCTGAAGCTTTTAATTTATTAAAAGAAAAGCTAATTTCTGCACCTGTCGTTGTGTCTCCTGATTGGTCACTCCCTTTTGAGATAATGTGTGACGCTAGTGATTACGCTGTGGGAGCCGTGTTATGTCAGAAGGTTGATAAAATTCTTCGGGTAGTATATTATGCAAGTCGAACTTTAAATGATGCCCAGAAAAATTATGCGACCACAGAAAAAGAATTACTAGCTGTAGTTTTTGCTCTAGATAAGTTTCGATCTTATTTACTGGGTGGCAAAATTATTGTGCATACTGACCACTCTGCTCTTAAGTATTTGTTTGCTAAGGCAGAGTCAAACCCAGGTTAATTAGGTGGATTCTCCTATTGCAAGAATTTGATATTGAGATCAGGGACAAAAAGGGAACACAAAATGTGGTAGCTGATCATCTGTCCAGAATGGAGGCATCTGATGATGGGACTCCCATCAACGAGTCCTTCCCCGATGAGTCAGCATTTGCAGCTGAAGATGTTGAGGATCCATGGTTTGCTGATATCGCTAACTACCTTGTTAGGAAGATTGTTCCAGCTGATATGACTTATCAGCAGAGAAAGAGGTTCTTTTCCATTGTCAAACATTATTTTTGGGATGACCCTTATCTGTTTAAAGTCTGTGCAGATGGTATCATTAGGAGATGTGTCCAGAAGTCAGAGGTCAGAAATTCTCCTCCATTGCCATTCCAGAGAAGCCGGTGGACATCATGGCCACTCGAACCGCTGCAAAAATACTAGAATCAGGTTTTTTTGGAACACCCTTCACAAGGATTGTCATGTTTGTTTCGACATGTGATCGGTGTCAAAGGCAAGGTAATCTATCTCGTCGAATGAGCTACCACTGAATAACATGTTAGAAGTTGAGCTATTTGACGTCTGGGGTATTGATTTTATGGGTCCCTTCCCAAACTCTTTCGGTAATCTTTACATCTTAGTAGCTGTTGATTATGTTTCAAAATGGGCGGAAGCCCTTGCCTGTTCTACTAATGATGCTAAAATTGTTGTGAAGTTCCTGAAGAAAAATATTTTCACTCGATTCGGCGTTCCTCGAGCCATAATCAGTGACGGTGGCTCCCATTTCTGTAACCGCCAGTTTGAAGCACTATTAAAGAAATATGGGGTTCGACATAAGGTTTCCTTACCCTACCATCCTCAAACAAATGGGCAGGCCGAAGTGACGAACCGAGAGCTCAAGTGGATCTTGCAAAAGACGGTGAACTCTTCTCGAAAGGATTGGTCACTTCGATTAGATGAAGCGCTCTGGGCCTACCGCACTGCTTTCAAGACACCAATTGGCATGTCTCCCTACAAGTTGGTTTTTGGGAAGGCATGCCACTTGCCTGTGGAATTAGAATACAAGTCATATTGGGCCTGAAAGCTCTTAATTTTGACCTACAGCAAGCCGGTGATAAACGCAAGTTCCAGTTGACAGAGTTGGAGGAACTCAGGAACGAATCTTACGAGAATGCTGTAATATATAAGGAACGTACCAAGCGCTGGCATGACAAGATGATTGCCAATCGGGAACTCAAGGTGGGGGACCAAGTTACTTTTCAACTCCAGGCTCAGATTCTTCCCAGGTAAGCTGAAATCATACTGGTCAGGACCTTACCCTATTATTAGCATTTCCCCATTCGGTGCGATTGAACTCGCCAATGCAAAGGGGGAAACATTTAAAGTCAATGGGTCAAGAGTCAAGAAATTTCTGGGTACTACACTGGATCAAGCTGCTACATATGAAATATCTCTTAAAGATCCAACTGCAGGTTAGCTACTTCACAAAGTCCAGCCAATGACTATAAAGAGGGCAGCTGACTGGGAGGCAACCCAGGGGTAATTTTCAAATTCATGTTTTATAAGCTACGCATCTATTTCTCTCTAATATTTGTGATATATATATATATAAAAAAAAAAAAGGGCGAGGAAGAAAGAAGAGGAAGGAGATAATTATACCTGTGCTATTAACGCAACGCTTCCTAGCGTTATTTTGGTATTTGACAGTGTGTGTAGGTAAACCGTTTGTTGCAATCACTCCAAGCTGAACCCTTGCTTAGACTCAAGTGTGAGGAACATCGACCCCACCGCCAATGCTTTAAGTGTGAGGAAGGGCACCTTCCTCAATCTCACGATATCAGGGGAGTCTCAGTTCCTTTATTTTTAATATTTATGTTCAGCCACTCGAGCTTTAACTGTTGATTCATGAGTCTGGCATATTTTGAAAGGTCTTTTCTTGATTATTTTATGAACAATGAGGACATTGCTCCTCTTAAGTGTGAGGAAGTTTAGACCTTTCCCTGAAAATATGCCAGTAGTACCTAATGCCACACTTGATTTTTATTGTTCTCTAATTATGATAGTAAGCTTCTCTAAAGGCCAATACATGTTGAATTTTCGGGCTAAAATTTTTGTGGAAGTTTTTGAAATCGAGCCTGATGACAACCTCAAGAATCGTTCTGCTTGACGTTGTTTGTATGTATCAATTTCTTTCTTCAAAATTAAATCTATTTTCACTGAAATCTGGTGGATAAGCTGATTGTGGAAATTGAGTACCTTAGCTTGGCAATCATGGGACTAAGTGAAAGTTTGGTATGGAAAGGATAAGGCAAGGTACTCCTCTGATCATATAATGAAGTTTTCTGAACCAAAACAGGCCTCGTTCATTCGGTTATTAAGTCCTTGGGGTGCCTTATCACCCATCTACCTAAGGTCTTGTGATCTGGGATAGAAGGCCCAAAACCGCTACATGGGTGAAGAGAAAAGTCTGGGGGGATGAAAACAATTGTGCAAACAAAGAAAAAAAATGAACATGCAAAACTCTTAATGCTGAATATTGTCACATTTTTCATATTTTGATCATGAGTATGTGGTGTTGAAAGGTATCACGGAATAAGGTGTTACTTCACACCCCTTGTCATCCAAAGGTTAGAGAAAAGAAATTGGTGGAAGGTTCCAAGCTAATCTATGTTCAATTTTTACAATCTGACTTATCCATGCTCTTATTAAAAATTTTCTGTTTCACTGTTTACAAAAACCTACATCTAAGAGCAGGATTATTCTTTTGATTGCCATTTAGCTTGATTTCCTTCCACGATTGTTGAATCCCGGAGTTTGATACTGTAACCTTAGAGAAAGTTTGTTCTTTATTTGCTTGAGGACAAGCAAAAGATAAGTGTGAGGAAGTTTGATAAGTGCGAAATATATAGACTTTTAAGGGTTTAATTACCTTATAATTTGCAGTATTTTAAGTAATATTTCTCACTTATCTGACGATTTTCCTAGGTTTATGTTTTGATATGAATTGATATATTTTATGTGTTAAATGTAGGAAAAAGTGTTGGAATCAAGTAGTTTACTTCACAAGCTTTCCAACGCAACAAACGGCGAGTCAAACGGACTTATAACGAAAATCTGGAGCCGATTCAAGATTGGACTATACTCGTACACATATATATATAATACACTTATAGCAAACGAGGCGGACAAGGCAGGTGCAACCGCCTCCATTTGGAGCGGACAAGAGAGGACAACCGCCTCCATTTGGGCGGTAGAGAAGGAGACAACCGCCTCCATTTTGGGCGGTAGAGAGGCGCACAACCGCCTCCATTTGGGCGGTAGAGAAGGAGACAACCGCCTCCATTTTGGGCGGTAGAGAGGCGCACAACCGCCTCCATTTGAGGCGGACAAGAAGAAAACGCGCACCAGAACAGAATTTCGCACAGAGTTCTTCTTCCTTCTTCACTCGGCGCCGCAGTCGAACTACCTCATTAATTGCAGACGATCGCCCACCTTAATTTATGCACGCGTGACTGTAATCAATTATCAATTGCTCTGCCCGATGAAATCTCTGATTGAAATCTTCACGGATCTGCACCAACTCCACCGCCATCTACTCAGTAGCTCACAATTCCTGTCACTTCTCCGTTGTCTGTTTCTGAAATCCTCCGCCTATATAAACCCACACGATAAACACAGAATCCATTCATCCAGCCATCCACGAATCCAACAATCGCTCCACTCATTCCATTTACCTTCATCAAAAATAATCACCCATCCACTCATTTAAATTCCCACGTAATACATACACCCACTCTTTATTTTATTTCCACTATTACGCACCAGCTTTACAGAAATAAATTAGCAGTCAGGGGCAACGCAAGACGAAGTTGAAGCGAGGAGCCGAGTGAACTTCTAAACTGGAGTTACCTCTTACCCTTACTTTATTTATTTAATGCATTCCTTATCTGTTATTGTTGTTTCTGTAACGATGAGCGAGTAATTATTTTAGCTTCCCGGGTTGGGAGCGAACCTATTTCTTAAATTCTGTTATGTATTTTCTTTAAATAAATTTAGTTAACTGCAACAGTTCAATTCCTGTCCTTCAAGTGTTTTAATTATTTGGCCGGTAGTTAAACAACCCTTGTAGTTATTTTATTAAAATGCGAGAGCTGAGATAAATACTAGACAGAGGAAGTTGAACCTAATTAACAGCTAGAAGCCTGATCCGGCCTATAGGTTAATTAGACTCCAATAGAAACTGCTCTTTATGCGATTAATTGTGTCCGGTCTAGAGCATTAGCCTGCTGCTAGGTCTAACAATTGGTTAGGATTCATTATACTTAGTCGTAAATGAATTAATTAAAGTTTCTGAGTTATTGCAGTAAAATTAAAGGAAGAATTTATTAACAGATATAAAAGGAATAGGTAAGCAACAACCCGGGGTGCGCTTTTCTATTTATCACATTCACCACTCTTTAAATCCCTCTGTGTTTATTTAAGTTGTTTTATTTTTCCTTGTAGTTTAGTTCCTTTTTAATCAATCAATCAAAACCGAAAAAGTGATATTTCCTGTTTTCTTTAGTTTAACTTAATTTCCAGTTAATCAAATATTTGTCAATTAATTATACGAGGTCCCTGAGATCGCAACCCCATTTAATCACTATACCCGCAAAACGATAGGTACACTGCCTATGTGGTAGAAGTAGTCACATATTTCTCCATCACTAGCCGTATGGCGGTTAGCGGCATTGTTTCACCCGCCGAAGTAAGTAAGTAGTATTCTTCCGCTGCGAACTCATTGAATTAACAGGACGATTAGACGGTAAGCATAGGATTAACGGTTGGGGTGTTACAGTTTTATATAAAAAAAATGGAAATGGAACAGGTGTACGAGCAAGAGTTTTGCTATTCACAGTATTTATACTGCTCCGTATGTGGAGGAGCTCATGATTATGCAGATTGTCTCATATTGCAAGAACAACTCTGGTTAGAAGATCAACCAGATTACCTGGAGAAACTCGCTCAACCAGAACAACAACCAAAGGGTGAAATAATTCATGAGGTACAACACCCCACTACGGATGTAAGTTATTCTCTTTCCTTTACAGTCGCCTACCGCCAGTTTCCATCCTTCTCTGTGCTCTATCAAGAAGATGGGGATATTTACATCCTCGAAAATAAAGAGAAGGAATTGCCATCACCTCCCACCAAGATATCCAAACAAAACGCTATTATCACCTTCGAAGAATAAACTTTCTCTGAGGATGATATTGATCAGCGTTCTTTCTGTGAGCCTCACCTACAAGAGGATTTTTTACATCCTCCAGTTTGAGGAAGAAAAATCATCACCACCGGGTCTTCTGTTAGAACTACGTTCCCGGCAGTACCTCCTCAAATACCAGATTTTGTGGAGTATTAATTTTCTTATTTTATATGCCGAGGTAACGTTTTGTTTTGATCCAGGATAACAAAGCAGGCGTCTAGCCAAAGACGTTAAAGAAGGGCAGCTTCCCGGGAGGCAACCCGGGTGTACTTTTATTTTATTTGCTTTTATGCTCTTTTAATTTTCAGGTTCTCTTTAAATTTTATTTTTGCTAACTTTTAACCCCGTTTGTAGTATGGTTGATTCTAGTGTCTTCTGCAGGTGCACCTCCATGTGGATACCGCAACCAAGCTACGCTACTTGAGGCTGAAGCTCAAGTGTGGGGGAACTCCTTTTACAACTAGCAAAATAATATCAGGGGAGTACCAGTTTCTTTAATTATGTTTTTATTTAAATAAAAACTGCAGAGGAGCGTTTATATGCTTAGATGTTTATTTGTGATCTTGTGTTATCTCTAATTATCTACTTGCCGAAAAGGTCTTCTGAAACCTTCCCTTGTTTTTCTGGTGAACAATGAGGACATTGTTCAATTTAAGTGTGGGGGAGTGTGCCCTTTTCGGTGACATTTTGTGCTTAAAATGTTTAATCCTCTCCTTATCATGCGTTTGTCCAATTCAAATATTATGGACCCTGTATATGTGGGTTGTTCTCTTTAAGAATAAATACTGTTGAATTGTGGGATAAATGGTACAAATTTTAAAATTTTGATTACTGTTGAGGAGCATTTTATATGCGGTGTGACCAAATTTGCAAATGATTGGATTTTATTGCTCAGGGTTCCTTTCTGTCTTCTCTCTTAGGGATTGCTAAGGGGTACTTCTCTGTTTAAAAAGAAAGAAAAACTACAAAATAATAAGGGACTTGCGAGACACCATTGGTAACCAACAAGACAGTTGAGTGTTCTTAAACAAGGCGTGACGCCTACATTTTCTCATCCCTTATGTAAAAGTGAAACAAATGCGTAAATCTATTTTTCCTTTTGTTTTCTCCTCAATGCCCGTTCTTGAGAGAAGTTGGCCATGGTAAAAGTTCTCAAAGTCACCTAAAAAACATTGAAGTACCTTGGATCATACCCCGAAACTCTATATTTTTTTTACCCTGAGCACACCTATGCCACCAGCAGTTAATTTTTCACACTCCTCAATAAGTTAAAAAGATCATGTTTATCCTACCCTTCATAATAATATTTGTTAGTATTGAGCATTCCCTACTTATTTGGGTACGTGATTTTGCTTGAGGACAAGCAAAAAGATAAGTGTGGCGGTGTGATAAGTGTCCAAATGAGCATGATTTATAGGTGTATTTCATATATTATATTAGCACTTTTCTTGCTCATTTCTCCACTTCGGTTAGTTTTCCTCTAGTTTATGTTTTATTATTATCTCACAAATTTATTGGTTTAACATGAGGAAAACCAAGCTGGAAGTAAAGTAGACGAAGAGACGAACGCATAGACGCAAACGGCTCAGAAAACGGAGTCCAAACGAAGAATCTAGAGCCGGTAGAAGAAATAAGCCATGTCCTCCTGTTAAGAGGCGGACAAGACACAAGTGTGTCCTCCTGTTAAGAGGCGGACAAGACATAAGTGTCCTCCTGTTAAGAGGCGGACAAGACACAAGTGTCCTCCTGTTAAGAGGCGGACAAGACACAAGTGTGTCCTCTTGTTAACAGGCGGACAAGAGAGGAGGAGACCGCCTCTAAATGGGCGGACAGCAGAGAGGAGACCGCATGTTATCAGGCGGTCGTGTATAAATGTCGAGCTTATCTTCATCGACCGACTGTCTGCAACTCGCTGCTGCAACTCGTCCACTGCCTTATCTATCTACTCCGTGCGGTGCTACCTTAATTCCCTCTCACGCGTGAGCCTGTCCCCTGCAATCAATGAGCTCAATCATTTCCAGCTTGCTCACGCGTCTGTCTATCTTCCTTTCTTCTTCTTTTCTTCTATAAAAGCCACGAGCTTCTGCTCGAAAATCATTCAATCAATCTGTGACCCTACACCACAACCTCACGCCATCTCATTTCTCTTCTTCCGCCTTCTCCATTTTATTTATTTTACAGTCCACCAAATTCACCTCTAGCCCTACGTACACAAAATAGTAGAGTGAGACGGAGTGATTACGGATGATTTCTATTACTCTCGTCTCTATCTATCTATTTAATATGTTAGGCTAGTTTACGTTTACTCTGGAAATAGTTATTATGTGTTTGTATTAATTATGCAATATTTCTACTGGTTTATTTATATACAGTTTGTTACGTTTTAAAGGTTATCTCGCCTATTTAATAAATCTCATGAATTTATTAAATTGCTTACTAAGTCTGTTTTTAATTTCATCGGTTAAAGCAGATGGGTTAATTAAACCGTAAAATTGGGGGAAACTTATTTTCATCGTTTAAGTTAGTACTCAGTTGCAAATGTAATTCCTCAAATACTCCTCTGCCGTTTGCAGGCTTTTGCTTGAGTTTTCATCGGACCTTGCATTACAGGTGAACGAGTTCTTATGAGTTTTCATCGGACCTTAAGAAAATAACAGGAACCTTGCCAAATTATTAAACCAGTAGAAATAGCTTAATTATGCAGATTATAATAACCTGACCCAGAGTTCCATTTTATTTATCTGTCAACTTAGTTTATTTTATTCTTCCTTTTTATTTATTTTACAAGTCAATTAATCCCCCCCTCTTGTGACACGCTTAGGTACTATTATATTTATATTAGTCCCACGGTTCGACATCCGGTTGCTTACATTTTCACTATACTACTGCGACCGGGATTTGTTTGCAGCCCGACGTTTATTTTGAGTTTTAATTTCTTTTCTTTTATTTTACACCACTTTAACCACTCACCATATAACGTCTGCAGTATAGAAGGTGCAATTGCTTGGAAATGAATTGGCAAGGTAAGAGGAGGTATTTGAGATGCTAGGAGTGACATTGGTAGAGAAAGTATTGAATGGTAGAAGTTGCCACAAAAATCTGTAGCATAAGGGTAACAAAAATTGTTACAAGTGTTGCAAGGAAATGAGGAAATTGTGTAAGTTGATTGAAGGATTTAGTAATTAATTTGAGGGATGAACTAAGGCAATTTGGAGGGCCTAGGTAGTGTTTAAACATGTGGGATTACATGTAAGAAGATTGGAGAAACAATGGGTAAAGTATAGAACTGAAAATAGAAATAAAAATGCAAATACTGGGCCGGACCGAACTTGCGACCGGACTTGCAAGTTCGGTCGAGCCCAGATTTACAAAGACGGGAAAGCTTCTGGAATGGACCGAACTTGCGACCGGACTTGCAAGTTCGGTCGGACCAGAAAATTCTCCCGTCTGCATCCTTCTGGAATGGACCGAACTTGCGACCGGACATGCAAGTTCGGTCGGCCAGAAAAATTCCCGTAATGCAAGCTACTGGAATGGACCGAACTTGCGACCGGACTTGCAAGTTCGGTCGAGCCAGAAAATTTCTCGTACTGATAGCTACTGGAACGGACCGGACTTGTAAGGTCGGTCGCAAGTCCGGTCCAGTCAAAAAAAAATTATTATTTAAATTAAATAATAATTATATGTATATATATACATGTATGTATGTATACCCACATATATATATATGTACATGTATGCAAGTATGCCAACATTAAGAGAGAAAATAAAACTTAAGGTAATGAAAAGTAAATAAGTAATGTGTAGGTGTAAGAAGTATAAGGACATAGTAAGTATAGGTTAAATTAATGATAGTTAGATTAATTATTCGAATGTATGTGTAACACCCCTACTCTGATCGGCTCCTAATCATCTTACTTAACAATATAATCGCAGCGGTAATCTCAACAACTCAACTACTGGTGTCACCGTTCTCACTCGCCCATACGAGTAATAACGTGCTTCCTGATATATTCTTACATACGAAACATTTTCTCGCAGTGACAACAAGAGATAGATCTAAACTTCCCAAACCAAAATATAATACATTCACAGTGAGCTTCCTAAGTATCCAAAACCTATACACGTTTCTAGATTCGTATCAAAATGCAACAGTGCATGTTCGAATAACTGTAATCATACTACCCAGCGCGTCACTCTCTTTGCCGACACCGGAAGGTGCATACCTGCAAAAATGATAGTTTGTGGTATGGAATCAGCCCCTGCTGAGTATGCTATTACCTGACTGTCATGCACCCTCGGACCATTCAGTTATTTGGTCGAGAGCATGCAAACCATTTTTATGCAAATAGTTTAATGTTAAAACTGTAAAGCAACATTATATATTGCAGTAAACTCAAATAACAAATAAGCCCCCGGCTCCACACATCGCATCGTAATGGACCACTGAAAGCGTTACAACGCTTATATGAGTACGGAGACTCCACTCCAACAACACCTGAAAGTTCATAGTTGAGTACGTCGACTCGTTCGACGAACCATCCACAAAATCCACACACGAGCACAGTGACTCGACTCATCCAGTTCACACACAGATATAAGTACAGTTTATTTAATTAATCCAATTCACAACACACTTATGAGTACAACGACTTATTCAATCAACACCACCAACATACCACACATAACCACACAGCATAACCAATGAACAACAAGGCGAAACAACGAGAATTATAAACGAGTATGAACTCTCGTCTTTGGCATGCACGCCCAATAATGTTCGCCTAATGTACGAGTTTTTATAATCGTTCGTAATTGTTCGGTCATGTCTAATGACAACGTCTCATTAGAACGACGTGTCTCTAAGTTACCCATCTCTTTGGCGGGTCACCCACGGCAGTAGCCACTCCAGCGGTAGAGTCTCCGTCCTACGAACAATCTGTAGTTCGTTGGAAATTTATCCTGATACTTACGGTTACCACACGGTATCCTAGTATCGTTAATGGATCACATTTCACAGCAAGAGCCACATCCTCTTGATAACTTATCTATACCATCGCATCGTTTTATTACTTTCCTTAACACAATAGACTAAGGTCGTTAGTCAATCCTGAGTATGTCGACTCGGGATCCAGTGTTAGATACGAGAGCGGCGTTAAAGAGGCCAATGCTCCGTATATAAGTCTCAGATAATATATATATCTTATTATCCTGATGCTACAACGTTTACTTACGTTCCTTATGTTACACATACAAGATAGCATCACTGCCGCTAGTTCGTTTTATAATATGTTCATATATACGAACGGTACTGTTATCGCACGACAGTAATAAAAGCAGCATTAATACACAACTCAAGCATATTAATTCACACAAGCAGACATTCAATCTTATCACAGATTTTCACACAATGTCTGAACTGAGGAAGTCCTCAGAGACAATCAAGCCACATAAATAACACCGTTCACCCTGGTGTATTACGGTGGAGTATGAATCAGCAAGATCCTATGCTCCGTGTGTCGTCTCTAACAGTCTATACAATACATAATGCTACTGATTAGCATACTGTATAACAACACAAAATTCTACGGTACCCCGTACCGTCACTAATACCTCCCGGTTAACCCCCGTTATTAACTGTCAATGTTTGTCGGGTTTTAGGTTTAACTCGAGATTGGAAAAGTGTTATATTACAAGCGTAGTCTTGTCTCGTATATTAATATACTTTATAGTTGAGCTTTTGTTATCGCATGTAACCGAATGTATGTTTGTACATCATATAGTTTGTTTCTATATTGCATGTATGATTCTTGTCATAAACCATACATTTCACCTTAGTATTTATTTTTCTAAGGTTTGTTTCTCTAAGTGTAACGTTGTATAATTCATATGTACAAATACTTTGAATTATATAAATCCTCATTATTTCATGTACACTCTTAACATTAGAATTCCATATCCAATGTTTATAATTCTTTTCCCTTCATCTCATATCATTTTAATTGTGGTAACACATAGTTATTGAACTATATTATATTTTCCACACTATGACATATATTTATTTATATATATGCATTATAGGGCTATTTATTATATGGTAAGTCATTATAATATATCATTCTTTCTGATGAATACCTCTTATATTATAAATGTTATAGCTCTTATAACATAAAAACCATATTATAAATTTCATTCCAAAATAGTAATATTTCCGAACCGCACCTATAATTCCCAAATATTTACAAAATCCACCACATAATTTATATAATGTTATATTATAGTTATATAACATATATTATGACATTTAAGTCATTAAAACAATTATAACCTATAGTTATATTTTGTTATAAAATCCAAACAGCACTTAAACTCTCGGTTTTTAATTAATTCCCACCAACTTCCATAACTTACAAATCAATCCCAAAAATATATTCCATTGTTACACTTATAATGTATACCTTATATTATAATCCTTAAACCTTAATATATTTACAACCCATAGTTATAATTTCTCCAAAATACCGAGCAGACCCCATGGTCTATTTAAATTTAATTTCCACCACTTAACTTTCTATATTCACCAATTTACCCCATTTTTAAACATATAGTTTCTAATATCACCAAAACTATATATTATACATATATCTTCATAAAACCTTATATAAAATCCCAAAAATTACCAAACCATACCAAAAGGTTATAAATATCATTATTAACCTTATACTCTAAATCTCGGTTTTACCACATATGTTACCCATGTGTAACAATGTTATGAAATATCTTATAATATACCTAGATAATTCATATAAACTCCAAATTTACCCAAATCAACTTCTAAAAATCCCTAATAATCTAAGGTTTGTACTAAGCTCCATTTAGTACCCCTAGTTTTCGGAAATCACAATACCACCCCAAGACTTATAAATCTTTTACAATTTAATTACTATCTTAATATAAGGTAGTATTTTAATCCCTTAAATTCTCCAAACTTGGTCAAGGTCTCCTACATAGTCAACTTGACTACTAATACCAATTGGGACCCAAACTTTCGGTAGTTACCAACAACACCCCATACTTTTCTATTTTTACAATTTTTACCCAAAACTTTATAAAATGTTATACTTCTTATTAAATTCATTTAAAAACCCTAAATTGCTCTTAATTTATCCACGGCTTTCTAATTCCTTAATAATTACGAATTGGCCCCAACTTTAATTATAAGCATAAATAAAACTAAATAAGCTTATAAACTTAAATTAAAATGGCCTAATGACATGGCCTTATTACAACCTTGAACTTGCAAAATAAATTACACAATAAATGTCTCAAAATATCACATATATATTCGGCCTCACTTAGGTTTAATTATTTTTCCACATAATGTCATAATTTGACCATTATGTTAATTAAATCCCTTAAATGACTAGCTTAATTTATCTTAGCCATTTTTTTCCATTTTTAGGTCAATATGACCTATATATATACATTCACTCTCGGCCATATATATATATGCTTAAAAATTACAAAAATCATAAGTTTAAGGTGTTTATACCTTGATTTATCCTTGTATAGGCTCGGTCACTTGTAGGAAAATTCACCACTTGATTTAGACATGTTTAATACACAAAAACAAGATATGGTTACACTCCAAGCTTGAGCTTAACCATAAGGAATAATTAATGTAAGATTTAAGGCAAAAATCACCTTAAAAATGCAAGGGAAGTTCTAGGTGGTTTCGATCTGAACCAAACACACCACAAGGTGTTAGATCCACCATATTAACATAGGAAATAGTTAGATCTCGAAATACTACCTTGTTATTAGGTTTTACCTTGGAAAAATGCCTTAAAAGAGAGTATTTCTCTTGGATCTCGGTCACCCTTGCTCCAAATGGCTAACCAACAGATTCCACATGAAAAGGAGAAGAAGATGAGGCTATGACCAAAGTTTCACAGCCAAACTCGAAGGGAGTCAAAAGTTATGAGCTTAAAGCACATTTTTACCTTAAA
The DNA here is from genome assembly GCA_023374045.1 of Limonium bicolor. Classification (NCBI taxonomy): domain Eukaryota; kingdom Viridiplantae; phylum Streptophyta; class Magnoliopsida; order Caryophyllales; family Plumbaginaceae; genus Limonium; species Limonium bicolor. The sequence continues at coordinate 62,027,862 of CM041781.1, forward strand.
ATGCAATTTTGAGCAACCTTGGTCCCTCTACTTGCTTCAAACGAGTTTAGCTCTTGTTCTAACCTTAGAACACTGAGAATAAGCCATAGGAATTGATGAGCCACGAAATTTAGGTGTTGGTAGTGAAGAGATGAAGAAAAAGGGCTAAAAATGACTTAAAACACTTACCTTAGGAGCTTAGGAGTTAGATCTGCCTTCCATGCTCAAGAACCAGACTTGAGAGCTTCTTAGGAAGGGAGGAACTCGTTTGGGCAGGCTGGAATCGGACAAGAGCAAGAGGAGAGAGTGGAAAGGCTTGAATAATTGAAAAAAGGTAGGTTTTACTATTGCAAATTGAATATTAGGTAGCAATTTGTCTTCTAATGATTGTGTGCTGTCTCCTCCCTCCTTGCCTGCCGATCTCCATAGTCCAAGTGGGTCAATTAATTGGCCATTGACCATACTTGGTCAATATTGACTCATGCGGGCCCCACTTTAGGGTTTTATTAATATTTTAATATTAAATTTGTAAAAATTCGTAAATTTCTGGAATTAAATTCCTAATATGATATAATATGATATATCATATTTAAGGATAATTATAATTTTTAAGCCCATTAAAAATCAATTTAAAAGGCAATCTCGCAAAAACGTGCTTTAAGGAGTTTTAGCGCACATTTTTGTGTCACAGGGTGTTCCTGAGCTTAGTTCTCCTTGAGAATGGTTTTTTTGTGTTCCTTGATTCATTATAATACTTAGGAATCCACTTTGGATCTTATTTGAGGTCATACAATCTTTATGGTGTCTTAAAGCACATTTTTGGCTTTACCGATCTTAAGGCGTGTTTTGCCTTGTTGAGATCTTTTAGATTGTTCCCCATAATATTTAGATGTTTAATAATCATCTTAGATCATTAATAGATCATTTAATTATATTTTAAAGATTAGGGGTATTTCAGTCTACCCCCCTTAAAAAGGCTTCGTCCCGAAGTCCTTAATCCTCTACAGTTCACCTAAGGAATCAAGTTCCACTAAGTAACCAAACAGTCCATTGCTAGGGAGTAACTCCCACTAGGTTCAGACCTAGTCTATACATACAGTACATATCAAATAGCCAACTCGTGGTATAAACTCATTCATATCACAGCACTAAACGAGGTGCACATCCAACTTATCAACCAAAAGTACTCAGCGGTACTATGTACATATTCAACAGGTGTAAACTCATAGTACACAGCACCAGACAAGGTGCAAAACTCATAATACACAGCACTAGACAAGGTGCAAATCTCGTAATACACAGCACTAGACAAGGTGCAAATCTCATAATACACAGCACTAGACAAGGTGCAAATCTCATAATACACAACACTAGACAAGGTGCAAATCTCATAATACACAGCACTAGACAAGGTGCAAATCTCATAAAGTACTCAAAGGTGTTTGCAAGGAATACTCCACGCATCCCTATCTATATGTTAGTATCTCGCGAGGATACCCACACATCATTCCACATGTATGTGTGCACATATAGTTAACGTTGACAACTCACAGGGAAGCAGTCTTAAAGACCAGGACTTGGCGATCCCCAACCCAACCAACGTCTACTACCCGCGGACACACCGGTTTGATCATAACGAAGGACACTGCGGTCCACGGCTCCTCGGGCAGTCACCTTATTTCCTTAGTCACCCACAGACACACCGGTCTAACGACAAAGGACTCTGCGGTCCACGGTTCTATGGGTGATGTCACTCGCAGACACACCGGTCTAATGACGAAGGACTCCACGGTCCACGGCCTTCGAGTGACGCCCTAAATTCCAATTTCATTCATATCTGTGTCCACTTGTAGGAAGTTTCGAGAATCATTCAACCCTGACGTGGTCAGCGTCAGTGTTGAACTATCCCCCACCTCAATTTGTGTTTGGTTTCCCTTGATCGGACCAGGATCAAGTTCAACTTCCCACGTCAATTTCAATCAATCAATTGTTTATTCTTCTAATCTTGTTTCCTCTTTATTTGCCACCTTGCGTTCTATAGATACACAAGTCAACTAGTGTAATTAATCTAGTCATTGGCATATAAGATCATGTATCCTAACCGTGTACCAAGTTCTCTTGACTTATTATTATTCATACAACACCTAGAGTATTCTCTTCTACTAGATTACACATCGGTCTCATGCCGATCCACTATCGCATTCAAACAGTCGGTTTTATACCGAGTCACAAATCACATAATACGGAGCTTGCTACTCCTTCTATCCGAAATCTCTCATCAGGGCTACAGAAAGTCTACTTGAATTCTCACATCAGAGCTAACAAGTTAGGTGTGATGTGACTATTGTTCGCAATGTTTGCGTAAATAGTCGGAAATAGGGTAAGAACAATCTATCTGTACTCCCTTTCCTATTCGCCATAACTAATGCGAATTAAAATATATTTATGTTCATACACATAATACATCACAGTATTACTTCAAGTAATATAACACAATCATGACACTTGTACTCTACGTACAATAATAGTGTTTGCAGCATGTGTACCATGCGCTACGTACTCCAACGTACGGTATGTTTAAGGCGTTCTACCCCCCTTAAAAGGATTACGCCCACGTAATCTACGAATATATATCATCTTGAAGTAATAAGTTCAAGATGTTCCATTCCTGTGGATCTATTCGTGCACTAATGTGTTACATATTTCATTACCCCCTTTTTTTTCTAGGGTCGGCTTTAGTCCATCTGGCTATACAGCCTATCTCGGTTAGGTGTATGTTATTTATATACGGTTTGATCGGGAGATGTAAACACATCATTTGTTTTCCCCAAACCTGCTAGGCATGTCAAACCTATGCAATATATGGGCCCACTCGCTCCGCAAGCAGTATGCCCAACTACTTTATGGTTAGTTTACCTCTTTTAGGTAGTAGTTTTATGTCGGTTTCGACTCCACGTGACGGTGTTTTCTACACGGTCTTCCATAATTATGGGAATGGAGTAAGTTATTCACTGTGTGGTATTGTTTGTTACACACTTTTATTATTTCAATTAGCTATTTATTTATTCTTTCTGTTTCCTATACATGTTCATGGTATACTCCCAAGGGTTCATGTCACCCTACCGAACTAACCTTCGGTTTAAGGGTTGTCGAGCTATGCTCTAGCACCTAGTGTTTGTAGTAATTTCCTTTAAATGTCAAAACGAGTCTGCTATGCGCAACTAACTGGCGCCTCAAGACTCAAAGTTTTTCCTCAGGAATGAGTTCATTCCGTAGGTACCTTATAGGTCCTCTTTTGCTGGTGTGAACTCGAATCCCTAGTGTTTTGGTATTTTAGTACCCACACGTATGGTTCATCCCTTTACTCGATTAGGGGAATCCATTAGTTTATCTGGTCTTTCATGTTCTAATTCATACTAACATAATTGGGTTAACAGTTATTCTAATGGTGTTTGTTGCGCACCATGTACCAGTCGATTAGACGGTTATCCGCTATTGCGGTTTGCATGGAGTATCTAATCTCTAGTTTAGAGTATCTCTCATAACGCTCGCTTTCGCCCTTCGTCTGTTGTAAACATACAGTACGACTGTGGGTTTTAGCTTGGTATTCATTTTCTGTTCAACCTAATTGGTACTAACATACTAACGTTTATGACTTGAGCATGTGGTTATTATTATTTAATGCGACATCATCGCGGCGCCCTCAGCGCGTGGTATAATTCTCTCTGTGTCCCCCCTTTTGGGTAGCATCTAATATCACACGGTTTCTCTAATATAACTTCCTTAGATACCTCAATTCCTCTTTTCATTCATGAGTTCAACTTGCCATTACCATTAAATTGGCCTTAGTTTCCTCGTTTACTAAAATCCCCAAAACTTATGTTTAACTCCTCCACTGTGGAGTTGCGACCTTATGTCACTTTATTATCAAGCTATCCTTGATTTTCCTAACCTTGCTAGTTTGACTGAGATCTCTCTCGTCATTACATGGTTTACCTAGTCAGGGTTCCATTCGCTGACTTAGACACAGAGTGGATTACCTCCTGGGTCCTACACTCGTTTACATGCATGGGGTACCATACTGATACATTACTACTTACCCAACTAACTTATATAGTCTGTCAGGCCCACAAGCTCCTAGGAGTGTGGTCGTCCCATGTCTCGTTTAGTGCACTCGTAGCGTTCGTACCCGGTGATTATCGTACTCTTAGTCTCGGTAATTTATGTTTGAGTAACTATGTTGCCAATTCTTAACCTTTAATGTCAGAATGGCCCTAATATTAGGTTCTATGGTTCTTGTATTAATGTATCTTTCCTTCAATTTCTCTAAGATAGGTGTTTGCGACTTATCGCCCTACTTCTGATTTCCACACGCTCGTCATCTGGTATTGTGAGTGGGGATCAGTAACTACTTATTATCTCTCCCGTTCACTCTTAGGCTGTCAACGCCTTCAGATATGAGTTTCCAGTATTCGAATTCCACCCAATCTATTGGGTTACACCTTATGGTGTTTCCGGACTCCATGATAAAGGTTGACACTTCATGTTTCCCCTGTCTTATGGTCGTCCCGTTAGTCTGATATTAATCAGTACTTGTGATTCATCACCCTTTTTCCCCTAGTTTTGGGTCACTTTGGTGGTACTAAGGTATCCCTCCGTAGGCCTATGCCATACGGTATTCAGACTCAATACTTATTCTGATAGTTAAATGACTGTTAATCTTGTTATTTAATTTATTCCTAGTTGGTTCTAATACTTTCTCTGAGGTTACAATTGGATACCCACAATTTAGTGGTTTCCGCTAATCATTCCTCTTCATTGTGTAGTTCTTACTCTTATTCAACTCATATCTCCTCCATCCTCTTTGAGGTAACGGTATCTCCGTCATCGAACAATTTTCACTTTTTTTTGTTATATCCACTGCCCTCCATACGGGAGTCTAGCAGTATAACGGATCAACAACACCTCCGGTGTGTGTAGTGCGGGCATAACCTCGGCCCTTTTTATTGCACGATCACCTCTGCCTTATATTATATTTTTGAAAAGTTCTGACTCGTATAACTCACCTCTTGCCCTCTGGCAATATTCAGTGGTAATGGTTTAACCACGAGTGTCGTGCACCTTCTAAACATGGTCACCTGGTCCTAAAGACCCGTCACTCCCCACCGGTAATGATTGACGTTTCATGTCCATACCGGCACTGGGGTTAGGCTTGTAGGCATTAATTATTGTTATTCTCATTTTCTCCTTTTAATTTTCTACGGAATGGTGTATTATTTTCAGGTTTAATGGTCAGACCGGCTAGGTCTTCCCGAGGTTTAATCGACCTCCAACCCGAGGGTTTCGTACCTCTGCCCTTCAGAAGGCTATGTCTTACTTTATTGCATTACGGACTCACATAAATTTAGTGTTTATTGGTAACCACTTGGACCACTCGGTCCTTTAGAAATAGTTTACTGTCGCTGCACTTGCTGTAGCAAGTGCGTAAGGTAGGTTGAAATTTGGTACTTTGGTTAGTGTGGCACTTGCAATGGCAAGTGCGCCATGCACTGCACCACCGGTACGTCGGTGTGTCAGTGCAGTGCTATTCCCTAGTCGGGTTCCTGTTCATGTCAGAAGTTCTTATTCAAATTTATACAGTCTCACTCCCGCACTCGTTCCCACAAGCTTGTCATGGTAGTAAGGTCTTACTTTCCTCACGAGGCGTTGCATGATAGCAATTTAACGAGTTCTTGTTCCTACAGTTCTTAAGATTTCTCCTCATGCACGTCGGGCCATCTTGAACCTTCAGTGTTGCATGGTTTTAGAGTTACCCGGTTTGGATGAGACTTAAAAGGTAATTCCTTCCATCTGTCACATATCTTTTAAACTAATCATTACTCGTCGTTTCCACTCCTTTTCCCCCAAGCGCACTGACCCGTGCTTTCTTGGATATAGGACAGGGTTGTTTTGCTTATAGCAAGCGAACCCCATTAGTCCTATGGAAATTATCTCCTCAACCTTGTTTTAATATTCATTTAATACTCATATGGTAGGCATTATGCCACAGCTCATCATAACTTAAAGTCTTATTCTCTATATTTAACATAATTCTCATAGCATCCACATCGAGTCTTTCCGATCAGGAGAGTTATCTCCGTGGTGTTTCTCATTTCATTGTCTCACTAGATAGTACCCAGGGTACGGGCTGCGGCGGGTGGGGTACCATTGCAAATTCCCCGGGATGTTCTCCCATCAAGTGCGAGCGGTTCATACCGTCCTCGCATTACTTGGGGTTGCTGAACCTTCACCACCATCCGCTGCCCCGTGTTCTTCCTTAGTACTGTTACCCAGACCTCTTCCTGACATAAGTCAAGAGGACGGGTTAAACCTCAACTCGGTCTAATACCGCAGTCTCGGTCTTTTAATATTGAAGTGCCTCTACGGCTATGGTGTGCAAGTCTTAATCATTGCATCAACCCCGCAAAGTCACGTATCCTCACAACGTTTCCCATATCCCCATAACCTATGCTCACTGTATAAATCCTACTATCTCTTGTCATCAGAGCGGTACTCCGCTCTGATACCACTTTTGTAACACCCCTACTCTGATCGGCTCCTAATCATCTTACTTAACAATATAATCGCAGCGGTAATCTCAACAACTCAACTACTGGTGTCACCGTTCTCACTCGCCCATACGAGTAATAACGTGCTTCCTGATATATTCTTACATACGAAACATTTTCTCGCAGTGACAACAAGAGATAGATCTAAACTTCCCAAACCAAAATATAATACATTCACAGTGAGCTTCCTAAGTATCCAAAACCTATACACGTTTCTAGATTCGTATCAAAATGCAACAGTGCATGTTCGAATAACTGTAATCATACTACCCAGCGCGTCACTCTCTTTGCCGACCCGGACCGTGCATACCTGCAAAAATGATAGTTTGTGGTATGGAATCAGCCCCTGCTGAGTATGCTATTACCTGACTGTCATGCACCCTCGGACCATTCAGTTATTTGGTCGAGAGCATGCAAACCATTTTTATGCAAATAGTTTAATGTTAAAACTGTAAAGCAACATTATATATTGCAGTAAACTCAAATAACAGATAAGCCCCCGGCTCCACACATCGCATCGTAATGGACCACTGAAAGCGTTACAACGCTTATATGAGTACGGAGACTCCACTCCAACAACACCTGAAAGTTCATAGTTGAGTACGTCGACTCGTTCGACGAACCATCCACAAAATCCACACACGAGCACAGTGACTCGACTCATCCAGTTCACACACAGATATAAGTACAGTTTATTTAATTAATCCAATTCACAACACACTTATGAGTACAACGACTTATTCAATCAACACCACCAACATACCACACATAACCCACAGCATAACCAATGAACAACAAGGCGAAACAACGAGAATTATAAACGAGTATGAACTCTCGTCTTTGGCATGCACGCCCAAATAATGTTCGCCTAATGTACGAGTTTTTATAATCGTTCGTAATTGTTCGGTCATGTCTAATGACAACGTCTCATTAGAACGACGTGTCTCTAAGTTACCCATCTCTTTGGCGGGTCACCCACGGCAGTAGCCACTCCAGCGGTAGAGTCTCCGTCCTACGAACAATCTGTAGTTCGTTGGAAATTTATCCTGATACTTACGGTTACCACACGGTATCCTAGTATCGTTAATGGATCACATTTCACAGCAAGAGCCACATCCTCTTGATAACTTATCTATACCATCGCATCGTTTTATTACTTTCCTTAACACAATAGACTAAGGTCGTTAGTCAATCCTGAGTATGTCGACTCGGGATCCAGTGTTAGATACGAGAGCGGCGTTAAAGAGGCCAATGCTCCGTATATAAGTCTCAGATAATATATATATATATATACTTATTATCCTGATGCTACAACGTTTACTTACGTTCCTTATGTTACACATACAAGATAGCATCACTGCCGCTAGTTCGTTTTATAATATGTTCATATATACGAACGGTACTGTTATCGCACGACAGTAATACAAAGCAGCATTAATACACAACTCAAGCATATTAATTCACACAAGCAGACATTCAATCTTATCACAGATTTTCACACAATGTCTGAACTGAGGAAGTCCTCAGAGACAATCAAGCCACATAAATAACATACCGTTCACCCTGGTGTATTACGGTGGAGTATGAATCAGCAAGATCCTATGCTCCGTGTGTCGTCTCTAACAGTCTATACAATACATAATGCTACTGATTAGCATACTGTATAACAACACAAAATTCTACGGTACCCCGTACCGTCACTAATACCTCCCGGTTAACCCCCGTTATTAACTGTCAATGTTTGTCGGTTTTAGGTTTAACTCGAGATTGGAAAAGTGTTATATTACAAGCGTAGTCTTGTCTCGTATATTAATATACTTTATAGTTGAGCTTTTGTTATCGCATGTAACCGAATGTATGTTTGTACATCATATAGTTTGTTTCTATATTGCATGTATGATTCTTGTCATAAACCATACATTTCACCTTAGTATTTATTTTTCTAAGGTTTGTTTTCTCTAAGTGTAACGTTGTATAATTCATATCAAATACTTTGAATTATATAAATCCTCATTATTTCATGTACACTCTTAACATTAGAATTCCATATCCAATGTTTATAATTCTTTTCCCTTCATCTCATATCATTTTAATTGTGGTAACACATAGTTATTGAACTATATTATATTTTCCACACTATGACATATATTTATTTATATATATGCATTATAGGGCTATTTATTATATGGTAAGTCATTATAATATATATCATTCTTTCTGATGAATACCTCTTATATTATAAATGTTATAGCTCTTATAACATAAAAACCATATTATAAATTTCATTCCAAAATAGTAATATTTCCGAACCGCACCTATAATTCCCAAATATTTACAAAATCCACCACATAATTTATATAATGTTATATTATAGTTATATAACATATATTATGACATTTAAGTCATTAAAACAATTATAACCTATAGTTATATTTTGTTATAAAATCCAAACAGCACTTAAACTCTCGGTTTTAATTAATTCCCACCAACTTCCATAACTTACAAATCAATCCCAAAAATATATTCCATTGTTACACTTATAATGTATACCTTATATTATAATCCTTAAACCTTAATATATTTACAACCCATAGTTATAATTTCTCCAAAATACCGAGCAGACCCCATGGTCTATTTAAATTTAATTTCCACCACTTAACTTTCTATATTCACCAATTTACCCCATTTTTAAACATATAGTTTCTAATATCACCAAAACTATATATTATACATATATCTTCATAAAACCTTATATAAATCCCAAAAATACCAAACCATACCAAAAGGTTATAAATATCATTATTAACCTTATACTTCCTCTAAATCTCGGTTTTACCACATATGTTACCCATGTGTAACAATGTTATGAAATATCTTATAATATACCTAGATAATTCATATAAACTCCAAATTTACCCAAATCAACTTCTAAAAATCCCTAATAATCTAAGGTTTGTACTAAGCTCCATTTAGTACCCCTAGTTTTCGGAAATCACAATACCACCCCAAGACTTATAAATCTTTTACAATTTAATTACTATCTTAATATAAGGTAGTATTTTAATTCCTTAAATTCTCCAAACTTGGTCAAGGTCTCCTACATAGTCAACTTTGACTACTAATACCAATTGGGACCCAAACTTTCGGTAATTACCAACACCCCCATACTTTTCTATTTTTACAATTTTTACCCAAAACTTTATAAAATGTTATACTTCTTATTAAATTCATTTAAAACCCTAAATTGCTCTTAATTTACCCACGGCTTTCTAATTCCTTAATAATTACGAATTGGCCCCAACTTTAATTATAAGCATAAATAAAACTAAATAAGCTTATAAACTTAAATTAAAATGGCCTAATGACATGGCCTTATTACAACCTTGAACTTGCAAAATAAATTACACAATAAATGTCTCAAAATATCACATATATATTCGGCCTCACTTAGGTTTAATTATTTTTCCACATAATGTCATAATTTGACCATTATGTTAATTAAATCCCTTAAATGACTAGCTTAATTTATCTTAGCCATTTTTTCCATTTTTAGGTCAATATGACCTATATATATACATTCACTCTCGGCCATATATATATATATGCTTAAAATTACAAAAATCATAAGTTTAAGGTGTTTATACCTTGATTTATCCTTGTATAGGCTCGGTCACTTGTAGGAAAATTCACCACTTGATTTAGACATGTTTAATACACAAAAACAGATATGGTTACACTCCAAGCTTGAGCTTAACCATAAGGATAATTAATGTAAGATTTAAGGCAAAAATCACCTTAAAAATGCAAGGGAAGTTCTAGGTGGTTTCGATCTGAACCAACACACCACAAGGTGTTAGATCCACCATATTAACATAGGAAATAGTTAGATCTCGAAATACTACCTTGTTATTAGGTTTTACCTTGGAAAAATGCCTTAAAAGAGAGTATTTCTCTTGGATCTCGGTCACCCTTGCTCCAAATGGCTAACCAACAGATTCCACATGAAAAGGAGAAGAAGATGAGGCTATGACCAAAGTTTCACAGCCAAACTCGAAGGGAGTCAAAAGTTATGAGCTTAAAGCACATTTTTACCTTAAAATGCAATTTTGAGCAACCTTGGTCCCTCTACTTGCTTCAAACGAGTTTAGCTCTTGTTCTAACCTTAGAACACTGAGAATAAGCCATAGGAATTGATGAGCCACGAAATTTAGGTGTTGGTAGTGAAGAGATGAAGAAAAAGGGCTAAAAATGACTTAAAACACTTACCTTAGGAGCTTAGGAGTTAGATCTGCCTTCCATGCTCAAGAACCAGACTTGAGAGCTTCTTAGGAAGGGAGGAACTCGTTTGGGCAGGCTGGAATCGGACAAGAGCAAGAGGAGAGTGGAAAGGCTTGAATAATTGAAAAAAGTAGTTTTACTATTGCAAATTGAATATTAGGTAGCAATTTTGTCTTCTAATGATTGTGTGCTGTCTCCTCCCTCCTTGCCTGCCGATCTCCATAGTCCAAGTGGGTCAATTAATTGGCCATTGACCATACTTGGTCAATATTGACTCATGCGGGCCCCACTTTAGGGTTTTATTAATATTTTAATATTAAATTTGTAAAAATTCGTAAATTTCTGGAATTAAATTCCTAATATGATATAATATGATTATATATCATATTTAAGGATAATTATAATTTTTAAGCCCATTAAAAATCAATTTAAAAGGCAATCTCGCAAAACGTGCTTTAAGGAGTTTTAGCGCACATTTTTGTGTCACAGGGTGTTCCTGAGCTTAGTTCTCCTTGAGAATGGTTTTGTTGTGTTCCTTGATTCATTATAATACTTAGAATCCACTTTGGATCTTATTTGAGGTCATACAATCTTTATGGTGTCTTAAAGCACATTTTTGGCTTTACCGATCTTAAGGCGTGTTTTGCCTTGTTGAGATCTTTTAGATTGTTCCCCAATAATATTTAGATGTTTAATAATCATCTTAGATCATTAATAGATCATTTAATTATATTTTAAAGATTAGGGGTATTTCCGCAGCAGGTCTTTGTTTCTGGTTTCTGATTTTTTAAAGAAATGGAGGATTCTCATTGTTGAAGACATGGGTCGAAGATGAGTATTGAGGAGTCGGCTGGCTCCGTGTTTTCTTCTCAATTTCAGAGGGAAGCAATTTTTTGGTTCTGCAAGATGAAGAAAGATAGAAGTAGCCCGAGAGGAAAACGAAGGTGTTGGAGGTGGCGTGAAGAAGACGATGGTCATTCGAGAGCAGGGTCGCCAAGAAGAAAAATGAAGGTGGCGGCGGATACCATGGGTTGAAGCGGAAGATCGATGGGGTTCTTCTTTGTGTTTTGTGTATGGAGTTGTAAGGAGGAAGACCGGAACCATCTACAGTAGGGTTTTTTTGATGTTGTTATATAACAGGAGGGTAGGGATTAGATGGTAGGTTTGGGTGGGCTTTTTGAAGCTATGGGCTGAAAATAGTGTGGGTTTAGGGAATTGGGCTAGGTCAGATTTTAAAAGTGTGGATTGGTTTTGAAAGATGAAAATGAGTGTGTATAAATAGAAATGAAATAAAAAACTAATACTAATAGTAGAATAAAATAAAATATAAGAAAAAGTGGATAGATGAATAAAAATAAAATAATTAAATAGAATATAAACAAAACAAAATAAGATAGTAAAAAAAGTGAATAAACAAAAGGGACGACCTTGAAACTGGACTGTCGATGGAAATTCATTTCGAAGAATTGTGTTTTTTTTTCTTTAATGTTTTGAAAAAGATTATAAAATGATGGTTTCGTCTTAGCACGCATGCTAATATGTTTTTGAAAAAGAAAGGCGACAACCCCTCTTATTATTTCGGAATTTGCTTTATGGGGTGAGAATTTTTGGTGCCTACAGATGGCTCCCCTTGATTCAATTCTGCAAAACCTTTGCATAATTGGATCAAGGTTGACGGGGCGCCAAAAATTCTCACTACGGTTTTGTGATTTTGATGGGATGCGATTGTGAGTGTATGAATGTGATTGAAAGTACGAGGACTTATGACGAGCCTCATCAGTTAGACCTCTTGACATCTAACCATAGGACACATGACGAGCCTATGATACTAACAATGTTTTGGTTTAGAGTGCACGAGGACTTAGGAGTGCCTCAACTGGACCTCTTGATATCCAGCCCTAGGGCTTATGACGGGCCTAGAATGCGATTGAGAGTACGAGGACTTAGGAGTGCCTCAACTAGACCTCTTGATATCTAGCTATAGGACTTATGACGAGCCTATAATACTAACAACCCGATTTGATTTAAGGTGCACGAGGGCTTAGGAGTGCCTCAACTGGACCTTTTGACATCCAGTCCTAGGGCTTATGACGGGCCTAGAATGCGATTGAGAGTACGAGGACTTAGAAGTGCCTCAACTAGACCTCTTGATATCTAGCTATAGGACTTATGACGAGCCTATAATACTAACAACCCGATTTGATTTAAGGTGCACGAGGGCTTAGGAGTGCCTCAACTGGACCTCTTGACATCCAGTCCTAGGGCTTATGACGGGCCTAGAATGCGATTGAGAGTACGAGGACTTAGGAGTGCCTCAACTAGACCTCTTGACATCTAGCTATAGGACTTATGACGAGCCTATAATACTAACAACCCGATTTGATTTAAGGTGCACGAGGGCTTAGGAGTGCCTCAACTGGACCTCTTGACATCCAGTCCTAGGGCTTATGACGGCCTAGAATGCGATTGAGAGTACGAGGACTTAGGAGTGCCTCAACTAGACCTCTTGACATCTAGCTATAGGACTTATGACGAGCCTATAATACTAACAACCCGATTTGATTTAAGGTGCACGAGGGCTTAGGAGTGCCTCAACTGGACCTCTTGACATCCAGTCCTAGGGCTTATGACGGGCCTAGAATGCGATTGAGAGTACGAGGACTTAGGAGTGCCTCAACTAGACCTCTTGACATCTAGCTATAGGACTTATGATGAGCCTATAATACTTTGATGGAGTTGTACGAAACAACTCGCTGTGGTGAAAGGTTGATCTGAAGTTGTTTGTGGTGGTAGATTGATTTGAGGATGGCTTTGATTGCGGATTGATCCGGGATTGGATGCTTTTTGGTTGTCTTTGTGAGGGATGTGATAGATGTTGCCCTTGGCTTTGCCAGTGTGGGAATTGTGTTTCGGTTTTGTTTTGACAGTCTCGCCCGATGTGTACTATAGTTTCGGGATTTGGTAGGACTTTTGGCTCCAGAGTTTTGAGATGACTCCGGTATGGATCTTGAGTTTTTGTTTTGATTTTTGTGATTTTGTGATTGGTTTTTTGAATGGATGGTTTTTTTGTGAATGAGTGACTTTGGGAACTCGATGGTTTTGATTTAATGGGATGGCTTCGATATGATTAGAGGGCTCCAATATGATCGGATGGCTCCGGAGCGGTCGGGTGGCTCTAGTGTGGTCGGATGGCTTTGACATGACTCAAGACCCCATTGTGAGCAATGACTCTTAGGATGGTTGATTGGGTTCGGGTTCGATATGATCTGAGGGCTCCGGTATGATCGGATGGCTCCAGTTGATCTGTGACTCCCTTGTGAGCAACGACTCTGGGCTGATTGATGGGTTCGGGCTCGATATGATCTGAGGGCTCCGATATGATCGGATGGCCCCAGTTGATCCGTGACTCCCTTGTGAGCAACGACTCTGGGATGGTTGATTGTTTTGCTTTGGTTTGGATTTTGAGTCGAATGGTGGGTTGATGTGATTAGTGGATTGTGTTGTGGTTGGTGCGTTTTGATGTGGTTGATAACTTTTTGGTCCTGGGTGGATGGCTTCGGTCCGGTTATGATTTCGGGATTTCCTCATGATGGCTCCAGGGTAGCTCGGGATGGCTCGGGGAAGGGCTATGAGATGGCTCCATTGGTGATGGCGAGGAAGAAAGGGGAACTTTCGCCTGTGAAGTGGTCGCACCCTGGGCGGGCTGCCTACGTACTCAATTTCGTATTGAGATCAGACCATATGTAGTTCGAAATTGTGTAGGCAAGGCCCTGGTGATGAAATAGATCTGACGTGGATTTGAGGTGGCTCCCGTATTGTCATCGGACTGTTAGGATGCCCCCTGTGTAGTTCTAAGGATGGTTTCAATGTCGGATGTTGGCTCCCGCATGGGTCCAGTTTGGTTATGGATATGGTGTTGATGAGGCTCGAGCATGATGCTGAATGGCTCCAGAATTGTCTTCGTATGGCCTCGGATGGCTTTAGTTTGGTTCGATGTAGCTCGAGGATAGCCCAGGATGGCTCCGAGATGGTTCGAGGTAGCTTGATGATGGTCTGGGATGGCTCCAGTTGACATTTTTTGATCAAAAGTTACACTTCAACAACTGCAACTGAAGTCGACTTTCAGCGAGACTAGGTAGAGTTCTTACTAGTCGGATGTTGGAGATGAAGTGAATATGATGTATGCAGACACTAAATGCTAGATGAGATGCAAGATGCCTATGCAGTTTTTGGAGAGAAGGTATGATTCTATCTCTATTAATATGAGGCTTACGAATATAAGACATCTTCGGTTCACTTTTGAGTGATTGTTTGAGCTCGAATGCATGAATCACTTTCATCTCATGGAGGGATTTGGGTCAATCTCTCGTGAGTATGGTTGTGTGTGACAATGGTGTGATGATACTCTCGCCGCTCGGAGCAGTATTTTCCTTAGAAATTCTTTTCGAGGTTATGGACTTTCCGGTCCTTACAAATTCCTCACCTGCAATGGGGTAGGCTGTTCATGATTTGGTACTTAGATCAAAGAGTCACTCGCACTCGAAAGACCTTGTGGAGTAAGGTCACACTCATTCGCTCACGGTCCCTTTGTCATGTGACGGGACATGTTGATAACAAGTATGAAGCTTATGATTCATGTTTCAGATCTGATACTTTCAGTCAACACTCAACAACTAACGAGTCAGAGGTCTTTTATTGGGTTATAACGGGGTTGAGGGGTATGATGTATGTCACATGGGACTGGAGGATCAATTTGGGAGTAGTGGAGCTTTTGTGCAATAGAGGATATGTTTCACCTTCGCCATGGGTGGAATGATAAGACGGGTTTTTGATAACCTTTCATTGGTTACTGTGAGACATCATTGGTCTTGATCTGGATTTCTCCTCCTTGTCTCTTATGGTGTACGGTTTGGACTTTCTTCTCACTTTTGTGTTTTTGAAATTGCATTTGGCTCATCAACTTTCTCAAGCATTTTTTGTTTTGCATTTTGACTCTCAGCTTTGGAGCATTGACTCATCAGCTTTCGGTGTTAGTTGCTTGACTCATCATCTTCTTGAACACTTTCGGTGTTCTTTTTTGTGTTTGGCTTTGGAGTTGCATTGACTCACTGATTTCTTCGAACAATTGATTTGTTGTTTTTGTGAAAGATGGTGGGGGAGAGACCATGGCTCCGACTCCTTTGAGATCCTCAACTGCAAGGGTGAGTAAATATGTATATGTGAGTTGGCATGTTGTGGAGTTCGCAGAAAAAGGTTTATCATGAAAGGCTCAGCGGGGCTCACTAAGGGATCATGTACAGGGCAGTCAAAGCTTTTTGGTTTTGTGGAGATTTTTATTCCTAAGTGCCTCGTCATTCTCATTAGTCAATGATTGCTTTCTTACTATTCTCAGATCTTTGCATGAATCAAGTTCGTATCTTGTTTATCGACATTGATCTCACTATGTATTGTGCCTCTCCATGTGCTGAAGGAATGCACAAGCCGCTCGTGGTTTTACCTCTATTGGAATCTGTCCCTTCCCTCATCACTCGGGGGATCGTCCAGTACTCTCTTTTGAAATTCAAGGGAAAATACCGCTCTTCGCACACTACTCACTTGGGTTGTGGTGCTGATTTTGATTGGACCCTTCTATTCGTTGATGGGTCAAGAGTTAAGTGGTTCACGCACTATGTTCAATCAATCTCTCACGATTTTCCCAAAGATGTCATTTCGATATGGGAGTATGCAAATGCGATTATCTATCATGCGATGTATTGTGGTAATATGGAATTACTATGTATAGGATGCATGAAATGCTGAAAATGACGAATGAAGATGGCTGACTTTGGATTTTTACTGAATGTGTTTTTTTTTTTTGTGTTTTTCGTTTTGGATGCAATGCATGCGTGGTAAGGCTACACCTAGTCTCGCTTGAGTCGAATTCAGCCCATGAAGCTCATTCCATTACTATTGGCCTTGAAGGGTGTAGCTGTCGGGGTTGCTGTCACGTTAGTGATTCTCAAGCGAGGTTGGGCTGGTGATTGGCTCCTGGATTTTTGAATTTTTAGGGAGTGACAACTCCCGCATGGTGGCCCAACGATATGACGGAGACTGCTTCTTTTTTTTTGGATTTTTGGATGTATGATTTTTTGGATTTTGGGGAGTGACAACTCCCGCATGGTAGCCCCATGATATGATACTTTGAGATAGGGAAAAGTTTGAGCTCGGTTTTCTTTTCTATCCCTCTGAGATCGGGCTCTGGCGGTCGAGATATTGGGATGAAAGTGTGCGTGGTGTGGTGACAATGAAACACATGGTTATGCAATTTTTGAGATGGACACGACTCGTGAATGATTGATGGAATTGAAATGGTTGGAAGTGCAAGTGGCTTTAAAACGCGTGAGTGTGTGGTGCTCGTGAGTGCGGACGAGATTCATGTATGGCTGATGATTTTGGACTGATGGTAAGTGCATGTGACCTTTTTGTCATGAATGCGATGCATGTTTTTGCTTTGTGATCGGCTGCATTTGTTGGTGTTGTTTTTGTAGGGGATACCTCCTGTAGACCGTGAATTTTCACCCCACAAAGCAAAGTTGATGAATGATATATAAGTGTGAGGGGTCGTCCCTTATTCGTTCTTTTTATTATACGTGCATGCCAACAGAAACCAGGTTTTGGAAAAACAATTTTGAAAACGCGTGTTTTCAAAGTGGTGGATTTTCTCAATATGAATTTTGATGCTTAATCATTCGCAAATAAAATAGGGAGTTGGGAACCCTATACACGTTTGGTCTAAATAAATTCAAAGGGAATGTATAAACCTATACATGTAATCTATTCAGAAATGGACAAGAGAGAAAAGAATCATAGGGAAAACCTATACATCATCAATCCTAAAAGTCATTAAAATGGGGAATTTGAGCTTAAAAAACTTCTCCCGAATTCTTCTGCTTCGTCTTCGAGCTTCCGACTGACTGCTTACTCTTGTGCGGGCTCCTGATTGGCCGTTTGTTCGTCTTCGGGATCGAGCAACATGGTGACACCATGATCAAAAGAAACTGGTTGGTGCCCTTCTGACCCTCAGCAGCTTCGAACTCGAACGGTTGTTTATGGTCTTCATGTCGCTCGACTCGGGTTGGTGCACCTCTGATTTTCGGTTCAGACTGCGGTTGTTGATCTTCATGCGCTCCATCTGCTCCGACGAGGGAAATAAGGGGCGTTTTTTGAGAAAGGAAAGGTGAATGATCGAGCACAAGCTCTTTGTGAAAATCCACCACTTATGTGAAAACACGAATGACTAGTACGCTCCACGGTAATGACCGCTGCTCTTGAAGGTGGGTTGAACTTCAAAAATAGCGGGTCGCAACATGGGGACTAAATCATTTATTTTGAAATACGTTTATGAAAATCAACTTTGATAATTGTTTTGAGAAACAAGTTTGAGATAATATCCGTGAAAAATGTTGTTTAAAATTTGTTTGTAAAAAGCAGGTTTTTGAAATCTGTTTTTGAAATGAAATTTATGAGAAGTATTGTTTGAAATCATTTATAAAAAACAGTATTTTGAAATTTGTTCTTTGTAAACCGCTTGACAAAGTTTATTTTTTGAAGACTTTGATTGAAACCGATTTTGAAAACTGTTTTGGAAATAACAATTTTGAAATCATTAGAGATGAACGACTTTGAAGATATTTCATTAGAGTGTTGACATGATTCATTTTTTTTTTTTTGCTAATTTTAAAACGTGATCACACATAGATGTAAGTGTAAAATAAAAATCGTGGCTGATTTTTGTGGAGCTGAGTGCGAATGATTGGGATAATCACCTTCCAGGTCAATCAATGCTTCCATACCACCGGGGGAACCGTCGTCCCTTCACTGTTCATCTCTCGGGATTTATCTCTATTATGCCTTGTGGGGCACGTCATCGAGAAAGACCGGAGTGCTTAAGTTCGAAAGGTCAGGATACCCGAAGTGATACAGTCACATGAGCCACGGCCGGGGATTATCACAACATACTCACTTTTGGGAAACTTGGGGAAGTACTGCATGGGAACGGGTCTCTCGTCATCTGCACGGTCAGGTGTGTCTAAAGTCCAAATTATTCACTGACTACGTTGTGCCATGTATGGGTATCCGGTAAATACGGGATCCTCTATGGACGTGTAGCGTGACATTGGGCTTTAAGACACCCGTGGTGCAGAAGAACAATGGAGAACTGAGCCCATGCAATCTTCAGGGTAAGGCAGAAGGGTGGTCAGACAGGGGCAACTACCCCATAAAACCCATCCTAGACACTGGATAAGGCAGCTGGACACTGAAGGCTTGTGGCCACTATATGCTGGCTTAGACTCGGGTAATGGAGGATATTTTTTGGATCATGAGCTTCAAGGCGTTGGTCTTGGACCGTATTACCTCGTGGGTTAACTCCTTCTAGGAAGGACCCAACTCATGGGGAATCAACCGTGGACCGGTTGGGATCCCGTGACTCGTGGACAAATCGGGTGACACAGAGGAATGCATGTCCTATGCTACCCGATGCAACAATGGGTTGACTCCTTCTAGGAGGCCCCATTTACAAAAGCAATAAATAAGCAATAAATATTATGTCATGCATGAAGAACAGTAAACATAAGACAGTAAACCACAACAATAAACACCAAAAGTGAAGCATGCAAATGGTAAAGCACACATATGGCACTCAAGGCCAATCTCGAACTCTGAACTCTCATCCTAACTATCCTCTCAACACACTCTAAGTGTGGAGTAGAAGTAGTCCTAGCGGCTTTAGAATGAATCTCTTGAAGGTTTTGAAAGAAGTGGGAATCTCGACAATTTGAATGGAGTTCAGTCTTCCTTGACCAAGTTTTATGAGAAAACTTACTCAAGTTTTCCCCAGCAGAGTCGCCATTCTGTGGAGGGTGATTTTTCGGTATGAGGGGGTCTATGCAAATATGGTCTGACTGAAAAGTCAAGTTCCTAGAAATATGCCATTCTGTGGAGGGTGAAAACCCGTTATTCTGGCATCCCTCAAATACCTACTACATCGTCCGTCTTTCCCAGAAAGCATAAAGGGGAGTGCAAGTGTGCACTACACCCGCTCTCAATGGGCTCCACGCGGACTTATGCCTCTATAAGGCGGATTTGACTAGAGTCGCCACCTAGTTTGACCTAAGGAACTAGGAAGGAAAGATGAGGGTTCTAAGAACCGTTAATTGACTCTGAGATTGTTGCCTATGGATAGGACTTATCTGATCATACTAGAGATTCTGTGTGGGTTCGCACTGGGTTACACCCCTTGGAAGTGGCAACGACCACGACCTTGGATTGGTGCCCGAGGAAACCTCGGTCTCCAATTGTCGGGATTGCTTTCTTTCAAAACCTTATTAAAGAGATTCAGTTAAAGCCAAAGGATAGGATTAGGACAGGGGAGAGAAAGAGAGTGGATGAGGCGAGCTTTTCTGTCAAACTAGCGTCCAGAAGAGGAACCAGTGAATTCGGCTGAGTATGGAATGAAAGATTGGGAACATGCTGATGTTGAGGAAATGATTAAGATTGAAGTCTGATGGTTTAAAGTTTGTGGGAGCCGAAGAAGGTTTGAGTGTTTGAGAGATATGAAAGCCACCTTAGAGGGGGAAAAGAGTTTTTGTTTGGAATGGGGTCGCACCCTAGATGGGCTGCCTACGTACTCAACACCCTGTTGAGATCAGACCTTACGTAGTTCACGGCTTTGGGGATTTGAGTTTTGGGGTTTTTGAAGGAATTAGGATTTTGACCTTTTGGGTCTTTGAGGGGTCAATGGGGTTTTGTGGCCATTTCGTGGGGCTTGATGGATTGTCGAGTTTGTTTTGGAGTTTGAGGTGCTCGACTCTGTGAGATATTCGAAATCCTAAAATGATGACATCTGTGAGACGCTCGGGTCTGTGAGACATTTGGGGCTTAAAAGGATTACCAAAATTCAAGGGGTTCGGCTTTTTGAGGAGCTGAGGGTTTTCGAGGTGTTTTGAATTTGATGAGTCTATTGAGATGTTCGAATCTGTTGAACTGCGGAGACATTCGAGTTTGTTGAGCTGTTGAGACGGTAGAGTCTGTTGAGCTGCTGAGGCGGTCGAGTCTGTTGAGCTGCTGAGACGGTCGAGTCTGTTGAGCTGCTGAGACGTTCGAGTCTGCTGAGCTATTGAGACGGTCGAGTCTGTTGAGCTGCTGAGACCTTCGAGTCTGTTGAGCTGCTGAGACCTTCGAGTCTGTTGAGCTGCTGAGACACTTAGAGATTCGAGATGCTTGACTTCAAGGGGATTGAAGTTTTCCGGAATTTGAGATTTATGATGTTTAGAAATATTCGGTTGAAATGAGTTGAATTGAATTGGGATTGAATTGAATTGAATTGGATGAAATCGGATTGATTCTGGATCGAGTTGATGAATTGGATTGAATTGAATTGAATTGATTGATTGAATTGGATCGGATTGGATTGATTGGATTGGTTGAAATTGAATTGAATTGAAGGGAATTGGAAAACTAAATCGGGATCGAATTGAGCGAATGAGCCGGATTTGGGCCTTAGAGATGGACCAGGTTTGGGCCTTGAAATGTAGGCCGGATATCAGGGTCTTGAAATGTGGGCCGAATCGGACCTTTGAAATTGGGCCGGGTTGGGCCCTATGAATGAACTGGATTTAGGTCTTAGAATTTGGGCTTGACTTGGCCTTTGAAATTGAAATTGGAAGAGGATTTGAATCTATGAAACAATTGGAGTTTGGAAGGAATTTGAATTTTGATCTTAGGACCTTTGGAAGCGTTTCAAATGCTTTGTGAGGTTGTAGTGTGTCTAATGAGTGTATGAAGAGTATTTAGTGTTGACATGTGAAAAGCATTGATTTCGAAGAATTCATGAATGATATCTGGTTTTGGAGTATGAGAGGATCAGTTTTGAAGAGTGTATGATGAGTGAGTGTGAGAGGAATTGATTTTGGAGTGTGTTTGATGAGAGAGTGCGAGAGAGTCTGATTTCGAAGTGTGTTTGGTGTGAGACATGAGAGAGTTTGATTTTGAAGTGTGTTTGGTGTGAGGGTGTGAGAGAGTTTGATTTTGCAGTGTTTGATGAGAGAGTATGAGAGAGATTGATTTTGCAGTGTGTTTGATGAGATAGTGATTTTGAAGTGTGTTTGATGAGATAGTGATTTTGAAGTGTGTTTGGTGAGAGAGTGTGAGAGATTGATTTGAAGGGTGCTTGACTCGTTGGATTTTTTGAATTGATTTGGAATTAGATGATTGATTGATTGTGAATTTTATTCTGACTTTAGAGGATGATTTGGAAAATTTTAAGGGAAACGGATATTCCTCCCATGGACCGTCTAGGACCCGTATGCATTGAGGATACCCCAAACCTAAGGCTTTTCTAAAATGCACTAAGAGGGCAACCTGATTGGCTTTCTAGGGCCACCTGTTCCAGCCCGTTTGGCTGGTTATGAACCGAGCCTGAACAAAATTTGATTTGGGCCAAGAGTTACATGGGACCAAACAGAATCGGTCCATACATTTACAAAATCATAGGCAAGGAATGATGAACAAATGATAGGTAGAGATGAATTTTCAAAGCTATATAAACAAATATACATGCGGACATGGATTTCAAAAGCTATCCGAATAAAACTAATATATGTGAGAAAGAATTAGGAATCTGTCTGAGAAATTACATACATGTGGACATGGATTTTGAAAGCTTAAGTTATGTACGTATGAAATGAATTTCAGAAGTAGCACAAGAAATGTATATACAAGAACGAATCATCAGAGCTATCTAGGTGGTGAATCAAAATTGTTTAAATCTAAAACTTTCAAAAACCAACAAGATAAGTCCTACTGTGTGGGTTGCTAACCAATTGTTAGTCTGATCCTATTTACTATCTTTCAAAAGTCAAGCAAAGTTGCAAGCAAGAGTAATGTAACAGTTATGGGATGAACTCATAAAATGAATAAGTCACAACACTGCAACTGAAAGTAAGAACAATAAACGAATTACAAATTGATACAAATACAAGTGAAAAGTTTAAATCTAAAGCTGCTATGGGGGGTCGCATCGACGCCGCCTCACTTGAGCTGAAAGGATCAGCAAGAAGTGCACCAACCGTTACACATGTTTGAAGTGGAGACCCCGATAGTCCTAGCTAAGATACAGCTCCTTAATCCAGCAGTTCATTGTTCTTCAAGCAATATGTACATGTCATAGAACAAAAACAAAGAGGTACGAGAAATTAGTAATGAAATGTAAATGGGTTGGGGTGTGTGCAATGGGATCATACGGCCCCTCTCTATAGGAGGAAAGGGGGCAATCTAATCATCTCCCACACCCCAACCGAGAACATAGAAAAGAGTTTCAAGCTGCCAACAAATACTAAGGATTGTAAGATAAATCAAGCATCGGGGTTGCTACTCAAATTAATTTGTCATCTTAGATTATGACTCAAACAAAGTGTAGTATCCAAAATAGGGGTTGTGAGTCATGTGGGATCATACCTAGAAGGGTTTATATCATTTCCCATCTAAGATGAAGAAATAATAAGGACCATCCAGCCGATGAATAATTTATCTTAACAATTATAGCATAAGGCAACTATAACTCTGTTCATGTTCTTATCTAAGCGCGAGGGTCAAATAATGCTAGTCTCAAACAAATTTCCAAACCAGTATCGATGCGCAAGGAGCAATCAAACATAATCAGATCGTAGGCATAAGAAATTAAATGGAATTTCCAAACCCAAGAGAGTAGTGTGGAGTTCACGGTCCACCAGCACATTTTACTTGCCAAGCCAACGTCAATCCCAGCCAGAAAGACCAGCGCAAGTTACACAGTACCTCAGCCCAAAACATGTGAACGGGGATGAATAATATATTCAAGTAAGCCAATAAATAGCGAAAGATCGATGCCAGTAAAAGGTTCAAGCCCAAAACCAACTCTCTTAAAGAGACATGTGGGCCCCAATCACCAAAAGGCCGGAAAAGGTGGGGACCCAAATCGATATTTTGGTCTAATTGCCCCTGCCCAACAACAAAAACAGCGCCAGTAAATTTTGGCCTCCAAACAAAAATCAGTCAGCCGGAGGAGGAATGGTTATCTCAAGGCGATATATCAATAATCACCGAATCAATTGCAAACATCAACTGGGTAAAGATTTGATCAGCGTGACAAAAGGTTAATAAAAGGCCGTGGAGTAGAGTTTCCAAATAAACGCATCATGCGCAAAAGGCAAATTCTTGAGCAGATTATCAAGTTATGATCAGGAACAACTGACCGCTGCGATTTTCAAACCCATAGGAGTGGGTGCCAAGTCAAGGATGCCAAACCGAAATGCAAGAAGTCCAAGCTCTTCAAGCCAAGTAAATCTGATTCCGTCTGAGTTTTGGGGTGAGCAGTACCTCAGTCAAGTATATGGGCAACGGCAATTAGCATACGAAACAATATGTTCACTGGGATCAAAATGAGTACCGAGACATGACAAAATGCGCAACAGGCAGCGAGAAATCTCGCTGGAGCTAATCGATCAGCAAAACAGTCGTCTAGCGCCGGGGAGATTTAAATCCAAAACCCAGAACGCTCCAGAGAAGCAAATAAACAGTAAGAACATTATTATGCAATCGAAATAAACATATGAACACAGACCAAACCAATCGACAAGGATAGAAGCTGGGCGAAGTAGGTCGACGGCGATAACGACACCTTAAAGGCCGGTAAAATAGCATGCCATCGCTTCGATCGAACAGGGCACCTCATCAAAATCGCAGATGGAGGAGCAAAACATCAGGGAAACACTAAAGGAAATCGTAACAAGAGGAAGAGGGGAAGAGATTTCTTCTCTTTTCTTAAAATCCTTTCACAGGGAAGAACATCGCGACCAGGAGTGAGCCACCAGAAGTGCAAGCCAAATTCGAGAAAGGGTAGTGGTATCGGATACCCCCGTTTCAAAATGAGATTGGTTGAGAACTAGAGGCCGCCACTGACCAAGAGATCGCAGGAAGGGCGAATGTGAGACCGAAGAAGATCGGTCGAGGAGATTGGTGGCGGTGACTTTGCTGCTAGATCAGGTCGATTTTCAGATATCGAGCACCAAACAGTTGAATTTGCTGGTATTTTTTTTGAAAGATGAAGAACCGATGAAGGAGAATGGGTGAAGGCGATGGGAGGTTTCATTCGTAAAGAGCGACAGAGGAGAAAGAGTGGAGGTGCTGGTTTTTGGAAGAGAATGGGGGCGCTGGTTTTTTTTTTGGAAGAGAATCGAGGCGAGAAGAAGAGATTGACCGAGAGGGAGGAGATGGATGACCGGGTTTGAGCCAGGAATTGAGGGAGAGTTCGAAGATAGTTGCAGGTCTTTGTTTCTGGTTTCTGATTTTTTAAAGAAATGGAGGATTCTCATTGTTGAAGACATGGGTCGAAGATGAGTATTGAGGAGTCGGCTGGCTCCGTGTTTCTTCTCAATTTCAGAGGGAAGCAATTTTTTGGTTCTGCAAGATGAAGAAAGATAGAAGTAGCCCGAGAGGAAAACGAAGGTGTGGAGGTGGCGTGAAGAAGAGACGATGGTCATTCGAGAGCAGGGTCGCCAAGAAGAAAAATGAAGGTGGCGGCGGATACCATGGGTTGAAGCGGAAGATCGATGGGGTTCTTCTTTGTGTTTTGTGTATGGAGTTGTAAGGAGGAAGACCGGAACCATCTACAGTAGGGTTTTTTTGATGTTGTTATATAACAGGAGGGTAGGGATTAGATGGTAGGGTTTGGGTGGGCTTTTTGAAGCTATGGGCTGAAAATAGTGTGGGTTTAGGGAATTGGGCTAGGTCAGATTTTAAAAGTGTGGATTGGTTTTTGAAAGATGAAAATGAGTGTGTATAAATAGAAATGAAAATAAAAATACTAATACTAATAGTAGAATAAAATAAAATATAAGAAAAAGTGGATAGATGAATAAAAATAAAATAATTAAATAGAATATAAACAAAACAAAATAAGATAGTAAAAAAAGTGAATAAACAAAAGGGGACGACCTTGAAACTGGACTGTCGATGGAAATTCATTTTCGAAGAATTGTGTTTTTTTTTTCTTTAATGTTTTGAAAAAGATTATAAAATGATGGTTCGTCTTAGCACGCACGCTAATATGTTTTTGAAAAAGAAAGGCGACAACCCCTCTTATTATTCGGAATTTGCTTTATGGGGTGAGAATTTTTGGTGCCTACACCCTCCGGCCGAACTTTGATTTCCTCGCAAAGGGAAACAAAGGCGTGAAGATGCGAAATGGCCCGGGTGAAGATGGGCTAGATAGCAGCAGCGGCGAAAGGAGGAAGCCTAGCACAAAAGGGTGCGGGGGGGGAATGGTCAGGCCGGAGCGGAAAAAAGTCGGCGTAGACTACGTACCCACGACCAAAAATCGTCGTTTAGGGTGGGAGTCAGAGGATGGCAGGAAGATCTGTGTGCCAAGTGGAGCTTCGACACCCCTAAGACAATCGCAGAGGGAGGAGAAGTTAAGAGAAGAAGGAGAGGGTTGACGCCCAGATCGGAAGGGCCTTGTGGGCTTCTGGTACAAGGGGCGAAAGCCGTCAGAGGACCGAGAGCCCTGGATCGCTTCAATGGCGGGCGGAAATTTAGCAGCAAGATTACTCTGTTTTGAGGAGGAAGAAGACATTGTCAAAGTTTGGCAAAGAATCGAAGGATTATGGCAACGAAAGACGAGGGTAGCACACGACGACAGGGGAGCGAGAGAGAAGAAGAGCAGTCGAAGTAAAGGGTCGATAGAGAAAGAGAGAAGAACTCAAAAAACCGGGCTTTAAGGAAAAAATTTCCCGCTCAAATAAATTATATATATGTGCGAACAAAAAGTGCCCTTTTTTGTAGAAGAAGAGAAAGGGCGCACGCTTCCTAAGGACGCTTCCGATGTTAGTCGAAAGAAAGGCCCTGCGTATTCTACACCGACAACGAGCGAAAAATTCAAAAAGGCAAAACGAACCAGATTCGAGCCACGAGCCACGCACATGGCCAACAAGAAGTTCCTTTTCTCCAAGTAAGAAGAAAAAGAACTTGTGGGACTGAGATAAGGAAAAGGCGAAGCTCAGATGGACCAAAGAGCCTCAGAATCGGCCGCAGGCAGTCGCAAAATTTTTCGCCAAAACACAAAACACAGAAGTTCTATTTTCTTCACCAAAATTCAGAAAAATAGAACTTGTGGGACTGATAGAAGGGAAGAAATGGTATCAGGCCAAAGCAGGACACGAGAGAACATCCGGCTGCTCTAGCCGGATGGATGAGA
This sequence comes from Limonium bicolor, assembly GCA_023374045.1. NCBI lineage: Eukaryota > Viridiplantae > Streptophyta > Magnoliopsida > Caryophyllales > Plumbaginaceae > Limonium > Limonium bicolor. The sequence continues at coordinate 62,054,997 of CM041781.1, forward strand.
TTAGAGGCTTATAGAACATCCGGCCGCCTTAGCCGGATGGAGGTAGAAACACATAGAGCATCCGGCCATCTCTAGCCGGATGAAAATGAAAATGGGACTTAGACGAAGCAAAGTGTTGTGTGACCGACCGCTTGTGGTCGGTCAAAGATGCTAGGAAGGGCAAAACTGTACTTAAACATGTAAAATACAGGCTGGCACCCAAAAGACCAGGCCCAAAAAACTATAAATAAGGGTGTACCCCCATGGAATAAGACACGCAGCATTTGACAATCAAACTCACACTCGATTCCAATAGGAGCTCTCTTTCTCTCTCTTTACTCTCGTGAAACTCTGTGTTTGAAGCCAGTAAGGTAGGATAGAAGATCAGATCAAGTCATACTAGGATAGATGTACTGTTACATTGGATCAAGTTGGATCGTATTAGGATAGGTACACTGTTTCAGATATAGAAGCACATGTAAGCATTTGTCCTTTGAAAGTGGCGGAGAGCATGGGTTATAACAAATTCGAGTCATGCCAAATATTTTTACGAGGTTATAACGGTAACCCAAGGTATGTTTTTGGCCTCTTGGATCTTCCCCTCAAATTTAGAACAATTGTCCATCCAGTTAAGTTTCTCGTCTTGCAAATTCCCCATCCTTCGACTTGATTTTAGGACGACATTTCCTCCAGGACTTGAAGGTTGTACCCTCCATGGTACATCAATGTTTGAAATTCAAAAGAGACGGAAAGTTTCACGTCATCAAAGGGGAACCACATCAAAATGAGTTACCGGTGTGCATGGTGGAGGACGAAGGATCATCACATTTGAATAGGTTCAATGTCATACCGAAGCAAGTTGATCCAGTCTCCCTTCAGAAACTCAAGGTCGGCCAGGGAAGACCATCATGGAAAAGTATGGTACCAGGAAGGAAAGGCCTCAGGAAGGAGCAAGGGTTTCTCGAAGTTCCTGCACCGATAGCGAACCCCGGCAGTCATGGACTTGGTTCGTTAACGGATTCTTCTTCTGTATCTACAATTGAATTGTCATCCTTATTCACGTGCTCATGCTCTCCATATTTGCAGGGTACAACAAGGATGGAGGAGGAAGCGATGCCTAGTTGGATATTCCATGAAGAATAGATTTCAGGGTTAGGGATAGTTAGGAGTTTTTTTAATTTAATTTCATTATCTTTACATTTATGTCTTGTTCAGATTATAGCTTTGTATTCAATACCGTTGACACTTTCCAAATGATAAATAAAAGTAGAATTTTCATCCCGTGCAAGTTTTCAATTACGCATTCATTCATTAAAAAAAAAAGAAAAAAGGAAAAAAAACATGAGGATAAAGAGCATAACGAAAAATGAAGCAAGACCTCCCCATAGAATACTCTTGCAATCATCCAAAGTAAACTCCACCAAACTTGTAATCACCTCAACCTTCACCATCCATCCACAAGCAATTCATCATAACTCCACTTAAAAAAAAAAGTGGTCCATCTACAAGTAACTTACCAACAACATAACTCCTCATCCACAAACAATCCATCAGCAACACAACCCCTCACACAAAGTTGTCCATCCACAAACAGCTCACCGCTCATCCATACAAAGGGTATTCAAAAGGTTTGTCAAAAGTCCCTAAATCATTTTTGAGGGCAATATGAGTTTAGAATCGTTGACTTTAAATCTTTTGTTTAAACGTGTGAACAAGTCTCTAAGTGAAAATTTCACAAGAGCGTCGTGAGTGGTGAACCATGAGAGAATGAGCATGTCATCTTTACACGACTCCGGTGATAACACACTCAAAAGTAGGGCAAACAACATGACTCCGACTGAAGGAGATAATTTGTAAATTTAGTCTTAGACCTGTGAAAAGTAACAAAGAATTGATACACAACTATCAGAGATGACGAACCGCTTAGGTACAACACCATAAAGCCAAAAGCTTGTGAACCCTGACATTAAACCCTAGGCACCCCCGCTGAGCTTTTCATATATCCCCTTTTTTGATACTTCAAGCTCCACAAAATAAGCTATCCTGTGATGAATATCTGACCCGATGAACAAAAGAAGCGAGGAGCCCAACTCTCAAATAGCGTTTTCATCGATCTAGAAGAAGCAATACCGCTACTAGCATGACAAAACAATCTGTAAATGGTCCCAAAGAGACATAAGATCCAAAGAGCTCACATCAAAAATAGCTCTCATAGTTCAAAGCCGGAAGACACAAGAACCCCGAAGCGAAAGAAAAGAAAATGATACAAAGAAAGGCAAATCTGAAATGCTTTAGCGAAATCCAAAAATCAAAAGAGAGAAATGATACAAAGGACGACTTCAAAGTTCCAAGTCCAAAGCTCGAAGGTAAAGTTAGCACAAAGTAGCCAAGCAGCTTCAAGACAAGAAAAGGTGAATCTGAGAGAAGGTGCAAGTTGCTGCAGCTTCGGTCACCCTTATAGGTTCACATATTCCAAATATTCCTCCATGGTCCCGTTGTCTTTCATCACACCCCACGGTCACGTTATAAGCTTTAACGACTTCCGACTTGCTAGTTGTGTATCCAATCATATGAAAGTAACAGATCGAACGTGTAAATCTAAGAAAATCAAATTCAATGATCTAGACGTATAGACCGAAAGAAAGAAACGAGTGCAAATATCAAACACACTGAGTGTAGGATATGGGAGTAAACAACACAAAAGGGTCCCATTTCCCACCGCTCCCATCATGACCCATATTTAATTTTGTCAGCTGTGTGTCCATATGGCAGGCTAAACATCTCCATGCACTTGCTACCCACCTCCTGACTATGTCGGAGAAACACAGCGCAGGCTGCTGGCAGTACCTCCAACACCCCGATTATTTTTCTACTTGTAAGCATGCATAGTTAAAATTATTTAGCAACGGAATTGAAAGACACCTAATATAGGCATTACCGCCCCACTCACCAAAGTGAGTGCTAAGACCATTACTTAACTCCAACACATTGTTACACAAAGCATATCTTATATTAATAAATAAAAGTTTTAAAGAATTTTGTACTACAAGGTTACAAAAGGGTTGTTCCGGTAGAAAACTTCTGGAAGAACTGAAAACCCTACTGTAACTCTTATGGAATAAATTTTCGGAAGAAATCTATACTTAAACTACCTAAGACATGCCCCCGGAAGCATTAACGCTTCTCAAAATTATTGCACATTGACAGCTACTCTAAAAGTCCATTATGTCCTTGCGCGCCCTTTCCCAAAAGCCCCCACATGCTTAGTCTTCATCTTGCAACCATAAATCATAAACATAAAAGAGGTTGCAAAACTGAGTGAAACTGAGTAAATCCATGCTTCACCTTGTAAAATTCATTTTATTTGGAAACATCTTTTAAATTCTACAAACACAAAGCAACATAAAGGTCTTAAAAAGTATATAAACCTTTCATAACACTAATAATATTCACATCTTCATATGCCAACCACATCACTTACTACACTACAAGCATCTTAGTTCCAACATTCATATGTTTAGCTCATTTCCATATAATCACCAATCATATTCACACAACCGAATAACTTAGATAAAGGGAGAAGCTTAGAATTCACCTATGTCTAGCAAACACCCAACAAGCGAGTCGCGACAACCATAGAAATATTGCCTAGCAGACACTCTGTAAAGAGGTCATGGCAGACTTCAAAATTTTGCATAGTAGACAGCCGATGTAGAGTCGCGGCAGACTTCCACCTCACCCTATGTCCTTAAGTGTGCACGCCCTCTATGTGGGTTTTTTGACAAGAAAGTGTAGATCATAGTGGCTTAACTGCAATGCTTTGGTAGCGACGCATCATCATTGTAAGAATTTGTTTAGGTTCCCAAAGAAATTAGCTTCCCTTATCAAGCAAATAGAACATACATATCCAAAGACAACAATTACAGTTTACCATTACATATAACCTCATATCAAAACACTTTAGTCATGTTCATTGCTATCAACGACTATCAGTACAATTCCCACAATTACCACACCTTAAAACTAAGCCAATCATATGACTAATATCAATTTAGAAGAAAATATGATAATTCACACTTTAATATTCAACAGTTGCAAACAGGGCAACTATACATAGGGTAAACAAGTGGTGAACACATCGATTTACCTTATGTCTTGCTTAAATAGCTAAAGAACACTTCTCAGTGCAAAAACTTGCTTGTAGAACAAAGTACTCCCTTCATTAGATTCACCTTCCTCACCCGATTACCAAGTAGTTCTTAGTTTGGGTTTCTTAGCCTTTCAAAGGACTATGACAACGTAGAATTTCCCACAAGAGTGTATGCGGGTAGGTTTATATAGAAACTTAAGAGGAGTATACTGGCGTTATTATTTGTGGTAGTAGAGAAATTGCTTCATGAAGAGGTAATTGGAACCGATTAACTAAACTCAATTCCAAGGTAACTTAGGTTAAGGAAAAGGAATTGTCAGCTTTAGACAGGTGGTGACTACTAAATGGTCATTGGTTAGGAAAACAATAGAAGACACATGGCGGAGACAAAGATACATTAAGGCTTATGGGTTCTACACCTTACTGAAAGGTTTCCCATAAATGCTTCTGGAAGATTCTTCCAAATGACAACCATAATACTTGAAACTCCAAAAGTAATACCAACTTTTAGAAATGATGATAGTCAGTCACTAAGGTATCTTTGGGGTGTTTCAGCACCGGAACCATGACCCCGGTGAGACATGCAACACTGGAACAAAGACTCTGGTGATACTTATGTGTGCGTAGTCAGAAGGTAGTGGTACAGAGCAATCATGTCGGCGTTGATTGTTCACGATGATGGGACAAGATACGAGGCAGATAAGCTCTGCATACTTCAAAGCTGGGTGGTGACTGACATGAACTAAAGAAAACGTAGGTGCAAGGAACGTCAACTTTTGAAGAGGCCAATGATGTCGTCGCCACTCAATACTGCCCAGGATTCCCCCATCCTTATCCTCGTAGCGTCTGGTTGGGCGTTTAACTGGACCAAAGCTGGTGGAACACATAGATGCAGAGAGAGAAATTCAAAGAATTCATGTGAACAAGATGGTCCAAAACAACCTTTCCTTCAGTTGTATCATCTTTCACTTATTGATGAGTCGCATGCATCAGCCTCCATCTAGCCCTGCTCCAGCCTGAATCGGCAACCACCTCCACTTCACTGCCCAAGCATGGACAATTCCTCACAATTAGCTTGCTTGCCTTCCTGGTCACACTGCTGTTATGTGTGCATGCGAGATCCACAAGTTGTACAAATAGAGAGCATTCACCATCATCGCCTAGAGAAGCGGCCTTCTTCACCCTCACAGAGAACCCGTCCATGAATTACCATAATCATCTTGATGAATTTGCGACTCTTCGGCTCTATTATCAACTACACCAAATAGGAAAATGATCCCATCCCGGTTGTAAACCAAGGCCAACACAACATAATTGGACAAAATGCAACACTAGTCAAGGATACTACGCAGGTCGATACAACCTATAACTTTGTAGATAATATTAAAACCCACTTGAATGATCCATCTTAAGCTTTGAAAACCATTAGAGGTCATCAAAGCCTTTTTACCCCAGCAACTCCAACAAAGTGGAGGCGCCATACTCAGCCCCTATTGAAGCGGGTCTAATCCCTTTAAGATTCCGACTTTCTAGGTTGCTGAGACTGGACATGCATATAAGTTTTTTAAGGAAAAATTAGGTGTAGATAACATATTCTTAAAGTATAATATGAGGTAGGATAAGGAGGGAGAGAAATTCATCAGAGAAAGGACCCATGCTTCCTCAACAAGGAAAGAAACCTTGGAGCTTAAGAGATTAAATAATAGATACCTATGAACAAAGGGGAGGCTAGAGAGGAAAAAATTAAGAAAACTCTAACCCACAACTATTGATATAGAGGATCCTCAAGGTAGAATTAGGCGGTAAAGAGAAGCAAGGAAGCGATTGCTGGAAGACACATTCCTATCATCAGCATGCATAGTTGGTAAAGATGGGGCAAAGCCTCCGCCAAAGGAGGAAGAGACACTGCCAAGACTCTATTTCAATTAGATTATCTTTGTGTAATTCGGATTTAATTATTTTTCTTGTGTTTGTAGTTAGGAAAATGTTCAACAATTCTAAGGACTGACTCTGTTGAGATGCCTTCGATGTCCCGAAAAGGGTGCTTGTTGCAAGCGTGTGTGCTTGAGCAAGACTGCACCCTTAGTACTTCCCTTTTTAACCTTATTATGACTAGTTAATGAAGGCTCCAAGTTAGAAATGTCTAAGGATTTTTTTATACGATCGGCCGAGGGGGGAGGGAGAGAGAGAAAATGCTTCCTTCTATCTCTCTTCCTTTTTGCTTCATTTCTTTTGTTTAGATACTGTAGCAAAGACTTTACCTCCATTTTGAGGACCCAAGCTCATCTTCTTACCCAATTTCCTCATTGATTGCTCTTCCTCATGGCATTGTCCCTCTCCGATGAGGGTTTGGTTTGCTCTCTTTTCATCTTCAAATAGTGTTGCTTTGTTTTCTCCTCCGTTTCTGTGTGGTGTTGCCTCTTCTCCATTCTCTATGGGGGGTTGTCTTCCTCTCACTGTCACCATTATTTCCAGCCTCCAGTGACAACCGTTTCTCAAATGTAGCTTCCTCCGGCTTTGTTAAGACAAGATCCTTTAGTTTTGATGATAGCAAACCTTGTGTTGTCTATCTAATGTGTTTGTCAAGATTCATGATTTTAGATAGACAGGTGAGTAAGTGGCTTAGCACGCAAGGTTGCAAGCGCACTTAAGTCATGAGTGGCTTAGCACACAAGGTTGCAAGCACGCTCAATCCACGACATGTGCTCTACCAGTCGGGCACTTGTCGGCGAGAGCTCCGTAGAACTTCTAGCAAGACAGAAGTAGTCAAGAACCACACCACCACATGTCTCTTACATCAGACATCAAACAAGGACCAAACAGAGTTAGCAACGTCGACAAACTCACTCAGATTATTCACAACCACACAAGCAACTTGGTCATGACAAACACAGGATAAAAGGTGTATCTCATTAATGTGCAAGATAACAAGATAAGCAAAGGCTATTGATGAACATCATTACATAGCCGTAATACTTCATAAGAGAGCATTAATGAGCCAGACAAGTTTCAGACAAGTGTTGAAGTGTGCAAGTGGTGACCGACCACTTGGGGAGACGCGCCGCCAACTTGCCCATTCACAAGGCAACGCGTGTGCTGGTGGCTCCAGATCAAGTTGGACAAGAATCTGCAAGTAGGGTGCGGATATTATATTGTAGAAGAATGAGTATTTTACTCTTAGAGTCTACAACTCCTAGGTTGTTAATTGGCATCTCAACTAACTTGTATAAATATGTGGCTTAATGTTCCTTGTAAGCCAAGCCCCTGTATGAGAGAAAAGATAGAGATTATCTGGGCAAGTGTGGATCAGACTTAGGAGTGTGTAAGTGCTAGAGAGTTGGTGAGCTAGTGAGGACTGTGTTAGATTATCAATACAAGGGGTATTTGATAGGACGACAGGTCGGGGAATGGTCAGTGAACCGTAGGCCGATAGTCAGGAGAGGGTTGATGACTTTAGGGGTAAAGTCAAAACTGTCCCTGGAGTCCATGTGTGGGGCAAGGTAGGTTGAGTGAATTTCGTGTGTGTAAATTCTCAATCGAAATGTGTTTTCTAGTTTAATAGTTGCCTCTCGTCCATCAAGTTTTATTAGAGTCCACAATACGTCCACGACACGTCGGGGACGCATCACGAGCGCTTGCGAGTATCAATTGGTATCAGAGTGGGTCTCTTCTAGAAAGCTAACTGCTTGGAAGACGATCAAAGATGTCTCATGCAACCATTCTAGCAGAAGAAGAAGGTTCTGCACCGAATAGACCACCACTCTTCAATGGAGACAACTACACTCACTGGAAGAACAAGATGGAGTTTCATATCAAGTCTGACGATCCAAGAATGTGAAGGGTGATAACACATGGAGAGTACACCTTCCAGAATCCTCAAGGACAAGACATATCTATCAACAGCATGACAGATGAGCAGATCAAGAAGGTGGTATTCATTCACGCTCGAGCTGTAAGAATACTTCACTGTGCACTACTACCTAAGCAATACTCAAAGATTGCTTCAGCTAAAACGGCCCAAGAGATATGGAAAAATCTTGAGGTCACCTATGAAGGGAATGATGAGATCAAAAAGACTCTCATTGAGTTGCTACTCACTCACTGGGAGCTATTCAAGAAGGAAGAAAATGAGAGCATTTCTGAAATAGGTTCAATAAGCTGGTCAACGAAATGTTGGTGCTGGAAGAACTATCTCTAACGAGGATCACATTCGGAAGTTCCTCGGATCTCTCCCTGCCTCCTTTGATAGCAAAGTCAATGCCATGCAAGAAGTGTATGATCTCTCTAAGATGTCTCTAGCAGACATGCTAGGATCTCTAATGGCTTTTGAGTTAAAGTTACAACACAGAAACTCAGAAAGCTCATCAAGATATAGAGGGAAAGGCATAGCCCTTCAAGTAGCTGAGAATGAAAAGTCCGAGTCAGGAGACAACAATGATGAAATGGTCCTCTATGCTAAGAGGTATGTTCGAAAGTTCATAAGAAATAAAATGAGGAAAGGCAAGGAGTCCAAGGAGTCGGATGATCAGAGGAAAAGTAGTGACAAGTGTTTTGGGTGTTCAAAACGCGGACATCATATCAAAGACTGCCCTCAGCGATCATGAGAGGACAACGATAGGGTCAAGAAGCCTGTCCGACGATCACTCAACAAAGGACCAAAGAAGGAAGCCTTCGTTGCCGCATGGGGAGATTCTGAACAAAGTAATGACAATCAAACCTCAAACAGCAACACCTCTGAAGAGGAGAAGGCTCACTATGACTTGACGATGTGTGCTTGATGGCACAAAGCAATGATGTCTCAGAATCAGAAGGTGAAAAAGAACAACATAAGGTAAACTATTCTAAACTTAGAAGAAGAATTCAAAAGGCTGAACTTCTAGGACTTAGAAAGTTTTCTCTTATATTAGTTGATCACCTAGAGGCATTAGAAACTGAAAACGATGAATTTTTGGAAGAAAAATGAAAAATTAAGAAAAGCCTCGGATAAAAGCAAGGTAGATAATCTCAGGGCACTCATGAAATTACAAAGAGATTATAGTGAAATTCTCACCGTTCATGAAAAGTTGAAGTATGAAAAAAACCTGAAATCGATGAATTGATTGTTGCTCTTAACACTAAAGAAAAGGAACTAGCTACTATCAAAGAAAATATTCTAAGATAGATGCTGTTTCTAAGACACCCATGAGGAGAAGCAGACGACATGTCGGATGCCAGTCAGAGACCAGTCGTAGAGATGTCTGCAGCTTATGCAGCAACCGGTCATCATGAGTCAGTCATAAAACAGTAAAACGAGTTTTATGAGGCATGGCAACTCAAGAAACTAGGACTAAAATGGGTAGTAAAAAATGATCTAAGATTATTAAATGGCGGAAATGGGTCCAACCTTTGTGGACCCTAACCGCACACCACTAACGTGTTAAGTGCAGAATCGAGTGAGAATGGACCCCTGTTGGTACATCGACAGTGGGTGCTCTAAACACATGACAGAAGACAAGAAGAAGTTCTTCTCTTGAACCAGGAAGCCAAGGAACAGTTTCCTTTGGCGACAACAAGAAAGGTAAAATCATCAATGTAGGTAAGGTTGGTATTACATCTGACTATGTCATAGATAGTGTAAATCTAGTTCATGGTTTAAAATTAAACTTGCTTAGTGTTTCTCAAATTGTGACAAAGGGAATTCAGTTCACTATATCCTACACATTGTAGTATAGTAAGTTAGAACAATGGCAAGAGAGTTTTTTAAGGGAAAAAGATGGAAACATATTTATGTAACAAGCTTAGAGGATATTGACAGTCCAAATCTTCCTTGCTTGACTGCTTCAATAGATGAATCTACACTATGGCACAGAAGACTAGGGCATGTTAGCACTTCTTTACTAAGAAAACTTGTCAAGAAACAGTTGGTAAGAGGTCTTCCTGAGATTAAAGAATCAGAGAGACCAATCTTTGTGATGCTTGTGTTAGAAGCAAACAGACCAAGACTTTTTTAAATCAAAGAACTCAGTTTGTACATCAAAACCACTTGAATTACTTCACATGGACTTAGTGATGTGCACCTATGATAGTCAAAAATTTTGGAGGAAATGGAGGAAATTGGTTGCTTTTGTAATTGTTGATGATTACTCATGGTTTGTTTGGACACTCTTTATTGCTTCCAAAGACGAAGTCTTTCAAAAATTTCAAGCCTTTGCAGGAAAAGTCCAAGTACAACTCAATCTCAAGATCAAGACTCTTCGGTCTGATCATGGGTCAGAATTTGAGAATCAACAATCATGGATATGTGTAAACAACATGGGATTAGTCACACATATTCAGCACCAAGAACACCCCAACAGAATGGGGTAGTTGAGCGAAAGAACAGAACACTACAAGAGGTATCCAGGGCCATGCTATTGGGGAGCAATCTTCCTCAAGTCTTCTAGGCAGAAGCGGTGGCGACTGCATGCTACATCACAAATAGAACGCTCATACGACCGATCCTCAACAAAACTTCCTATGAGTTAATCAAGGGAAGAAAACCAAACATAAGTCACTTCAGGACATTTGGCTGCAAATGTTATGTCCACAACAATGAACACAAAGTTCTTGGGAAGTTTGATGCTAGAAGTGACGTGGACATCTTCCTTGGATACTCTGAAAGAAGCTGGGCATACGAAGTATACAGCAAAAGGACACTGAAGGTGGAGGAAAGTGTGCACGTAGTCTTTGATGAGACTGACGTACACAAATTCAAGGAATTTGATGAAGATAAAGAACTCGGATTCAATCTAACTGATCAGGATCACATAGAAAATCCCAAAGATAAATCATCGACTGAAGAAAACTTGCCTGACAGGTCAGCGACAGGTCAACAACAGGTCAATAAAGGAAACAATGATGCCGAGGATCCTCTCTCTTCAACAACCATTCATCAATCTCGTGCCTTGTACAAACATCATCCATTGGAGAAATATCATATCAGACATATCCAAGGAACTCAGACAAGAGCAAAAACTCGAGATCTTCTAGCCTTCTCAACGATAGTCTCCCCATCGAGCCCAAGAACGTCAAGGAAGCTCTTCGAGACTCAGACTGGATCAACGCAATGCAAGAAGACTGAACCAGTTTGAAAGATGCAAAGTCTGGCATCTTGTGCCTCGCCCTACTCATCAAGGAGTACTTGGCACAAAATGGGTCTTTAGAAACAAGCTGAATGAAATGGGAGAAGTTGTTAGGAGCAAGGCTCGTCTGGTAGCTCAAGGATATCGTTAATAAGAAGGAATAAACTTCCAAGAAACCTTCACTCCAGTAGCAAGGATGGAATCTATCAGATTACTAATTGCATTTGCTGCACACAAAGGATCAAACTCTTCCAACTTGACATCAAGAGTGCCTTCCTAAATGGGTATGTTAAAGAGGAAGTATATGTTGAGCAACCTCCAGGTTTTGAGACACAAGAAGGAGAAGACATGCTACTCAAACTTGACAAAGCTCTCTACGGCTCAATAAGCTCCAAGATCATGGTATGATCGCCTGTCCTCCTATCTATTGGAAAACCATTTTAAAAGAAGTAAGTAGACAAAACTCTATTTGTTTATAACAACAAAAGAGATTTCCTAATGTGCAAATATATGTTGATGATATAATCTTTGGAGCCTCTGATGAAAGATATTGCAAGAAGTTCAAAGCATTGATGAAAAGGGAATTTGAGATGAGTGATCTGGGAGAATTGAAGTTCTTCTTAGGACTTCAAGTCAGTAGAATGATAAAGGGACCATCATATCCCAAGAGAAGTACGTAAAGGACTTGCTAAAGAAATTTGGAATTAAGATGTAAGACGTTTGACACACCAAAAGGCAGTTGACACTAAGATGGGTATCATGACTGGTGACCGACCGGTCGACCAGCGATCTTACAGAGAGATGATTGGTTTTCTACTATATTAACTGCTGGTAGACCTGACCTCATGTATAGCGTTTGCTTATGTGCCAGGTTTCAAGCAGATCCAAGAGAAGTCACCTCACAGCTGTAAAAGAATCCTACGTCACTTAAAAGGAACCATGAATCTTGGTCTCTTTTATCCTAAGTTCACTAACTGTAACGTTGTAGGATTTTCAGATGCAGACTATGGAGGATCTATCACCGATAGAAAGAGCACCTCAGGAACAATATTCTTTGTTGGATCATGTCTGATTGCATGGGGATCAAAGAAACAAAACAAAAGTGTTGCAATCTCAACAGCTGAATCTGAATACATTGCTGCGGCAAGCTGTGTGCCCAACTTCTATGGCTCAAACAACAAATTGGTGATTATGACGTCAAAACAGGTACTTTACCAATCATGTGTGATAATACAAGTGCCATCTCTATTTCCAAAATCCTGTGAATCATTCTCGTACCAAACATATTGACATTAGACATCATTTTCTTAGAGACTATTGTGAAAAAGAATTAGTTGGTTTAAAGTATATTTCTACTGAGAATCTATAGCTGACATCTTTACAAAGCCATTAAGTAGAGAAATATTTACTAAACATTGTTCATGATCTTGGTATGATATTCATTAATCACAGTTAAGTTAAACTACTTTTATTTCCCCGATCGGTCGGTCAACGACATGTGAGCAACACCTGTTATATTGTTGTTCAGTAGTCAACGATCAGTTTAATGCATAGAAACATGTCAAACGATACTTGAAGCAGATAGTCATTTTCCACAAAAGTTGTGATTAGGTTAGAGACAGTCCAATAACGGATGGAAACAGAAAAACTTCTCAACGGGTCGCTGACAACCGTCACGACTGCTGCCCGTTATGAATAGTACCGTTAGGACATGTCAGCGAGCGGACGAGGAGCGGTCGCCGACCGTTACTCGATATCTATAAGAGGGCGATGAGAGTTTTATTTACTTGTCACACTATTGCCCTCACTTTCTCTAATCTCTCTAAGCGATCAAAGCATTTTCTCTTCTCTCTTACAAACAACTTTGTGAGATCAGTGCAAAGAACCTCGCCTCACAGCATCTCTAAAGATTTCTCTAGCTAAAGGTTTTAAACTCCAGAAATCCTTCAATCAATCATGGCACCAAATTGACTCTCCGCTCCAAGAAGAAAGTTGTCTCCAACAAAGCATTCACAACAAGTAGCCGACAGGAGCTGCAACTGAATCACCGCCCCCGCGACTATCCAAAGAGCTAGAAAATCAGCTTGTGTGTAGGGTAACCGATGAAGGAGAGGTGTACCAAGATGAAATTCTCTATATAAGCCACCATCTTCCAAAAATTCATCACTGCATCCAAGCCGAGATTCTAAAACCCAAAATCCTTCCAACTCCTACCTCCACAGAAAAAACAAATCATGTCCTCTCCTGTTCCATCACCTGCTATCGGCACCAAACACTCAAAAGTCAAAAATCCCAAAAAGAACCAAGATCTCTCCACTGCTACTACAAGTCATGTAGCTCGTGAGACTCGTGCCTCCAAACGAGCCAAAACACAGAAAGAAACTCCACAACAAGCTCATTCAACGCCTGAAGGAGCAACTCGCAAGTTGCACTTCACCGACGATGAGGAAGGAACCCCTCCAGCGGTCGCCCAAGGTATCATTTAGCAGGTAGAAGAGGAGGAAGTACAAAGTGACAAAAGGTCACAACAGGAAGCTTCAGTGGAAGAAAAGGGTCAAGAAGAGGACATAAGGGAGCCTGACCCAGAAACTGAAGCAATGCTCATCTAGTATTTGGGGAACCAGTCGCTGACAGGTCCCCGATGCCTCGTGAAGCCGGTCACGACGTCAACAGTGATACAGAGTCCTCCCCTATCATACTGACAGTCGAACAACGACAGAAGGCAGAGCAGAGAAGGAGAAAGGAAAGCAAAAGATGGTGATGTCCCCGCATGGACAAAAGCTCGAGGAGCTCTTTCAAGCCAAAGAGGCTGTTGCAAAATCTCCGCCTCCACAAACACTACCACGTCTTAAGAAGCTAGATCCGACACTGATAAAGGCAGAAAATGTCAACAACAAATCCTGTCCTATCTTACCCAAGACGTTGGACCTGGATTGGATGGAGGAAATGGGACTTGGAAAGATCCAAGAGATTTTGGAATTCCAAGGATGGGTAGACTCTTCCAGAAGCCTATCCCTGTCTACACCGAGATGCTCAAGGAGCATATGAGATACCTTGGACCACTCCAAAGCGATGACGGCGACTACATCATCTCGCAAGTCCAAGGAGTTCACATCAACATCTCTAAGTCCTGGATATGCAAAGCCCTTGGTTTGGAACCAGGGGGTTTGATTGTCATTAAGGACACCACTTGGAATGATCTAGGACATCAAGGAGGAAAGATGGTCCAGCTGCTCAACCCAGGGCAACCATGAAGAACTTCCACGTAGTAGAAATGTCAATTCCTGACAGGGTTCTTTGCAACATTCTCACTCACAACATCACCCCATGAAACCAACGCACTCACGTGGTCAATGTAAGAGATGTGAGGTTGCTCTATGCTTTGAAGACTAAGGAGAAAATTGATCTCCCAGCCATGATTCTGCTCACCATAGATGAGAGTAGATATGTCAACCAAGGGCTGGTACATGGAGGAGTAGTGACAAAGGCGCTATAAGAAAATGGAGTGGACACCGACAAGTTCCACGAGTGCGCGCGCACCGCTCAGGACAACATCTGTTCAGATATGTTGTCCAAAATGGGGATAAAAACCAAGGGGGATAAGTTTGTAGTCGCTCAGAAGCCTACTAGAAGTGAGGATTCAAGGTCTAAGCCACGGCCAGCTGCAAGAGCATCGGCACTCAAGAGGAAGAGAAGTCATTCACAGGTCCACGATAGGTCGGGGACCAGTCTGGATACCTCAACTAGAGATATCCTAAAGAGGGTGAGAGTTACTCTCACAGCTGTGCAGGTTGTCTCCACTGAATCAAGTGTTCATCACATGGTTCAAGGAGCAATAGATTTTATAGACTCCCATATAGCCTGAGAGTTCTTTGTCTCTTAGAGACTTAAGTGAAACCGTGAGAGTTAGAGTTAGGACTAGATTTTTCTTTTCCATCAAATGCTATATTTTGCCTTTGACTATCTGTTTCAAAGTAACTCTTTTGGACATCATTGAAAATGCAACTGGTTTTTGTATACTTGAATGCTTATGATAGGTACGAAATAATTTATTGTCTTTGTTGTAAAAATTACAAAATGATTTGAGATATTTAGTCCTATCCATTCCACTAATCCAAACTCTGACCTTGACACCTAAAAAGCCTACCAACATAGCCCACAAGACGTAGCACCTCATTTTATGCCACTCACCGATCAATCGTTGAGCATATCCAAAGTGTCTATAAAACTTGCTTACTACTTTTACCACTCACAAACATCTCACGCAATGGCTCAATATCCACAAAGCTCATCCAGCTCGAATGAGCAAACCATTCACTCCACGATTCGCAAGTTTATGACCACAAACACCCAAAGAAATACGTCGCCCAAAGCTATGTTCAACCAGACTCCGACTCCCTAACAGCTTGGTCTATCACATCAAGTATTACTCTATCACAATCACGTTCTCCACATTGCATGGAGTTCTCCATTGATTCGGATGAGTCTGACCTTTCAACCACAGCTGAATCACCTTTGATCACCGCACCCAAAGCCAAACCTTCTTGAATCAAAGCCGATTTTTCGGAGGAAGAGCCTACTTGCTCAGAGCATTATGAATGCGATACCCAACCACGTCACTCCATCTAAATTATCTTGATCATCTTTTGTAGTTTGTCATCTATGGAATGTCATGGCCTTTACAACATCTTACGTCGTGTAGTTGCTCCCTATTTTACTGTATGGCAAAGGGGGAAAGAAGAAGAGTATGTACTTGTGAGAGTATGTCTATCGTCCTTGTATTATGTATCATCTGAATGAAACTTTATCTATGATATAACATAAAAGCTGTCACTTATGCTTACATTCGTTAAAATTATTTCATTCTTAAAAACCCTTAATAAACTCAGGGGGAATCCTTCTTAGGGGGAATCTCTCAATTCTTGATTGCCAAGTACATAATAAGTGTATAGGTTGCCATCATCAAAAAGGGGGAAATTGTTAAGACAAGATCCTTTAGTTTTGATGATAGCAAACTGTGTGTGTCTATCTAATGCGTTTGTCAAGATTCATGATTTTAGATAGACAGGTGAGTAAGTGGCTTAGCACGCAAGGTTGCAAGCACACTTAAGTCATGAGTGGCTTAGCACGCAAGGTTGCAAGCGCGCTCAATCCACGACATGTGCTATACCAGTCGGGCACCTATCGGTGAGAGCTTCGGAGAACTTCTAGCAAGACACAAGCAGTCAAGAACCACACCACCACATATCTCTTACATCAGACATCAAACAAGGACCAAACGGAGTTAGCAATGTCGACAAACTCACTCATATAATCACAACCACACAAGCAACTTACTCATGACAAACACTCGACAAAAAGTGTATCTCATTAATGTGCAAGATAACAAGATAAGCAAAGGCTATTGATGAAACATCATTACATAGCCGTAATACTTAGAAGAGAGCATTAATGAGCCAGACAAGTTCAGACAAGTTGAAGTGTGCAAGTGGTGACCGACCACTTGGGAGACGCGCCGCAAACTGCCCATTCACAAGGGCAATGCGTGTGCTGGTGGGCTCCAGATCAAGTTGGACGAGAAGATGTAAGTAGGGTACAAATATTATATTGTAGAAGAATGAGTATTTTACTCTTAGAGTCTACAACTTCTAGGTTGTTAGTTGGCATCTCAACTAACTTGTATAAATACGTGGCTTAATGTTCCTTGTAAGCCAAGCCCCTGTACGAGAGAAAAGATAGAGATTATCTGGGCAAGTGTGGATCAGACTTAGGAGTGTGTAAGTGCTAGAGAGTTGGTGAGCTAGTGAGGACTGGGTTAGATTATCAATACAAGGGGTATTTGATAGGACGACAGGTCGGGGAACGGTCGGTGAACCGTAGGCCGATAGTCAGGAGAGGGTTGACGACTTTAGGGGTAAAGTCGAAATTGTCCCAGGAGTCCGTGTGTGGGGCAAGGGAGGTTGAGTGAATTTCGTGTGTGTAAATTCTCAATCGAAATGTGTTTTCCAGTTTAATAGTTGCCTCTAGTCCATCAAGTTTTATTAGAGTCCACGATACGTCCACGACACGTCGGGGACACATCACGAGCGCTTGCGAGTTTCAGGCTTGTTCCGTCCAGATCTGGTGTATATAAAGAATTGTATGTTGTTTTTGGGTTGCGAGAGCCAAGATCCAGCTCACCTTTTGTTCCTCGTTTTGTCAGAGAAGAGTAAGTTTCGATGTGTTATTTTTCTTAACTTGTTGGTTATGGTTTCGGGTTTTAGTTTGGTTTATTTGGCCTTGACTTTTGGAAATCCTCCTTGGCTAACATCTCAAGTGTAGTTGAAGGAGTCAACAGTGACATCTTCTGGTGCCCCTAGTGGTGCCTTTCTTGACATTATTATCCTCCCTTTGCACTCCTATTACAAGGATGCTTTCACTGGCAGTTGGATAGGTAGTCGTCCATTTGGATAGGGCTGATCTCAGGTGTTCGCTCCCTTCAGGTTGGCTGTCGCGGTTCCTGCTTCGACTATAGGTTATGTGATCTCTTGCTGATTCTTCTTACATCGCTGTACTATGTTAGGTTGGTTGTCATAGGATACTCCCAAGATTGTCTATGCTTGACGTTTCTACTGGTAATCTTTGTTTCCTTATTGGTTATTAGCTCATGGTCTCTTAGGCATGCTATTTCTTATCTTTAATCTAAAGTCTTATTTTAGAAAAAAAAAGTAATATCGCAAGGAAAGCGCTATAACAACTTAGCACTTTATCTAGTTTTAGACGATTAGTCGAGGAGGGAGGGTGAGAGATTTAACGCTCCCTTCTCTCTCTTCCCTTCTGCCCTATTTTCTTTTGTTTGTCTACTGTAGCATGCAAAGACTCCACCTTCATTTTGAAGACCTAAACTCATCTTCTTCCCCACTTTCCTTACCGATTACTCTTCCTCATGGAATTGTCCCTCTCTGGCGAGGGTCCGGTTTGCTCTCTTTTCGTCGTCAAGTAAGGCTGTTTTGTTTTCTCCTTCGTTTTTGTGTGGCTGTTGCCTCCTCTTCATTCTCTACAGGTGCGTTGTCTTCCTTTCACCGCCACCCCTGTTTTCCAGCCTCCGGCGACAACCGTTTATTAGATCTAGCTTCCCCGGTTTGTTCCGTCTAGATCCGGTGCAAATCTACGATTGCATGTTGTTTTTTGGTTGTCAGATTCAAGATCCAACTCACCCTTTGTTCCTTATTCTGTCCGAGAAGAATAAGTTTCTATATGTTAGTTTTTTTAATTTGTTGGTTATGGTTTCGGGTTGTAGTTTCTTTTTATTTGGCCTAGGCCTTTGGAAATCCTCGTTGGCTGACATCTTAAGTACAATTGGAGGAGTCAACAGGGAGATCTTTTGGTGCCCCTGGTGGTGCCTTTCTTGGCACTATTATCCTCTCTTTGCACTCCTATTACAAGGATGCTTTCACTGGCAACTGGATAGACAACCGTCCATTTGGATAGGGATGACCTAAGTTGTTCGCCCCCCTTCAGGTTGACTATGGGCTAGGAGATCTTTTTTTTTGATCAAAAGGAGATATATTTAATTAACCAGGCGGATCAGAAGAAAGATCCGAAGATAGCAAATGAGTACATACAGCCGGGGGATTGGTTATCACAACACAACCCCTTTTACAAGAGAGTGCCACTTTAGCTATGGCATCAGCTACTAGATTTGCTTCCCTCCTAATAGCTACGATAGTACAGGAACAAAAACAAAGAGAGATCTCTTTACAAGCCTTGATAATACTTTCCAGAGGATGATTACAAGAGGTGCCATGATTAATGAGATAAACCGCTTCAGAGGAGTCGGACTCAATTATGACTTGTGAAATTGCCTATCTCTAGCGAGGGCCAGTCCATCGTAAATGCCCCACACTTCAGCTTCCAGGATGCCCACTTCACCTAGCAAATGTGTGAAGCCAAACAGCCATGTTCCATTGTGATCGCGCCCAACACCACCAGCCGCTGCCAGCCCATTGGAAGTCACAGCATCTGAATTAATCTTCACAACATTGAAAGGAGGGGGAAACCAGGATCTTAGTGCTTTAGATTGAAGTATGCTGACATTAATACGATCAACGAGATTGGGGAGATTCAGATAGCCCCAAATCTTGCTTAGCAACATCTGGCCTGGAAGATCACTGTCCGCAGGAAGCTGCTCATGAAATTTCCTGTTCCTCCAAAACCAAAGTGTATGACAAGTGATAGCAAGAATTTGTTTCCACAAGGCTATCCCAAATCTAGGTATACAGGGTGTTACACTGCAAGTTCGATTCAAACCACTCAAGAAGAGAATTATGATCATTATTCCCCTGAATATGAAGAAGATTAAGAAGAAAGCGCCATACCTTCTTACTGATCTTACAAGATTTCAGGACGTGAAGGGTGTCCTCCGCCTCCCCACAAGCAGCACACTTAGCATCCTGTGCGAGCCCCCGAGAAGAAAGGAGTTCCTTGGTTTTTAGGCCCCCGGAAGCAGCAAGCCAGAGAAATGATTTAACCCTTTCTGGAATGCTCAGCTTCCAAATATACTTCCAAAAAGAACATTTTAGACCAGGAACAGTAATTAATTCATAAGCAGAAGCAACAGTAAAGGATCCTGAACTATTCTTGGACCACGTGACAGAATCAGACATATTAGCATCAAAAATTGCTTTAGAAGCTAAGGTATTCAGAAACCGAGGAGGCAGGACATTCTCCAGTAATTCCCACTTCCAACCTCTACCGGGCTCCCACATTTGATCAACTGTGGCCTCACAGTTCACATTAGTGCTATGATTGTAAACCTCCATCAAAGGGATATCAGACAGCCAAGTATCCTTCCAGAATAAGATCTTCTTACCATTACCTAGCTTCCATTTTGCACCTTTGTCAATAATCACAGAGCTGTCCAATACATTTTTCCAGGTACTGGAAGAGTTCCTCCTAACAGCTCCCGAATACTTGTTGAGGATTACCTTGGCCCAGAGCTTGTCCTGGTTATTGAGCAACCTCCAGCTCAATTTAGCTAGGCAGGCCTTGTTCATAGCAGATGAGATCCTCAAACCGAGCCCACCCTCCTCCTTAGGTCTACAAATTCTGTTCCAGGACATGGTGTGCAGCTTCCTCTCATGATTCTTGTGGCCCCAGAGAAAATTCCTGCTCAATTTATCAATCTTCAAACAAGTAACATTAGGGACTTTCTGGGACATCATACTGAAAACAGGAATAGAGTTAAGCACACATTTAACAAGAGTCGTACGGCCAGCAAAGGACAGGGATTTCGCTTTCCAGCCTGCTAATCTGTTCTGGATGTTATCAAGAAGATAATTAAAGTGATCAGCCTGCATGCGACCATGTATCAGGTTAAGCCCAAGGTATTTCCCCAAATTATCAGCCACAGGAATTCCTAAGGAGCGGCTAATCTCCAGTTTTCTACTAGCAGATACGTTTTTAGAAAACAGAAGTTTAGACTTGCTGTGACTCACTGTCTCACCAGAGGCATAACAAAAATCCCTAAGAATATTCATCATAGAAAGGGCATTAGAAGCAGAAGCAGATCCCATTAAAATTAAATCGTCAGCAAAAAAGACATGAGAAAGCTTAGGGCCAATCCTACTCAGCTTAATAGGAGTCCAAATTTTATTCTCAATGGCCTTGTGAATGAGATGGGATAGCCTCTCCATGCAGAGAACAAAAATATAGGGGGATATAGGATCCCCTTGCCGAATGCCCCTGGAGGGAAAGAATTTTTCAGACTGACCACCATTCCAAAGGATTCTCATAGAGGGGGATTCAATGCAGAACATGACTAGATCGATGAAGCTACTAGGCAGGTTCAAACAAAGTAGAGTATTTCTGATGAAAGACCAAGAAAGCTTATCGTAGGCTTTCTCAAGATCAATCTTCATGACCATCCAACCATCTTTGCAAGAGGTTTTCCTCATGGAATGAATAACTTCTTGCATAATGACATGATTGTCTTGAATAGACCTACCCGGGATGAAACTGGTTTGTAAAGGAGAAACTATATCAGGAAGGAAGGCTTTGATTTTCCTGGCTAGCAGTTTAGAGATGATCTTATAGCTGGTATTACAAAGAGCAATGGGTCTAAACTGACTCAAGAAAGAGGGGGAAGGAGTCTTAGGTATCAAACAGATAAGGTTTTCATTCAGCTCTTTAGAGAATCTAGAGGAGGAAAAAGTCTCAAGCACAAATTCGTAAATTTTAGGCTTCATGATGTCCCAATGCTTCTTAAAGAACCACGCATGAAAGCCATCAGGACCCGGGGCTTTAAAACTACCCATAGATTTAACTACCTGAGCCACTTCATCCAAAGTAGGGAGGCTGCTACACTCTCTGAGATGGGCTTCACTCAAGCGCGGAAAAGCATGGAAATTAGAGACAAAATAATCTCAGAGTCCTGAGAATAGAGATTCCTGAAATAATCAGCCGCAAACAGCCTAAGATTCTGCTCACCTTCAATAGTCTGGCCATTCGCGTTCTGGAGGGAAAGGATTCTATTTCTAGCCCTCTTAACCATGGTCTTCCTATGAAAGTAACTAGTATTTCTGTCCCCAAACTTAACCCACAGATCTCTAGATTTCTGAAACCAGATTAACTCCTCCCTCAACAGGACAGATTCAAGGTCACGAGTAAGCTCAGCCTCAAGATTTTTCAGGGAAGGAATCTGCCTTACCTCTAACCGCTTCTGAATACCAGCTATTCTAGCCAGGAGCCTCCTCTTAATAGCAAAAACATTACCAAACACCTTTTTATTCCAACTATTCAAAACAAGACTAAGATCAGAAAGATTAAGACGCAAGCTCTTGTCCTCAGACCAATTCTCCTTGATAGTTTCCATATAAGCAGGATGAGTTGCCCAAGCAACTTGAAAGCGAAAGGGTTTAATACTAGAAGGCAGAGCAGAGGAAGAAGGATTACAGCAGGTCAAGACAGGGGAATGATCTGAAGCAGTCCGAGGGAGATTAATACTCCAGCAATTAGGAAAGGCATCAAACCATCCGCTAGAGACAAGAGTTCTGTCTAACTTAACAAAAATCGATCCATTAGTCCAAGTGAAGATATTTCCTTTAGACGGCAATTGAATGAAACCATTGGACTGAAACCAATCCCTAAAAGCCCTACTGCCTCTATTTAAAGATCTAACACCTCCCTTTTTCTCATCCAGGCTCAGGATAGAATTAAAATCCCCCGTTAACATCCAGTTCAGATCCCCACTAGGCCTGATTTCATTCAAAGACTGCCAGAGTAAAATCCTATTACTATCAAGAGGGCTTGCATAAACAAAGGTGCAGAAAAAACAAACATTATTTTTAGAAATAACAGAGTGGATAAACTGAGTATCCTGCGCAAGAATAGAGATAGTCACAGAATCATTCCAAAACAACCAAAGGCCTCCACTGAAACCAACAGCATCCACTCTAGAACAATGAGAAAATCCAAGTTTCTGACAGATACCATCAGCTCTAGAACCACTAACCCGAGGTTCACATAAAAAGATAATATCAGGACAATGATCAGAGATTAAGTTTCTCACAGTAGGCAAAAAACTGGGTTTGCAAGCACCACGGACATTCCAAGATAAAATCTTAAGAGATAAATTCATAGAAACAGAAACAGAAAAAAGACAAAGAAAGGACAGTTAAGGAATAACTCCCTGTTCTCCCCTCGGAGTATCATCCACCAGGATAGTATCTTGAGACATGAGCTCTTCCGGATCCACCTTCTGATTGTTTTGATCCAAGAAGTTAAGAGGGTTGGGATGGAGACTATGAGGCTCAGCTTCTCTTCCTCCTTCAGGGACTTGATCAGCACTAACCATATCATGAGTGGAATCATCCTGGGTAATCTGGTCACTACTCGCTTTACCATCTTGATTCCTTCGGTCCTCAGACAGCTGCTCCTGATCCATTTCAGTCAGGGCTGCAAAGGAATTCTTGCCATCAGCAATAAGAGGAGCCTCTTTAATTGGAACTGTGGGCTTCGGTCGAGGCTTTGACTGAACCTCCTCTTTATTCTTTCCACTAGTACCACCATCTTTCTTGGGATGCCCTTTCCTCCTCCTCGACACCTTCATCCAATCACCAAAGTTGTCAACCTCCTGGGGCTTTTCATCCACTGGTTTCCTAACCATCTTATACCCTCCTGCATTAACTTGAGCACCAGAATCCTCAGCCAAAGGACAATTAGACTGTACATGACCGAAGCGCCCACATAGAAAGCATAATTGATGGATACCCTCATAAACAATTCTCTGAGTTTCTTTCCTGAAAGTAAATTTCCCAATCAGAGGTTTAGCCAAGTCAATACTGACACACACCCGGCCATTAAAGGCAATACCCAGACTCGACCTCCTCAGCTCAATTTTCCTGACCCTACCAACCAATCCTCCTATAGCCGAGAGTACTTCTTCATCCAGATATTCGACTTTCAAATCAGGAAAACGGAGCGCCTTCTTCCATTTGTTGTTGATATTCTTCATTACGGACGAAGGAAGTGTAACCCTCGGGCATAATGGGTCATCTTCCAACTCTTCATCATCGACCTCAGCATCTGACATTTCATCGCCTGAGGATTCACCAGCTTCCCTCGCTGGTTCTTTCTCGACCACATCACGATAGGAAAACATCGGTTTTTTACCAACCGCGCCAGACTCTCCCACCTCCTTCATCGCAATGTCTTGCCTCGGAGTCTCCCGAACTCCTCGAAAGCTTCGAATCTTCCGCTTCTTGATAGCAGTTACAGGAACATCGTCCGACTTTGACGCTTGGAACTCCATGAGTAATGAGCTACTCACGGCTCAGGGAAAAGAACTAAAACAGGAACTACACCGTCGCCTAATCGCTGGGGAAGACTAGGCCCAGAGCACTGGGGCCGGCGGCAAGGCAGCAATCGGGGCCGGAGATAATCGGAGACAGAAAGGGGAAATCGCCAAGAGGCGATAACCCTAGAGAAAGGGGAGAGAGCCGCCTCGCATTTTTCCAAGGTTGGTGGGCTAGGAGATCTTTTACTAATTCTTCTTACATCACTGTACTCTGTTAGTTTGGTTGTCATAGGACGCTCCCAAAATTATCTATGCTTGATGTTTCTACCTGCAATCTTTGCTTCCTTATTAGATATTAATCTAAAGTACTCCCTCCGTCCTAGTCAAAGTGTCCAGTTTACTATTTGGATGTGTCGTTTGACTTCAATATTTAACATGTAAGATAATATATTTTTATAAATCTATATTTTATAATAGAATCCTTATGTGAAAAATTATATAATGTATAACTTAATTTTTAAAAATTAGATTATTTTATATGTTTAATATTAAAATAGAAAAACATGTCAAAAAATAACACGACATCTATAAGGGACAGAGGTGGTAGTAATTTTTAAAAAATAGGCTTCAAATTTATTAAAATAAAGAATGCAAAAGTGAGGGAAAATTACTGTCCGGAGCGCCAAAAAGGACAACCTAAACCTGGGTAACGTCAGACCCACGTCAGTTCCCGAGTCTCCACCATCCACTCACTTGACGCTTTTCCTATCTCTGCGAGTCTACGTGTATCCCGGTGCAGCCGTGCTCCAACTTAGGCTCGCGCAGACGCAATTCTATCAAGCTCTACATCGCTCTCTGCTTTCCCTTCTAAAAGCTTCAAATTCCGACTTTCCTTGTTGTAAATGTCGGTAATAATCCGCCAGCAACTTTAAGGTAATTGACTATAGCTCGAGCTCCCCATCCATCATCTCATGGAATCTTCCGTATGTTTTATGGCGAATTCCACTGCCGGGATTCGTGGAGAAGTTGCTTGGCGCTCGTTCTCGCAGCAGCAACTGGGGAAGGGTCAGAAGGTGTGGTGTGTTCGGACCTCCCTTGATAAGAATGTCTCGGACATGGCCAATAATGGTGAGAACCTGGCTTAAATATAGTTAGCTCTTGGATAATAGCTCTCTTTAGGTTATTGTTGCCTGTGTTGGCTCACTTGTGAGAATTTGTTGCCCACGAATCTACTGGTTGTAGAAGTACGAGTTCGGTTATAATGGGTACAAGCTGGCGTCAGTTTTCAGTAGATGCACATGACTTGAAAGAACTCTGGAATCTGGCCAAGTCGCTTATAATGTTGTCATTGAATAGAAAAATGTCACATTCTCTCTAGGTCAAACTTTTTTTATAATGATTCTGTGATCCTGGTTGTTGAAGTTGTCGAAAATCTATCTTGAATTGCTCAAAAAGTTTTACTATTATTGTTGCTAATGACGCTGTCGTCATTTTTCTCCTGCGTTGCATTAATAATTTCTCTGGTAAGATGCTGGTTCTTTTACCAAAACTTCTATTTTCATGCGTTACATGGGCACTTTCTCATGTAGTTATACGACTCCCACGTTAAGGAAATCTGAATAATCCACTCCTACTGAAGGTCTGCTTGGCTGCTTCCTCATTTGATGATTCCTCTTGACACTTTCCAACTTCTTTGTTTGATACTTTGTTGCTTAACAGCTTAAGATCCTTTGCTTGTAAAAATACTACTTGAAAAGTGTCTTTAGTTTTCCATTTATCTGAAAAGTGTGACTGTTGCCAGCTCCGAAGGGGCTATTTCCTCCCGAACCAGAACCTTACAAGGGTCCAAAGCTAAAGGTCGCCATAGTTGGGGCGGGGCTTGCTGGCATGTCTACAGCTGTTGAGCTTCTTGATCAAGGGCATGAGGTTAGCTTAACTCATAAAAATAGCACATCTTGATCTAGAATATACTTTTCCCTTGCAATTCCCTGTTCTAATCTTGTAATCATTTCTTGTACGTGTTGTGGTACTAGAACCCTGGTGATTCTTAAATTGGCTTTACAGGTGGATATATATGATTCAAGATCATTTATTGGTGGAAAAGTGGGATCTTTTGTTGATAAACATGGAAATCACATTGAGATGGGATTGCATGTCTTCTTTGGATGCTATAGCAATCTTTTCCGTCTGATGAAAAAGGTAATTCTTCATACTCTTATGATCAGACATTCAGCTGCAAAGCACATCAATGAATGAGCAATATCTAGCCATTTCCTTGAATTCAGTATCTACATCAGAACTTTTATGATTTGACCCGATGTTGGATGATTGAGTTTTTCTTGCTTGACCTAGAAATGGTCACTGCTGATTTATTGAAAGATCCTAAGTATATGGAATGCTATAATTTTGGTATTGTTCTTGTGTCTAAGTGCTCGTGTTAGAGATTAGAATTTAGTGAAGATGAAGGGAAGGCAAGTAGATAACAGTATGAATACGGTGGATTTTATTATGAAACAGGATAGAACTTCGGGTAACACCCTTCCTCAGAGGAAAACCTTTTCCCAAGCCAAAACGCTGTTACACATACAATTTCAAATTCATGATATCCATTTCTTCTTATAGATTTCCCTATTTATAGTCAATAGATAAGCCCTAACACTATATACTTGGGGAGCAAGGACATAATCAAGGAGTACAAAGCCCCCATATCTTCTAGTATCTTTTGGCCCATTCCGTAGTCTCATTCTGTTTTATTAAAATTATACAGGCTCGGCCTCTCGCTTGGGCTCCTAACTTACGATCTATTAGGACACTGGATAAATAGTGATTAATCTGTCTAGTATGGGCAATTAGTCTTTCTCATGTTAGGAGTTAGGGCATGTATTAGCGTACTTAAGGAGATGGGGGACTACGTTTGGGGGCAGCTTTTTGTGTTATTGTGCCTATATTGAACATGCATAATTAAACTAGGAAACTGTTTATTATTTCTCTGTAATTAATAGTTGTTAGGTATCTGTTCGGTTGCTGTTTATTTGTGTCTGTCCGATATTACATTAATATGTGTCTGTTCAGATGTATGTTACCTAGACAGTCCTCTCTAGAAGTGTCATAGAACTCCTCATCTCCTTAGTAGATCTTATATATATAGGATTGTATGTCTATGGAATAACACAAGCAGGTACAAATAAGACTACAAAAAACTACATGGTATCAGAGCACTTTGCTCCCAGCTTTGCTTTTTGCCCTTTTCCTCTAGCTGTCATCTACCCCTAACACTAACCTAAGGGTGCCTTCACCCTACATCTCCCATCCCAAAGGGTGTCTCCGCCCTAATCCTCTATATCAAAAGTGTCTCTACTTCATTTTAATCCTCCAGAAGTTGTTTGTGTTGCTGTAGCTGCCAGATCTTAATCCTCTCTACAATGACGACTTCAACTAATGCTGTTGCTTTGGCCAGCACTGCTGCTGCTAAAAAAAAGGTCGAGCTTACTCCCATTCAGTCATCCTACAAACTGAATGGGAAAAACTACTTAATCTGGTCACAACTGGTTCTAACTTGCCTTGAAGCTAAAGAAAATCGATTATCATCTTGTTAAGGCTAAACCAAACAATATCGATGCTAAAGCCTCTGAATGGAAGAAGGTAGATGCTAATATTCGGGCTTGGCTCTAGGATTCAATGGATCTGGACATTAGTATCACCTGTATGTTCCTCAAGACAGCAAAGGAAATCTGGGAGTTCATTCAAAAGTCTTACTCTATACAGCAAAAGATGCTGGCTGAAATCAATAACAACCAAGCAGAAGAACAATACTGTCTCCGAATATGCCACTACTCTCCAGTGTTGGTGGTAAATTAGACCAATACCAAAGCTTATGTTGGGAAACTACAGAAGATGCGCTCCAATACAAGAAGGCAATCAATTAACAACATGTCTACAGCTTCTTAGCCGGTTTAACTCAGAATACGACTCGGTTAGGGTTCAATTCCTTGGGCACAAGGAATTACCACCTATAGAGGAGACAATTGCTACCATCAAATACGAAGAAACCTGTCGTTTTGTGATACTTGAAAGCACAACTCTGACTGCAAAAGAAGATTCAAAAGGAGGTAGAGGTGGCAGATGGTGTGATCACTGCAAGCGCTCAAATCATAATATTGATCAATTCTGACAGCTGTATCCTCATTTGCAGAAGGAGCTCAAAGGCAAAGATAAACATGTGCCAGCAAGAGCTCATTCTGGAACCCCCTAGCAGGTGCTAGAATAATTGTTTGAATTAAGCACATCAAAATTAATGTAGCTTAGTGGTCTGACACTGATAAACTAAGCTATATGTCATGAGTTCTAGTCCTACCTACCCAGTTCTAAAAGTCTTTTTTTGTGCCCTCCCATAATCAAAATTCTGGATCCGCCAGTGTATACAAGGGCATATGTACCCATAGTTAATTGGATAATTTTGAATGGATGACGATTATTAGCATACCATGAGTCTATAAGCAGAGTTCACCCGCAACAAAGGTCATTAAAAGTAAAAAAAAAACAAAGCACCTATTATGTTCTGGCCAACTGTTAGGGAATCAGCATATAATATAGTTACACCCAATTAGGTGTGCTATGCATCTACTTTGTTTATAGTGGAACATCACCTTAGAAATTGATATTCAGTAGCTCCAGTCATGCAATTCATTCTCACTCTTTTGTGGGGAGCTGGGAGGTTCAAGTTGTATGAGCATGCTCATATTCAGCTGGTTTGTAAATCCAATGATCATTTGTGATTGAAATATCATATAAGACACGAGCTTCATGTTCTTTGTTTGACTTTTTTATTCTGTAGGTATTGTAGCCGTCCTGACTAATGCATGTTGCTTGCTTCTCTCTCCTATTATAACTTGATCTTTGCTGTCTTCTAAAGATTTTATTATCTCTTATGTTTTACTTTCTAGGTGGGTGCTGAAGAGAATCTGCTTGTGAAGGAGCACACACATACCTTTGTAAATAAAGGAGGTGATATTGGGGGTAGGTTCCTGACTAATCTTATAGACCATCCTCATCATGATTTGTGCCTACACTTGATTGTAATTAGTGACAGTATGATCCTAATGTAGAGCATTCTTTGTGTCTCTTTAGAACTTGACTTTCGGTTCCCGGTTGGAGCTCCAATACATGGAATTCGTGCATTCTTAGCAACAAACCAGATGAAGGTGATATATAGTCACCAGTTTACATTGTTCCTCTTTGCTAATCAGGCTGTACTTTTGGTGCTCATTAAAGTATATTTTTTCTAGAAGTTGGGAATATGAACTTTATACTATGTTATATGTGGCAAACTTTTGCCTTTCACATGATGTGTAGATCTTTTTGATTAGTTGTAAGACCCCCATCCTATATTTGAATATTAGTAATAATGTGAATGATGTATAAGAATACATATGGGTTGATTCCAGCTAGGGGTGACAATTTTTACCCAACCCAAAAACCCGACCCAAACCTGACCTGTAATAACGGGTTTAGGTTAAGATTATTGACTCATCTAATTTTCAGGTCGGGTTTGAGTTACCTATAAAGTTTTTGGGTAGGGTATGGGTTAAAAGTCCTAACCCGATTTCAACTTGACTGTTTTCTTTATTTTATTATTTTATTAAAAATAATAAAACATAAAAAATAGATATATATATATATATATATATATATATATATATATATATATATATATTTACTTGAGTATGTATTAATTCTATAACCTTCCTCTAGGTTCACATAAATACATTCTTAAAATCCATGTTCACTAATGTTCTTGCATTTAGACCCATCTATATCAATATCACCAGTCCACCGTTCACTCTTGTGTTTGAAACCCTAAAAGTAATATGTCCTTCCTCATTCTCGCAGCCGCACAAAAATTGATGTAATTTAGATATTGGGAAGGTATGGCTGCTAGGAATGAATTGTACAACACGTTGCTGTTATTTTGGCTTGCATCATAACAAGTTTTAGAGTGAATTTCTTGCAATTATGCTGAAATTAGAAGCATATGTTATGATGTAGTATAAATTACTGTGCTTTTTTGAGCATTCCAGGTTTCACATCCTCAACCTCTCGTCTACATTTTAGTAGTACAAATTATGTAGTATCTTGATGAGGGATTGTTTATTAGATAAATACCACTTTTTGTTGCATTTTCTCTAGAAGATAAAAACTAGAGTATTTGCATTTAATTTTTGTTCTTTTGAATTTTGCGTTATCTAACTATTTTGGGTTAAACGGGTTGGGTTTGGGTTCAATGATTTTTAATGGGTTGTATATGAGTTGAAAATTTGTAACCCGATTATTTTTAGGTCGGGTATAGATCAATACATTTTAATCGGGTTTGGTATGGGTGAGTTTAAACTCGACTCATCAACTCGAATTGTCACCCCCTAATTACAAGAACTATGCCTTCCACTTTTAGGTCTAAGTGAGGACAAAAGGTTTATAAGGCTAGTTTTCAAGCCTAAACAACTTGAGAGCTAGGTTGTTGGACAATTCCTTGTTGAGATATTACAAATGATATCAGAGCTGACTCGTGATCGTGTCAGGATGGGAAACCTGACACCTGCCGAGGAGGTCCATGAGACTTGGATGTTAGGTTGCAACGAGGACATCACGTTCTTTGAGTGGCGGAGTATGTAATACCCCCATCCCATATCGGGATGAATAGTAATTTGAGTGGTATATAAAGATACATATGAGTTGACTACAACAACAAAACTTTCCACTTTAGGCTCAAGTGAGGACAAAGGGCTTAAGGTGACTAGTTTTCAAACCTGAATGTTTTAGAGCTAGGTTATTGAATAGTTGCCTATATGGGATGTTACATTACATTAGTGATCTATGTTGACTATCTAGTGATGACCTGTGGCTCCTTTTGTTATTTATTTTGCTAATCCAATGCAAGGCTCTTAAGTTGTTAAGACATGAAATCTGTTTCTTACGTGAATAATGTCATCGATATCAAGCTTTCTTGTATCAGTACCTAACTCTACCCTGAGTTACCAATTTAGAAAGATTTAGTGGTGAGCAAGTGTTGTGTAAGTTGAATGTGACTTACTTAGTTGTCCTTCATGGTTATCAATTGCAGACTTATGATAAAGCAAGAAATGCGCTGGCTCTTGCTCTAAGTCCAGTTGTAAGAGCTTTGGTTGATCCAGATGGAGCAATGGAGGTCATAAGGGACCTAGACAGTGTGAGTTTTCCTGCTTTGGGTTGGTTCACTTTTCTGTTCTTCCCTGATCCACCCAACCCAAGGAATAGAGAAAAAGAAGGGAGAATTAACCCTTCCTCTCGTAAGGATGTGGCAATAAAGTTAAACGAGTGGTGGAGAATTTGTGAGATTCTGAATGGTATATTTTCAAAATATGCAGATAAGCTTCTCAGATTGGTTTATGTCAAAGGGCGGAACACGAACAAGCATCCAGAGAATGTGGGATCCTGTGGCTTATGCCCTTGGGTTTATTGACTGTGATAATATCAGTGCTCGCTGCATGCTCACTATATTTTCATTGTTTGCCACAAAGACAGAGGCTTCATTACTGCGTATGCTCAAGGGATCCCCTGACCTGTACTTGAGTGGGCCGATCAGGAAGTATATAGTAGACAGAGGGGGGAGGTATACTGGTTCAGCCAACTCTCTCTCTATGTATATATATATATAGGCACACCACACATTATAGATATTCTACTTACAGGAACATATATTATTCACCTTGAAGGGTTTAGAGGTCTCATTTGAAGCTTATATTTTGTTATTACAGATTCCATTTAAGGTGGGGATGCAGAGAAATTCTTCACCATAGCTCTGTAAATGGAGACACATATGTAACAGGGCTAGCTATTTCTAAGGTATCATCAATAATTACAGGTCAGTTATGGGCTGAAAAGAAAATTAGGAGGTGTAGGTTAACACCTGGCATTCTGTTTATTGCAGGCCACTGAAAAGAAAATTATAAGAGCGGATGCTTATGTTGCAG
Organism: Limonium bicolor; assembly: GCA_023374045.1. Classification (NCBI taxonomy): domain Eukaryota; kingdom Viridiplantae; phylum Streptophyta; class Magnoliopsida; order Caryophyllales; family Plumbaginaceae; genus Limonium; species Limonium bicolor. Next base: position 62,087,007 of record CM041781.1, read on the forward strand.
GTTGGCTGATTAATTCTTTGCTGGTAACTTTCTTATTATTGGCTTTAAGCTTCAAGGTCCATGCTAATCAAGCTTGTCATACTCTTCCAATATGACAGCATGCGATGTTCCCGGAATTAAAAGACTGCTGCCTTCAGAGTGGAAGAAGTGGAATTTTTTTGATAACATTTACAGATTAGTTGGAGTTCCTGTTGTAACTGTACAACTGAGGTATAATGGATGGGTGACTGAAATGCAGGACATACATCGCTCCAGGTGATGGTTTAGTTAGTTGCAACAAATACTTGATGTGGCTCAGTGCAAAATACGTTCTCTGAATTGAAAATTCTCTAAATCTTGTCACTTTCTCCTTTTGTACTAGTTAGTACTAGCAAGTTATATAATGTGACTAATGTTGGATGATAAGTATGCATACGTTTTCTAACAAACCCTAGGTTCTAACTGTCAGGCAGTTGAAGCAAGCTACAGGACTGGACAATCTTCTCTACACTCCAGATGCAGATTTTTCATGTTTTGCAGATCTTGCTCTTACATCTCCAGAGGATTATTACATTGAGGGTCAGGGCTCATTGCTACAGTAAGATAGCTTTTACTTTTATTTCTTTCCGTGTTTGTTAGTAGTCTGAGATGTTGCACTGCACTTTGTCTCTTGAAAGGCATCTACAATGATAGAACTATTTTCTTTCTTGGCATTCAGATGTGTCTTGACACCAGGTGATCCGTATATGTCTTTGCTAAATGAAGAAATCATAACGAAGGTTTCAAAGCAGGTTGGAAATCTCTAGACGCACTTGATTGTTCTTCCAATCTCAGTACTACTGGGTTGGGTTTGCGCTAGAAGTTTTCTTGTCCAAATCTGATCTACATACATGCCTACTTCTAATACACCCACATCTCCTCCAAAACCTGGACTGAGTATATTATAAACCTGACTGTGACATCTAAATCTTAAAATATGTTGACGATTTGGGTTTTCCTATTCTTGCATACCATACCAATAATTTTCTAATTTGGCAATTTTGATTTGTTTCAGGTGCTAGAATTATTCCCTTCTGCTCGGGGCTTGGAGGTTACTTGGTCATCTGTTGTCAAAATTGGTCAGTCCTTGTACCGCGAAGCCCCAGGAAACGATCCATTTAGACCCGACCAGAAAACACCCGTGAACAATTTCTTCCTCGCTGGCTCCTACACAAAACAGGTAAAAACCTGCCCTTACAAAGTGACAATTTTACTAAACCCCGCCCCCTAAGAACAAAAACGTACGTTTGTTTCTCCGTTTCTTGTGCAGGATTACATAGACAGCATGGAAGGAGCCACACTATCGGGAAGACAGGCTTCCGCGTACATCTGTAATATGGGCAAAGAGCTTCATACCATAAGCCAGATGCTTTCCGAGTTTGAATCTCAAGAGCCGTTGAGAACATCCTCCCAGCTAAGCTTTATATAACTCAAATTAAGCATTTCACTCATACGTGGTATGGCTTAGCAATCTACTGCTCTCTGTGGGTATAATAAGTTCCACAAGGGACGTTGTATATTTATGTTACTCATATTCCTATGGAGCCCTTCGTTGTAGGCCAGCTTAGTTACGGGAAAGTGTGTTGCCTATAAGTCATTGCTTGTGTCATACTTGTACTTCCAACTTCATTTACATATATTTATGCGAGCATTTCAATTATTAGCAGACTGAAGATCCTCATGTAGAAAATAGAGAGTTGCAAATATTCACTGCAATAGAAATATTAGAGAGAATTGGATGAAGTGATATTATTCTGTTGAGTTACATGGGTATTTATGGTGGAAACTAAAATACTAGCCGGTAGAGTAACATTCATTGTTACCTAAAATCTAGCAACGACTAATTAATTAGATAAGAAGACAATGGCTAAATAATAAGATAAGAATAGAATGGTTAATTATTTTACCCTTCATCTAAATAAATGATGCTAGAAAATAGCTAATACTCTTTCTAAAAAATACACCATAAAATAATAATATTGGTGTTGATATTTTAACACTTCCTCTCAACACCAACTTTGATCTGTTTTTCATGCTCAAAAGTCACCGGAAGCTCTCAAGTTTGTTGTCACTCAAGCCTTTAGTGAATAAATTTACTACTTGTTCTTTGGTTCCGATGTGCTTTAATTGGATTTGTTCTTGCAAAACTTTCTCACTAATAAAGTGATAATGCACTTCTACATGCTTGGTCCTTGCATAGAAAATTGGATTTTCTGCAAGCTGAATTGTTGATAAATTTATCACAATATAAAACAACGTTGTGCTCGACTGATTGATGTAAATCCTTCATCGGTTGTCTAAGCCAAGTACTTTCTTGAGCTGTCATTGCAACTGTTTGATATTCTACTTCAGTAGTTGATAAAAACACAGTTGGTTGTCTTTTGCTGCACGATGACACTACTCCTGATCCAAGCATAAAGACATAGCCACTAGTTGAACATCTTGTATCTGGATCACCTGTATAGTCTGTATCACAGTAGCCTTCTAACTTGCAATTTTCACCCTTTTTGTAAAGAATGACATGACCAAGAGTACTCTATATATCTTAGAACTCATCGAGCTACTTCCAAATGAGGTTTCTTTGGATTTTGCATGTACCTGTTTAAGACACCAGTTGCAAATGAAATATCGTGTTGTTAAAGTTAGATAGATAAGACTACCCACCAGTTGTCCATACATAGTAGGGTCTTTCAAGTCTATCCCATCATGAACACACATTCTGTCTTTGGCTCGATTGATGTTAAGATAGGCTTGCATTTGAGCATTCCAAACTTCTTTAGCAAATCTCTTGAATACTTTAGCTGATGAAGATGAAGCTCTTCCTTGACATGATCAATCTCTAGACCAAGAAAATGATTTAGTTGTCCTAGTTCTTTCGTCTGAAATCTGTTTTCCTTGTTTGGAGGATTTCTTTTTCACCATTGCCTGTGATAATTAAATCATCCACCTAGTCTAACACGACAACAAGCTTACCGCCATGAGCCTTTACAAACAAGCTGGAGTCAGCGTTAGTCATTGAATAAGCACCCTTGGTGCTTGCTTTAGGCTATATAGAGTCTTTCTGAGTTTACACACATACTCAGGATGATCTTCACTTCGAAATCCTGCTGGTTGGTTCATGTAAATTGCATGATCCAACTCTCCATGCAAAAATGCCTTTTTCACATCCATTTGTCACAAAGTCCAATTTTTACTAGCTGCAAGTGCTAACAACACTCTTACCCAGGGGTGGAGACAGGGGTGGTCTGGAGGGAGCAAAACACCCCCTAACTTTGTTAAATTATATAAAATTATAGTGTAAATTTTTTTTTGAAAACTTTAATAAAAGACCCCCCTAACTTTTTATAATTCTATCTTCGCCCCCCTCAACTTCTATTTCTGGCTCCGCCCCTGCTTACCGTTGTTAGCTTTGCGACTAAAGGTTTCATCATAGTCTAGTCCATATTGCTGAGAGAACCCTCGAGCTACCAGATGAGCCGTGTACCTGCCAATTGACCCACTTGTAAGAGATCAGCTTCACGTCTGCTTTGGTACAAGTTCCCAGGTTTGATTTTGCTCTAGTGCAGCTACTTCCTCTTCCATAGCCTAAATCCACTCAGGGTTTTTGGATGCATCTTCAAAAGTATCTGGTTCTCTGACGTCAGTTTCCTCTTCAATTGCTGCATTTGCATACTCCGGGTTTGGTTTCTTGATTCTAGTTGATCTTCTAGGTGTGAATACTTCATCAGGATCTTCTTGTTATGGTTGTGGGTGGACACCAGTTCTCCATGAGCTTTGACCTTGGATTGATTCTGTATCTTCATTTGTGTTTGTTGACTCATCTGACGCCACTCGGACTTGAGATCATTTGTGGTTCTCCTATGAATGTACCCGGAGGTGGTATTGCTTCCTTATTTGACGACCACCATGAGGAAGCTTCATCAAACACGACATCTCGAGATGTGTAGCACTTCCCAGTTGTTGGATCACAATATCTCCACCCCTTCCTTTGACTGTCATATCCTTCAAAAATACACTTGATGGCTTTCTTCTTCATCTTGCTATGTAAGTAGTCAGGCACAAAAACATAACATACACATCCAAATATTTGAAAATGACTAACAACTGGCTTAGTGTTCCATAACTTTTCAAATGGTGAAATAAAACATAACCTTTGTTGGGGAAGCCTATTAATCACAAAAGTTGCAATATTCATCAATTTAGCCCAAAAACGCACTGGAACATTCTTTGCATGGATCATGCTTCGACATATCTCTGCTAGGTGCATGTTCTTTCTTTCTACTATGCCATTTTGCTGTGGGGGTGTTAGGACAAGTAAATTGGTGTCTTATCTTGCATACCTTGAGGAATCATCTATGAAGGTCACCATATACTTCATTCCACTAATAGAGGCCTGCTTGACCGGTCCAAACACATCCGAGTGCACCAACTCTAATGGCTCTATAGCTCTAAAGTTGGACTCTTTGTATGGCAACTGGTGTGTTTTTCCATACTGACACCCTACACATATAGTGTCTGTTTTCTTCAAGTTGAGGGAGTCCTTTTAGCATCAACTTCTTCATCATCATGTCTAGTATGGAGTAGCTAACATGGCCAAGCTGCATGTGCCATAGGTCTGCCGTCTCATTCCTTCTAGTCTTGGCCACATAGATTGTCTCAACTAACATTACATAGATTGAATCTACCTTCTGTCCCTTCATGATTGGAGCTTCTTCAATGTGTAGATCTCCATACACCCTCACATCTTCCGGTCCAAATAGAATGTATTTACCAGTAGATGTTAGTTGAGATACAAAAAGAAGGTTTTTCTTCATACCTGGGGCATGGTACACATTTTGAAGTAGTGTCTCTACATCACAATGTTCGGCAGAAACTATTGTATTACTGACATGAGTTATCAGTAACATTGAATTGTCAGCAATCACGACTACTCGATTGCCTTTGTAATTTGATAAGTTTTACAGCTTCTTTTTATCACCGGTCATTTGGTTTGAGCACCCAGAGTCTACAATCCAATCTTTCTCGTAGTCGACTTGATTGGATGTTGTTGTTGTGGTAAGCGCTATCTCCTCTATTGTCGTGGTAAGGGCAAGCTCCTCTTTATCTATCGCACACAGTGCCAACGTCTCATTCATCTTCACTTTTGGAAGTGGTGGCGTTGCTTTCTACTCTCTTCTTCTTTGACCAACAGTCTTTCGCCATATGACCCATTTTGTTACAATTGTAACACTTCCCTTCAAAACTCTTCTTTTGACCTGCATTTGCACCACCATTTTCCTCACCTTGATTACCTTTCCCTTTGCCATTATTTCTCTTGGATTCGATGCCATGACGTTGCTTGGAATTCCACCCGTATTTCTTGGCATAGAGTGCCTCTTCTTCATTCTTGAGCGAGACTTCTCCCATTTGCTTTGCTAGAGCTTCTTGTCCAACTAGCAAATTCTCAAACTTCACAAGTGAGGGATGAACTTGCCAACCTTGTATAGCAGCAACGAAGCTTCTGAACTCCGGCTGTAGGCCATGGAAGATGATTCGTTTCATCCTACCATCACCAATTCGAGCATCACGATCCAGTTCAGAAATTTCTCGACAAATAGACTTTACCTTATGGAAGTATTGTGCAATTGTCATGTTCCGTTGCATAATTGACAACAATGCACTCTCCAGAAGCTGACGCTTGGTGTCATTCTTTTTCGAGAACAAATTTTCAAGAGTATCCTAGGCTTCCTTGGGAGTAGTAAGATCTCTAATATGCTCAAGCACATCTTCATCAATTGTTGTCTTAAGCACGAACATGGCTTTGCCAGCTTTGATTTTCCATTTGCGTAGCACCCCGTTTGTATCATCAGCTGGTTGTTGCACTTCACTTCCCTTTATAACCTCCCATAAATCTTGTCCTTGCAGATATGACATCATGCAAGTAGACCAAGAATTGTAATTCTGATTGTTCAACTTCTTGATTCTGCCGACAACGTGAAGATCGTTCATCTTTGCTCTCTTTTTACTAAAAACTCACGAGTGAGTGTAGCGTGCAATTAGTGATACACTATAGAGAATAATGAGAAATCGTATGTGAAGGCTAAACAATTTTTTTTTGTTTTTATTTCCGAAGGTTTGTGTGCGTAGGAGGATAATCAACCAGAAGCTATTTGCTATAATTGCTACTAATTTATCATAATTTGGATAAAGGAAAAAGATGACATAAAATCTGGCTCTGATGCCACAATGTAGAAAATAGAGAGTTGCAAATATTCACTGCAATAGGAATACTAGAGAGAATTGGATGAAGTGATATTATTCTGCTGAGTTACATTGGTATTTATCGTGGACACTAAAATACTAGCCAGTAGAGTAACATTAATTGTTACCTAAAATCTAGCAACGACTAATTAATTAGATAAGAAGACAACGACTAAATAATCAGATAAGAATAGAATGGTTAATTATTTTACCCTTCATCTAAATAAATGATGTTAGAAAATAACTAATACTCTTTCTAAAAAAATAGACACCAGATAATAATGTTGGACACCTCACACGATATCCCAATGTCTGTACCACTTGATGAAGAACTCTAAGTGTCATAGTGGTACACGGGGTTGACGAGGTAAGTATTTCACCCCTCATATGTTAGGAGTGAATAATATCCACCTACCAAATCTTACTTCTCCTTCATGGTCAGATTCTATTGAACTTTGATTAAAATATTGATGGAGCTTTAGCTAAGAAACTGAATTTTTGTTCGAGAGAAATATAAAACTCAAGATGTGCATAAGTGATAAACTAAAATGAACACAATGAGTTGTAATTGTTAGGATGAGCGATAAGGTTTATTGTTTACGGAAGGGGCTTAAGGGTAATTGTGTCTTGTATGCTCTACTCTATAAAAGGATGACTAATGTTAGAAGTTGGGTATCGATGAATTGTATAGTGTTAGGCCTCCTAGGAGGATTGTGAAGATTGATACTCTCTAATGTATCATTAGATATCAGAGAGGCACTTTCGTGGGAGTGCAAGGATGACTTGGCATTGGCTGGAAAAGGAATCAAATGTTCCCGGACTGTCAAACTTTGACGCAGAAGACCCTAAGGGTTGGGTGCTCGTGGATGATTGGTATTTCAGTTTCTGTGCAATAGACGATGCTGATAGATTTCAAGCGGCTGTAGAGTACATGGTGAATGCAACGTTTCAATTTTTTGAATGGGTTTGGAACTTCTTTGGGCAGACTTTTTGGCTGTTTTTACAAGGGTAGCTTATAGAGAAGTTCAAGAACTTTCATACGAAAGGTTCTTAGGATTTGGTGTGTGGTTTTAGGCAAGATTTGACTTATGATTGATTGGTGCTTGCGAAGGCAAGGGCCAATTGAGGTAACTGGCCACAAAGAGGAAGAGGTGATGGTTGAGATGCCTACTGGTTTGGTGACCTCCATTGCCATGGTGGTATTGCCGATTCAGAGTTCAAAGGCCCGAAGAAAAAGAAAGAACATAAAGGGAAGAAGAGGGGAGGGAGTCTGCGGCAACACAAGAAAAAGAAGGTAAAACCTCTTAATCAACATATTGGTAAAAAAAGGAATTGGAGAGTCTGAGAAGAAGAGAAGACATAATAGTATCAAACGAAAGAAATTAGAGAAGAGGAAATAGAAGAAGAGAAGGAGAAGACGAAAGAATTTACTGGTGGTCTGGATAACATCTTCCATTGCCAAGGCGAAGACGATAGTCGTATCTTAGAGTGAATCGAGCAAATTTGGGAAAAATCAATTATATCCTCAACTCTAGTATAATTGGTCTGGAGGAGGAGATTAAAAAGGGATCCAATCCTTTTTGAGTTTGGCAACTTGCGTGGACTGGTGAAAGCAGCGAAGAAGACTGAAGAGCATAATGATTTTGAATTTAGGGGAAATAGTGGTTGGAGAATTCTGGGCGTCAATTCGTGTGAAATTGAGGTCGTAACCTAGAAACCGGTGGTCAACAGGTTCTTCCTCTCGCTTGGACCTAATTAGGAAGGTCACAATCCCTAATTTTACTTCTCATATTGCCGCTCCTTTGAGTGCCTCGTCAGCTGGTTGACAACGGTTTAGGAGCATTCCTAAGGAAGAGATGCAGCGGAGGAGATCACAAGGACTTTGTTTCGGATATCGTGACAAGTGCAAAGCAATGGAGATGAGATTGGGAGAAACACTCAAGATTAACAACAATGGCTCGATAAGTTGATCAACTTCAAACTATACTGATTCTGGTGATTTAATGGTGAAGACAATTACTGTCCAGAAGATGGTTGTTAAGAAGCACAAGAGAACTAGTATAATTATGAAGTCTTCTTATTCGATTGGCAACCCTATCTCGCCTCCCAATTCACTCAGCTAGTAACTATCGTCCTAGCCTGAGAGCGTCCAGTTCATCAACATATTTTTTTTGGGAAAATTCACAATATACCCCTTTTTTCTTTCGTAATTCATAATATACCCCTGTTTTTTTCGTAATTCAACTTTAAACATGCTTAAATGTTGTCTAAAATTGATAAAACTTTACATGGACGATGCTAAAGTGTTATATTTTGGTCCAATATCAAATTTGAAGTTTTTTAAGCTCATATGTGACATGTGGGACCCAATGAACATGTCACAATTTTTATTGGGTCCTACAGATCACATGTGAGCTTTAAAAACTTCAAATTTGATATTAGACCAAAATATAACACTTTAGGATCGTCCATGTAAAGTTTCATCAATTTTGGACAACATTTAAGTATGTTTAAAATTGAATTACGAAAACCAACAAGGGTATATTGTGAATTACAAAAGAAAAAAGGGGTATATTGTAAATTTCCCCTTTTTTTTCTATTCACACCGATTTTTACACCGTCTGTGAACTCACCGACGACTTCCCGTAGTATACTTGAATCCGAAGTGTATCGGCAAGTATCATTGGGTCCTTGCGTACGACAAGCAGAACAGTTGTTGATGTCGTTCAAAGTTGAAAAGATCATTATTCCTGATTTTCGTTACTTGGTTGAAACATGTAAAATGGGTTTGGCCTTGTGCTTGTGGAGGAAGAAGAAAAGAAAAGTCTTACAAAGATCAACCTCATGGTTTTCCTAGGTACGATGATGCTGGAAAAGACCTTGTACAAGAATCCAGCTCGACAAGGGGCTGGGCCTACTACTACCAATGCCTAGGACAAGTTTGGGGGGGGGGGGGGGGGGGGGGGGGGGGGGGGGGGGGGGGGGATATGCAAGGGTTTATTGTTTAGGGTAGGGGCTTCAAGGGTAATTGTGTCTTGTGCGCTCTACTCTGTATAAGGATGGCCAACGTTAATAGTTGGATATCGATGAATTGCATAGAGTCGTAGAGGATTGTGAAGATTGATACTACCAAACGTATGAAAAATCAATTATGACAAATTAATCTTCTCGTTGATATTATAAAATATTACTAAACCCACATGCCCATTGTGACAAACATTGAATTCAACGAACTACACGCACACGTATTCATTTTTGTTTTTCAACCTCTCACATTTACTGATTACAGTTGTCCAATTAATTATCTACATCATATCTGTTCTCTTTCTAGAATGGAGAACTGGCCCACCTTTTTGAAACAAAACTTTTTTTTTGAGACAATGGAGCAGGGCCCAAATCCCGATGATTGTCGCTCCCCCAAGGCAATTACTGCACGGACTCCAGATGGAACAAATGAGGCGGGACATGGCCCACGTCCTACTCTTCCGAAACCAGGGGATTCGTTAGCACAGTCTCCAAAGAAGACAATTTCGGAGGAGGCGCCCAGGATCATGAGAGAGGAAGGGATAAATCTGTTTGTCGATTTAGTTCATGATACTCCACCATATGCTCAGTCTAGGACTAATATTTTAGCTAAGAATGAGAACGGCAAAATCATCAATCCAGATGCAGAAGCAGATGAATGCATTAAATTATTAAGGCAAATAGGATGCCAAGTTCCAAATCCATCACAAACTAAAGCTAATATCATCAGCCAAATCCAAGCGCAACAGTGAGATTTTGGGACCCAGATAGTGTGTATTCCGGGTTGTTCAGTCCTTTAGAGGGTTGGGTCATAGTTAGTTGATGTCCATCAGGTGGGTAGTTGTTTTTGGGTTAAGGTTGAGCTTCAGTTTTTAGTGAAGGGAGCAAGTGGGTGGATGATTGGTTCAAAGGCACGGGGAGCAAGCTTCCTAGCCAGCCTGGTGGTGTCCTTCTTCAGGTGTTGGTTTCTTGTTAGGTGTTGCGTTTTCTTCCGGTCTATGGGTAGTTTGTAAAGTTATTTGGCTGCTTGGCTAGGTTATTTTATTTTCCTAGCTCGATGGTTTTTTGGTCTGTAATTGGATGCGGTGGGTAGTCTTTTTCCTCCCTTAGTTTTTTCCCATTGGGTTTTACCGAGGGAGATTTTAATGAGGTCCAATCTCGCCCATCCTTTTGATATTTTTAATATAATGGCTTTAAGCCTAAATTATCAAAAAAAATTATGAAGAATAATAATGTACTCTTAGGCCATTGCCTATATACTCACTTCTTATATCAGTTGTTCACTTCAAAGTGTCATTGTCTCCAAGGCTTTGAACACCAATGTAAATTAGGTAGTTGTATGATTGGAGTGTGAGACATTATAAAGATTGGATGCTCGCGTAGTGCTCTTGCCCCTCTCTTTAGTCGATTATCCCTCGGTGATACAAGCTGCTCAAGGAGCACTCGAGCTTGAGTTATCTCGTTGCTGATGACGTTTCTACCAACAACCAAGTTAATTGGAGTCCTTGTTTTGCATGTCAAACCATCATTAAATTTTTGTAGTTCTCACTTCCTAGAGAGACCATGATAGGGACAACTAAAAAAAAAGATCCATGAAGCACTTTTAATGCTTCAAACAAACTCTCGTCTTCATCTTGTGTGAAATAGGTAATTTATTTTTGATATTGAAAAACTTAAGACCGCGGTAAGAACTTCTTTAAGCACTTTTCATTAGATGTTGGTAGATAGTTACTCCATATGCTTTATCTCTCAAGGAAAATGAAAAGAGTTATAAGTGTATAAGCTTGTTTGTCAATGCAGCTTTAAAGGTGTTTCACTGCTGAATGAATGTGCTTAAGTACTGGTTAGTGTCTTCAATGGATCCACTAAACAACCTATTGTCTTAATAATTGAGACATAATGAGGTTTAAAATTGCTAAGTTTAGGCAGTGGGCTTTTCAGAAGAACAATGGTTGAGGTGAATCTTTTCACCGAGTGTTTACCAAAAATCCTTGAGTAATTGTGCAATCTCTCTCCCTTGATATTTTCGCGTCATGACAAATTTGGAGAGTAAAGTCGTGTAATACATTAATGAGACCTAAATATGTCAATCAATATGTGGGTTAGATGACCTTTTTGGTGAGCATGAAGGGACTCTAGGTGGCCCCTTAACCTGCGAACCCCAGGATCATGGTTGGTTGTTTTGCTGGCATTATGCCTAAGGCTTAAACTTATGGATAATAAAAGAGGATGTGAGTGTATAAAGATGGCCTTTGAGCTAGTAAAAGAAGCTAGGAGATTAGGATTTCAAGGAGGTGTCTTTGGCACTAGATTGGTAGTTGAATAATAACAAATCTTGGTATCTAAATTGAGATAATGATTCTAAGTATCGGTTGTGGAGATAAGATGCCTATATTGTTGAAACTTGGGTTAGCCGATTAGCTTCATTCCTTAATGAAGTACCACTTATTGGTATGGTGTGTAAAATTTGGTAATGAATTCTCGCCTTGAGATGTTATAGGAATGGTGTGTAAAATTTGTTAATGAATTCTTGCCTTGAGATGTTATAGCTTAAACTAATGTTTGTGTTATATTGTATGGGATCAACACAACCGTTGAATATGATATTGTGTAACTTTTATTCACCTCCCGGCTACACTTAGGTTACTTAGTTAAGTTAACATGTGATTCATTTTAGTATTCAATAAGGAATCAGAAACTTATGAACCATATAATGTGAACATTCCACACATGTATTAAAATAGCAAACTTAAAAGAATATATAACAAAAATATCCTATAGAAACAATAAGTTCCAATATGGTAATCTTTTTTAGAGAATATATAGAATTGTAGGAGTTTTTATGCTAGGCATTCCTACCTTCTCGATAAATATTATATAGTACTTTAATAATACTAATGTCTTCAGGGTAATTCTATCTTTTCTTGGAAGATTGTAAATCTCTTTAGATTTCTCACAGTATATTTATATACTTTATTGATACTATATATCCTGTCTGATACTTTTCATAATATTAATTAAATGTTTTATATAACATAAGTCAATCAGTTTTAGTATATGTGGTACTCAAGATACAATAATTAAACAACTTGAATAATTCACATAAAGAGTAAAGCTCAAGCGAAAGATATCAATCACATCAATAAGCTCAAGCAGAGAGTATTATTCATATAAATAAGCTCAAGGAGAAGATAACGTTCTTTTAAACTTATGCTATTATTCTAGCCTTTAGAAAATCTTTATCATTCTTTATGGGATTTATAACTTTTTTTTGTAATCTCATAATATATAATTATATATGTACCGATACAGTATGGATAACTTAGTTCCCATTATTCATTTTTCCCATAACCTGATATGTTAGAAGATGAACATCCCCTATTAGAGGGCGAAGATCCCATAGACGTAGTACTGCGCTAAGACAGTGATGATCTGACCAACGTTTTATTAGAATCGTTTGGATTTTTACCAGTGAGTGAACCTGCTACAGTCATCCACTCGTGTACACAACGTCCGACCAAGTTTCCTGTTGGATTTTTCACATATAATAATAAATACCGTAACTATTAGATAATGATTTCAATTATAGTTACCTAAGAAATGTACTTAGGTAATTTATTACATGAATACGTGATCCAATATTTACTTGCCATATAATAATGGCTTTTTACAATTCTCAAGAAAGATACTTAGGTAATTCTCACATTGGATATTAATCCAATAATTCATCACATGGACTCTTGATTCAAGAATTTACCTTAACCTTTAAGAATATCATATGCATTTAGTTTTGTTCTTACTATCATATATAATATATATGTAAGTACTTGTATTATATATATACACACACATTTATTCTATATATTCTTGAACCAATCATTTATTTTATCTTTCAGATTATCGTATTCCTTTAGATTTGTTCATACTATATAGGTATATTATATATAGTAATTCTTGTATTTTATTTACAGACACATGTGTGTATATATACATTTATAACATCCAAGACTTTGAAGTTGTTATAACCCGGTTTTGCTTAAGTTGGATTTCATTTCTACATATTTTTATATCTTATGTTAAGTCTGTTTATGTCATTTTAGGACATCCGGGGCATTTTAATAAAAGAGAGGGCTGACATGGTCTTTTCCCTTCTCTTTTAGTTGGTAAGAGTTTTAATAAGGAAAATAAGACACTCCTTATTTCCGTTCAGTTTTCCACATTATCGTTCCTCATCTCGACAGTTTTTGAGCGCCTTATCTCCTTCTCCTTCCTTCTCTAGATTTCCTCTGCTGTGTGGTCTGATTGTTACTGGGCTGTGTGAATTCCTTCGTTGCTGTTCGTTGGTCTACTATGTCGGTCTCAGGTTGGTTTGCAATTTCGGTTCGGTTTGGTGTTATTCTGATTCGCGGAGTTGTCGTTTCTGATTTTTGGGTTGATCTGATTGTGAATTCAGCGTTGTTGTGCTGCCTCTCTGTCTACGTCTCATCTGGTGGGCTTTCGGCTTCGTTGTGACAGTTTCTGCGCTCCGAATCATGTAAGTGGGGGATGGAATCGGGGTTGGATGCTCACCCATGGGGTTTGGGAAGATTATTTGTGCTTTGTGATTTGAGGAGTTTCGAATGTGGTTTCACATCTGATTTCGGGTGTATTCTTCTATGGTTAAAACCCCATGGTTATGCTGAATTGATTTGGTTATGTTGTGTGTGTTTTTCTGCCTTGGATTGTGACTGGTTTTCTGCAGTTTTTGCCTCTGTTCGTCGTGTCCGAACATCTGTCCGAACATATAAGTTCGGACAGAGCTTTGGCGCGATGAATTTCTTTTGTTTTCAAACGCATCCGAACTTCCATCCGAACATGTATGTTCGGACGAAGTGCGAGTCTCGAACTGTGTCTGAACTTGTATGTTCGGACGTTGAGCTTTCTCTCTAACTCTCTACATGCGTCTGAACGTCAACGTTTGGACGTATGTTCGGACAATGTGATTTCCGTGTTTTCTAACTCTCGGCATGTGTCCGAACTTGCAAGTTTGACGCAAGTTTGAACACTTTGAACTTCTGGGTTTATAACTCTCAGCTTATGTCCAAACATGCATGCTCAGGTAGGCCTCTGATTTTGCACAACTTCTTCGTTCGAGCTCCGTTTCGAATTCTGTTTGCGAGGTTGTATTCCCCTATTTGTGTACAAGCCTTTGGTGTTATTTATATGCATTGTTATGCACTTTTGGACTGTGTTTAAGAACAGTTGTTTTGGGGACCTAGTCACATAGCTTCTGAGCCTTGGATAGTCCGGTCGGGTTGTCCCATAGCATGCTGTGCATGAATTCCTTCTGTTTAAGGTCCTTTGGGTTTAGCTTAGGACGTTTAGTGACCGGCGAATCCAATAGCTGTCTCTACGGCTTTTGATGTGGGATCTGCGGATCCATAGGGTTATGTATAAGCCCTTATGATATGTTAGCTGGTTACTAGGGTCTCACCCACTATTTGTATCCGAAGTCCGACTAATGCTTTTGATGTGGTCCTGATTTGTTTTGTGTCTGTTTAGTTCATCCATTTCTACTGTTTACAAACTATACTATGCTCTCATTGTTGTTTTTCTTATCTTCTGATTTTGGATTTGAATAGACTTCCTTGAGGAAGTCTTCTGCTTATTGAGCTTATGGGCTCACCCCTCATACATATGTTGCAGATTGATCGCGTGGAGAGCATCCCTCTCTCTTATGGGGTCCAGCTTTATGTTGTTCTAGAATTTGAATTTTCCTGTGTATTTAAGCGCTAGACGCTCTTTGCTTATATATAGCCTTCGGGCCTTTACTCATTATGTATTTCGCTTTGGCATTGGATATTGTAGACACTTTTATTTAATACAAGTAATTTGTTTCGGGTTTGTGTTCGATTGAGTTAGAGCCTTGTGTAATTAGGTAATAGATGTGCGGCGTGTAACGTTCCTAACTCCTAGGCCGGTTTTGGGGTCGCTACAAAAGTACTTCCATCATAAGAAAATATACAAGTATGAGTAATTTTTATAATTGAATTAACACACATATATTCTTTTCATACAATTAAACAAGCACACAAACCCAAGGTAACCCTCGGGGACATTTGGACCACACAACGCCATACCTGGAATACATGAATTTATATAATGTCATATCCCATGTGTGCCCAATAATCCAGATCCTAGATTGAAAATGAGAGACAATCATTAATCCCAGTTTATCTACTTATTCAGAGTATATTATCATTTTCTTTCGTACGAAAGGTTCTAAGGATTTGGTCTGTGGTTTTAGGCAAGAATTGACTTATGATTCCAAATTAGAGCTTGCGAAGGAAACCAAGGACCAATTAGAGGTAGTTGGCCACAAAGAGAAGGAGGCAGTGGTTGAGACATCTACTGGTTTGGTGACCTCTGTTGCCATGGTGGCGTTGCCAATCTAGAATTCAAGGCCCGAAGAAAAAGAAAGAACATGGTGGGAAGAAGAGGGGAGGGAGTCTTCTGTGACAAAAAAAGAAGGTAAAATCTCTTAGTCAGCATATTGGTCAAAAAGGAATCGGAGAGTCTAAGAAGAAGAGAAGACATAATAGTATCAAAAATAAAAAAATATTATAATTTTCTTTGCAAGTTCCACCGAAGTTGAATTTAAGAACCCTCATTCACTACTGATGAGATACTCACACAATAATATGACTTTAGATATATAGATATACTTCACCATATTCTTTAATCAAGACTTCTTAACTTATATTTTTTTACTAAATCTATATAAGTTACTCTTTATCGGACTTTATTTAGAAATTTAGTATTCTCCTTTTATTAGGTTTAGGTTAAATAAACTAAACCCAAGTCCACAAGAGACAAGCCCAAACCAGAAATACTCGCTCACAATTCCATAACATTAGAATCAGCTTTGATCCAACCAATTTATGGTCTCAGTCCATTATACTAGACTTATTAACTATTAAGAGCCAATTTATCACATGCGGGCTTTTATAATTATCTATGTCTATAGATTGAATGTCAAGTTCATTTACTCCAACCTAATACTTATTATTCTTAAGTTTCATTTTGTTTTATCCCTTTACATAGATTGGGTCTAGTCTCAATTTGGGCCTAAAAGGCCCAATATGGCAAGGGTCCAGACTTCTAGGTCAAACTGACCAAATATGGGTTATACCCAATGTAACACCCCTCTCCATAATCACGTAATAATCTCTCACGTAGCAATAAATAAAACGTCTTACAGCGGAAAAATTAATAACAACAACAATACTCACTCGGGTGTCACCGGCCATTACTCGCCCATACGAGCAACGAAGCCAAACTACATCCAACTTCCAACATAAACAGACTACTAACCGCCGTGATAACGAGAAAACTCCTATACATCATACTAAGTCCATAAATCATAAACATCGACAAGTGAGCGTCTACCCAAACCTGAATATACACAACCTTACCATAATACAATTCATCATCTTCATTGTCATATAGACAAACTCCGTGTGCAGTAATAATTAAGGTAAAACTCCAATTACCCTGTTCCCGCTCTTCGGCTTCGACAATAATCAACAACCTGTAATGGTGTAGTATCAGCGATAGACGCTGAGTATGCCGGGCCTGGACCCTAATGGTCACTATTCATTTTAACCATCTTATTATTAGATTGGTTTCATGCTTTACCATTTTACAGTTATAATCAATATTGTAATATACATGTATAATATACATAATCATCCATCCAAATTGAAATACCCCTAACCTTTAAAACTTAATTAAATGATCTATTAATGATCTAAGATGATTAATAAACATCTAAATACTAATGGGGAACAATCTAAAAGATCTCAACAAGGCAAAACACGCCTTAAGATCGGTAAAGCCAAAAATGTGCTTTAAAGCACCATGAAGATTGTATGACCTCAAATAGGATCCAAAGTGGATTCCTAAGTATTATAATGAATTAAGGAACACAACAAAACCGTTCTCAAGGAGAACTAAACTCAGGAACACCCTGTGACACAAAAATGTGCACTAAAACACCTTAAAGCACGTTTTTGTGAGATTGCCTTCTAAATTGGTTGTTAATGGGCTTAAAGGTTATAATTACCTTTAAATATAATATATCACATTATATCATATTAGGAATTTAATTCCAGAAATTTACGAATTTTTACAATTTAATATTAAATATATAAAACCCTAAGGGTGGGGCCCGTTCGAGTCAATATTGACCAAGTATGGTCAATGGTCAATTAATTGACCCAATTGACCAAGGAAGTCAACAGGAAAGGAGGAGAGGAGACAGCTCATAATCATTGTTAGACAAATTAGCTACCTAATACCAAATTTGCAATAGTAAAAGTTACTTTTATTACTTTCCATTTCAATTAAGCCTTTCCAATCATTCTTCTTCACTCACCTTGCTTCCCAGCCGATTCCAGCAGCCCCCCCACCTCTCTTTGCTTCTCCATTTTCGTGGTAACACAGCCAAACTCAGAGGAGAACAGCAATCACCATTGGTAAGCTTATTAAGCTCTTAAATGTTCATTTTCTTCACAATTTCTTCCTCTTTCCATGGAGCAAAGCATCAACCACTTCCATCAATGTTCTTAGGTTTATGGAGGTTAAATGGAGGGTGTATCTCGACATTAACAAGGGAAGAAGGTGGAGAAAGCTAATCTTGTCCTTAAGGTATAAAAATGTGCTTTAAGCACATATCTTTTGACTCCCTTCAAATTCGGCTGTGAAACTTTGTTTCTAAGCTTATAATCTTCATCTTAACATACTTACCAGTTGGTACATCAAGAGCTTCGAAGTATAACCAGATCCAAGCCAAAAACACCATTTTAGGCATTTTAAACAAGGTAAATATTAGCTATCTTCTAATCTGAGTTATACCAGTTTAAAGCTTGGTTTTAGTATCTCTTTTAACACTCTTTTCCTACTGTAAATACAGGCCGAGATTAACTTGTATACCTTGTGTTCTAAGGTAAATTTTACCTTGAAAATTGACATTAAACACTTCTTATGGTTAGATCTTGCTTGGAGACTAATCATGCCTTAATTTCTGTTTGAAAAATGTAAACTAAGCTGTGGAAAATAGATCTCCATACAGCCGTGGCCAACAAGGCATATACTAGGCAAAACAAGGTATAAATCACTTAAACCTTCACTTGGTATATTAATATGTGCTTATACATATTTATATAAATTGTGCCGTGAGTGAACAGGAATTTAAGGTCTTATTTTGACCTTAGGTGATTAAGGAATGGTTTAGTAAATTTTATAACAAATTAATTAGCATAATTGTCAATTTAAGACATTATGTGGAAAATTGGTAAATAAAGAAAACATATGTGTAAGGGCCGAGAGTTTAAGGCTTTTATGGACATTTATGTGTAATTTATTTTATAAGCCAATGTTTGTAATAAGGCCATGTACTTTAGGCCATTTTATTTATGCATTTATAAGCTTTTAATTAAGTTTAGGTGCTAAATATGCATTACCGCATATTATTTTGGGGTTATAGTGTAATTAAATTAAAATTTGGGGCTATAAGAGGATATAGCCGAAAATTGGAGATTTAAAGGAGTTATATAAAATTATAAGATTATATAAAGTTTTGGGGTTAAATGGTAATTTATGAAAGTTATGGGTGTAAACCGTAATATATAGAAATTAATGGTCAAGGAAATATTAAGATGGTCAACCTTGACCATATGGTAGGTTTTGACCAAATTAAATAAGTTAGATAACTTATTTAAGGTTTTATAACAAGTTATGAATTTAATTGTAACAATTTTATAACATATGTGGTGATATGTTATTACCGAAAATAAAGGGTGTAAAATGGTATTATAAACACCCATGGGCTATTAGGAATTTATTGAGTTGATTTTGGAATTAGAATGAACTATATATGTATAATATATAGTTATTATGTCATTATGACACTTTGAAATAAAAGATGTGGTGGAATGGTAATAACCAATTATATATGGGTTAGTAAGGGTAATTATAACCCTTTGATGAAATTTGGTGACTTTTAGAATTATATAAGAGTATTTAATGAGATATGTTAATATATGGTTTTAATGTATTATCAAACTATATGTTATAAATTGGGCCAAATGACAATTATAGAATAATATTGGGTCTGTTCGGAATTTACAAAAATATAACCATAGGTTATACCATTTTATAAGTTAAAATGTTATATTTTATGAGATATATGGTATAAATAATGGGGTGAATTTGTAAATAAAGGAGAGTATGGTATATGAAAAGAATATAGTTTTTATAAGGTGCCCATGCGGCAATAAAATAGTTTTGCATAAAAACTATATGTTATAAATTAAAGGGAATAAAATATCATAATATATGATATTAGTACATGGCATAACATTACATAATGTTATGTGGTCAAAATAGAATTTAAATAAATTCAAGGGCTGTACCGAAATATTAAAGGTTGGAAAATGAATCCTAGACTAAGTCTATAATGTTATAAATGTTATAACAATTATTTGTTTAGATGGAATTAATAAAAGTAAGAATAATCACATTAAGTAATGTGACAAACTATAAATAAATAGGATTCATAAACCAAGGAATTTGTTAATTAAACCTTGGGAGTTGTTAAGATACAACATAAAATGTTACATAATATTAGGATAATAATCTTAATATAGTTGTACAATATAGTACAACTAAAGGGAAAAGGCATCTAGTAAAAAATGATAAAAATGTAACAATAATACAAGAATTTATAACTCATGGAATTACCTTGTGGTAAATATATATACACATACCAGAAAAATGTATATAAGTATGAATATATACTGTGGTTAGAAACCATGTATTAAAATGGGTGGTGGAAAAACAAACCTTAGGAAAAATAAATACTAAGGTGAGATGTATAATAAATGATTAAGATTATACATGCAATATAGTGACAAGCTATACAATGTACAAATGTGTATTAAATTACATGTGGTAACAAACGTTTTAAGTTAAGTATATTAATATACTCGACGTAACCACGCATCCAATATGACGTTGTTCCAAATCCCGAGTTAAACCGAAAACCCGACAAACGTTATCAGTTAGTAACGGGGAATAAACCGGGATGGATTTGTAATGGTACGGGGTACCGTAGTGTGTTGTTAGTATGAGTTGCTGATGCATAGTGTGATGCATATTGATAGATTGTTAGAGACGACACGAGGAGCATCGGATCTAGCTGAATCATACTCCACCGTAATACAATCAGGGTGAACGGTATGTTATTTATGTGGCTTGATTGTCTCTGAGGATTTCCTCAGTTCAGACCTTGTGTGAAAATCTGTGATAAGATTGAATGTCTGCTTGTGCGAATTAATATGCCTGAGTTGTGTACTAATGCTGCTTGGTTATTACTGTTGTACGTTAACAGTACCGTTCGTATATATGAACATATTATTAAACGAACTAGCGGCAAAGATGCTATCTTATATGTGTAACATAAGGAACGTAAGTAAAACGTTGTAGCATCAGGATAATAAGATATATATATATTACCTGAGACTTATATACGGAGCATTGGCCTCTTTAACGCCGCTCTCGTATCTAACACCGGATCCCGAGTCGACATACTCTGGATTGGACTAACGACTTTAGTCTGCTGTGTTAGGAAAAATAATAAAACGATGCGATGGTATAGATAAGTTATCAAGAGGATGTGGCTCTTGCTGTGAACTGTGATCCATTAACGATACTAGGATACCGTGTGGTAACCGTACGTATCAGGATAAATTTCCAACGAACTACAGATTGTTCGTAGGACGGAGACTCTACCGCTGGAGTGGCTACTGCTGTGGGTGACCCACCATAAGAGATGGGTAACTTAGTGACAGGTCATTCTAACGAGACGTTGTCCTTAGACATGACTGAACAATTACGAACGACTATATTAACTCGTACATTAGGCGAACATTGTTTGGGCTTGCATGCCAAAGACGAGAGTTGATACTCGTTTATGATTCTCGTTGTTTCGCCTTGTTGTTCATTGGTTGTGCTTTGTGGTTATGTGTGGTATGTTGGTGGATTTGTTTGAACGAGCCATTGTGCTCATATTGTGTGTTGTGAACAGGTTGTGTCGAATCACCGTACTCATGTGTGGATTGTGGTTGGGTGTTTGGTCGAGTGAGTCGCTGAACTCAATTATGAATTATTAAGTGTTTGTAGGAATGGAGTCTCTGTACTCATATAAGCGCTGTAAACGCTTTCAGTGGTTTATTACGATGCGATGTGTGAAGCCGGGGGCTTGTTTGTTATTTGAGTTTACTGCAATATATATTGTTGCTTTACAGTTTTAACATTAAACTATTTGCATGGAAATGAATTGCATGTCCTCGACCAAATAACTGAATGGTCCGAGGATGCATGACAGTCAGGTAATAACATACTCAGCAGGGGCTGATTCCATACCACAAACTACCATTTTTGCAGGTATGCAACTTCCGGTGTCAGCAAAGAGAGTGACGCACTGGGTAGTTTAATTACAGTTATTTAAATATGCACTGTTGCATTTCGATACGAACTTAGAAACGTGTATAGGATTGGGATACTTAGAACGCTCACTGTGAATGTATCTTATATTGGTTTGGGAAAGTTAGATCTATCTCTTGTTGTCACTGCGAGAAATTGTTTCGTATTTAAGAGTATATCAGGAAGCACGTTATTACTCGTATAGGCGAGTAAGAACGGTGACACCAGTAGTTCAATTGTTGAGATTACCGCTGCGATTATATTGTTAAGTAAGATGTTTAGGTGCCAATTGGAGTAGGGGTGTTACACAAATACTCATAAACACTTAAACATCCATCCAATCCAAACAGTCATAGAATATTTCAAACAACATTTGTATATCGAACGTATCGAGTAATAACAATATAATGTACAATGTACAATCGCCGTAGCGTATACCATCCTTTTTTAAATTTAATTTAATTTGGCCTTCAAGGCCCCATCCATATGTACAATGTACATTCGCCGTAGCGTAGAGCTTCCATAGTTAATTTAATTTGGCCTTTAAGGCCCCTTCCATCCAAACCATGTTTAATTATTAATATCAGTTGGGCGTCATGTTAGGACAACCCGATAACCTCACCATGGACAGTAGTCCTCCCGTACACACAAAGGTGCTCATTTCGCCAGAGGTCCGGAGGCCCCTGACTATTCTCTTATGTCTCGTAAGACGTCCATATAAAGGCCGTAGCCACCTGACCCACGATCCAGTTTGGGCTCGTTGGGTATAACCTGGAGCGCAACCCAATCGGGTACCCCTTAGTGATCACAAATGCGCAACCAAGTAGTTCGTAAACTACCGGGATTCCTCACCTCAACTCATACCATCTCTCTCTCATAATGTTTAAGATCTGCTCTTAGTCTTATGGAGAATATAATCATTAGTTAGCTGCCCAATGGGTCTCACGCATACCTAAAAGTAATCTAGGTTATATTCATGTTCGAGATCCATGCTCTAGAGACCGACAATGTCGTGACTCGTCCCTAAGTGTTTTTCTTAGGTTACCATATACTTAATATTAATACTATGGTATTATATCAAGTAACCGTCATGTCATCACAATAACGTATATGTATGTTTATATAAGTCGATCTATAGTCGACGTAGTGTTAGTCCCGTAGGACGCTTATTTATTAGCCTAATTAATCACTATTTTTAATTACGGGGTATTTCATGTATCCACACATAACACACAAGTTTATATCAACCAAATCCGAGCCCAAGGAGCTTCCTTAGGACAACTCGGATCAGACCCCTTTACATACCGTTCACCAAGACCTAGGATGCGCAGTGTAGTCCACTAGCTCGTCAAGCGTCCTTGTCAGATGTAATCTAAATGGTAATAAAACTATAAGTCAGTCTCCATGAACTACATCCGGTATTTCCGAACAACAAGTAACCCCGACAGTTCATCCCTGTTTCCTACAGTTATATGTTACGGGTTTCTCTAAACCGGTCGGCTTTGTTACTAAAACTCGTATGTCAAAATATTTCAACTGTTAAGTTTAATGCATTATATTTCTCTTATCTTATTCATCATTAATATAGGTACATAACCTATAGTTGCATGTATGCATGCATTCTTATATTATATTGTATTATTTTCCATATAGTATTATTTTCCTACCATCCATTATAATACAATGTATTATATAATTCATTATCTTTAGCAAATAATATTTGCATCCAAAAACTCATAACTTATAGTTCGTAACTATCTTTCATGTAATAACCACCACCATTATATCATATGGTTTCCAACCATAACATATACTCATCCTTATACACATTATTCTTGTGTATGTATATTTTTACCACGTAGGTAAATTTCGTGAGTTTAATAAACTCTTATATTATACGTTGCATTTTATCATCTTATTTTAGATGATTATTCCCATTAGTTGTATTATATCATACAACTTATATTAAGATTATTATCCTAATATTATGTAACATTTTATGTTGTATATTTACAACTCCTAAGGTTTAAGCAATAAATACCTTAGTTATAAATCTCATTTATTTATAGTTTGTCACATTATTTAATGTGAATATCCTTACTTATATTAATTCCATCTAAACCATATAATTGTTATAACATTTATAACATTATAGACCTTAGTCTAAAATTCATTTTCCAACCTTTAATATTTCGGTACAGCCCTTGAATTTATTTAAATTCTATTTTGACCACATAACATTATGTAATGTTATTCCATATGCTAATATCATTTGATATGATATTTTTATTTCCTTTAACTTATAACCTATAGTTTTTATACAAAACTATTTTATATTGCCGCATAGGCATATATATTAAACCTTATTCTTTTCCATAAACCATAGTTTCCTTTATTTACAAAACCACCCCATTATTTATACCATGTTATATATTCCATTTAATATAACATTTCTAACTTATAAAAAGAGTATAACCTATGGTTAAATATCCATTTAAATTTCCGAACAGACCCTATGTCTATTCTAAATTATTTTTCAACCCACCAACTTTCTATAATTGCCATTTGGCCCAATTTATAACATATAGTTTAATAATTCATTAAAACTATATATTATTCACATATCTTATTAAATACCCTTATACAATTCTAAAAATCACCAAATTTCACCAAAGGGTTATAAATATCCTTATTAACCCATATATTTTCGGTATTTATAAATCCACCACCATATTTCTCCAAAGTGTCATAATGACATAATAACTATATATATACATATATGTTTATTTTAATTCCAAAATCAACCCAATAAATTCCTAAAAATTCCTAATAGCCCATGGGTGTTTATAATACCATTTTACACCCTTTATTTTCGGTAATAACATATATACCACATATGTTATAAAATTGTTACAATTAAATACATAACTTATTATAAAACCTTAAATAAGTTATCTAACTTATTTAATTTGGTCAAAACCTACCATATGGTCAAGGTTGACCACCTTAATATTTCCTTGACCACCAATTCCTTATAATTATGGTTTATAACCCATACTTTCCAGAAATTACCATTTAACCCCAAAACTTTATATAATCTTATAATTTTTATATAAATTTAAACTTCCAATTTTGGCTATATCCTTTTATAGCCCCCAATTTTAATTTATTTTCACCTAAGACCCCAATTCCTTGCGGTAATAATTATATATCACCTAAACTTAAATAAAAGCTTATAAATGCATAAATAAAATGGCCTAAAGTACATGGCCTTATTACAAACATTGGCTTATAAAATAAATTACACATAAATGTCCAAAAATACTTTAAACTTTCGGCCTCTCCCATAACTTTTCAATATTTACCAATTTTCCACATAATGTCTTAAATTTGACAATTATGTTAATTAATTAGTTAGATAAATTTATTAAACCATTCCTTAATCACCTAAGGTCAAAATAAGACCTTATTAACCATGTTCACTCACGGCATATACATATACATATGTATAATTACATATTAATATACCAAGTGAAGGTTTAAGTGATTTATACCTTGTTTTTGCCTAGTTTAGGCCTTGTTTGATTTCGGCCAGCTTAGGATTATTTTTCCAAAGCTTCTTTTACATGTTTTCAAACAGCAAATAAGACATAGTTAGTCTCCAAGCAAGATCTAACCATAAGAAGTGTTTTAATGTATATTTCAAGGTAAGATTTACCTCGGACAACAGGCAAGAACAAGTACCCTTCGGCCTGTTTTTAACAGAAAGTAAGAGCATCAAAAGAGCTACTAAAACAGGCTTAAAACCGTATAACTTAGATTCGAAGATGGCTAATTTTTACCTTGTTTAAAATGCCAAAAATGTGTTTTTGGCTTGGATCTGGCTATACCTTGAAGCTCTTGATAGATCCACTGAATAGTATGTATAATTATAAGGCTAGAAGAACAGGTTTTACAACCGGATCTAAAGAGAATCAAAAGATAAGTGCTTAAAAGCACATTTTTGTACCTTAAGAACCATTGGGTTTCTCCACCTTCTTCCCTTGTTATGGCCGAGATTTGCCTTCATTTAACCTCAAAAACAACCTAGATCCATGGATGGAGTGGTTGATACTTAGATCCACCGAAAGAGGAAAGATTCGTGAAGAAATTGAACATAAAATGACTATTAAGCTTCCTAGGTAGCAAGGTATTCTCTCTATGTTCTTGGAGAGTTAATCCACGGTTTGGAGAAGCCAAAGGGAGGATGAGGAGGCCTTGTCTCGGCTGGAAAGCAAGGCAAATGAGAGATTAGGTCAAATTTGCCTTAAAACCCTTTTTTTGCTTTGTTTATTGTCTTTGGTGTTTGATGACTCACCAAGTCTGATTGGCATCGATTATTGGAGGGGAAAGGAGCCTCTCACATGTTTTTTGGAAGGCTGAATCAATCAAGGAGTCAAAAGGTGAGGTATATAGACTATAATAAGCTAAAGGTAAAAGTAGTCCCTTAAATCATGGAAAGGTGTTGGAGCTTGTCTCTTGAGCTTGCAAGTGGCGAATTCAAACTCCCCCAGCCTGTGACTGTCGATCTCATGTGGTCCAAGGGGTCAAACTTTGACCTCTTGACCATCAATGTTGACTCAAAGGGACCCCCTTTTAGGGTTTTATTAATATTTTAATATTAAATTTGTAAAAAAATTGTAAATTTCTGGAATTAAATTCCTAATATGTTATAATATGATATATTAGCATATTTATAGGTAATTATAACCTTTAAGCCCATTTAAAAGCCAATTTAGAAGGTAATTTCACAAAAACGTGCTTTAAGGAGTTTTAGTGCACGTTTTTGTCGCAAGGTGTTTGAGCTTGGTTTTCTTTGAGAACAGTTTGTTGTGTTCCTTACATGATGTTTTGATCATGGTATCCAATTTTATATCATTTAGAGGTCATTAGACCTTTAAGGTATTCTTAGAGCACATTTTTGCTCTACTTGACCTTGAAGATGAAAATGCTTGTTCTTTGTGTTGGAGTGTTGTCCAACAATTGTAATATGTTTAGTAATGTGTTAATATGCTTAGGACAAATTTTTAGGTCCTAAGTAGTTCATTTGGGTATTTTTTACCCTAAACAGTCAAAGGGTGCAATATGTTGCTTTGTGTTGACCACTGTTGTCCTCAGTTGACTTTTAAGGCATGTTTAGGCCTTAATCAATGTGATTAGATGTTTAATCCATGTTTTATTAGTTTGGGGTATTTCACCCAAGCCAATTAAACTAATACATTAAAAGATTTTTTTGAAATACATTAAAGAGTTATGTTAGCTCAATTAATGAAACAAAAAAATTTTGCAATGAATGTTACAAAACCCAATATCAAATAATGTATACGTGGACACACATTGTTTATTACTCCTTTACTTTTGTAAGTCAATCTAAATCAGATTCATACTATATTTTTGTTCTAAAACTTATATACTTAAACGACTAAAATTTTGTCACCCATACTCTTAGCCTTTAACTACCCCATTATTGAGTACCATCTTTACAACATTACCCTCTTATAAATTTATACCCATTGATTATACTTATGATACCTAACTAACAAGTTACTAACTCCATTTATCAGATTAATTTAACCGATTGTTTTTCCTTTAAATTCCCTGCACTTCATTTAATAATTAATGATGAACTTTTTAACTCACTAATTTACTTGATTTATAGTCTCACATCAGCTTAGGTCTTAACCACCAAATTACGTGTTAATCTGTTTTGTCTAACTAATCTACCTCCAATTAACAACTTATGTAGATACCCCCCTCTTCTTTTCCTATGTATACTGATTTACCAAAAACAATCCTTAGTTACCGAAACCATCAGCACACTTAACCCACTTTTTTCACATTTAACACTAAACCAAAATTACCATTACGCACACGCATTTAATACGCTCAAACTTGAGCCACCAATTATACCAGGTTAGTCCAGAATATATTAAATTTGGTTAGTCACACATGCACTATAAACCCTAAAAAATTTAGATTAATAGGTTTAGGGTTTATGACTCATTTCCTTAAAAATAATCGGCTGTCATCATATACTAATCCTAAAATCATTAGTCAACTAAGATTAAACTTATTTTTTCCAGTCAACCCTAACCATTCTCCAATGTACATAACTGCATGACAAACAAAATATGATAGTTAAACGATATTTCAGAAATTTAAATTCGAAATGACAGAAGAAAATACAGATTTTTCACCACACCAAGAACTAAAACCGATTTGGTTTTGGCTAGGTTCCGATTTCAGTTTTGGTAAATTATCAACCTTTTGGCATTTTCAGCATGTACTAGAACACCCCTATCTCCAAATTGTCAACAGCGGAATTGATGATATTTCTCTCCATAGGTGTTACGGCCGTTACACACCTTGATGCACCACACCCGCTGTACACCTAGACGCACAACAAGGCTACCAACTAATAGGAACACTGTGTATGATTATTAATACAAATACACAAATCCTTATTAAAGACCATTCAATCTTGTCCCACAACTGGGAGCAAAATACACTTATTGTTTAAGGTATAACAGAAAGTGTGAGCCTCGATTTTTGAATACTATCCTATGTTGATTCGGGTTGAATACTCTTTGCAACAAACATGCCTTAGAGACTCTACTCCGTGAGGTTAAAATTTTGGGTATAACATAATGTCAAAACAACCCCAAACTGCCCAACTCCGCTCTTCGGCTGAGTATCTTCGCTTAGATGCCTGTAAACATATTGTTGAAGGGGTCAGCCCAACTCTGATTATGATATCATGCAACCCTCAAACACCTTCGGGCCATATATTCAGTAAATAAACTTAAAAAACAACCAACCAACTATATTGATAACATAGCATAATCATCATTTGAGTGATAATTAAGCTTAGGCGTGTTTTAAGCTTTCATTTAATATGTTCCATTCTTTATGGAATTTATAAGCTTTATTGTTATCCCATAACATACCTTGAGTATTTATATCTTTATTTCCTGAATCTCAAGTTTTATCTTCCACAACCCTGATGTGTCACCATGTTTGAAGATGACATGTCCCACAATTAAACTTTTATCCCCTGGTAGGGACCTACGGCAGTAGCCGACACCAGACGGGGTGGCCCGACCAACGATCAATGAACTCGTTAGATTTCCCAATGAGCGGACCGAATAGTGTCATCCACTTGTGTACACAATGCGGGACCTAGTATTCTAGCTTGGATTTCTCTCTAAAGAAAAGTAGTTTTCTCACCATTTATTAATGATTACAGCCACTTTTACCTAAAGAATGTACTTAGGTAATATTATTTAATGGATATGTGATTCAATATTGTATTTTCAATGAATATTTGATCGAATTTCCACTTACCATTTATTAAGACTTTTCACCTAATTACTTAAGAAATGTCCTTACGTTGTTACATAATAGATAATGAATTTCAATATCTTGCCTAGCTTTTGTGGTATATCATACTCCTTAAATTTATTTATATTTTACATGTGTACATATCGTGGTTGTTCATTTTGAGTAAGTCAATACACACGCATTCAATAAATAAGCACATAAATCATAATCAACATACACTACCAATTACATGAATTATTATTATTGTGAGCATGCATATCTTCTTGTCACACAATACAAGCAAACACAGAAATCCAAGGCAAACCCTCGAGGAATTCTGACAACATACTACCATACCTTATACCCATGGTTCCAACAACTGTCCTACTCCATGCAATCGGCTTTCCCAGTTCCTAGATTTGAAAGGAGATACAAACTATTCATTTTCCATTACTCTTGGTTCAAGGTATTTATTCTTTTTAATTGCATGTTTCACCAAATTGAAATTAAGAGTCCATTTCCCATTTTTTTCCTAAATTTTCTTCTTGTTAAATATATCTATCTTGTAAACTATTTTAGCCTAACCTTATGGCCTCTATTAATTATTTTCCATTCCTTTTGTTAGAATTTAGATTTGGGTACCTACCTTTTAAGTGCAGCGAAATTGTCTAGATCGTTCTTTTGCTTGTTGTCAACCGAATCGTCCTTCCCTTGATATCAATTAATGAGTCTTCACGACTACCAGGTGGAGGAAGCCACAACAGCACTCTCCACGATGTCCACGACCTAAGAATCCTAACATGGCCCTCTCTCTGTATTGTGTGGGAATAGGATTTCTATCACGTCTATTAGGAAACTGATTCTTGTCCCTCAATATATAGTAATATAAGGAATATAAGAATAACAAATATTCTTATCTATAATTATTTGACATTGGTTGAAATCAATATTTAACAAATAAATATTGTCTTTTATTTGTTACTAAAATAAAATAACCAACATCTCCCCCTCAACCTACGGTCAAATACTCGAGAGCTTTCATGTTTCATACAAACAAATAGGCCGTGCGAACTGGCAACACATCTACAATGCTGATAACTTCAATCCAAACCTCACCGGCCAGAATGAAGCATTCGGACAAAAGTTGCCTACACCTTAAGTCCAATTTGTGCTCGAATCCCAACCCACCTAGATCCTTCAACATATAGATGAGCAGGATAATGTGACCAAACACTATAACTACTAAAATTACAGGCGCCAGTAATTGTCACTTCAGTATGAACTACTCTTGTAAACTTCTTCTTTTACTTTGGTGTCGTATCCTAATGGTAATAACTGTTTTCCCATAAGATTCACTAAAACCGTAAAAGTCATTGAATCCTGGTAAGTCTTCAAAAGTAGCAGCATCATTACCACTATTACAACCCAAGTCAAAAGGTCAAAAGGTGCAAAATAAAAAATATTGACTCACACAGCGAATGAGCAAGGATTAATTCATATGTTTCAATAAGGTCGCTAGCACATATTGTATGATAGTAAGTGTGGGGAGTTCTCTTACATAGAGGATGTCATCTTCCACTCACACGAGTCTAAAGGGCTCACATTGACACCTCTCACTCAGCTGAAAAAGAAAACTTACATGAGCACAGGAACCATTATCAAATATCCCATGTGGGTTAACCAATAACCCTTTTAATATAGACTACAAAGGTCTTCCACTAACCTTGTGTCCCTTAGACAAAGTTAGTCATTGCTTCAAGATAACATATATCCAATGAAGCTGGCTACTTGTGTGAGAAAGTATGCCTTATAGTTCATTGATATCAATACATAACATGTTATTTTGACAAACAAAATTTCAAAGAGAATAAACATTATTATTAGAAGTCAAACAAATTAGCATTCTAAAAACCCTTTCTAAGTCCTAAAGCTCTAAGGGGGGTTTGTTTCAAGCGGGGAAAACAGAATGGAATCAAGAAAAAGAATGAAGAGGAGTGAAAAATAATTCCCTTTGATTTTCCTGTTTATTTGTTTGAGCGGGGAAAATGAAATAAATAACCAGTTAACGGCTGCTGGTCAATGGTCAACGGCTGCTGACTGTCAGTCAATGGTTATTAATTGTCAGTTAACAGTCACGGGTCATCGACTAATGGTCATTAGTCATCGGTCAATGGTCATATATCGATGGTCAAAGTGTACTGGGGAAAGGAATCTCATTCCTTAGTAGGGGCGAAGAATCAAGTTAAAGGGTTTTGCGTTAATCCCATTCTCTTTCCCTTTCCTAAAAATAGGAAAAACTGGCTAAACAAACAACAGGAAACAGAATCATTCCAATTTTCATTCGTGATTACCCCAAAACAAACACCTCATAACATGATTCTGGTAGGGTTTAACAACAATAGGCTTTGTTAGCGAAGCAGCTACCGTATCATTAGTAGATACATGTTGTAAGGAAATCTTCCCTTTCTCATAGACATCTTTCACATAGTGATATCTAATTTGCATGTGTTTGGTCTTTCGGTAATACTTGGGATCTTTCACATAAGCTAGTACAACCATAATATCACTTAGAAGGAGTACTGGCCTATTTGCACTTTTGATGACTCCCAAATGTTTCATAAATCTACGCAACCAAACAGCCACTTGAGCAGCTTGTGACGAAACTACTATTCAGCCTCCATGGAAAGCACCACACATGATTGCTTTTTACTGCACCATGGGATAGCTTCGCCATTATGTAAATATGCATATCCAGAAGTGAACTTACGCTCATTCAACATCAGTGTATCCAACAAGGTTCAAGTTACCTTCACCATAACATAACACATAGTTTGTTGTGCCCTTGAGAATGAAAAATTCTCTTGACAACTTTCCAGTGTTCGAGACCTGGATTTGTTTGGAAACAACTAACAAGTCCAACTGCATAGCAAATATCCGGCCTGGTGCACATCATGCATACATCAAACTATCAACGTCCGTGGAATTTGGTAATTCTTTATATAGTTTTTTCTTTTTTTGAGCTAGGTCCCATATCCGCACTAAGCTTAGCACCTTTCATAATAGGAGTTTCATTGGGTTTACAATCACTAAGATTATCTTTTCAAAATATTATTAAGATAGTTCTCTTGAGACAAACCCAAGATCTTTTTTTTCCTATTTCTTAACATTTTGGCTCCCAGTATGTAACTGGCTGCACCCATATCCTTCATGTCAAACTTGGATGTCAAACTGACTTTCACTATGGAAGTAGATCCAATTTCGCTGGCTATGAGGATGTCATCTACATACAAATTTATAATAACAAATCCTTTTTGTGTATGACTTATATACACACAATGGTCTTCATTTATAATGGAAAACTTGTCCTCGACCATTGCCTCATGGAATCTAATATTCCATTGTCTGGATGGCTGCTTAAGACCATAAATGGATAGACGACATACCTTCTTCTCTTGACTCATGACCTCAAACCCGTGAGGTTGATCCATATATATCTATTGTCATTGAGGGAAACAGTCTTTACATCCATCTGATGTAATTCTAAGTCCAAACGAGCAACAATAGCCAGAATGAGTCGGATGGACCTAAATCTCACAACAGGTGAGAACGTCTCATCATAATCGACTCCTCCCTTTTGAGTATAGCCTTCGGCTACTAGCCTGCCTTTATACCTTTCAATTGATCCATCTGCACCTCTTTTGACTTTAAGAACTCATATGTTCCCAATAGTTCTTTTACAAGGCGGAAGATCATCCAAGTCCCAAACTTGATTATTGTGCATGGACGCTAACTCTTCTACCATTGCTTTCATCCATTTAGATGCCTTAGGACCTGAGATGGCGTCTATAAAAGTCTTAGACTCCTCATCATCCATCACAATGGTTAAGAAGGATTCATAATGAATTCCTTCTGGAGCGACCATGTTTGCCTCATAGTCAATTTGAAAGCGTCTTTTGGAAACTAGACCCCTTTGGCTCCTCCTAGGCTCATGTAAATTATGTTCTTCCTTCTAAACTTAGAGGATTCAAAGATCATCTTCAACAACCATATAATTTTGATTACTTAAATCAGGTTGTTAATCAGGATCATCTAGTTCATTGAACTCTTGATCCCTGGTTGCTCTAGAAATTGATGGATAATCATTTCCAAGAATGTGGCATCACGAGAATCAATGTCAGTTCTTCTCCCACTTTCATCTTCACCTAAGAAGACGTACCCTTTGGAATTCTCACAGTATCATACAAAGATACATTTCTTTCCCTTTGGGCCTAATTTTCTGAACTTATGAAAGGGTAGGGTGATGTAGGCAGGACATCCCCATGGGGCGCAAATTTTTAAATCTGGTTGTCTCCCAGTCCATAGTTCGTATGGTGTTTTAGAAGCTGCTTTTGTAGGAACCTTGTTCAAAACATAGGTTGTTGTTAACAAGGCATCTCCCTAATACGAAATCGGTCGATTCGCTTGTGCCATCATGGATCAAACCATATCCAATAAGGTCATATTTCTTCTTTCAGCCACACCATTTTGTTGTGGGGTGTGAGGAATAGTTAACTGTCTTACTATTTCTTTCTCTTCACATAGTTCTTTGAATTGATCAGAGAGGTACTCTCTACCTCGATCTGTTCTCAAGCACTTAACAATAATTTAATTCTTAACCTTCCTTTTGAAATTCCAGAATTTTCCTTAAATGGACAAGACCCAGCTTTTGCCATTTTAGGCAAACGTGCTTTAATCCTTTAAATCTTCAAACTTAACCCAAACTTGGATTTTCTTTTCAAATATCTTCTCCGTCATTAAAATAGCTCAAAGCTTAACAAACAAGTAAGTGGGCAGAAACACAAACAAACCTTAAATCAGAAGCCGGAAATAGTTAAATCATTCTGAAGTTTAAGCAAAGTGTGTATAAGATCAAAGGAGTTAAAAAATTTGATTCCTAACCTATTTTGCCTTCGAGAATTAGGAGTGTTCCTTCACGTCTGGATTCCTCGGAAGCTTCGTTGGCGGCAGACCCAAAATGACTTCAACCCGAGCTCTGACCCCTTATTATTAACTATGTTCTTCACATTTTTTTGTTGGTTTTATGTGTTTTTGAGGTTTTGATTGGTGGTGGAAGTTGAGAAACTTGTTTTTTGGTGAATTTCGGTAGAGTTTCGGTATAGATTTGGGGCTCGGGAGTGCAAAAATGTGGGAAGTCCGAAGTAGGTTGTAACACCCTATCTCCAAATATTGTGATCGTCGCCCTAAGTCCATCTCGTTCATTAACAATGCAGCGGAAAAGTTCTACTAAATTGGTGTTACCGCCGTTAGTCACCCACGTGACTAACTAGGCCTATTTTCTTACAAGTCACAGTCTGACTAACTGGATAATTACTCGAGCATCTATACAATACAATCCATAAACCATAAATTATACCGGGTATCTCATATCTTAATACATCATACTAACATCTCATCAATTTACTAAACGAGTGTACATGCACAACTCGTGCAACAAATGTAAAAGCAACCTGAAGTACTCTACCCGCTCCTACTCTCAGGTTGAGTCCTCGTCTGGTACCTACCTGCAAAGTTTGAATCACAGGCCTCAAGGGGCTCAGCACATTGCTGGTACAGAAAACGTGTAGCCCACAAGCTAACAGGGCTACACACGACTACTTTGTCGTATACATGCAGTTGATTATTCATACATATAATAAGAAGAAGTACGATAACAAACAACACACCCATGT
The DNA here is from genome assembly GCA_023374045.1 of Limonium bicolor. Lineage (NCBI taxonomy): Eukaryota > Viridiplantae > Streptophyta > Magnoliopsida > Caryophyllales > Plumbaginaceae > Limonium > Limonium bicolor. Next base: position 62,121,902 of record CM041781.1, read on the forward strand.
GCAACATTCACAGCTCCAATAAATCGAACGTCATAATGGACGCCCATTAATGAGTAAGTTAGATTCCTAACTCCTGAGGCCTGAGAATTGTTTAGTTCTCGTGTTTGACCATACCTTATAAGTGTCAACCGTTCTCTTAAAAGAACTGGTTGTTCTCTAACTGAATTGTTTATTCTTGTCGGGTCAAGGTAACCCTAGCCAATGAGTTATTAGCTCCATTGGGTTAATAAACATTAATTCTTAAGTTATGAGGGATGTAGGCTTGACCCTCCCGCGCCTCCTGAATTTGCCTCCCACCTCGAACTGTTCACTCGAGATGGTCGGGTCTGTTTGTCGACCCTAGGCGACAAGTCGTAGACGAGCCATATGCGGAAGACGGATCTGATACAGATGCCGACCTCCTAACCTAAACATGCATGACCGGAGTCAGTCCCGGATTCCTCTCCCCCCAAGTTCCAGTTAGTTGAAGTCTCATTGACAATTTGTTAGTTAAACCTCTATCGGTATTAACCAACTAACAACAAGGAGTATTTATAACCTTATACAATTGTTACTAAACATAGTTAATGAACAAACTCTAAATCAAGTCGTGTTAGTGTGCAATGGACACACAATAATAATACAGTAGATCGGTTTCATGCTTAATCTTGTTTGGTCGTATCACAATAACACATAGCACACAAACCGAGGTAGACCCCGTTAGCAAGCAAGCTACAAGAATCCCATACCGTACATCGGAGATTGGCTAGCTCTTAATACCACGTTCGCCTAATCCACCGAATGCCTCCGACTATCTAGATCTGTAACCAGAACTAGTATTAGTATCCTGTGTCTTAGAACTAACTTGGTTCTCTTTTCAACTTAAATCTTTTTCTAGGTTAACCCGGGTATAATAGTATACCGTTAAACGGGTTCGTTCATTTAGGAGCGTTTTCAAACTCAATTCTAATTCATTAACATACTAACGTCGTTAGCAACTTTAGACTTATACGGACCTTGTGTTAGGTTTTCGTATTTTTCACTATTCATCTGTATTTCACTATTCATTTATACGGTCTCGTATTCTACTATTCATTTATATGGCCTCGTATTTCACTATTCACATATACGCCTCGTATTTTACTGTTCATGTATACGTTTTTCCTATTCATGTATACGGATACTATTCACGTATACGAGTACTATCCATGTATACAGGTACTATTCACATATACAAGTACTATTCATGTATACCAACATTTTTCGTATACGTATTTATATCTTTTTCCCAATATAACTTGTATTTTCTTTAAAATACTGTAAGTATTGATTTCTCTTGTACTTATTAAATTACGGGTATACCGCTCGTATACCTTAAGTTATATACGGGTCTCGTTTAATCCCGTCTTATCTCTGTTTCTTTTACAACTTGTTTCTAAATTCTTTATTTAATTTCCTTAACCTTCTAAACACATAAAAATGTGTTATTTACATTTCTTACCCATAGTTTTCTTTTAGTTTCTATTTTACCCATAATAAGTCCTAAACTTGTTATTTTTATTTCTAATTTCTTCCAAAGTCTTTCTTAATTAATTTCTTCTATACTTTTGGTCAATTACCAAAACATACCCAAGTTTGACCAGCCTTTTATGGTCAAACCCCCCTAACTTTCCAAAATTTACAATATTACCCCTAAAGTTAATTTATCTTAACTTTTTATTCCTTAAACATTTTATTACCTAATCTTTTGCTATAATTTTTATTCTAACTCATCTAAATATTTTATAAACTGTCATTGACCATGTTTGACCACGTTTGACCATGTTTGACCAGTAAAATTACCATTTTACCCTTGTGGTTTATTCTTCATTTAATAACCAATTTAACTCCAACTAATTTCTAATTTTCGTAATTAATTTACCTACAGATTTTTGAACATCAAGAATCATTTTAAACATCTCTGAATCACCAGATTTAATTATCTAATGTTATAGTATATATATACCATCCTTTATTAACTTTTAAATATACCAAAAACCTTATAAATTCCTTATAACACTTATTTAACTCTTTATAAATTGTAAACTTAATTCTACAATTATTTTCTCATCATCTAAACTCTCAAAAATTCCATATTGACCCCATTAATTTTCAGTATTCACCTTTAGGTACCAAAACTTCTTAAATTTTACATATTGCTCTTAATTACTCTAATTCCTTTAATTTAACTAAGTTAGATAATTTTTCTAACTCATTAATAAGCCCTTAATTTTCGGCCATATTGAAATTCACTGTATATGAATTTTTCTTGTATATTATGATAGTTTATATTGAAGCTTATATCATAAGGAGTATAAATCTAATTTTAGATTTACAAAATATTAACATTTAATGTGTCAAAAATTAAATCTAACACACTTATAATTTTGGCAATAATAAAAAAGATGAACAATATGTTAGATCATATATAGATCAACAATTAGAACCTTGAAATAGGTAGTTGTAGGATTTACCTTGTATATTGACCATTAGCTTAGTATTTAAGCTTGATTTCCTTAGAAATTTTGACAGCAATTTGCTAGAGAAATTGGCTCCAAAATCATAGAATAAGATTAAGAATAAGGAGGGTTAGTAACCCTAGGCACTCAGCCTTGATGAAAATCAAAGAACAAAGAGTTTCCAAGAAGGCAATGTGTTACCTCGAGAATCAAAGGCACTTCTTCATGGTTTTTCCTGAGAATCTGGGGGCTCATGAGCTATGGCTGTAAAGCTCTTTGAAAGAGGATTCCAACGAGATAACAAGCTTGCTATTTGGAGTTAGGACGAAAACGTTATGATTTCTACAATACAAGGTGTTCTTTAAGGTTCTAATCTAAGAACAATGAAGTTTTTGTGATGTTTCTTCAAAGAGAGGAGGAGCTACGAGTTTGGGAGCTCTCATAATGACAGGTAAGTGTCTGATTAAGGAATTACTCTGGGGACAAGGTGATATGGCATTCAAGGAAAGTCATGGTAGGTAAAAAGTAAGCAAGATTGAATTTTAACACCTTTATGACTCATGCCCATGTCGGCCAGCCTAGGTCAATGTTTGACCAGAATTTTTTTGTTTCTTCCTTGCATTTATGTAACATTATATGTATTAATCTCGTTCATAAGGACTTATACCATGTGTTAGGTATGTTACATAGCCAAAAATGCCTTAAAACACCATTTTATGTGCTTCCGGGTTCACATTGATTATGCAATTTGTTTTGGCTAGTTTAAATGTGTCCTTAATATATTTACAACCTTTAGAAACTTTTTTCATGAAATATCATGTTGCTCATTCCAATTTAAACCAAGTCGTTTAGTGGTTTCTCCTTGACTTTCGTTAGTTTAGTACCTGTGTTACTGTGGACTTTGTATACTTAATTTGTGTGTATACGCAATGGCTCCTATGACCATTTAATTGTTGTTCCCTTATTTCTTTATGGTATTTAGGCTCATTAGCCTTTTCGTTCCATGTATACATGCTTAAAGCATATTTTTCTTTAAAGCATATTTTTGTGCTCTAAGGTGCGTTTTCGGTTTAAACGCTAATTCCGCTTAATGCGTATTACTAATCTTAGAGGTATTTCACATTTGAAATCTCTTGGGAACTTATTGGTAGTTCCCTAATTTATTTGTGCTCTTTAAAACACCTTTTTGCTCTAATTGTTCCTAAAGCATGTTTTGGTGTAAATTGTTGTTTAACACTTCTTCTAATGTTTCTAAGGCACGTTCTAGCCTTAGTATATCCTAATTAGATAGTTCATTAATATATTAAGGTTTGGGGTATTTCATAGGTTGACGGTTGTGTTTTCTGACTTCTTAGGGTTCGTGGCTCTATCCTAAGTCAATAGTAAAGATCTCTTATATAGACATCGAATGAGTTAAGAGTAATCTCAGAAAAGGAGCCAAGTTTACCGGGATTTGGTCGGGTAACTTCTGAAAGGAATCTAACCATGAGATTTTGCGAGCATGTAAAGGAGAGTATTTTTTATCTTTCCAATGAAAAATTAAAATTTTTTGGTTAAAGGAATATTTTTAAATAAATTTTTCATCAGATCTGTTCAGAAATTAATAAGAAATTATCAAGAATTTGAAAATTCTAAATTTTAAAGCCATTATGCTCTAAATGTCATCCTTTATCAAGTGTTAAAGTTTCAAGACATTTCGAGTTGATTTGTGCCATTTTCAGAAGAGAGCGAAAATTACGAGATGATTTGTATTTTCCTTTTATTTTGGGCTTTGGGCTTCAGCTAAAACTTGTTGGGCTTTTGACCGTGGATGGACCTAATGACCAGATTGCAAGATTTTATTTATTGAATGAAAGCCTTTTCTATTGATTTTTTGAGAATTTAGGAGTTTATATTATAAAAAGTTAGCTTATAATATGTCTTAAATGCTAATTCTTCAGAATAAAATTTTTATGAAAATTACAAAAATGCCCTTTATGATGATTGAACTGTCACAATCGTTCTATGATGTGTGGATTAATCATATAAGGATAATAGAACTGAAAATGTCCTAATCAACTCAATATTCTGTGTCTTTTGACCATTTTACCCATTGTGGCATTCGTGTATAGAGGGACCTTTTCCAATGATCAAAATTTTAGGTATAATAGTACCCAATGCTTACCATCACACCTTCTTGATCACAAGAGATTAAAAATTCACTTACATAATTGGTTAGTTGCATAAACAATCTAATTCACACATTCTTTTAGGCACACACAAGGTTAGACTTTGGTTTAACTTATAGTTGTTCAAGCTTGGGTTGAAGCTCCTCGTCATCTTCAATGCTCATAGCCTTCACTAGCGTCTAAATCAATGTAAAAACACACATATAATTATTACTAGTCAATTTAAAAACTTTAACACCATTCACACTATCCTCACATCACATATCTACACCTAGTAGCTCATAGACTACTCCTAAAGTATTACCAATCATTCCTCCTTGTTAAAAACCACCATTAACACAAATGTCGGTGCTAAAAGGGTTGTATATGTAAAAATATCCCACACTTTTTTTGATAAGTGGCTGAAGGATCAGCAAAAGTGATACTAAAGGTCTAAAATGAATATTTCTCGCTATGCGGTAGTGGATAGGTTTTGAACCCAGGACCTTTGGTTCTAGGATGCCACCCTACTGCCGACCAAGCCACAGGAGCTTGGCAAATCTCCCACACTTTTTAGCAATTCGAACTCAATAATGGTCAAAATCTAAATACAACATATGATAGATCAAAATCATGGTTTTGCAAAGTTGATGCTTTTACAAAGGGTTGAGGCAAGAATGAAAGATTAAGTAGCTTAAATCAAAGGCTCAAACTTAATTACTTAATGATGCAGCATGCTTTTTTTCTGTTTGAGACAACTGCTAGTTGGATGTCTATTTGTTCTACACACTAAACATTTTCTCAAAGTCAACCTTTGTTGTCTTGGCTTTTCTTCTTCCGACAATTAGGATGCATATACAAAAAAATTCACCCTCCACACAGAAATCTGAAATGAATAGTAACAATGAAGATTTTCTCTTCTTACCACTTAAAATGCATGCTTCAAAGGAGGAAAAAAGGTTAAAAACACCTTAGAGCACCACACTAGCCTTCGTTAGCATCAAGATTGAGAAAAAGCAAGAGACTCACACCCAAACCCTTGGTGTATGGGCCAGGCCAAAAATGGAGGGGATGAAAAAAAACACTTGTGTTTGGTGAAAATAGAAGGATGAGAAAGACTAAGAAGAGAGAGAGGTCATCTTTCTACTCAATAACTCTTCTTTTAGCTTAAGTGGCATATGAAAGGCACATGATTCATACTCTTTCATTTCCCTGATGAAAAACAAGTCCCCAAAATTGTAAATAATATAATTTAAAACCTCATTTGCAAACCACATGGTTACTTTACCACATTTCCATGAAAACTAGTTTTTACCGCTTAAAATATCATGTGCTGAAAACATGACTTTTCTCTTGAAATGGTTTTCCATTTTGTTTAAATCCTTCGTAACTACATAATCAAATCCACAATAAAAGGCTTTGGTATTTTTGGGGTATTTCATATACCTAGTGTAAATCCCACTTGGAATCGAAACCTCTATTAGATAATTGTTTACTTTTAGGCGTTTTCTCAAAATCAATCTTTAGACAGTCTTGGCTTCTCCGCTTCCAACAATTAGGAAGCACATACCAAAAATTCACCCTATATAATGTGTAGAACAAAAAGACATCCAACTAGTGTTGTCTTAGATAGTAGAACAATGTGTGATGGGTAGACCTTGCAATTCGGGTCGCTCGGTTCGGGTTAGTTTAAGATTATTTGATATTCAGTCCGGGTTTAGTTTAGATCGGGTGAGTTTAGTTTTTCAGTTATTTTCGGGTTTGTGATATTTCGGGTCATGTTCGAATCTGTTAAGGTAATCTGAGTTTGGATGGGATTCGATTGAAGTAACAAATCATGTTAAATTGTGTATTATATGTGTTAGGTCATATTGGGAATTCACGTGACTTCAGTTCAGATGACTGTGGTTCGGTTAACTTCAATCTAGGTAGCTTTCAATTGGACAAATTTTACCGTTTAGTTTAGTTCAGGTCATTTTTTAAAAAACAAATATGTCATTGGGTCAAATTTCAAGTTTGAATGTTTTGAGTTAAGTTACTTTTGCAAGGTCTAGTGTTGGGTCATAAATTACCTAAGTTTTGACTTACTATATTACTGTGTACATAGATTGTAACACCCTGATTTTTCTACCATTTATATCTTATATTTATTAACAAGTTCGCAACGGAAATAATTAAACTTCTATCGGGGTATTACCGCCACACTTACTGAATGTAAGTGCCAAGGCTATAGACTCATCTTCCAGTAACAAACTTCCAGAAGATCTTTCAAGTTCCCTACAGCCCTTCCGGAAACAACCTTCTGGAAGGCTCATAGACTTAGCCAAATTATTTACATGATACAACTTAGAACTCTAATCTAGGTCATCGCGCCCTTCCCCAAGTCCCATTTCCTCAACTTCATCCTGCAACCATAAATCCAAACAAACACAGAAAGGGGTTGCACAAATCAAATAAACTAAGTAAGTTATTGTTTCATCCTGTAAAATTCAATTTGTTTGGAATAGTTTTGCATGATATACACACAACAATAACAACGAATCTTCTAACATCACTCACGATCAATTAAACTCATATAACAATTTGTTAGGAAACTGATTATCAAACAATCATGCTGTTGGGCAAAATAGTAGTTAAACTATCTTGCTAACTATGAGCAGTGAACCCAATCATTGTAGTACAACAAGGTCGTATCCACAGGGACTTCGTAACTATCTAGCTAATTATATGGTTAGTAAATTTGCAAGAGAATATATAAAAAAGTACATAAACGGTAAATTGAGGGTTTAGCCAGTGGCAATCTTGGTGTTGTTGGGTTGGACAGATAAAAACAATTAAAATGCCTAAATAAAACGGTTGTGTATCGAATGGATGGAAAATGTGCTAAGGAAGGTGGAATCGCCCAAATATATTTTAGACTTTAATTATAATCCTAATTCGCTCTATTTGTCTGTTTAGGAATTTACCTTGTGGCCTCCCTAAAGCATAGGTGAAGTCAACTCTTAATTAATTCAATAAACTCTTTACTAGCAGAAAAAGTCTAAATCATTAATTAGCTTTAAGCAAAAATTCCTTTTATAACAGTGATGCATTTTATCAACTAATTAAGGAGATAATATCTAACGTTTGTCTCTCTTTGTGGTCTATTCTCGAATTTACAAAATCATTGAAATAAGAGAAACCGTAAATGCGTAAAAATGATCAGTTGTTAAGCATTTAGTAATTTAGAGAGACAAAACAAATATTTATAAGCAAACTCGATATTATAAATAAGTCTGAATTATTTGGGGTCAAACACCCATCCTAAGCACAAATATAAGTTTACTCAGACATTGACAGAAATAAACATAGAGTAAAGATAGACATTAAAACAGAGTAAAGTTTTAAGGAAAGAAAGAACTCTATTTTGGGGAGAGTTGTTTCGCGTCTGGGCTTGTCTCCGTGATTATGTCGACCTCAAAACGATGACAAACGGGTAGAACGAAGAATAACGAACAAACTGGCAAAAGTAGACTGTGTCCGGGTCTATTTAGCTGGACACACATCCGGACACACCCTGTTCGGGTCTATTTAGCCGGACACAAATCCGGACGTAGCTCCTTTAATGGAGTTCGCGTCTGGGTTTGCGCAGAGCTTCGTTCTGCGTTTGGTTTTCTGGAAATAAGAGCGTAAGGCTAATTTGGTGATGAAAAAGGATGAAGAATGGAGTATGGATGGTGGGAGAGTGAGTGTTGATGAACGTTGATGAGCTTTGGATTCAGGAAGGGATGATTAATAAGATTGAAGAAGCGTGGGTTATTTATAGCAGAGGAAACAGGGGGAAGAGGAAAAAGTTTGCAGCAGGCGTGGGTGAAGAAGATGTGGCGCCTGATATGTTTGATGTAGTAGATAGATAACGTTGTGGGCGCTGCAATTTGAAGGAGAAAATGGTGAAGACGACGCAATAATTGAGGAAGAAAATGGAGAAGACGGCGCCGAAGAAATCATTCGCGTGAATTCTGGATATGGGGCTACGTTTACACGCGTCCGGATCTGGACAGGTGCGTCCGGATGTGCGTCCGGGTTGGTTTAGCCGGACATGTGTATTTTCGTCTTGTCTTGTCTGCAAACTTCGATAGGCTCCAGATTCTTCGTTTGAGCTCCGTTTTTAGATCCGTTTGCGCCTATGCGTTCGTCTCTTCGTCTACTTTGCTCCTAGGTTTGTTTTCCTCATGTTTAACCAATAAATCTGTAAGATAACCAATAAAACATAAACTAGAGGAAAACTAACCAAAGTGGAGAAATGAGCAAGAAAAGTGCTAATATAACATATGAAATACACCCATAAATCATGCTCATTTGGACACTTATCACACCCCCACACTTACCTTTTTACTTGTCCTCAAGCAAAACCATGTACCCAAGTAAATAGGGAATGCTCAATACTAACAAATATTATTATGAAGGGTAGGATAAGGAGGAAAACAGTACATGATCTTAAACTTTTTGAGGAGTGTGATCCATCGCCTACTGGTGGCATAGGTGTGCTCAGGGTAAAAATAAAAATTAGAGTTTCAGGGTATGATCCGGAGTGCTTCAATGCTTCTCAGTTTAGGTGACTTTGAGAACTTTTACCACGGCCAACTTCTCTCAAGAATGGGCATTGAGGAGAAAACAAAAGGAAAAATAGATTTATGCATTTGTTTCACTTTTGCATAAGAGATGAGAAGATAATATGTAGGCATCAAGCCTTTGTATTTAAGAACACTCAACTCTCATTTGTTGGTTACCAATGGTGTCTCGCAAGTCCCTTGTTATTATTATTATTGAACAGAGAAGCATCCCTTAGCAATCCCTAAGAGAGAAGACAGAAAGAACCCCTGAGCAATAAAAATCCAACCATTGCAAATCATTTGGTCACACCGCGTAAAAACGCTCCTCAAAAGTAAACAAAATGAAAAATTTTGTACCTTTTAAATTTTGTACCTTTTATCCCACAATTCATAATAGTATTTGTTTTTAAGGAGAACAACCAACATCAAAAGGGTTCACGATTTTAATTTTGGACAAACGCAAGATAAGAAGAGAGATTATCATTTTAAGCAAAAAATTTCATCGAAAAGGGCACTTCCCCCACACTTAAATTGAACAATGTCCTCATTATTCACCAGAAAAACAAGGGAAGGTTTCAGAAGACCTTTTCGGTAAGGAGAAAAATAGAGAAAACACAAAGGTCACAATTAAACATTTTAGCACAGAAGCTATCCACAGCAGAATTCAGCAAAGTAAAAGCAAAATTAAAGAAACTAGTACTCCCCTGAGATTGTTTTTGCTTGCGTTAAAGGAATTCCCCCACACTTGAGCTTCAGCCTCAAAGTAGCGTAGCTTGGTTGCGGTGTAGACATGAAGTTGCACCTGCATAAGACACTAGAAGCAACCCTACTACAAACGGGGTTTAGAGTTAGCAAAAACAAAATCTAAAGAGAACCTGAAAATTAAAAGAAAATAAAAGTAAATGAAATAAAATTTCATCCGGGACAATCATGGACTGATAAAAATAAGCATTAAGCGTGATAGACTGAACACAAACATTTAAAAATAAAGAAACTGAAACTCCCCCGATATCGTAGATTGAGGAAGATTCTCATCCTCACACTTAAGTTCGAACAATGGGGGTAGTAGCGTTCCTCACACTTGCGTTCAAGCAAGTGTCCAGCCTTGGAGATCGTCAAATACCATGATTAGAATTTCACCTGCACACACTTACAACTACCCAAAAATAAATGCTTAAAGTGTTGCGTTTAAAGCACATACACATTAAAATATATAAAATAATATGATCCCCTCTTCATTTGATAGCACATCCTCCTTCCTTTGAAATTATTTATTTTATATAAAAAAAATACACACGTCCGGACTTGTTGGTCCGGATGCAAATCCGGACGTGTTTTAGCTTTGCACGTGTCCGGGTCTGTTGGTCCGGACGCAGATCCGGACACGTTAATTTTTTTTTGTATTTTTTTTGATAAAATACACACGTTAATTTTTTTATATAAAATACACACGTCCGGACTTATGTCCGGATCCGGACGTGTTTAAACTTTGCACGTGTCCGGGTCTGTTGGTCCGGACGCAGACCCGGACATGTTATAGCTTTTTTTATATAATTTTTTTTCAAGTAATATAGGATAATTTAGAAGAATGTAAAACAAAAATAATAGGATAATAAAATTTAACCACTGGGTTGCCTCCCAGTAAGCTGCCCGTATTTTTAGTCTTTGGCCAGACTCCCGCTTCGTTATCCTGGATCAAAAATAGAAGTAGACAACAGCTTTGCTAGGAAAACGAAGTTGGCGTAATTAAAAGCAAACCACCTGGATCAAAACAAAACGTTACTTCGGCAAATAAAATAGGAAAATGAATACTCCATAAAACCTGGTGTTTGAGGAGGTACTGTCGGTAGCATAGTTCTAACAGGTGACCAGGTGTGATTGGCTTTGCTTCCTCAAATTGGAAGATGTAAACATCCTCCTCTTGTTGTTGAGGTTTATGGGAAGAGCATTGATGGAAATCAACTTTAGAGGGAAGTGGCTCCTTGAAATTGATTATAGCACTCTCTTCTGATGGCTCGTAAGGAGGCAGCACCTCCTCCTTCTCAAGGTTGAGGATGTATCCACCCTCATCTTCGGGGTTGAGCACGGAGAAGGAGGGGAAAAAGTAGTTGACTTCAGAGGGAGGAGACTCCATGAGGTCAAAGTAGAAACTCTCTTCTGAGGAGTTGTCTTCATAATCAAGCTGGTGGTTGTTTGGTGATGGACTCTTTGATTCGAACAGGGGAGGAGTTGGAGAGTAACTTAAATCCTCAGCAGGTTGTTCCTCCTCGTGAACCACTTCATTCAGTTGTTGAACTGGTTGTTCCATGTGTTCTACCTGATCTAGCGTTCTTTGCTGGATCATTTCAGAGGTTCCAAACTTTGAGGTAAAATTTGTCATCATTTCCCTTAAAATGGTGTTGTCTCTCACTATTGCAACCATAGGACAATGGGAATTTTCATGGTCTCCTCCACACTCTCGGCACACAAAGATGGGGATAGGCTTGAGAGATGACTTGAAATCCTCCAAGAGAGCTCTCAATTCAGCATTTGGGTCTGAACATTGGGGGCTTTCATGGTACTCTCCGCACCTTTGACATACACTCCATTGATTGTAGTTCTCTTCGCCATAGGAGTAACCATACCAACCTCCTGCTTGATCGTAGTGACCATCCATCAGAATTAAGTACCTACAAAAAAGAAACAAAAATGTATACACAAAATGGGCAAAGAAAGGAAATGAAAATTGTGCACAGGAACTAAAAAAGGTAATAAACAGATAGTTGGACCGAAGTCCCCGGCAACGGCGCCAAAATCTTGTTGGGCAAAATAGTAGTTAAACTATCTTGCTAACTTTGAGCAGTGAACCCAATCATTGTAGTACAACAAGGTCGTATCCACAGGGACTTCGTAACTATCTAGCTAATTATATGGTTAGTAAATTTGCAAGAGAATATATAAAAAAGTACATAAACGGTAAATTGAGGGTTTAGCCAGTGGCAATCTTGGTGTTGTTGGGTTGGACAGATAAAAACAATTAAAAGCCTAAATAAAACGGTTGTGTATCGAATGGATGGAAAATGTGCTAAGGAAGGTGAATCGCCCAAATATATTTTAGACTTTAATTATAATCCTAATTCGCTCTATTTGTCTGTTTAGGAATTTACCTTGTGGCCTCCCTAAAGCATAGGTGAAGTCAACTCTTAATTAATTCAATAAACTCTTTACTAGCGGAAAAAGTCTAAATCATTAATTAGCTTTAAGCAAAAATTCCTTTTATAACAGCGATGCATTTTATCAACTAATTAAGGAGATAATATCTAACGTTTGTCTCTCTTTGTGGTCTATTCTCGAATTTACAAAATCATTGAAATAAGAGAAACCGTAAATGCGTAAAAATGATCAGTTCTTAAGCATTTAGTAATTTAGAGAGACAAAACAAATATTTATAAGCAAACTCGATATTATAAATAAGTCTGAATTATTTGGGGTCAAACACCCATCCTAAGCACAAATATAAGTTTACTTAGACATTGACAGAAATAAACATAGAGTAAAGATAGACATTAAAACAGAGTAAAGTTTTAAGGAAAGAAAGAACTCTATTTTGGGGAGAGTTGTTTCGCTTCTGGGCTTGTCTCCGTGATTATGCCGACCTCAAAACGATGACAAACGGGTAGAACGAAGAATAACGAACAAACTGGCAAAGTAGACTGTGTCCGGGTCTATTTAGCTGGACACACATCCAGACACACCCTGTCTGGGTCTATTTAGCCGGACACAAATCCGGATGCAGCTCCTTTAATGGAGTTCGCGTCTAGGTTTGCGCAGAGCTTCGTTCTGCGTTTAGTTTTCTGGAAATAAGAGCGTAAGGCTAATTTGGTGATGAAAAAGGATGAAGAATGGAGTATGGATGGTGGGAGAGTGAGTGTTGATGAACGTTGATGAGCTTTGGATTCAGGAAGGGATGATTAATAAGATTGAAGAAGCGTGGGTTATTTATAGCAGAGGAAACAGGGGGAAGAGGACAAAGTTTGCAGCAGGCGTGGGTGAAGAAGATGCGGCGCCTGATATGTTTGATGTAGTAGATAGATAACGTTGTGGGCGCTGCAATTTGAAGGAGAAAATGGTGAAGACGGCGCAATAATTGAGGAAGAAAATGGAGAAGACGGCGCCGAAGAAATCATTCGTGTGAATTCTGGATCTGGGGCTGCGTTTACACGCGTCTGGAACTGCATCCGGATCCGGACAGGTGCGTCCGGATGTGCGTCCGGGTTGGTTTAGCCGGACATGTGTATTTTCGTCTTGTCTTGTCTGCAAACTTCGATAGGCTCCAGATTCTTCGTTTGAGCTCCGTTTTTAGATCCGTTTGCGCCTATGCGTTCGTCTCTTCGTCTACTTTGCTCCTAGGTTGGTTTTTCATGTTTAACCAATAAATCTGTAAGATAACCAATAAAACATAAACTATAGGAAAACTAACCAAAGTGGAGAAATGAGCAAGAAAAGTGCTAATATAACATATGAAATACACCCATAAATCATGTTCATTTGGACACTTATCACATGCCCCACAATTTAGATTTCCACCAATACTACACCTGTGGGCACACCGTCTGTAGACAAAGATCTTCAAGGCTCTCGGCCCCTTGGATAACGAGATAAGTCAAATTTCACAGGCACACCGGTCATTAGACAAAGGAATTCTATGGTCCACGACCCTTTGAGTAAACCATCCCACCTCACCCTACATCCTTAAGTGTGCACACCCCCCAGAAAGTACTTTCGACCCAAAGTAGTAGATAATAGAGCTTCACCACAATTCATTAGTAGTGGTGTAATTTCAGTATAAGAACTTGTTCAGATCTCCAAAATAAACCTTCCCTTATCAAGCACCCAAAGCATATCTCCACAGATCAATAATCCACACACCAAAATGTTTAACAATTCATGTAACTCACAAGAGTAGATACCACCAACAAACAGGATTATCTTCATCATCACAATTCCACTAGAAATAGATTATAACCACTAATCTTACCGTATGCGAATCAAACCAACAGTCCACACCATAATTTCAGTAAAAACAAGTATAACGACCATGCACAAGACAAACAATTGATGAACACAACAACTTACCTCTACTTCAGCAATTACAGAACAACTTCCCTTGCTTCCAACGTACTTATTAACCGAACTCTTCTCCTGATCGATCTAACTTCTTTATCCAACAACTCCTAGTCTTTGATCTAGCTCTCTTAGTCTTTCAGTATATTTTGAATGGTTCCAGAAGTATTCTTAGTGAAGTAAACTAAGGGGTATATATAGAAGCTTAAGGGATATACTTATGGTAGATTATGTGGTAAACAAGAGGTTACTTCAGTACGAGGAAATGGAAGCCGACTAGTTACAAAGAAAAGTTGCACTGTTTCGCTACATGGCACTCTCTAATAGGTTGGTGGTTATGTGGGCAGTAGTTACATGACACGTGGTATGGGCGGTGTTGGTATTACGACTTAAGGGAGCCACACAAAACTACCGGTAACCATTCCAATATTACTTTCGATAAACTCTTCCGGAAGACATCACAACCCACTTTTCCAGAAATAATCTCCATTCATCAGACTTTAACTTTTCTGAAAGAAGTATTATTAAGGTTGCTTGGTCATAATTACCAGAATATCTTTTGGGGTATTTCATAGATATTAGATATATAGAACGAAATTACCGAATCCTTTTGTAGTTGTGTAAGAGTGTCTTATAACAATACCCCTAATATTGGATAATATAATATATGTTGTCCAATTAGTATAATAATTAAAAGTGGAAACACATGAGATTTTTGGGACACAATGAGTTCTCTCTTCCAGCAGAGTGACTCTTCAGTGAAAGTGTTTTTTCTTCAACCTTATTCTAGCCTATCTCTAAATTAACTATTGTTCCTCAATGGTCGCCTCCTTGGAGGGATTGTCTTCTTTCTTTGTCGATCTCTCGTTTGTCTTACTATGCTTTAATAATTCTAGGTTATGCCTATATTCCAAAATCTAAGGCTCCCATGGAATCTGTAGTTAATAGTCCTTTCTTTATAATTTTAGGATCTTACTCTTACGTTTTGCTTCTTATACCAAGTTGGGTGGTTTCCTTTGTTGGTCATTCTAAGGTGATATTCGGCAGTGGGTGGCTTAAACGAAGTCACGTTCTTGCCTCGCCGGAGCCAGAGGTTCCAAGGTGGATAATGCTGGGATCTCCTCTGTTTGCTAATGTTAATTTTCCCAAGTTGGTGTTCCAGCTTATCATACACTCATTCACCTATCATCCCTTGCTCTTAGTACGCCCAACTAACCTGCTTCTCTCCAATAGCTGGGATAATGCATTCCTTTGCTTAAAGAATGAACTATTAGCTCTCGTGGACAAAGGTGAAAGCAGGTGCATCAGCACTCCCTCCAACGGCGTGAAGCTTGGGAAGCGATGGAGACTGTAACCTTGCCCCGCTCGTTTAAGCCATAAGCGTAGCCTCTTTCTCTCTAAGAAATTTCTGGTGCATGGTGGTGGTAGCTATGGTGTCTCCCCTCGTCTTCAACATGCAGATGGAGTAGATGGCTACCTGAAGATCCTCGTGGCCCCTTATGGCACAGGCCTTGCGAGCTGTATGCAGGGAAAAAGCATTGAACTCCTGCAACATCGCCCTGTTGGTTCAACAGTAGAAGTTTCAGACTGGTGGTGCTCTCCTGTCTCTCGTTGTCTGGGGACAATTCGATGGTACGGCTATCCGCACGGACTCTAGGAATGGGACAGTCAATTGGCAGTTCCAGTCAGCTGTTGACTGGACTGTTTTGCTGACTGGTCTTTTTACTATATTAACTTTAAATGGTTGTAACTTTTATTATATAAGTCCAAATTGAAAAAAAAAATTATATCATTGTTCACCTAAATTCAAGCTCTTCAAAACAAGATCAGCCATGAATATGTTTTGACAACTTAAAAAAAATTATTTTTACATATATACTATTATACACTAAAATGATAATATGATTCATTAATTTTGTATTATGATTCATTAAGTAATAAGTGGTGAATTAGATTACAAACTTCGGAACTGATTAAAAAATATTATTATTTTGTAGTGTATTATTATTGTTGTATGATGTATTTTAAACCTTATATGATGAATCATGTATTTTTCATACATACTAAATATTGTTTTGTGTTGTATTAATGTTTGAAATTATTTATTTTTATATGTTTACGATGATACACTAAAAATGAAGATATAATTCATTAATTTTGATATTATGATTCATTAAAATTGATATTTTGATTGATTAACCAATAAGTGGTGAATTAGATAACAAACTTCGGAATTGATAAAAATCATTATTGTTTTGTAGTGTATTATTATTGTTAAATGGCGTATTTTAAACCTTATATGGTGAATCGTGTATTTTTCATACATACCAAATATTATTTTATGTTGTATCATTGTGTAAAAAAATTTATTCGTATATGTTTGTGATGATATACTAAAATGAAGATATGATCCATTGATTTTGATATTATGATTCATTAAAATTGATATTATGATACACTAAAATGATGTTATGTATTTACAATGATACACTAAAATGATGTTATGTGTTTGTAGTGATACACTAAAATGAACAATGGTATAATTTTTTTTACATTTTGAACTTATATTTTAAAAACTACAATTAATTAAAATTAATATAATAAAAAACAGTCCACGTCTCCCACGCCCAATGGTGCTCTACCACACCCAATATGGTACGGGCTGTCCGCACCATCTAAGCGCTGATGGAAGTGGGGTCTCCGGGCATTTCTAGTGGTGCATTTCCAGACACCACTATTCCATATTTGCACTCCTAAAAAAAGCATGCTTCCCTTGACCTCTTGTCGTGGCTTTGAACGGAAGTCTAACTATGCTTCTCCCACCTACCGTTGTAGGCACAACTCTTTAGGGCTGTAATTGTTACTTCTTAATATAATGTCTTATTTTTGAAAAAAATTAGTACAATACTTGTGGATTTCACGATTTTGCTAACCTTAATCATAATCAGTTTGACTCAAATTTGGACTCAGCTTCGATATTTCAGTTTTCATTAATGGTGACAATATATTCCAAGAGCAAACGAAAGCTATTAGTGATGACTATATAAAAAAAAAAAACAGAATTCAAGTAGTGTCGTACAGATATTAAAACCATGACATTTCAACGTGACACACAAAATCCTCATCTTGCATAACTTACCAAAACAAAATTGCTAATGTAAAATGTATAATCAAGACAAAGCTACAAAGCTTAAGCACCAACAATTTCAGTCTCTGCTCCCTCAGCCATTGGCTCGTCAGCAGGCCTCTCTACCTTCACACCAACATCCTCCGAGTAGTCTCCATGGACCTGAAGGGAAAATACCAATACAGAACCATCAGCACATGGCCAAAATATGAGCAGACAATAATGACATACAGTAAACAATAGCCAAGTCCAGACATACCTCCATCAACTTCCCCAAATCGAACTTGGGTGCCTTTAGGATCTTCACCTTTCTGATGACAACATTCTGGAGGGGATAGATGCTACAGGTTGCCTTCTCAATCTCTTTTCCAATGGACTCAGGAATGAACTTGAGTACCAATTCCTTCAGATCACATGAGCTAGCCTGGTTGACCATTATCTCTATCATCTTCCGACGAATCTATAGCCCCAAACAAACCATTCAGTTCCAAAATTCATGGATCAGTCAAGCTCAAAAAGGGAAAAAATACAAATATCATTGAGACTGCTGAACCTGGCGAATCTGGCTAGATTGGGCGTAGGTTGTCCTCTTCACTTGGTTGGGGCGTCTTTTAGTGAATCCAATACAGAACATACGAAGAGTATAGTTATCAGTAGTCTTGACATCAACGTGGGCCTCAATCAGTGTGTACCACTTGCGGACCATAGACCTTAACTTGTCGGTTGTGAAGCTCATACCCTGTTAAAAACATTTAACCAGAGTCGCAGACTATAACATCTGATGTGAAATTTAAATGGTTTATTACACCTGCAGGACACCCCAGAAAAAAACCAAGTTACATACCCAGAAGTTGGTCAACACGTTTCTTCCTTGGACATCCTCAGCTCTCAGGCGGATCTTTTTGAAACTTTGATCCTCATCATTTTGCAGATCGGCGAGTGAAATTTCAAAGACACGGTGTTTAAGTCCCTCGGATGCAATCTGTCAAAGGATAAGATAAGAGCCTTCATATCATAAGATAAGACAATCGTGTGTAGAACGAAAGCATGAGCCTAAAGGTACCAAATCAAGCTAATACATAAACAACAAGCTAAGCAAAAGAAAGAGCATCACGGATGAACACTACCAGAAAAAGGGAAAAAGATCTAAAGAACATGTGAGCTTATAAGTTATTGCAGAGATAATAAAGCGATAAATGCCTCGAGATAATTCGTAATCAAAAGGAAAATCATTGCTGAACAGCAATGATAAACAAAGAACCACGTCCGGATAGACCAGCAAAATGGAGAACTTAATTACTGCGAAATCGCAATCTCACTGTTCACTGATCGAATAGAAACCATAGGAACTCACTGATAAACTAGTCTACAAAATAAATAGCCATAACAACACGTCGTCTTTTTATATAGAACAAAGTAAGATGATACCTTGGTTCCCTGTGTACGGGTAACCAGTGTTTTTCCAACGCTTCTGACGTTGAATACAGAAGGAGCCTTGATATCATACCAATCCTTCTTAGCAAAAGGATCCGCCCTGCAACGACCCAAATGTGCAAAATTCTAAATTCCTCGAACACTAATTACCAATGCCAACTCAAAAAACGCCAACAAAAAACTGAAAAATACTTTTGGTAGTGAATACTTACGCCTTCTTCTTTCCTCCCTTCTTACCCTTAGAGATTCTCTTGTTTTTTCTGTTACAAGGTCATGCAATAGACAAGGTTAGAGAACAATGGAGACAAGGAGAATCTTAATGACGTGATTAGCGGAGATAGGTGGAGGCAGAAACAGACGGACCCAACAGCCATGGTGGTGTCAAGAGCTCAGCAGCTGCCAAATAGAGAAGCCGGGTGAGAGATGCAACGAAGAGCAGAGACGCGAGCAATACAAAACCCTAAGCGACTGACTGTTCTTAACGCCTCCGGGGAAGTATCCGTGTAGGAGGACTCTTTGGTATAGGTTCACTGAATCGTGAACCCGGTTTATCCATGGGCCCATTGGGCTTTAAACGAAATTAAGTGCTCTTAGCCTAGACATAAATGAAAGGACGGACGGACAGACCAGCCCAGTTAAATGTTCCGTGTCGGGTGAAACAATCTAAATAGTAATTTTCAACCAGTCACTGGAAAAATACCTAAAGAATAAAACAGTAAAGGGAGTAAGGATAAGGAGTCACTTTTATAGAAATTAAACAGTTACCGTCGACGGGTCAGTTTTATCTTATACAAACAACAAATTTTCAAAAAAAAACAAAAGTTTTATCTTATACAAAAAGGGGTATATGTGGATATTATGTATTGTGAATTTAATTAGAGAATAACCGTTTAGATCGTAAATATGTCTTATTCCTTAGTTTTTTTTTTTTGGTCGAAAAAACATGGAGGCCTGCAGCCTTCACCTCTTATTGAAACCAAGAGGTTTTATCCTCATTCAGTTGAGTTACAATACATGAAGGAGGTACATCAAAGATGATACGAGTAGAGGGTTGTTCTAGGCCCAGCCTTGCCAGCCTATCAGCTACTTTGTTACATGACCGTGGAACATAAGCAACAGACACAACATTTAAAACACTCAGGTTACGTTTGCATTCCTCCAACAGCGGCCTCAAGAAATGGGAGTCTGGACAAACCGCAAAGACCTTCACCAACTGCGCTGAGTCTGAGAGTATTTTAACCCCATCTAGCCCTTTCTCTCGCACCACTTGACTAGCATGTAACAACGCCAAGGCCTCCGAATGAAGAATGCTCCGAAATCCAAAACTGGCAGCAAACCCGCCACTCCATTCCCCTTGAGCATTTCTCCATACACCCCCAGCAGCAGCCCTACCTGAGGAAACACAATTAGCACCGTCAATATGAAAGACATAAGAAAAATAATTATTCAAAGGGTTAGAAACCTCCCTTCCGTCCCACTCCCTGTCATTTCGCCACATAGCAGAGAGGTCCCTGGTGAGAGACCATGCTTTTTTGTGCTGCTGGCATGCGAGCACTATGTTCCGAAAAGGGATGAACATTCTACTCTCTGTACCAAATATTTTCTTATTCCTCCAATTCCATAACAGAAAACAGACAATGGGAAAAACCATCTTCTTTTTGACATTTATTAAGAAACGCCCACCTTCCAACAGGTTAGATTTAAACCATGTTATCAAGTCCAAAGAAAAAAAATCAGAAAGTTTACTGCAATGCACAAGTTTTTGCCAGATTCTTTTAGCAATGGGGCAGTCCCTTAAGATGTGTATAATGGTCTCCTCTTGCCCACAATAGTGACAGGAATCATCATTACTGAGGCCCATCTTGAATCGCCTGGAGTTTGTCATCATTTTACCAAGTATGGTGCGCCACATCATCAGACGATTGCGCTCCTGCACTGGCATTTTCCAAACAGCTTGAATAATATCTAAGATGTCAGGATTCAAATGTTCATGTTTCCCAGATAGCAAGTGATATGCAGACCGCACTGTGTACTTACCCTCACTATTAGGCAACCACGTAATGAAATCCTTTCCAGAATCAGGAAAAACATAGAAACTTGTAACAATATTCATAACATTTTCTGATATAAATTCAGCAAACAAGTCTGTTTTCCAGCCACGATTTCGATCCCAGTAATCAGCCACACTTCTATTAATATCCTGACTGGGAATCAGTCTCGTAGCCTACGATTCCAAGCTAAAGTCAGCAGCCCATTTGTCTTTCCAAAATTTAATGGTTCTACCATCACTAACTACCCATCTCATGCCCTCGTTAATTAGAGATTTGCATTTCAGAACACCTTTCCAGTTAGCAGATCCGCGAAGAGAATCCGGATTAGGATATTTCTTTCGTAAGGTTTTATAGCATAAGCTCTCATGGTTCCGGGCTAGGTTCCATGCTATTTTCCCAAAACATGCCATATTCATGACCCTAGAATTCCTAATTCCTAGACCTCCTCTAGACTTTGATTTACAGCAAACATCCCATCCAATGTCATGCATTTTCCTAACCGTGCTGTCATGGCCCCAGATAAAATCTCTGCTTAGCCTATCAATTTTATCACACACTTTGGCAGGAAGGAGCTGACATTGCATAGTATGGATAGGAATAGACGAGATACAACTCTTGACTAAACAGATTCTTCCTGCCATAGACAGAGATTTTGCTTTCCATCCGGCAAGTCTATCCCTTATCTTGGCAAGGATTGAATTATTAGACTGGGACCTAGATCTTCCTTGGTTAAGATAGATACCTAAATATTTACCAAAACTATTGGTGAGCGGCATCCCAGCTTCTTTGCTAATAGCTTCAGCCTTATCCTGGCTGATATTTTTGGACAGAAAAATGGAAGATTTCTCAAGACTGACACATTGACCAGAAGCATTGCAAAATTCCTCCAGGCACTCTGTCATGACACGAATCTGTTTGAGAGAAGCCATCCCAAACAGAACCAAGTCGTCTGCAAAAAAACAATGAGACAGGGCAACATCTTTCCTTCCTAATGTAATAGGCTTCCAAGATTTTCTGACAACCTTTGTATTTATAAGGTAGGCTAGTCTCTCCATACATAGAACAAAAATGAACGGGGACAAAGGGTCCCCTTGTCTAACCCCTCTCCCAGCAGAAAAAGGTTTGGAGATGTTCCCATTCCAATTGATTTGGAATGTGACTGATGTAATACAATCCATTATGACATTTTTCAGATTAGTAGGGATTCCAATGCAAGTTAATGTATCCTCTATAAAATTCCAGGAAAGTCTATCATATGCCTTAGCAAGGTCGATTTTCATGGCCACACAACCTTCTTTCCTTTTCGTGTGATACATATAATGCAATACCTCCTGAACTAGCACTATGTTTTCATGCATGCTTCTCATTTATCAGGTGATGCGATCTGTAATTTTATAAATTCTTCCAGCATCTTGGATGACTGTTATTCTATTCCTAGCTAAAAATAATTATTTAGTGTGGTTTTAAAAAATATATATTTCTAAAGAATGGAGATACTTAAATTTTGAGAATAGGGATTCCATAAAACAATAGGTGGAATAACCATTCCAACTCATTTTATTTCACATTATTTATTTGTTTATTTTATTTATTATTACCATTATTTTTATAAATTTATAACCTCCTACAATTAATTTAATTAGTACATTAAATTAGTAGATACGCTAATAAAATATATTGTTTACTTCAAATATAGTACTTTTGTATCATCAAATGTGGCTATTATCTTGCAGTGGCGGATCCAGGAGCTTTATTTCGGGGGGTAAAAAAAAATGTTGACACTATCACTCTTTAAAATATTATGTCATTTTGTATTTGATAGGAACGGGGTGCTGATCGAGTAGGTCTGAGGTGTTAGTTCCAAACCAACTCTGCTTAGAGATAAGTAATTGACATGGAGATAATACGGAAGCTTTTTATGTAAATTTGACAAGACAGGATTTTGCTTGTATTGAAATTCGAAGTTAATTACAACCTAGCTTCATATCTTTCCAACACTCGCTATACTCTAGAAGTAGATCAATACAGAATAAGGAGTAAGGGGAGTGTTTTGTGTGCTCTATAGGAAATAGATTCCTAAGCTAAAGTGACTAAGTCACACTAAGATCTCTCGAAAATAATATATCTCTCAAACAATATTTTTCTCTTCTAAAAACTAAAACCCGGCACGTTACTTTTGATAAATGCGTGTTTATATATAAGCTAGAGAATTTCTAAGTATCGAATGTTAATCGTGGAGTGATGCTTAGTTGAGTTGCGCAAGTTTCGGAGTGGTATTGCTCCTCCACGAACTCCATAATGTGAGTCTTCACGTTTCCATAATTCTTGGAGTTGACAGATTCTGAATCTGTTCGTGCACGTCAAGTCTCGATCGGGAGCAGTATATGAAAGGGGAAGTCTCTATGCAGCGCTACTCGGACTGGAAGATCTTGAGGGCTAGTAGCTCTGCAGTACTACTGTCACTGAGGAGGCAATCATCTACAAAACAAGGTCAAAACAAAATTTCCCTTTTTGCTGATGATGGCAAACTCAGTGTATCCAGCTGGTATACCTGAAAATATCACAGAACATAGCAACTATATCGGGAGAACAACTCACTGTTTGTTCCCCCCTTAAATGTATATTCCCCCTTAAGATAATGCGATTAAATAAGAGCTGATAAACTAAAGCATTAAACCACTAAAGATCTACTCATAAAAAATAGTAAACCAATCCACAACAGTTCGAGGCCTTCAGAGGCACTCACTGTCCACACCTGGTAGCCCGCATAAACCAGCCGTGGGATACACCGCTTCCCCATTTGCCAACATCAGGGGAAACGCACTAGCAATATCCAAAAAAACATAGTAACGAGTATCTTCGAGAGCCACCAGAGCAAAAATAGTCTTAAACAAAAAAAAATTATCCGAGAGTTAAGTAGCCTAATTAACTAGATGTTAAAGGGGAATAGGGCCACAGTTAGACATCTCCTTGATCCTATCCTTTATCACCGGTCATCGTACCATCTTCCCCCGCAGTCTCAGCATCCATTTGGGCACTTGCAGCTACAAGCGCTTCACTGAAACTCTCTCTGAACTCCTAGATCAAGTGCTTAACTCCTCCTTCGAATATGTCCATCGTCTTTTTGTGATTGTTGTTCAGAACGTCGATGAGCATATCTACCTTAGAGACCAGTGAGGACACAGTTTCCTCACGGGCTATAACTCTGTCAGTTAGAGTTGATATGTCAGTCGAGGGAGTTGGTTTGGGAGCAGGGAGTTTTTTGGATGGCGAAGGTGGTTGGGTGACAGACTTGATCTGAAAAGATGGGGTCTTGTTGTAGAGAATCTAACCTAGTATGTATGTTTCTATGTTACGAGTGGCTTGGGAGGGATCAAGGGGTATACTGCCGTGAGTGAGGAGTTTGGGAATCCAAAAGATATATCCCAGAGAGTGTCGGGGTGAAGAGATAGTTGACGCAATGTGATTCAGCATGAGTTGGGGTAGGTTTATCCTTTTGTGGTGGATCGGGCAATACATGATAGTTAAATCAAGAGGACGAATAAACTGGTTTCTTTCCTTTCTTGGCACTAGATTTTTTATGACCAAAGTATGAAGCATCTGATGAATATTGAAGAAAGAGGGTCGGTCTAAAGAGTGACCAACACGGCTATTCGGCAAGAAAAAATCATAGACTTCTTGGGCAGAGACAAAACCAAGGTCAGGAAAACCAGTACGATCGTAAAATTCCAAACCGGATGTGGGAATGGCTAAATGATTTGCTATTGATTTTGAATCTAGAAGGAGAGCAGTTCCATGTACTTCAGACATTAACTTCCCTTTGCGGATGACACAGTTTTGGTAAAACTCGTAGGCTTCTTCCTCATGGTAGGTTTGGATTCCATGGAATAGGTGAATCCAGTTTTGGAATCGGAGCATTTCTTCAAACATGGAGAACCTCATTGAATGTAACCAGTCGAGGTCGAGAAGCTTACCTTTGACTAGGTTTCTTGACTCAACAGAGTCATCAGCTGGTAGGGAGTATACTGTTGTCTGAGTGTCGATTAGACCGAGTCTTGGTGTTGGTGGGACTGAGTCGGATCAGGGACGGAGTCGCTTATGAGTGGAGGTAGTGCTGGTATCGGAATCTGCCTGATTGGACGAGTTTGTACCACTTCTTGTTTTTTCTGGTATAGAGGTCGTGATTGCTGGTTGAGATGGAGGGACCGGGATAGTTGGAGTGGACGTCGAAGATTTCAAAAGATTTTTGCCTCTAGAACACAGAGTTCGAGTTGTAGTGGGAGGTCGTGGGATGGTGGTCTTTGAACGGCGAGTTTTTTCGGTGGAGGTGATTGTTCTGGAGCAGAAGTTGAAGCTTTTTCAAGGTTAGGGTTTTCGAACTGTTGCAATGGTGGAGGAGTTAGGTTTGGGATTGTCAATGGGGTCTTGAGTTGGTGATTCGATGGAGCCAAATTGAATTTGCTCATGGGGGGTGATTTTATGATGGTGTCGGGTGAGGGTATTACCGAAGTTGTTGGTGGCGTTGATTTCTAAGTTGGGGAGGGTGTTGCTTCTGACTTTTATGGATATAATGTGGGGAGGGATTTACCAAGAATGTTGGTTCAGGCACGGCGGTTGGTAAAGGGGTGGTGAGAGGTTGAGTGTCAATGGACATATCGGGGCCCATCGAAGTTGAGGCTGAGGTGGAGGTTGGAGTTTGTTTGGCTTGGAGGGTAGAGGGTTAGTTGATTAAGGCTTGGAGAAGATGAGGGTTTTGGGCAACGTTAGGTGGAAGTTTGACGTTGGAAGGGTTTGGTTGGGGGTTTGAATCTGGGTTGGAAGCCATGTCTGTGGAAAGGCAAGGGTTTTGAGTTTACAACGATGATCAGAGGAATCGGCAGAGACGAAATAGGCTTATGGCTAGACAGAGGGTGCGAGGTAGAAGAAGAGGAAAAAAAGGTAACGTGTGAATATAGGCTTATCGTAATGTCAGAAGGAAATTGTTTGATTGGGCGAGAGGAGTAGTAGCGGATTAAGGGCCAAACATTTCGCGAATATTTTTTCGCTAGAGTTTAAAAAGAGACTATCATGCTCTGGTTCTCTTTATTGACAGTCATACTAGTTTATCAGACATACTCATGCATTTTACCCGAAATGAAACAAATAGGAGAAGGAGATACTACCTTAGCTAGGTCATACGAGTCATCCCAAGTTGTGAACGCATAGTTTCAAATGGACCTCGCTGTAACGGCTTGGTGAATATGTCTGCAAGTTGATCGGAAGAGGGGACGTACTCTAGTTGTTCCAACCCTTTTTCAACGCAATCTCTTAGAAAGTGGTGACGAATTTCAATGTGCTTAGTCCTAGAATGATGAACTGGATTTTTAGACAAATCAATAGCACTATTGTTATCACAAAATATAGTAGTGCATGAGGGAGGTATGAGATAGTCATGTAGTTGTTGTTGAATCCATAGTATCTGTGCACAGCAAGCAGCTGTCGAGACATATTCGGCTTCAGCAGATGACAGTGCCACTGTGTTCTGCTTCTTGGAGCTCCACGCGACTAGACATAGCCCGAGGAATTGTGTTGTTCTAGACGTACTCTTCCTGTCTAACAAAGAAATTGTAAAGTCAGAGTCACTGTAACCCATCAATGTAAAATCAGGAGTACTCGGATACCATAGGTACATGTCCTGAGTGCTTTTGAGGTAGTGAAATATTCACTTGACACTTTGCAAGTGGGATTCTTTTGGATTTGCCTGAAATCTTATGCAAAGACATACATCATAGAGAATGTTAGGTCGACTTGCTGTCAAATAGAGTAAGGAGCCTATCATACCTCGATATAGTGTTGCATCAACAGATATTCCTTTTTCATCAATATGTGGCTTTTCAGTGGCAGACATTGGAGTAGGAGTTGGCTAGGAGTCCTGCATCTTGTATTTGACGAGTAGCTCATGGATGTATTTTTGTTGATGAATTTGAGTGCCATTTTCTTGTTGATTGATTTGAAGACCCAGGAAGAATTTCAATTCTCCGGTGCACTCATTTCAAACTCTTTGCTCATTAGATCAGAGAAGAAGGTACATAATCAAGAATTGTAGAGCCATAAATGATATCATCAACGTAGATCTGAACAATGAGTATGTCTTCACCTTTGGTGAGAGTGAATAGAGTCTTATCAACCTTACCTCGTACAAATCCATGAGACAGTAAATAGGATGAGAGACGTTCATACCATGCTCTTGGAGCCTGTTTCAACCCATATAATGCTTTGTCCAACTTGTAGATGTACTCTAGGTGAATTGGATCTTCAAATCCTTGAGGTTGAGCAACATAAACATCTATGTTGATGTATCCATGTAAGAACACGGTCGTGACATCCATTTGATATAACTTCATACCACGGTGAGCAGCATATGCCACGAGTATTCGAATAGCTTCAATTCAAGCAACTGGAGCATAGGTTTCATCATAGTCGATTCCTTCTGCTTGTGCATATCCTTGGACTACAAGTTGAGCTTTGTTACGAGAGATATTTCTCTGGTCATCCAGTTTGTTACGAAACACCCATTTTGTACCGATAGGTTTATGGTTGGTTGGGCATGGAACAAGTCGCCAGACTGAGTGGCGTTCCAGAGAGTGCTCTTATTGCATGGCTAATATCCAGTCATGATCTCCCAAGGCTTGATGGATATTTTTAGGTTCTAGTGCGGAAATAAAGGCATTAAAGGAAGAGATTTTGATGGATATCGCTACGTGTTTGAATACCTTTGTCAGGGTCACTTAGGATTTGATTAATTGGATGAGCGGAGGCTTGTTGGAATTTTCTTCAGAGTTGGGAGGTTGGGTTAAGGTGGTTGCAGGTGTGTGGTGATCAGGGGTAGTTGGAATGTTTTGTTGGTTTGTCGGCTGAGGTTGTGGGTCATCAGTGGGAGTTGGTGAGGCATCCTTGAACGCGTCATCAGGATCGTCATCGCTGTCGAAGGAAGAGTCTGTCTATAGAGGTGTTTGGGGAAATGGGATAGTTGCTACGGGTATTTCGATGAAAGTGGGGACTGGGTTATCTTCATGGTTCACTTGTTGGTCATCTCACAGTCACCAGAGTTTGAGTGTTCCTCAAAACGTACATGAGGGCTTTCTCAAGATATTTGGTACGTTTATTGAGTACTCTATAGGCTCGACTTTGTGATGAGTACCCAAAGAAGATCCCTTCATCACTTTTGGAAGAAAATTTTCCTAGATCATCTTTTCCATTGTTGTGAATGAAGCATTGGCATCCAAAACGACGCAGATGGCATACTGAAGGAGGACGGCCTCTAAGAATCTCGTATGGGGTTTTACCAAGAAGGATGGATTAATGCCTTGTTTAGTATGTACGTAGCTATGTTAATTGCTTCAGCCCAGTATGAGGCGGGTAAGCTACAGTCAATGAGCATGGTTCTCGCCATTTCTACAAGAGTGCGATTTTTCCGTTCTACCACTCCATTTTGCTATGGAGTACGAGCAGCTGATGTCTGATGTACTATCCCTTTTGACCTGTAAAACTCAGAAAACTGCATGTTGCAAAACTTAATACCCTTGTCAGATCGCAATGTTTTGATTGAGGTAGACAATTTGCTAGTAATCATGTGAAACAAGGTTTCAAACTCAGACAATGTTTCAAACTTAGTGCGAAAAAATAATACCCATGTCCAGCGCGAGTAGTCATCAACAATGCCTAGGACATATTTCTTACCGCTTTTGCTTTGAACCCGCATTGGTCCACAAGATCCATATGTAATAGTTCTAATGGAGATGAGATAGACATTTCAAGTTTGCTTGGAAAGCTTGTCCTGGTATGTTTACCTTGAATGCAGGCATAGCAGAGTGAGTTTGTCTGAAAGTTGATCTTGGGAAGTCCAACGGCTAGATTACCATTTTTTATTTTGTTCAGTAACTTGCCATGAGCATGACCCATGCGGAAGTGCCATAAGGACTAATTTTTATCCTGTACACTAAGACAAAGAGTTTTGTCTAGGTTAGGGTTTTCAAGAGATAGCTTGTAAAGGTTATTCACCCTTATTCCGATAGCTTTTAGAAGACCTGTATGTTCATCAAAAAATTTGCAGTCTGAGGCCGAAAAGAGAACAACGTTAGAGTGATCACAAATTTGAGAGATACTTAGAAGATTGTGTCCTAGACCATATACTAAATTTATATTTTCTATTTTGAACAAGGAGGGATTACCAACGGTTCCAATACCATTGATTTCTCCATAAGCATTGTTGCCGAAAGTGACTTTTCCCCCCATAGTGTTAAGAAAGAGTCATGAACTTGTCAGGGTCTCCGGTCATATGTCGTGAGCATCCACTATCCAAAACCAAGAGTCATTGTCCACAACTTTCTCTCCCTGCAAAACAGTTATTGATTAGTCTTGGGAACCTAGACAAATTTGGGTTCAGTTTTTAATGAATAAGAGTTGCTCTTGCATCGAGCTTCAGACAGAATATGTATACACTGCATGTTAAAGGATAAATCACGACCAAGCTTATAACATGAAGAGTGTGTATGTCCGTCGTATCCACAATATCCACAAATCAATAAGGAAGGAAGGTGAACGTATTTCTTTTGGCAACAAAACTTGTTTTCAAATTTCTCTTTTTGAAGTTTTCTTCCGTCGGAGATTGTTGGGTTTTGAAGCCATCTTGGCCAAGTTTACCTTACCTTTGTTTTTCAGCCAGTGAGGGGGACTCGAAGACGAGACCGAGTCCATTTGTGCCTTTTTAAGAGCAATGGACAAGGAGTCAATTTTCTTCTCGAGTTTGATTTGTCTTTCATTTTATTCACGGAGTTTGTTATTAAAGGAATTTTAGTTTTTTCGTAGCAGCAACCTCATGAACAAAAGTAATAGGTTTGAAGTATTTCTGGGGAGGTTTGGAACTAGCTTTTTCTTTGAGATTTTGCTGTAAAGACATGATTTGTTCATCCAGTAAACTGATGACTGTGTGTGCGTCTCGTAACTCTCTTTCGAGTTTTTCGACATTTTGCTCAGATTTTTGGAGTTTGAGACGGTCGTTAGTGACGTGACCTTTCAACACATGTATTTCCTCATAAAGTAACACTATTCTTTCTTGCTTTTCAGTTAAATCGAATTCAAGATGATTGGGATCTATGAAGTAGGTAGATAAATCTAAAGAAGGAGCAGTGCATGATTCTGAGAAATTTGAGATGACCTCCAGAAAGGGAGTCTTACATACCTAATTTTTGTGAGCCATGAGGCAAATCAGCTCGGACGTCCCAGACTCTGGTTCTTCTGAATCAGAGTCACCCCATGCTACATTAGCCACCAGTGATGATTGTTCTTGGTCATCTTTCTTCTTCAGTGGACAGTTGTTAGCATAATGACCTGGTTTCAAGCACTTAAAGCATACTTGCTCTCCTGTTCATGTGCTCCCTTGCTGATTTCGGTTGTATGATTAATATGGCCGATTTTGATTTTGACTGAACCTGTTTGGACCATTCTTGTCTGACCGATCGCGCATGAATCTTTTAAAAATTTTGACCAGCATGGCCATTTCCTCAAAGGTGCTTGTTGAACCTTATTCGATTATGCCATAGATTAGAGTATCGGGAAGTTGTTGGATAAGGTCCTGGTTAGTGGGAGTAGTCTCGTAGTTGAAGGAGTCATGCTGCAGAGCTGGTGTCTGACTAGGAGTTTTTGCCTACAAAGCTTGATTAACATTAGAATAAGACACAATGTGATTGGAAAGAGAAGTGTTACCTATGTTTTTTACATTCATCTTATATTTGTTGATGAACTGTAGGTAAGATCCTAGATCGGTCAAAGTCCATTTTTCTAAGCTTTTGGACGCTTTTGTAGAGATAATGCTTTCAGTCCACTCTTCCCCCAGACTGTCAAGGAACTTGTTGTTGATGTTTTCATTGGACTCTCCTATCCGAAGTTCTTCCATGGTAGCAGTAAGCTCTATGAACCTAGCGAGCATGTCGCTAAGTGATTCTCTAGGTTTTCCTACAAAATTTTTGTAGTCTATCTTCATCTCTTGTATCTTTGACTTTCGTAGTTCGGTGTTACCTTCATGAACAGCTCGAAAGTGATCCCAGATGTCGTTTGCCACTTTGATGTGATATACTCTTCTTCTTTCGGGTGGAGAAAGGCTGGTGTAGATTACTCGAACGGCCTGAGCATTGAGCTCAACGAACCTTCGCTCTTCAGCAGTGTAAGAGTTTGGATCTTTCCCTTCAGGTACTGGAAAATTACCTTTGGTTACCACAGTCCAACGTTGTTGATTGAGCGACTGGAGGTGAGACTCCATCTCCTTTTTCCACATATTGTAGTTTGTGGAAGTTAACTTTGGATTCTCCACTTGCATCCTGTTGTTGTTGTTGGAGTTTAAGATTTCTACTATTTCGAGAGATTTGTCAGCCAACACAGGCTCTGATACCACTTGATAGGATCAGGGTGCTGACCGAGTAGGTCTAAAGTGTTAGTCTCAGACCAACTCTACTTAGAGAAAAGTAATTGACAAGGAGATAATGCGGAAGCTTTTTGTGTAAAATTTACAAGACAGGATTTTGCTTGTATTAAAATTTGAAGTGAATTACAACCTTGCTTCCTATCTTGGGATTCGACAGAGGTATTCTGTCTCATCCAACACTCGCTATACTCTAGAAGTATATCGATACAAAATAAGGAGTAAGGGGAATGTTTTGTGTGCTCTATAGGAAATAGATTCCTAAGCTAAAGTGACTAAGTCACACTAAGATCTCTCACAAATAATATATCTCTCAAACAATCTTTTTCTCTTCTTAAAACTAAAACCCGGATGCACACATTACTTTTGACAAATGCGTGTTTATATATAAGCTAGAGAATTGCTAAGTATCGAATGCCAATCGTGGAGTGATGCTTAGTTGAGTTGTGTAAGTTTCAGAGTGGTATTGCTCCTCCACGAACTCCATAATGCGAGTCTTCTCGCTTTCACAATTCTTGGAGTTGACAGGTTCTGAATATGTCCATGCGCGTCAAGTCTCGATCGGGAGCAGTACATGAAAGGGGAAGTCTTTGTGCAGCTCTACTCGGACTGGAAGATCTTGAGGGCTAGTAGCTCTGCAATACTACTGTCATTGAGGAGACAATCATCTGCAAAACAAGGTCACAACAGTACTGTTTCAAAATTTTATAAGAGCATTTGACAAATTTTCAAAAGTTTCGCGCCACTATTATCTTGTACTTGTTAGTTTTGAAGTTAGGACAAATGTTTTTTTTAATAATGTTCATGCTATCATTTATTAACTGTCTTTATGTTGCACGTGTCTCAATCAATTTGAATTAATTCTTGTTAGAACAAGTCCCTTATGATATTGATGATAGCAAACGTTCCTTGTTGAGTTTCTGTTTCTTTACGTGTTTCATAAATAAAGGATTATTAGAATCACGTGTCGGTTGGTTGGCAAGCGGGTTCTTCCATTATACCAGTGCCCAACATGTCGAGCACTAGTCCATGATCGCTCAGGGCGAAGCTCGGTGACTACTCATAGTCATATACCATAACAAAAAGGTGGCTAATAACTTGGACCATTTGGAGACGACAATCATCACCTAGAAGCTTCCAGGAAAGCCACTGAAGATCAGCAGTCAAAGACACCAACTTGCGGTTGGTGAAGTCTCTACACATTGCATACAAGTATAGATCATTAGGTGATCATTGTTGGAGACAAAGCCTAAAGAATAGCTGAAGCTGTCATAGGTGTTAGTTGAGATATCAACTTGCACCTGCAGCTGTTACTCGGAGTGTAACACCCCAATTTCTCAACCTCTTAACCCTAAATCTTTGATAAAACAGTGGAAGTCATAAAACTCTTGGTGTTACCGCCACACTCTTCCATGAGTGTTGAGGCTATTTGGGAAAAAGTTTTGCTCATTCAAGTAAAGGACTATTTAAGACTCAAGATTCTCATGGGATGTCGGCATGATCGTTACTAAATATTTGCTTCCTAACCATGTTTTGCAAAACCTATTTAAGCAATATGAAACCAGGGAATTCACACAGGAATTCCAATAAACCCAAAACCAAAGAGAGTTACATACTCTCAATAAGAGATCGGATACTATTATCCCAAAAGGAGAGCTATAAAGGGAATTTAATACTTATACATTTCAAATTCAAAAACAAAAGTAGTGAGTAGCCAAATTCCCCTAGGACCCACACTCTCAAAGTTCTTCAATATCTGGGAGGAAAGATCCAACAGAGAGACACACAAACATAAACCATCAGTACAAACTGAGTAAACACTGAGTGCCCAAATCGGGTTTTATAAATGAAACAAAATACAAGTCCTACTTTCTTTAGTTTCATCACTTAATCCATCTCTTCTTTCTTTCCTCATTTCTTTCTTCTTTTCCTTTCGTTGTTTCTT
Organism: Limonium bicolor; assembly: GCA_023374045.1. Lineage (NCBI taxonomy): Eukaryota > Viridiplantae > Streptophyta > Magnoliopsida > Caryophyllales > Plumbaginaceae > Limonium > Limonium bicolor. Next base: position 62,155,234 of record CM041781.1, read on the forward strand.
TCTTTCCCTTACTTTCTAGTAATCTCACAGCTTCATGAAGAACATGTCAGGGGGTCACGTTCCTAAGCTTGGTCTTTCTAGACCTTGTCCTTTAATCTAGACCCTTAAGTATGCACCCCCTATGGTACCTTTAAACCATAAAGTACATACTAGACTCTCTACCTCACACCTCCACAAGGATGGTGTCAAAGGGACAGGCTTCCAAGCATCACTCATGTATTCAGCTTATCCATACTCATTTAATTTTTCTTATCCACATTCTATAAAAATAACTTCAGTTAATCCAAAAACACAGTCTCAACCACATTCACATCATATAGTTTGGTATTCACATATAACAATAGGGTTGCCCCATAAGGCACTCATATAATAATCAATTCATCTTGCCAAACAATAACCATGTGGCAATTTTACTTTAGTAAGTTGAGGCCCTTCTTTCTATATTTGGAAATCTTGGGCATTTATAAAAAAATGAGCTTATGATAAAAATTAAAAGTTGTATTTCCATAATGAAACTTATCCTAGCATTAGGAAAAATACCTTTTCCGATGATTATGATGTTGAACATATTTTGAGATGTTGAACAAATCATATTAACAAATAAAATTCCAAAAATACCCTTGAAAATTCCTGACCTTATGCATGTTGACCATTTTGCCCTTGCTCTTGCTTCTGTGTGTTAGTACCTTTTCCGATGATCAAATTTTTGGGTATAACAAGGGGTTTTGTTTTAATTAGCCAAAAGAGCTATTAAAAGACTTGCCACATAAGCCTTTTCTCTCTTCTCCCCATTCTAGTATTCACAATTTACTTCCTCCTAACACTTCTTCTCTCTATCAAAAAACGTGGAGAATAACGGCAGCAAGGAGCACCCTTGTTCCTTCACTCCAAATCTTCACCTTAAGTTGATTATTAAGGGTTGTTGGCAACTAAATTCGTTTTACTTCTTCTTCAAGTTGCATTTTGAGCTAAAGATGTTCATCTTCTTCCCTACCATTGTTACTATTCACAACTGGTAAGGTTTTGTTGATTTCACACTCATAAACTCATTTTAGGCTTAAGTCATGCATTAAAAAGCTTAATACTATGTTAAAACCTTTAGTTTGAACCACTTATTATTGGTTTGGTAGAAGTTGAATTTTGAGTTCTTCCCATGGCCTCCTATGGATGAAAATGGACATAAAATTGGGGCTTTATGTTCTTGAAGCTATTATTGTGGTTTTAAAGCTTGAATGACATTAAAGAAGTATGTAGAAAGTTTAAAAGATGAGTTGAAGGCTTAAGGTGGCTTATTGTCAATTTTGGATGAAAGAGAAGTGTGTGTTCTTACGTTATCTTGAGGAATGTTGAATGTTGACTGACTGTGTGCTGTTATTTGAATGTTGTGTGAATTTCCTATACATCGGGGACAACACTAGGATTTGAGCTAAAGGTAAACCTAGTCTATCCATGAGTGTGCCCTAGGGGGATGTGTTATGAATTGTTATTGATACTGATTAATGAAGCAAGTTAGTGATCACTTCTTGTGGTCAAGAGAATGTGAAGGTGCACGTTGGATCCTTGAATGGTTAACGATGAAAGGTAAGAGAATGGTAAGATCCTTGCGATCAATGTGTGTGAGCTTGAAAGATTGATTGATAGAAATTATGACCCTGGTGAAAGAATTTGAATATTACTTGAGAGTGACCTTTAGAATAAGGAATTGAATGGAAGTGAGCTATAGTCTTGACGACTAATGAAATATGACTTTAGTAAGAGAATTTGCTTAAAACTTGCTAGTGGGCCTAAGCACCCTATTATAATAATGGTTGTAATGGTATCATAGATTTTATGCACTTTTGATAGTGGTCATCTTCTCTCACCGCAAAACAGAATGCAGTGCTGAAGTGTTCTTGCCACCTGACGTGACTCCGACGAATTCAACCAGCGACATCTTGTACTTATTTGTCTTGTAGGTGTTGTCAATAAGCACTACATATGGAAACATCTTAAATATTGTGAGAGCGAACGGGTGCACAAAGAAAATATACCCCATCCTAGACCTATCCCCTGTGAAAGAACATTGCGACACAAATTTGTCAAAACAGGACAACATAAACAAGTACCATAAAGATGTTAAGACACTTACTTGGATCTTTACTGGACCAGTAGTTGTAGTTACGTTCATCCAACAAATGCATGAGCGATGCTATATCAATACGCCCGGCCCGGTCCTCCCTTGTGAATTTTGTGACCAGATAATGAATCAAAGTTTTTTCCGTCGTGCTCTTCGTGTTCTTGTCAAGCAAATGGGCCCACATATGTCGTGGTGCAACTCCACTCCTGTATAAGCTCTTCATGCTTGCTCTGTCATTCACACTGAAGTGAGGGCGCATGAAATGAGAGTGAGGATTACGAGCAAATTCATGGTTATGCATCGGTTGCATTACAAGAATGAAGCACCCAATAACCGGCCCACCCCGAATGCTTAGACGGAACGGACGGTTGCATTTCTTCAACGTAGTGCACTGCCTTTGACTAGAGGAGGGCGATTCACTCTCATTGTTTCATGACCTAGTCTTGTCGTACCTCTCGCATGTCAGCACTAGTTCGCCATCATCCCTAACAGTTTGTCTGATTAAATAGATGCAGCTATTCTCAACAAGGTGGATCACATAAGCAGCTGCCTCTTCTATGTCCAAAAATATTTGGCTCGTGCTAAAAAGATAACTTGTGTCTATGCTCACTTCTTCATGATCAAATTTATCATCGATTTACCCTTAACAACACAAAGTAACATGCAGTCAACTAAAGCTCCCAACATGATCAAGATAAACAATAGAAGAGCGTCATTAAGCAAAAAACAGACAGATCAAGCACAAAATGGTCGAAAGGGTCAAATTATCTTAGAAGTGGTCTAAAAAAGTCATTACAGATTAACAACAGTTTAAAACTAGTCAAAATAGATTAAAATCAATTAAAACGAGATAAAAAAAACACACAAACCGGTCCAAAGAGACCAAACCACCCAGTTCGGCATGCGTCGACGCTGATGACATAACGCCACGCTGACGCCCGCTGTTGATGGCTGCTGTCACCGTCGACACCAGTCCCTTCAAGCCATCATCCACGCCCGTCCTGCAAGAAGCCGGCCTGGGTCGACGTCCACATAACTATTTTTACTGTTTCTATTCTACTTTTGCACATGAATTTAACATACTCCCTCCGTCCCACTCCCATTGTCCACTTCACTATTTGAGCTTGTCGTTTGACTTCAATATTTAACATGTAAGATAATATATTTTTATAAATTTTTTTTTATAATGGAATCCTTATGTGGAAAACTATATATTGTAAAAATTATTTTTTTTAAATTATTTTATCTTATATATTTAATATTGAAGTGGAAAAACGTGCCAAAAAACAAATTGGACACTTATGACGGGACGAGGTAGTAAAAAAAACTACAAATATATTAAAAATACGTATAAATGAGCCCGACATTCGTCCACATCAAAGTTAATGTCATCGATGGTTTCATCGAAGATCCCTACAACATTACATTCATTATTTCTTTCCTTTTTACTCCATCGACAAAAAGATTTCATCAAACCCTTAAAAACTATTTTTCTCTCTATAATTTCTAAACTTGAATATCATTTCATAATATATTCAATGATATTTGAATGTTGTTCATAAATATATTATAATTTTAAAAATATTTCAAAGGAAGAATAAAAAAGATCAACCTTTTACTGCACAAATTGGAAACTCGTAATTAAGAGAACATATTCCAAGAGTCGACGAAAGTTGTTAGTAACGACTGTATACAAAATTTTAGAATACAAGATAGTGCCGTCAAATCTTAAAACCATGACATATAAACGTGACACCCAAAATCATCATCTTTTGCTTAACTTATAAAAACAAAATTGCTAATGAAAAATATCTAATCCAGACAAAGCTACAAAGCTTAAGCACCAACAATTTCAGTCTCTGCTCCCTCAGCCATTGGCTCGTCCGCAGGCCTCTCTACCTTGACACCAACATCCTCCGAGTAGTCTCCATGGACCTGAAGGGAACAAACCAATACAGAACCATCAGCACATGGCCAAAATATGTGCAGACAATCATGACATACAGTAAACAATAGCCAAGTCCAGACATACCTCCATCAACTTTCCCAAATCGAACTTGGGTGCCTTTAGGATCTTCACCTTTCTGATGACAACATTCTGGAGGGGATAGATGCTACAGGTTGCCTTCTCAATCTCTTTTCCAATGGACTCAGGAATGAACTTGAGTACCAATTCCTTCAGATCACATGAGCTAGCCTGGTTGACCATTATCTCTATCATCTTCTGACGAATCTATAGCCCCAAACAAACCATTCAGTTCCAAAATTCATGGATCAGTCAAGCTCAAAAAGGGAAAAAATACAAATATCATTGAGACTGCTGAACCTGGCGAATCTGGCTAGATTGGGCGTAGGTTGTCCTCTTCACTTGGTTCGGACGTCTTTTAGTGAATCCAATACAGAACATACGAAGAGTATAGTTATCGGTAGTCTTGACATCAACGTGGGCCTCTATCAGTGTGTACCACTTGCGGACCATAGACCTTAACTTGTCGGTTGTGAAGCTCATACCCTGTTAAAAATATATTTAACCAGAGTCACAGATTATAACATCTGATGCGAAGTTTATATGGTTTATTACACCTGCAGGACAACCCAGAAAAAAAACCAAGTTTCATACCCAGAAGTTGGTCAACACGTTTCTTCCTTGGACATCCTCAGCTCTCAGGCGGATCTTTTTGTAACTTTGATCCTCATCGTTTTGCAGATCAGCAAGTGAAATTTCAAAGACTCGGTGTTTAAGTCCCTCAGATGCAATCTGTCATAAGATAAGATAAGAGCCTTCATACTCAAATCATAAGATAAGACAATCGTAAGTGGAAATCAAGAGCCTAAGGGTACCAAATCAAGCTTATACATAAAACAAGCTAAGCAAAAAAGAAGCATCAGATGAACACAAACAGAAAAAGGGAAAATACAGGATAAATAATAAGCGTCGTACGATCTAAAGAACATGTGAGCTTAAAAGTTATTGCAGAGATAATAAAGCGATAAATGCCTTGAGATAATTCGTAATCAAAAGGAAAAATCATTGCTGAACAGCAATGATAAACAAAGAACCACGTCCGGATAGACCAGCAAAATGGAGATCTTAATTACTGTTAAATCGCAATCTCTCTGTTCACTGATCGAATAGAAACCATAGCCACTCACTGATAAACTAGTCTACAAAAAATAGCTATAACAACAGGTCGTCTTTTTATATAAGAACAAAGTAAGATGATACCTTGGTTCCCTGTGTACGGGTAACCAGTGTTTTTCCAACGCTTCTGACGTTGAATACAGAAGGAGCCTTGATATCATACCAATCCTTCTTAGCAAAGGGATCCGCCCTGCAACGACCCAAATGTGCAGAATTCTAAATTCCTCGAACACTAATTACCAATGCTATATAAATAAACGCCAAAAAAAAACTATGAATTTTTTTTTGGTAGTGAATACTTACGCCTTCTTCTTTCCTCCCTTCTTACCCTTAGATATTCTCTTGTTTTTTCTGTTACACGGTCAAGCAATAGACACGGTTAGAGAACAATGGAGACAAGGAGAATCTTAAAGACGTGATTAAGGGAGATAGGTGGAGGGAGAAACAGACGGACCCAACAGCCATGGTGGTGTCAAGAGCTCAGCAGCTGCCAAATAGAGAAGCCGGGTGAGAGATGCAACAAAGAACAGAGACGCGAGCAATACGAAACCCTAGACGACTGACTGTTCTTAACTCCTCCGGGGCAGTATCCGTGTAGGAGGACCCTTTCGTACAGGTTCACTGAATCGTGAACCCGGTTTATCCATGGGCCCATTAGGATTTAAACGAAATTAAGTACTCTTAGCCTAACCATTAATGGACGGACGGGCGGGCGGACGGACCAGCCCAGTTAAATATTCCATGTCGGGTGAAACAATCTAAATAATTTTAGGAAACTTTCATTATATTTTTTGTTAATTTATTAAATGTACCAAAAAAAATAAGAAAATCATAATTCTACTATATTTTTGTAAAAATTTATGAATGTTACTATAGTTATTGATCAGAAGGAAAAAAGATAAAAATACTCTTACTAGTTAACAAAGTATCTTTAAAGTTCACAATATACCCTAAATGTTAAAAAATTCACCAAAATTCATAAAAAATTCAAGAGAATTTTCATGAAATGCCACTATATTTTTTACTAATTCATGAGATGCCCCAAAAAAATTCACATAATGCTATTACACTTTTGTAAAAGTCTGAAATGGCACTATAGTCATTGACTATAAGGAAAAGAAGACAAAAATACTCATACTAGTTAGTTAACAAAGTAATTTTAAAGTTCACAATATGCCCCAAGTGTAATACCCCTAAAGTTAATACACATGATTAAGGATTAACCATTGAGTTAGGAAGGCTAATGAGCCCTAATGAATTAAGGAAAAATGAAACTTCAAACATATATATATATTTATATAAGTAAATATACATAGTCCAAAAAGGTTTAAACCTTACATAAAATAATGGACTAATGTATGAGTAATTATAAGAAGAAATCAACTAAGAAAGTTGATGTCATATGTACCATAACATTACATTAATTAAGAGCACCAATATCAAGAGTGAATCAAATAACATACTTTAACTAGTCACAATGAATAGTATAGTATACCAATCATTCAAAAACACAAATAAACACACTTTAGGACAAGGGTAATCATGTTGGTCACAAACTAACACATGAAATGAGTCCTAGTGTACAACATATAAGTTCACAACATTAAAAGGCACATTATAATGTAATTAACCAAGTTGTGACCAAAATACCCCCTTAATAACCTATAGGGCCGGAAATGGTGAGGGGAAACAAGTGGCCAAGTGCCACCTTGCACATTTGGAAGATATTTACTTAAGTTACTAGTCATACTTGGGTGACTCACTACTTTACTCACTTAAGGAAAAATCTAACTCACTCATCCTCCCTCATCTCTCCTTTTGGCCGAGAACTCCACTCATCTTCTTCCTTGAGATTTCTTCTTCCTTTGCTTGCTTTTTCCAAGAACACAATAATGGTGGACTAGACCCACCTCACCTTTCTTCTCAAATCTTCTCCTTTTCTTCATCAGCAACTCAAGAACAACACAAACACCACTCCTAAAGAACTGAGGCTGATTTCCTACACATTTGGAGGTCAAAACCTTGGAAAATAGCATGGGTAGAGCTTAGCAAAGATCCATCAAGATTAAGGTAAGAAAAGGTGCTCTAAACTTCCATCATTTCATTTGATTCATATATGGCCGAAAACAACCCATACATGCACTCATTTTCTTCATCTTTTCTCATACAATATGAAGCTCTTTATACTCCTTGTGTTCGCCGAAAATTCAAGGTCAAACAACACCTCAAAGAAGACTTCAAAGGTAAGTCATGAACTAAGGTTTTAAGTGCTTGAACTACCTTCCATGTATAGATCTATAATATATCTAACATTTGACATACTTATCTATAGTTGGCCAAAATTTTGGGCTAAAATCTCAATTGGTGAGCTCCAAATGTAAACTCCATTCTTAGAGCTCATTTTGGTGCTTTAAGCCTTAGTCTTTCCTTTGATTTTATTTAGGAGTCTAAAGACCCTAAATTTACTATTTTATTCTTATATAAATGTCCGAGAATGGTGCTTAGAAAAGCCTTGTGTGGTGGCCAAAGATCCAAGGAAAAACAAGTGGAAAATCTACCTTAAAGAAATGGTAAGTGTAGCTCTACTTTAAAGCTCTAATATGTCATTTAAGCTTTAGTCCAAAAATCTAAAATACACCCTTATATGCTTATAGGGCCAAAATTTCAAGCGAGAAATCAAAACATTGGAGCATAAAAGGGTAAGTTCTACCTTAAGGCTCATTTTGATGTTTTATAGTGTTTAAGGTTGGGAAATTAATTCAAGCCATGAGGAGCCTTTGAAAATGGTATAATATGACCTAAGTTAAGACTTAATTGTCACATTAACTTAAGTTTGAGTGGTTTTATGCAAACTATAAACTATGAGCGGTGTTAGAATTGATATGGTAGAGTAGGTAGTGTATTATGGTCAAACCTTAGTGTAGTTGGAGTTTTTACCAAGTTGGAGAAAGAATTAGGGGTGTCCATTCGGTTCGGTTAATTCGGTTATAGCCGAAAACCGAATTTTTTTCGGTTTTTTTTAACCGTTTTTTAAAATTTCGGTTTTCGGTTAACCGAATTTTATTTCGGTTCGGTTTTCGATTATTGAAGAGAATATTTCGGTTAACCGAATAACCGAAATATTTTTTAAATTAAATTTAAATATATAAATATTAATCAAAATTATAATTTTTCTTTTAAAAATTTCGGTTAACCGGATTTATTACGGTTAACCGCTACTAATTCGGTTTTCGGTTCGGTTTTCGGTTATTAAGTAGAAAAAAATTCGGTTTTCGGTTATTTCGGTTTTTGGTTAATTCGGTTATTGAGCTGAATTTCGGTTAATTCGGTTATAACTGAAATAACCGAAAACCGGATTTTTTTTCGAAATTCGGTTTTCGGTTAACCGAATTAACCGAATGGACACCCCTAGAAAGAATAGACTAAAAATTGGATTTAGAAAGAGTTTATGATGAATTTGGAAAGTTATGGGGTCAAATTGTAATTTTTAGAAAATATGGAGTAAGGCAGTATAAATTGGTCAAACCTAGATAGACTTAGGGTTTTGAGCAAATGAGAGAAAGAAATGTGGGAAATGTGAGTTAAGAAAAGTTAAATGGTGAATTGTAACTTTATGAAAAGATGTGGGGTCAATTTGTAATTAGGAGAAAGTTTTGAGTGAAAATTAGAGGAGACCAGTAGGGGTCTGTTCGGCATTTATAAGGAAATTGGATTGGAAGTTTGAATAATATTAAGTGAGAAGTTAGAGTTATAAAATATGTGAATATGGGATGAGATTGTAAGGTTAGAGAATGTTTTGTGGAAGAAATGTAATATTGAGTAATTTGAGGGTATGGCCGAGAATTACATAAAGTTAAGAGTAAGTTTGGCATAAGGTTGAGGATCATATTATATGACATTAAGTATAAGGTCTTAATGTTGGAGTATTAAGGTTAGTAGAAACCTTAAGGAGTTCATGGTTCACATAGAATAATGATTATATGTGATGACATGGAATTATATATTAAGGTGGGAATTATATAATTAAGAGTGAAGGTTGGTGTATGATTGAGGATTATAAATGTTACATTAATGTAATATGAGAAGTTATATGTATACCACTGCATAAAAGGTTAGGAGTTGGATTGATTGAAAGGTTATTAAACCTAGATTAATACTTAAGGTCATTAGTAATATGCCAACTATGTTTACCACGTTGGCCAAACCAATAGGTTGATTAAGTCAACTAGGTTGACCAAGAGGGTCAAGTTGACCAACTCATTAAACTAAATGAGACCTTGAAGGCTAAGGGCCATTAACATCTAAGGTTAATTACAATAACACCATATAGTAACATAATCTATATGAGTGTGTATATATACATAGATATATACTTATGATCTAAATAGGATAAATAATGTAAAGAGACTAAATTATAAGGTTGTAGAATTATACAACTATGTTAGTTACTAACATCATTAAAGGATTAAATGACTAATCCCGTACTTGAGTACATTGAGTAAAAACCCGACTAACAACGAGTGGAAAACACCATGGATATACACGAGGGATTGATGGTTATAAAGGAAACCGGGATGGTTTAGTGATTTACCATAATTAATACTTAGCGTCATATTCCATAACTAAGAGAATACAGGACTGGCACAGGATTCCTAGCTAGCGTCTCATACGTCAGTGTACGGTATGTTATTGTGTGATCCGATTGTTCTCGAGGGCTTCCTTGGGTTCGGATATGTGTGTATTATATGACAAGATGATATGTTTGATTATTATGCTTGTGTGATTTAATTGCCTGGATACTCGCATTATTAATTGTGCACGTATACTATTCAAACCGAGGCAATACCGATCGTAACTTGAATTAAGTTATGAGTTGCTATAAAAGAACTATCACATATGTTAGGATAATTATAAGATTTATATTATCCTAAGATAAGAACTTAGGTAGGTGAAAATGTATCCGAATATGGAACTACACTAGAATACTTATAGGTATACATTAAAGACCTAAAAGGTTGTTATACATTCGAGAAGTTAATCACTGTATAACCTAAGATTGAATCTTAGGCTTTTAGATTAATAGAACTTAATCACACAGCGAGAGGTAAAGTATAGTGAGAAATCCAGTATGACTGGTTGCGCATTGTGATCATGAGAGGATGACTAAAAACGGGTCCACTCAAAGAAATTCTAAGAATCGAAAGGTTCCTTGGTTGGAGACACCACCGTGGTTGGTGAAAGGGGCAATGGCCTAAGATAACATATCCTACAATGGAAAATTGTGGATTTCCAGCAATCGAAAGTTTTGTTGGACGGAAGCATACTGTTGGTGTAAAGGGCATGTGGCCCAAGATAATATGAATTATATTAAGAGTATGTTGTGAGGATCACGTCGTCTTCTAACATGTCAACTTGTTAAGTGGTAGGAGTTAAGTGATAAACATGTAGAGTAGTAAGTTATTAGTCGAAACTTAATACGAGAGAACAATTACTGTCGTAACATCTTAGAGAACGAACGAAAGGCCTTAAAGGCCAAGCAATGAGAAACGTTATTTAACTCTCGTACGTTGTATATTGAGCTGCTTATTGGATTGACTATATGAATGAGATGTTTGTGGAATGTGTGACTTATATGTTGGTTATTTTTTTGGAATACCAAGTTATGTTTTTTGTTATTTACATATACAAAAATGAAATAACATGAAAATGGAACCGCATATTAACTCAACCAAATAACTCAAGGGGTCTGAAGGTGCATGACAGTTGTATGATGACATACTCATTGGTTGTGCTAAGCCTTTTATGGCCAACATATTGTAGGTGTGTGATCGAAGACAACGCCGGAGTGTGGGTTATCGGGTAGTTAGTTATAAACTACCGTCTTTTGGTTGTACTTTTGGCTTATGCTTTTGGATAGACGGTTGTTGTATATGGAGGTGATACAATTATACTATTCATGTCTTTTGGTTAAGGTTTAAATTAAAATTGACTATCTCTTGGTCATCACAACGCTTGTTGAATTATTTATGTAGTTTGGACGCTTCATTACTCACATAGGTGAATAACGACGGTAACACCCATGTTAGTATATTGTTTACGTTTATTTCCGCTGCATTGTTCAGTTTAAGTTTAGACTGATTGTGTTAAGTACGTGGTTAAGATGAGATTACGAGTTAGGGGTGTTACAAAAGTGGAATCAATACTCCGCTCTGATGACAAGAGATAGTAGGCCGTGAGCATAGGATTTTAGGATATGAGAAAACATTTGTGAGATTCGTGACCTAGAGAGGTCTTAGGAATGTTGAATGCATGAAAGTATTAGCCTTGAAGGCACTTGAGTAATGAGTAACTATTATTGTGGTATGTTACCGAGTAAGGATTTGACCCAGGGCTGCCTAAAAAATTCAGAAACCGCGGTATCCGACTGAAACCGAAGTGAACTGTACTTGTTTTCAGGTTAACCATACCGGTTCTTACGGTATGGTTAACCGAACTGTGTAAATAGACCGGTTTTAGTTTCGATAATGGCATTGAATTTTCCTGAACGGTTAACCGAGCAGTTAACCACGGTTAACCGATTATATAAACAATAAAAAACTTTAAATATTAATGTAAACCTTATATAATAATTAATGTTAGCTATTGATGAATATGCATATTATTATATTTTTTGTCACATATGTTTGATTTGTCACTAATGATTTATGTCAATGATCAATATTGCACTATAATATTAATGATAGTAGTCTCATCAATAAAAAATATACGACTACAAGGTTAACCGATAAAACCAAACCGCACTAAAGGTTAACTGGTCTAAACGGAATGGTAATGAAATCAGATTTTAGAAAACCGAATTAAACGGTTATCCGATCTAAATAGAATGGTAAAAAAATTGGATTTTAGAAAACCGAAGACCCGGTTAACCTAAAGCGGTTAACCAAATAAGGCGGTTAACCTACCATGGGCAGCCCTATGACCCACCCTTCCGACAAACGTCAAGAATGGGTAAGGGAAAAAGTAGAGGATGAGACATGCCAGAGGGTGATAGAGGTCCTGCAACCCAGTATACCACTAAGACGGTAACAGGCGTTCTCACTCGTTAGGAGTACATCCCGGGGAAATAGCAATAGTACACCACCCGCTGCTACCCGTACCTTGAGTGCTGCATAGAGAGGCAGCAGAATGAAAAAAGCCAAGGAGATGAAAAGTTTTCTCCTATTCGAGAAGACCCGATGTGGATGCTATTAATGTTGTGTCATCAAGATGAGAAAAGAGAGATTATCTAGGACCAGAAGGTCTGATAGCAGCGAGCTATCTAAAAGACTCTACCTATGCACAGTAGCAAGTAAACAGTAAACCCTGCTTATAAGAGGGATAAATTCCATAGGAAAAAAATTGGGTTGACTTGCTAGGCAGTCAATGTAACTTGTCCGGTTAACAAGAGGAAAGCACTTCAAGTGCACCTGAAGAATAAGGGGTGAAAAAAGGAGTCCAAGGCACTTGTCAAAGATACATAACAGAGGGACAATAACGTGCGGAAGTAATGACCGCCTAAAAGTCTCTCCCGAAGTGGACAACTTCGAGCCTATACAACTTTAAAGGTTCAAGAAGACCTGACCTACATGAAGCGATAGCTACAAGAGCCTAGAAGCAAAACTCGCCAAGGTTACTACAACACGACACCTTAAAAAGAAGTTAATACTCTACTACCACAGTAAAATGTGTGGGAACGAGTGTAAGAACAAGACAGTATCAAAGAGAATAAGAGTCTCCTCGAATGGAGTAACACCCTGATAAGGGAATGTCGTACCTAAGGCAACAAGAAAGTGGCCCAAATAATCAAACTACACAGACCCATAGGGATAATGAAAGAGTCAATGAGACTACTAAATACTGAAAGACAAAGGAAATGAGCCACAACCGACATACGTCGTGCTGATAATTTAGCCCGCATTGCGCACTTGCCACAACAAGTGCTACAACAATAAACCAATTCTGGAAGACCATGTAGACTGGAGAGTAGAATATCATGGCTAGAAAGGAATACCGAGCTCTCGAACAAGTCATAACATAAAGAGATAAGGACTACACCTCATCTCAGAAGAGGGTCACAAAACCCTTAAGACTGGAGGAATAAAAGACCTTGGGACGATTGGTTTGACCGTTGTGAACTATAAGAATGTGCTAGTCAATAGAGAACTGAACCAGATTGAAATGATAGCAAGTCTTTAATTAAGGCTTGCAAGCCTAACACCAGAAACCTGCACGACATTAAATGCCAAACATTACCAGTGATAAGTGTCGAGTCCTCAGGACAAACACGATCGTATGTAGGAAGCTCATAACACTCAGTGGATGACCATCGTCACTAGGATTGTAGAAAAACAAGAAGAAGACCAAAAGAATTTTAACAACTGGGATACCCAGAAAGATGTAGAAAATTAAAGTTACACATGGTGTACCCGGGAAAGGATTCAGACTCACAGTTTGAGCACATCCAATTAATCGAATGAGAAGTGGAACACGAGTACATAATGTAACAACTCAAATCCAAACCTTGAAGAGAATGACATATAATATCAAGTCGCTTAATGACGTGGGCGGATGCCATGACCAAAACAACACACAACAAAAGGTGTTATAAGTGCTTGTGAAAAAGGAGAGACACATCAGTCTTCAACAAGCACGAGATAAACACAAATGATGCTATTAAACTCCAGTAAGGAGAACAAATAAGAAAAAACCTAATTTATAACTTACCTTGAGGTTAGGAAACACTGTAACCTCAAAAAGGGGAGATTAAGAATGTTGTACTATAAAGTAGGTATGGTTAAGCTGACTGCAACCCGTAAACACTAGAGTCAACTAGGGTGGAACAAGTGTTGTGGTGAAAGTACATGATCACTAGAGTAAATAGATGGTTTAAACAATGTAAGGCATAGGCCTAAGAGAATGTAACATTAATACCACTGAAAGGACACAAGTCTATGAGAGCAAAAGTATTGCCTCAGACAACCTTTCCAATGAATGCCATTAGCATCAGTACCTTCGACCAAAAGGTGATACAAAACTGGCACTGATTAATATAAAACCACAAAGAGGGCTTCCATAAAAAGGGAAACGTGATGTATCGACCTTTGTCATGGAGTTTAGAACTACACCAGGAGATGTAACCCATTTGATTGGGTAGAGTTCGAAGAACTAGAAATTCATATCATAAGTGGCACAAATAGCCTACAAACGAACGAGAGCATAAGACAGTGAACAGAGCACGAAGTCTCACTCATGGAAACCAAGCAGTAAGAGCCTGTGAGCTAGAAGGTAATGACCATTTAAGCTCATGATGCAAGCAACTGTAAGAAGGGGATTATTAAACCATAGACCAACTATAAACTTGTAGATACAAGTGGTCACAAATTCTCTAAAGTATTTATGGGAGAATTGTCAATAATGACACCAAGGACAAAGGAGAAACTCATCCTCCTACGACTGCATAATATAAACCCCACCATTAAGATGCTATATCACAAACACCTATTAAAGAGAAGAGATGTGAAACATGCCTATTGAGAAAGGGACCCATGGAGGACCCTAGAATTTTTTTTGGGTGTCTCAATACTGTCAGTAACAGAGATAGACAACACACTACTTCATAACAATTACCGAAAGGTAAAAGAGAGGGAGTCACTAGAAACAGACACTACGAGTGTACATAAATGAGCTATAGGATAACCACACTCCGAGGAGCTTGAGGACTTGACGAGACTTATTCATAAGTTAGTCAGGTAATTGGTAAAAGTATCATAAATGATACCCCATATATGTATAAATGAGTAGGATAAAAGAATATGAGAAGGAGTCAACTCCGTGCCAAAGTTAATGTTGCAAATTCTAACAAGAGAAAGTTATCTACCTCGAACATATTGACGAGAAGAGTCTCAACCCAACCAACAAAGATAGAGGAATTAAAATCTTGACCATAACACGATAGAAGGTCATAACTCCGCAAAGTGGTGGTTAAATACACAATAGTAGAGGAAAATTTTCCAAAGAAAGAGAAACCTATGATCAACTTAAGGGAAAGGAAAATGAGACCCCACCAAATGGGTAAATAATTATGTGAAATCCTTGCAAAGGCTTAAATATTTGTCTATATCAGCACAAAATCTTACCATTCCAGAAGGAACGCATGGGATGCATATTAATGCAG
Organism: Limonium bicolor; assembly: GCA_023374045.1. Classification (NCBI taxonomy): domain Eukaryota; kingdom Viridiplantae; phylum Streptophyta; class Magnoliopsida; order Caryophyllales; family Plumbaginaceae; genus Limonium; species Limonium bicolor. Next base: position 62,170,705 of record CM041781.1, read on the forward strand.
CCCGGAAAGAGGCATAAGGAGAACTATTCTACACGCTAAAAATGTAGCGACACTATGGTATGGTGTAAAAATCACCACGTGCTCGGGTCAGAAGAGCGTTAGTATGATTTCACCCAAATAGGGCTGAACATAAGGCAAATGTCTTGTTGATTCCTAAAATTATAGCATCAGTATGCACTATGAGGAAGGCATAACTAGCATAGTTGCTGATGCCTTGAGTTGAATAGCAAATACCCCTGCACGCCATGATAACTAATACCTGTCTAATGGACAAGGGCATGGTGCGCAAGAAAGCGACATTATATGCTGACCGTCAGACATAAACATATCGACGGAAAACAATCGAGTAGAATGATAAGTTTAGACTCAATCTTAATGGGAAGATCAAATTGAGTAACCGAATGTGTGTAAATAACAACAATCTAGACCATATGAGAAAAGACCTTACAAAAAAACATTGGTCATTACATCGCATCCACCCAAAAGCACCTAAAATGTGTAAAGATTTGGAAGTACATTCCTGGTGGATCAGCGTGAATAATGACGTAATAAACCTTGGAGAAAAATGCCTCAACTGTCAAAATACCAAGTCCGTGCTAAATGCTGGAAAAATGTAGAACATATCTATGAGCATTGTGAATGGATTCCCTTTGATTAAGGGCAATATGAACCATAGATGCGCTATTATGGACCGATGCACGAGGGATGCAAGTTCATATCAAGGAAAGAGTACCTAGTAGGTACCAAAATATCTGACTCGTCTAAAATATCATAGACAAGTGCAGGAAGCACTAAGTACTAAACTATAGCTCAATACTACATATCACCCTCATACCAAAGGTCAGTTCGGATAGAACAATTCACTTTAAAGGGTATACCAAGAGCATGTGCATTAAAATTTCAGAGAAGCTAGATAGACAACCTAATCAAATCGAGTTGGTGTACGATAAAGATACCACACATCGATTAAAATACCTCAATTCCCAGAATTTCAGGGAGACCGTGTAGAACACTATCACATTGAGATGAGGTCAGCAAGAACTTGCTGCTAGCACATGAGTACATAAAAGCATGTACAATACATTATGAAGAACACAAAGGGCAACTTAACCGTAAAATCATTGGGTCATACAGCTTATGGAGCGAGTGGGCCATTTTATAGGTTCAATATACCTAACATCTTGGGAAGGAAATGATGTATTTCACATCTCCCACTAAAATATGTATACATATATACATACCTAACGCAACACAAGTATTATAGTCAGAAAGGCTAGAACTGAATCCAGTTAGGAGACGTGCGTAAACTCTAATATGAGCTCACAACACAAGGACTGGAGAAAACATAACTATGACCATCAGGATGGTTAAGATCCTCAAATCGAATCATAATGTGGTAGAGACCACAGGAGCTAGAATACTTCATAAGAGTTAAACATCTTGAACCTGTTGTTTCAAAGATGAGATAATTGTAGATTACGTGGACGTAATCCCTTTTAAGGGTGGTAGAGCGAGTTCACGCTTAACGTATATCTTACATATCAAGTACGCAGATTATTGTACACATAGTACAAGTCATATGACTGTGGTAAATTACTTAAAGTAATATTGTAATATTTTGTATGTATGTTCACATAAAACATATGTATATGTTAATTCACACCAATGAGCGAGAATAGAAAAGAAGAACAAAAAAGAGTGTTCTTACCGTAGTTGTGGTTATTTTTGCACAAAACAATGCGAATACTAGACATATAAAATGTCTATCTTGTTAGCTCCGATGTGAGAATACAAGTTAGGAGGAGTAGAAACTCTAGTGGTATTGTGGTTTATGACCCGTACGAAACCGAGTATGGTGATAGTGTGATATGTGAATCGGTATGAAACCGATGTGTAACCTAGTGGAAATTAAATCCTCTAGGTAATGGATTGGTATTAATTAAGGGGACTTAGTTCCATGGATTGTGATATGTACAAATTATTTATGCCTGCGACTAGATTTTTTATACTAGAGTGACTTGTATTTCGATTGATCACAAGTTGGCAAGAATTATGAGAAGATAACAAAATTAAATTAAAAATAGAACTTATTAAATTATGTGATTGCTTGAAATTGATGTGAGAGGTTGAACTTGATCCTGGCTAGGTCAAGGGAAACTGAACAAAAATTGGGGTGGAAAGATAGTTCAACACTGACCTGATCATGTCAGGGTTGGATGATTCCCGAAGCTCCCTACAGTGACACAGTTATGAGTAGGTAATGAGCTTAGGTGATTGTGGATATTATGTGATGGTTACCCAAGGGGTCGTGGACCTTAGAGTCCTTCATCATAAGACCGGTGTACCCGCGGGTGATTGTAGAGATTGTGTGGTTATTGCAAAAGGGGTCGTGGACCTTAGAATCCTTTTTCATAAGACCGGTGTGCCCGCGGGTAGTTATGGATGTTGGTCGTATGTGCGTGTGTACACTTGTTGTTTATATAAATGATGAGATACCTCCGTGTATCCTTGTGATGTTACCTGTCAGTATATGATTATGATATATGTTACTAATGAGATATTATTAGTAATGGTTATGCCACAAGTGTTGGCTATGTGCTAGATATACACACCTTATGATGCCATGGGTCATGGCTATATGGATAAGAATTGTGGTGCTATATCGGTGAGATATATGCTAGATAGGTATGAAGCCTATCAGGACGGGAGTCCCTAAATTGAATTGATTGAGGCGACCTAGTGGAACGTGATTCCTTAGGATTGATAGTATGTATGGATATATGAGTTCGGGACGAAGTCATTTTAAGGGGGGTAGATTGAGATACCCCTAAGGTTAATAAACATGATTAAGGATTAACCATTGAGTTAGGAAGACTAATGTGGCCTAATGAGGCGTAAAATCGAATAGACCACCTCTATTCAACGGTGAAAACTACACATACTGGAGAACAAGATGGAATTCCACATCAAATATAAAGATCCAAAGATCTGACGAGTCATAAGTGTAGAAGACTACACTTACAAAGATGCTCAAGAAAATTCCCTCTCATTCGACATCATGACTGATGAGCAGGTGAAGAAACTCATCTTCAACGCCAAAGTAGTAAAGCTACTTTACTGCTCACTGCTTCTTGAGTAGTATTCGAAGATCTCATCCCTTAAAATAGCAAAGGAAATCTAGGAGACACTTGAAGTCACCTGTGAAGGAAATGCAGAGATTAAGAATACGCAGATAAAGTTGTTTCTAACCCATTGGGAACCTTTCAAGAAGGAGGAGGAGAAGAGCATTTACGAGATGCTCACAAGGTTCACAAAGCTCACCAACAAGATATTAGTTCTAGGAAAAGCTATACCCAACAAAGACCAAATCAGGAAGTTTCTCAGGTCACTTCCTACCTCCTTCGACAACAAAGTAAATGTCATGCAAGAGGTTCATGACTTTTCCAAGATGTCAGTCATTAACATGTTGGGGTCATTGATGGCATTCGAGCTAAAGCTTCAGAAGAGGGGCAACAAGAGTGCTAACAAGGACAAAGGCAAGAGGTTGGCCCTGCAAGTTGTAGAGGAAAGCGATTTCAGATCAGACATTGTTGAGGAGGAAATGGTTCTATATGCCAAGAGACATTTCAAGAAGATGTTCAAGCATAAAATATAGAAGAAGAATGACTCTAGAGACTCTAAAGATCAACATAAGAATGATGACAAGTGTTTTGACTGCAACAAGCAAGGAAATCACCTTAGGAACTGTCCATAACGACCATGAGAGGTCCCCAACAGTTCAAGAAGTCTATCATACCTCATTTCACAAGAAAGAAAAGAAGGAGGCTCTCGTTGCCGCATGGGGAGAGATGGACAACTGCAACGACAATCAAGACACCACCAGTAACCATTCCACAGGGGAGAAAGTCCACTTATGTATAGAGGATGCAGGTGTAGACAAGGATCTGAATGGTCTGTGTCTGGTCATGGGTGAGGAGACCATTGAGGAGCCTGTCACGGAGTAATCAGAGGATGGCCAAGTGATAAGCCGCAGATTTATCATATTTTATGCACTAGATTTAGGGTTATATTTATCTACATAAGATTATATAGAAGTTATTTATGCTATATTATGTATTAAAGTGTTTTATTTGTCCAGTCTTATGTTTTATATGTTTTCTATGCAAGGAACGAATCTCTAGGCAGAAATTCAATTGATGTCGGACTCGATGCCGGATGAATCCTGCACGGCACAAGCATAAAGCAGAAAAGAGGCTTTGCCGGACATGATGCCGGGTAGATTCTATCCGGCATAAGTAAAAAGTCGCCATGGTTGACTAAACGATGGCAGTTATTGACCGTTGGTGATTTGGATGGTGCCGGGTATGATGTCAGGTATCTCCTACCCGGCATATGCATCGTTTCACGTGGATTTGGCAGTTTCGACCGTTGAGCAGTTGACACGTTTTCCACATGTGCCGGCTACTCTTGATCCGGCACGACACCTGACAATAGACACAATTGAGGCTTATAAATAGGCCGAGAGTCTGCATCAATCCACACACTTCAACATCATATTATACTCCATCCACACTCCAATTCCGCCCACTTTCCATTGTTGGTGTCCAAGGCATTTCTACGGATCCATCCACGAGGAAGAAGAGAAGATTTCCTTTTCGGGTTGAGGCTATGATCAATCTCCTTCTCCCTTATGTATTTCTTTCTTATTTGGAGTGGATGGTGAAGTAGAAATCCTTGCTTGTTCTTGGTTAGGGATGAATTCCTTCTTGTAAACATTATGATTATCTCAATATAATTTCGAGCGTTCATTAAGATTATGGTTCTTATTGCAAGGGAATTAGTTGATCACTCATTCTCTTTGTGCAAATTCTATTCAAGGAAGGAAAATCCAAGAGTGGGATATGTTAGACAAATCTTAGTGGTCTTTAACGTTATCTTCTGCGCCTCAGCGGGAGCAAGACTTAAGATTTCGAATTAATCCATTTTCCCCATTACCTTGTTCATTTCGTGGCATGACTTGCTCGATTTGTTAATGGGTGATGAGTTTCTTACTCCGAAGCAAGAGAGTGGCATTTACAGTTTGAAGGTGCCAAGCGTACTGCCGGGTCTCCTGTGTCCGGCACATTCAAAGTATTTGAGTATGCCGTGCATCTGGTATCCGGCAGGATGTCCAGCACATTCATATTGTTTGGTTAAGTTCGAGTCTTGAAGTTGCATTGCGTGATCATATTGGTACTTGGGTGGTGTAGTCCCAAACCTCGCATTTAGATTAGGATTTTTAGTTAGTTATTTGTCATTTACATTCCCCCCTGTTATTATAGAATAGGTAATTACCGGGATTAGGACTAGTAGTCTATAAGTCCCTTGGGTTCGATACTCTCGGTCGTAATATATTTACACTATACTCCGACCGGGAATTATTTGCTACCCGTAGTAGAGTTGTAGGTTTATTTTTATTTCTTTTATTATTTCATTCTTTTGTATATTCGTTTTATCCCTACAATTTTCCTGTTAGCAAATTGGCGCCGTTGCAACTTGGCGCCGTTGTCGGGGACTTAAAATTAGTCCAAGTCCTAAATTCGGTAAAATGCCCTATTCTTTATTCCTCATTCTTTATTATTTGATTCTTTGATTCTTATATTTAAATTATCCATTTTGTTTTTTTTCGGTTGAATATGCCAGATACGTGGTGCCCGGCACATTGAACATTTCTTATTTTCTAATTTGTTTTTTTCGTTGTATTTGTTTACTAGGTTGAGAATGACGTGCACTATGCCGGGTAGAACATGTCCGACATGTTGGAGGAAGTCCTAAGCCGGATAAGACTAACCCGGCGCGCAATCCGGCATTCAATCTCAACTTTTACTTTTCATTTTTTCCTTCTTCGAATCTTTGATTTGTTTGTAAATATTCCTTCCCTTTGCTCTTTTATGTTAACTTCCCTTTCACTTTCCTGTTTTAATTTATTTTTCTTTTTTTTTAAGTTTGAACACTCCGGGTAATATGCCGGGTAAAATCAATCCGGCATTAGTGGAGGAAGTCCGCTGCCGGATACGACAAGCCCGACACCATGTCCAGCACGTTCAAGATTTTTTTAATTTTATTTATTTTCTTAAAGTGTTAAAGTTCCTTATAATATCCTACTTTTTTCTTACATCATTTGTGTATAACTCCCTTATAATGCTCCCTATACTTTGATTCTTTAATGTAATTGTCGAGTTCGCAACAGCCGGGCAAGAGGCCGGGTATAATCAACCCGGTAGTATTGGAGGAAGTCCATGCCGGGCGTCGCACACCCGACACCTCGTCCGGCATGCCCAAATTTGTTTCTTCTTGTCATTTTGCAAATTTAATAATGTAATTATCTTATTATTTATTAATACAAAATATTATAACATGGTGTTTTGCTCCTCTTAAATATTTAAAAGGTGAATGCTTCTTCGGTCAACGAGTACTCCTGAAAATTTAGCCAACATTGATCCGGAGATTGAGAGAACCTTTCTTCGCTCCCTTCAACAACGAAGAAACCTACAAAACCTACCTCCTACACAAATGGCAGCACCAACCGTCCGAAACATAAACAGGCCTTCCAACCAAGGCCAAAAACCAGTGATCGACCTCCCTCTCCTTGCGCAAAATGAGTATGATGAATGGCAAAAGCTTAAGCCATATCATCAGATCCGATGCATCAAGGAGTTGGGTATGTTCGACGGTACAAACCCGAACGATGCCTTGCTCCACATCACCAAATTTCTACAACATACAAACAGCCTAACCTCCACAAATAATGTCCTCCAATACGCCAGACTTTTCCTCTTTCCCCACAGCCTTACGGGAAACGCCAACAAGTGGTACCATAGTCTGACCCCCAGTACTATTTCCACTTGGGAGGGCATGGCAACCAAGTTCTATGACAAGCTTCTGCCTCCAAGTCGCACCCTGGAGATGATCGCCAAGATATACAACTTCAGACAACCTGGCTCGGAGAACATCTGTGAGACTTGGGACAGATTCAAGGGGTTGCTGTGCATATGTCCGCACCACGGCCTCACCAAGGAACAACTATCTCAGTTGTTCTACAAATGATTGGTCAATCAATGCAAGACGATGATCCTATCCTCCCTTGGTGCAGACATATTAAAGAAGCCAGGAGATCAATTCCTTAGTGGAATTGAATCTCTTTGCCAAGATATTAGAGATTGGGCCACAGGTGGAACCAGGGGTGGTACCACTGATGTATATCAAGTGGGCGAAGGAGATGCCAAATTTGAAAAATTGATGCAAAGTCATGAGCAGTTGTTGGAGAGCAATGCTCAAACATCCACGAAGGTTAGCGCTCTACAGAAGGTGGTGGAACAATTAGCAATGAATAACCTTCCTCAGCAAGCGAATGTGGTTAGTGCACGACCACACGCTCAAGGCCCTGACATGACAGACTTTCAGAATGCTGAGGAAGTCAACTATGTGAGCAACCAAGGGTACAGGCAGCCATGGCAGCAGGGGAATCAACCCCCTCACAACTTCCAAAGTCAAGCCGGCTACCAGGGAGGTCAGAGGCAATATCGACCATCCCACCCTACATCTTCATCAGAGGCTGAGATGGCTGAATTACGAGACATGATGTCAGCCCTGATGAACAAGACCCAAGATGCTCACATCGACCATTCACAAGGAGCACAAAATGTTGCAGTTGCAACAACTTCTGGCGCAACCACGACAACAAGGTCAGGTCCCATCCCAAACGCAAACCAATCCAAGGGAGCATGCGAATTCGGTCACCATCCTGTCAAAGATCTCCGATAATGCCAAATAGCCTAAAAGGCTAAGTGTAGGGCGGTTCCTCCTCCCGCCTTTCTCACCACAGGGGAGTCCCTTTATCTTAATTTTTCCCTTTAATTGATTTTGTTTCTTTTAGTTGTCTTCGTTTTCTTTAATTCATATTAAATTGTTTTTAGTTTCCAAAAAAAAGTTTTTTTTGCACTTTTTCTTTCATCTTTTGAACACTGGGGACAGTGTTCCTGCAAGTGTAGGGCAGGGATCCCCCTTAAAATTAAAAAATAAGTTTTTTGTTTCTAATATGCATAAGTTGTGTATTTTATCAATGTTTTACTAAACTTTTTGCATGTTTTTGATTGAGATGAGATTAGGAATGAATAAATGCTTATTCTCTCAAGAGGTAAGCTTTCTAATGACTTGTAGATTCATGTTTTTAACTTTTTGATTCTCTTTATTAACATGAGTACATGATCTTTCTCCTAATTCTTTCCTTTATTTACTTCTGGGTATTATTTTCTTTCGTTTTTCAAACTGTGAAAAATCTTTTGGGTGAAAATCTTTAAAAGGGTTTTTGTGAAAAAAGAAAAGAAGAAGAAGAAAAAAAGAAATGAAGCAAAAATCTTCTTCCAACGGAAAAGCATTATATTCCTTGAGGTTGCAAAAAGGTGCCTCAGAATAAAAGCAATAAACGAGAGTTTTTCCTTTTGTTTTTCTCCTAAATTCCCTGTTCTTCAATGCAAATGGTCGATTCAGAAACCCTTGCAAAATAGGGTTGAACATATAAAGACCATCGATGAGTGTCCTGGCCACATTCAGAAACTCTTGAAAAATAGAGCTGAATGATGGAAACCGGAAAAAGAGTTTACAAAAATCCCTTATGCAAAATAGCCCGAAAGTTTTGATCGGTTTTGAAATTCTTTGTTTTTATACCCATTAGTATGTTTGGATAGATAGGGATGATTAAGGGATACTTATGAAATAGAGTCAGGCAGTGGGGAATATTTATCTAATTGTCATTCTAGAGTTTATCTGTTTTGTGCATAAGTAAATACTCCTTTCTAATCTAATTTTGCTCGAGGACTAGCAAAAGGTAAGTGTAGGGCCTTGATAAGCCGCAAACTTATCATATTTTATGCACTAGATTTAGGGTTATATTTATCTAAATAAGATTATATAGAAGTTATTTATGCTATATTATGTATTAAAGTGTTTTATTTGTCAGTCTTATGTTTTATATGTTTTCTATGCAAGGAACGAATCTCTAGGCAGAAATTCAATTGATGCCGGACTCGATGCCGGATGAATCCTGCACGGCACAAGCATAAAGCAAAAAAGAGGCTTTACCGGACATGATGCCGGGTAGATTCCATCCGGCATAAGTAAAAAGTCGCCACGGTTGACCAAACGATGACAGTTATTGACCGTTGGTAATTTGGCTGGTGCCGGGTATCTCCTACCCGACATATGCATCGTTTTGCGTGGATTTGGCTGTTTCGACCGTTGAGCAGTTGACACGTTTTCCACATGTGCCGGCTACTCCTGATCTGGCACGACGCCCGGCAACAGACACAATTGAGGCTTATAAATAGGCCGAGAGTCTGCATCAATCCACACACTTCAACATTGTATTAGGCTCCATTCATTACTCCATTTCCGTCTCATTCCAAGTGTTGGTGTCCAAGGCATTTCTACGGATCCATCCACAAGAAGAAGAGAATATTTCCTTTTCGGGTTAAGGCTATGACCAATCTCCTTCTCTCTCATGTATTTCTTCTTTATTTGAGTGGATGGTGAAGTAGGGATCCTTGTTAGGTTTTGGTTACGGGTGAATTCCTTCTATGTAAACACTATGATTATCTCAATACAAATTCAAGCGTTCATTAAGATTCTGGTTCTTATGGCAAGAGAATCAGTTGATCACTCATTCTCTTTATGCAAATTCTACTTGAGGGGAAAAAGCCCAAGAGTAGGATAGGTTATACAAATCTTAGTGGTCTTTAACATTGTCTTATGCGCCTCAGCGGGAGCAAGACTTGAGATTGCGAATTAACCCATATTCCCCAATTTCCTTGTTCGTTTCGTGGCATGACATATGCTCGATTTGTTAATGGGCAATGAGTTTCTTGTTCGAAGCAAGAGAGTGGTTTTCACCATATGAACATGCCGGGTGCACTGTCGGGTGCTTCCTGTCCGGCACATTCAAGACTTTGAATATGTCATGCATCTGATGTCCGGCAGGACATCCGGCGCAATCATGTTGGTTGGTTAAGTTCGTGTCTTGAAGTTGCATTGCGTGATCATATTGGTACTTGGGTTGATGTAATCCCAAACCTCGCATTTAATTAGTTATTTTAGTTTAGAATTACATTCAATTTCCCCCCTTATTATAGAATAGGTAATTACTGGGATTAGGACTAGTTTTCTATAAGTCCCTTGGGTTCGATACTCTCGGTCGTAATATTTACACTATACTCCGACCGGGAATTATTTGCTACCCGTAGTAGAGTTGTAGGATTCGTTTATTATTTTATTCTTTTTATATATAGTTTTACCCCTACAATTTTCCCGTTAGCACCAAGACCAATCTAAATTAAATTGTCTTTAATTGAAAAGGAAAATCGATAATCTGAGTTACCTGGTCTTAGGTGGTTTGCAAAAATTCTTGTTGATCAACTAGAGGAATATGAAAGATTTAATGATGAGCTGAATGAAGAAAATGAACATCTAGAAAACCAGCTCAAAGATGATTGTGTAGTGAATATGAAAACATGCGTTGGAAATTGCAAGATGGCTATGATGAGCTACTCATGACTCATAAAAAACTGAAATCCAAGCTAGATGAAACCACTAGGGCAATGCATGCTAAAAAAACCAACCAAATGAGGGTGAACTCATAGTGGCACTTAACAAAGCCGAAACGGAACTAGTTTCCTTGAAAGAAAAACTTGCTTGTATTGAACATGACAACAACTAGGGAAACTGAAGAAAAGCTCTCTTGAAGTGGTAGACGACTTGTTGGGCAACCGTCGGGGACTAGTCGACGAGGGTTATGCTACCTTTTTCGACAGCCTGGTCACCACCAGTCAAGTGCTCCAGAACTCGCTTTATGCGATCTTGGCAATTGGCAAGGGCATGCTTTAAATGGATAGAAAAGAAAGATCATAGGGTGAATTCATTGGTGATGAAGGGCCTAAATACCATTGGATCCTAATTCCCGCTCATTAAAAAGGTTAAGTATGGGCTAGAGTGGTAGGAGAATCCTATCTTCTCTCATTCACGCCTAAGCCCAGAGGAACTAGTTCCTATGACAAATAAAAGTTGTCTTTCTCATGCTTATGCTCTTATGCGTATGTTATGGTTGGTGTTCATCTTTAAAAGACCAACTTGTTGAGTGATTAAAAAATTATCAAGTTGGAATGTGTTACTAATGAGATTGGTGCAAATATTTTTCATTAAGTCAACTAACAGGGGGAATTCACCAAGATCGTGAATGGTCTAGACATATTCACAAGTTAAATTCGAGATTCAACATCTCGTAGTTATTCGGAAGACATGTCAGTGACTATACTGTGTTTAAATGATAGGTGACCGATTAATGGGAATAGATGCTTTTAGAGTATAATAAGGGAAAATAGGACTTTTAGTGTAGGATCAATGGTAAAAATCTTATTCCAACATTATAATCTGGTCTTGACAGATAGCGTCGATTCACAGCCAAATGTAACCATTGAAAGTAGCCGTTGTGATCTGTCAGCGCTTATCAATACGTTAGAGACCGTTTCCCAAGTGATATAAAAGGAGTAGTGTAATTAGTCACAAAAATCTCCCAAAAACCCTTAGTTAGAATGCCCTTTTTACTCCCAGTTAGTAAATTTCCGAAAAGCTTCAAAATCTCAGATGGCTCCCAAGCAAGCGAAGTTTACCAAAAACATCCAAGGGTTCAAAGAAGGTAGAGTCATCGACTCGAAACAGCTTGTCAGGGACACCATACAAATTCTTGAACGACTAGTCTCGACCATCCCCAAGAGCTCACCTGAAGAGGAAACTAGGCTGAAGCTCAAGGTAGTGTATAATGAGAACTTCACCAATGAAGAACTCGCACACACAACCACTTACATGCCCAAAATCAACAACAAACTGCAAGGTTCTACTTCCATTCACATCCCCTCTACTTCTCTACGAAAATCTCACACTTCTAAGAAAACACCTACAAAACCCACTACCTCTCATACAGGAACTCCAACCCTCAACCCATAATCAAATCCCAAAACCGTAAGCACCATAATATTCTCCACCATAAAACCAGGGTGTCTCAATGAACCCTCGAGAAGACCCTAAAATCAATCGGCTTGAATATCAGTGCAAACACATCACCAACACCCTCTACTTCAGAGGAAGAGCGTCTGACTAACTACTCTTCTAAAATCCCTATCACAGGGACGATAGAAACAAAGAAATAAACTATCATAGTGGAATCCAGTGACGAGGAAGTTGCTGAGGGAGGAGGAAATAACAAGCAACCCCAGGCTCAAGAAGTTGCCCGAGCCATAGAAGCGAAGAAGGAAGAAGGAGAGAAAAAGAAAAAGTTGAGGACAGTGAGTAAGATGCAACTTTTGACGACTGGGAAAAAGAAAAAGGTGAGGAAAACAAAGAAGAGAGCGAGGGAAGAGAAGGTGAGAAGCTGAGCTGTGAGTGACAGCAGGCTAAGAACTCTACGAGCAGTCCTTTAGTGGTTGTGGAACAGTCAGGAAAAGCTCCAGCCAGTCCTGAGGCTGTCTCACTTGTCGTCATCTAGGAATGCGATCAGGTGCGTCAAACCAAAGGAAAGGACAAGGTTATGGAAACAACTGAAGAAGAACTGGCTGAGTTATTTGCTAGAAAAAGAAAAGAAACAGTGAAGTTAACCAAGGAGGAGCTCTTCATAGTCGAGAAGCTTAAGAAGTTGGAGCCCACTCTTATCCAACACAAAACATTGATATTAGATCTCTCCCAGTCTTACCCCAAGACTGTGGATGGGACTTGGTTGCTGAAGCATGGGCTTGAAGAGATTGTCGAGCTGCTTGCCTTCCAGGGATGGACGAAGATGTTTCAAAGGACGGACACAGTATACCTCGAACTGCTAAGAGAACACATCTACAACATGGAACCGCTTCACGACAGGGATGAGGACATGCATCTGGTCTTTAAGGTACAGGAGCAGTGGGTAACTATCCACAAAAGCTGAGTTGTTAAGACCTTCGAGCTAGAGAGTGAAGGTGTGATCGTCCCCAAAGAAACTTCTTGGTCAGACCTAGAAAGAAAGACAAGTAAGATTATGGAAGCTCTTGGTGGAAGTCCTGTTCATAATTTCTCGGCCAATACCATGTCTGAGAGCGATCGAGTCTTACATACCATACTGGTGCACAACATTACACCGAGGACTCAGAGGAAGCACATACTTAGCGTAAGGGATGTCAAGCTCTTCTACATGCTCAAGACATGTCAAAAGATCGATCTGCCAGGGATGATTGTGCTCGTCATTCACGAGAGTCAATCAGTTAACCATGGGTTGGTCCATGGAGAGATCAACCCCCAGGCTCTGAAAAAGACTTGGTTGAACCTTAACTGTCTCCAACCCTCTCCCCGATCGGTCCAAAGCAATCCTGGACCAAAGATGCTGAACAGGATGGGCATCAAGATGAGAGGCAACAAACTCAAGACCACTATCAAGATGTCCAAAAGCACTTAAGCCCCCTTCGCGAGCAAGGCGACCCCAGGAGAGACGTCAAAGAAGAGGAAGGCTTTCGCAATATCGGTTGCCCGAAAGGTTGGAGAAGCGAACTGATGATCAAGTAGTGCTAGGCAAAATAGTTAAGACTCTAGAAGCCATTAAAGTCGTGTTCTCTGAGTACACGTTAAATCCCTGGCTCAAGATTCAATAGAGTACATAAACCTACACCTTGCCTGATTGTTCTTTGCCTTCTAAAGGCCTGAGAGATACCTGAAAAAGCCCCTAACTATAGGCTAGATATTTGTCAAGATTCTCTCTACTTTTATAACACAGTCATCTTATCAATGAATGCATATTTTATTCAAATATTTTCTCAATCTTTATGCTTACTTAGTTCACTTCCTCTATTTTGTTGGATGGCGAAGGGGGAAAAAGAAGAATCTTTACTTAACTTTTCGAATAAATATCTTTGAATTGCTTATCCTTGCAAAAATGACTAAGTGTTTTTCATCCTACAAACCACTCATCGAACTCAGGGGAACCTTCTCAGGAGTCAAAATTTTAAACTTGAAACTCACTTTTAAAACACTTAGCTAGTTTGTTCTTTGTTGTTTTATCGGATTGGTTGCCATAATCAGGAAAATTGCTAAGGCAAGTTTCTCATAGTTTTAATGATAGCAATCTATCCTTGTTATTTGATGTACTTAAGTGTTTAAGCAATAAGAGGCAAGATTTCTTGTCTAAAAAGGCAGGCCCTTCCATTATGATCAGTGCCCAACGGTCGTGCACTGCACCGCTGGGATTATACTCTGGAGACGACTCAGACTCATTGTAACACCATCAAACTCGTGGAAGAAGTCTGCTATTCAAGTCTCTTTTTACATCGGGAGTTTTTTATGAAAAGTTGATGATAAAGGAATACATATATCTGTAGGAATTGAAAGTAAAATTGTGAAGAATAATGATAATATAGCCTAATATTAGGTCGGCCAATTACATTACAATCGACAGCCGAATGTAATCAGTACTTCCGCAAATGAAGTGAATCAATAAGCATGCACGCTATCTAATAATATGGGATATATCCGGGCAGTGGTGGTGTTTGTTTGAAACACGTCTAGAAAGTGATGTAAAGGGAATGCTTGCCCGTAAGAAAACCAATGACTTCTTTTTCATATAAGAATATTCTTGTGCAACGTGTAAGGTGACGGATGAGCACGCAAACTGGATAGCAATAGCCAATTGCTCTGTTTCTGAGTAGGACGAGGAATCGTATTCCGTTCGTACCATACATGAAAGTGACTGCAAGTGCTAGAGTTTTCGTACCGGCCAATACGTTCTTTCTAGGATGGAATAAAATCGAAAGAGCTCAAATTCCTTTTTTTTTTTTTTCTAAATTTAAAAGAAACGTGTCCAAATTCCCACTCTGTTTCAATTTTTTTTATGGGTAAGTATATAAAGTCCGTCAATACGGTATGGAGGAAATAAATTAAATTCTAGACATTAATTAGCTTTAAGAAAGAAATATCAGGATGGGAAAAAATGTAGCAATAGTGGGAGCTGGTGTTAGCGGGCTGTTAGCATGCAAGTACGCCCTATCGAAGGGGTTCAACCCAGTTGTATTGGAATCAGAGGGGTCTCTTGGAGGAGTTTGGACAAAAACCTTCGAGATCACCAGGCTACAAACAACGAAAAGTACCTACAGATTCTCTGATTTCCCGTGGCCATCATCTGTGGAAGACACATATCCAAGGGCGGAAAAAGTGCTGGAGTACATTCAATCATATGCAGATCATTTTGGTCTGATGCGGTACATACGGTTTAACACCAAAGTGGTGAGCATGAGTTACGAAGGCGATGAGGCGGAAACATGGGATATGTGGGTTGGTAACAGTAAGAGCAAGGGTATTTGGAATCTCAAAGTGGTTCATGGTTTAACTCAATCTACAGAAGTGGTGAAGGCAGAGTTTGTGGCAGTTTGTATAGGAAAATTCAGTGGAATGCCGAACGTGCCGGTGTTTCCGCCTGGTAGAGGCCCGGAGGTATTCAATGGGAAAGTGATGCATTCACAGGAGTATGCTGAGATGGACAAGGAAAAAGCTAGAGATTTGATTAAAGGAAAACGAGTTGTGGTGGTTGGATCCCTTAAATCAGCTTTAGACATTGCAATGGAATGTTCCATTGCCAACGGTAAACAAATTCCTTGCGTAATGGTGATCCGTAACCCTCATTGGACTATCCCTTATAATTATTCATTGAATGGTGTGCTATCATTTTTGTATCGGAATCGTTTCTCTGAGCTGCTGATTCATAAACCTGGTGAAGGATTCTTTCTCAGTATACTTTCCACAATTCTTTCACCCATCGTGAGTAATTCGATCTTTTTTATTTTATTTCATTGTCATAAGTAATCAATCAATTTTAAAGAATGAAACTGATGATGATACTATAATTAATATCCAGCGGTGGATGCTCACCAAGTTAGTCGAGATAGATCTGAAATACAGAGAAGGAATTCACAAGCTTGGGATGGTACCAAACCATACCCTTCTTCATGAAGTTAATTCCTGCATGATAGCTACTACTCCAAAGGGTTTCTGGAATTCTGTTCACAGAGGGGAAATCATCTTCCATAAATCTCCAACCTTTCGATTCAGTGAACAAGGTGTTGTATTGATGTGTGGACAGGATGACAACAAACTCATTGATCTACAAGCAGATCTGGTTATTCTCGCCACTGGATTCAATGGAGAGCAGAAGCTCAAGAACATTTTTGATTCTCCCAAGTTTCAACACCACATCATGGGATCACCCACCTCATCTATTCCCCTTTATAGGTTTCTTTCTTTCTTCCTTTCTTTCAAATCGACAATTTTAACACTCTGCCTTCTTCTGTATTTAATTGTTTCCTTCATGTATAAATATTTTAGGCAATGTATTCACCCCCGCATTCCACAACTTGCTATCATCGGTTTTTCTGAGAGCGTATCCAATCTTTACACCTCAGAACTACGGTGTCGATGGTTAGCTGAACTGCTTGATGGGAATATTAAGCTTCCCAGGATCAACGAAATGGAGAAGGAAATATCAGAATGGGATAACTTCTTTAAGACCTATTCTCCAAAACACTATAGAAGAGCTTGCATTGGACAACTTCAAAACTGGTATAATGATCAGTTATGCAGAGATATGGGGTGGAATCAAACCAGGAAGAAATCCTTTCTTGCTGACTTATTCATACCTTACACCCCACTCGATTATGCCCAACCTTAAATCACTAATTTAATACAATGCTGCGCCTCTATCTATACTAAATCAAAATATTTTTCTATTTATTACATTGGATGTACTGTACCTTCTTGACTCTCTTCATTTTCGGTAATCTGACCTTTGCTACGGTTGTTCTTCTTGTTTTGGGCACTTTGATTTACTACTACCTATATATGAAAGAGTACTGCAGGGGTATAGTCTAACCTCCTGATTTCATTGTTCTGATTGTGTGTGGATCCTACACTGCATCTTATATAATGCGTTCTTCTTTGTTTAAGTGAGTTAATCTCGATTTGTTTCTCCAACTTAGTGTGCAGATTCAAAACGAAATATGCTTCTTATTATTTTATTTTATTTTATTTTTAAACCTGAATCATGTTCATTACATATCAAAGGAGGCTTACAGACACGAACAACAAATAAGGGTATTCCAAAATAACAAGAAAACAGAGCAAGCAATCTATTTGGTTCCAAGTCAAATTGACATCCCAGTTGAAGCCTCGGGGGTGAAACTAAGGACCATTTTTTTGGAAATTTTTCACCGAAATACCATTTGAAAAAAAAATTACTTGCGGTGGCTTTTTTTCAAAAAAATTACGCGGAGGTACCAAAACGATGCAAATAAACCGCACTGGGCTGATCCATCTTGCGGTAAACCGCATCGGGTCAACGCCATTATCGGTTATTTATGTCATAAACCGCATCAGCCAAACGCATCTTTGCGATAAACCGCATCAGGCTGATGCGGTTTATTTGCAAACCGTTGCTACTGAAAAAAATCTCGGAATTAAATTTGAACTGTCGGTACTCCGCGATTTCAGCGATTTTGTCGGATAGTCTTATCCAAAAAAATCTCGGAATTAAATTTGAGCCGTCGGTACTCCACTATAATTTATTGGTTGTCATGCTTCATTATCAAACTTGTCTCTAACATCTCTTACTAATGATGTATCTCGTTGTATTTAGCTTACGAGTTTATGAGGCATCATGTTCAACGAAGGTACGATCATCTGCTATCTCAGATCCTTGGCATTGAATGCTTCTTCCATGATCTTCCATTTGATAAGTGGTCACGAGCATACGACGACGGCAGAAGATGGGGCCACATGACAACAAATTTGGTCGAGTACATCAATGGCGTACTGAAAAGCGTTCGTCTACTACCAATTAGTGCAATTGTCGATAGCACATTGCACAAGCTCGTCACATATTTCAATGACAATCTTGCTACGTACAACGGTAAACGAGTCACTGGAGCGTCGTTGTACATAGACTACACCACAACCAAGATTGAGGAAAATCGAAATTGTCAAACAGTCACAATGTTAGGGTTTTTGATGCAGTGAACCAAGTGTATGAGGTTGAGGATTTTGGATCCATGGCATTGAGAAGAAACAAGGGAAATTACAAAGTTGATTTCAGCAACATGACTTGTGAATGTGGTGAGTGGCAAGCATTCAAATACCCATGTTCTCATGTCATGGTTGTATGTTTCAGAACAGGGTTGTTGTGGGACAATTACGTGCATTGTGTCTATAGGCTTGACACAATGATTGAAGCTTATGGTGTACAAAAGCACAAAATAAATATGGCGAGGTTTCATATGCACTTTACTAACCGGGTCATCCGCACAAAGTGCAGCTGAGATGTGGGTAGTCTGGTATGTGAACAGACTTGCGTCATGTAACACCCCCAAACACTGGCCTAGGAGTTAGGGGTATTACACGCCGCGTATTATTACATAATAACGCAAGGCTCTAATAAACGAACTTAAACAAATAACCAAACAAGGCCCAAAACGAATATCGCATAAAAGTATTAACAAAGCGATGTTGAAACATCCCGAAAGTCTTTACAAAACCCACCAAACGAATAACAAAGCGGAAGCTAATTGAAGAGGCCCAAAGGCTCAAAGTCAAATACAAATGCCTCAAAAGGATCAAAATAACATAACGAACTAAACACCAGAAGCTGAGCAAAGTGACCCTCGCTGATCAATCTGCAATGTTAGATAGAGTAGGGGAATGAGCAAACACTATGCCCAGTAGATGACTAACTTCATCAACCAGCATGCTCAAAACATTTAAAGAATATTATCCAAATCAGAAGGAGTCGAAAGGCATCCATAAACATGTCAGAAAACAGAAGCGGAAGTCCACTCAGTGAAGGACTAAACAGAGTCAGAGGCAGACAAAATCAGAAAACAGAGTGGGACACTAGTTGATCACAGCATACAGACAGAACGAGCAACCAGCTCATGAACAGAACGAGGAAACCTCACTCGTAAACAAACAGGTGGAACACCTGTGAACAGAACGGGGAACATCACCGTGAAACAGAAGGATATCCTACATAGCGCACTACGAGACAGCGAGACCAGCCATCCAAAGGTTCAGACACAGAGATAACTAGGTCCCAAAACAGAAGCTTAAATACAGATAAGCATATGTGCACCAAAGGCACCAAAAAGCACATAGATAGCTTAGAAATCAGAAGGGGAATCCAACCCCGCAAACGGAAGTCAAAAGGAGCTCAAACGAGCAAGTTGTGGTCAAAACAGTGCCACGTCCGACTTGTGTCCGGACATCAACGTTCGGACGCAAGTCGAGACTCAATAGGCCAAATCAGACAATGTCCGAACATCAAAGCTCGGACGGATGTTCACTCTTTCGGAAATCAGATACGCGTAATGTCCGAACATGTGTCCGAATGTCAAGTTCGGACACATGTCAACCAAAATCAGAAGAAGTAGAAGGGTGTGTCCGAACTTCTGTCCGGACTTACAAGTTCGGACACCATTCGAGACTTGTAAGTCGGACTCGTCCTCGCACCCCGTCCGAACATCAAAGCTCGGACGGAAGTTCGGACACGGCAAAATCTTCAGAAAATAAAGCGTGACAGGGCATGTCCAAACGTCAAAGCTCGGACAGACGTTCGGACATACCAAAAAGTGCAGTTTTCAGAAACGAATTTCACATCAAAACAGAGGTTTAAACACAACAAAACAGAAGCAGTTTGTAGAAAACAACCTTGGGGTTTGTGCATCATTAAACAGCAATTTAAACAGACGAATTCACAAAACACAATGTAGAGACAGAACACACTCAATCCCAGAATTGAAACTCCCCAAGGCTGAACACACTGACTGAATCCATAAGCCACCTACCTCGATAATTGACAGACGAATCCCGAATCGGAGACAG
This sequence comes from Limonium bicolor, assembly GCA_023374045.1. Taxonomy (NCBI): domain Eukaryota; kingdom Viridiplantae; phylum Streptophyta; class Magnoliopsida; order Caryophyllales; family Plumbaginaceae; genus Limonium; species Limonium bicolor. Next base: position 62,190,664 of record CM041781.1, read on the forward strand.
CAGAGCTCAACCACGCAGAATCCCGAAAAGCAAACCGGCAACGCAAACCTTAACTGCAGTTCCAAACCTCTGAACAGAACACAATTGCAGGGCAATTCCCCAATCAGAAACGTAAACCTTAAACCCTGAAACTGAAACTGCAATCCAAAAACTGCAACACAACCCTCACCTGAATCCGACGCCAAAATCACCGACGAAGCCAACCGCAGAGGAATTGATAGAAACGCAAGAGCCAACGCTGAATCACAATTTAAATTGCAGAGGGCAATCAGAACGGGGAAAACTCAGGAACCGAAGAATCAAAGAGAGAGCAATCTGACAACCCTACCTCGAAGAAGTCAGGAATCCGCAGAGACTGGGCAATCCGCAGTTGACTCTGGCAGCAGAAACAACGCCAATGGAGTCTTGACTGAACGAGAGGATGAACGGCACTTGAGAGAGAAGAAGAGAAGCAAGGCTGGGAAACTGTTAAATGAGAGAACGATCTGATCGTGGTGTAGAGGGTGAGGATTAATTAACTAAAGAGTTAATTAATACTTACCCAAATTCATTAGAAGGGAAAAGTCCACCTTGTCCCTCCGCTTATTTAAAAAAGACCCCCATGTCCTACGTAACATAAGCCAACTTAGAATTATATCAAACGAAATAAAATGCAACGAACTTTGGGTTATAACATCACCTCCCCCTTAAAAGAATTTCGTCCTCGAAATTAAACGTACCTACTGCTCGAAAAGGGCGAAAATTTAGAACGCACTTCGCTTTCGACCTCCTAGGTCGCCTCTTCTTCCGACTGACCCGGCCACTGCACCTTCACCAAGGCATGGTCTTACTCCTGAGCTTGCGAACATCCCGGGCTAGAATCCTCGAAGGAACTGCCTGGAACATGAAGTCTTCCCTCAACTGAAGCGGACTGAAGTCAATCACATGTGACGGGTCCGGAATATACTTCCTCAGCATAGACACATGGAACACACTGTGAACACCAGCCAACGACGTGGCAAAGCTAAACGGTAGGCCACCGGTCCGATCCTCTCTAGGATCTCAAAAGGACCCACAAAGCGAGGGCTAAGCTTGCCTCTCTTCCCAAACCGAACTCCTGGCACTGGAGAAACCTTCAGATACACATGGTCGCCCACCCAAACTCTAGAGGTCGTCTCCTCTGATCGGCGTAACTCTTCTGACGACTCTGAGCTATAAGCAGACGCTCCCTGATAGACTGAATCTTAGCTACAGCATCCTCGACCAAGTCCGGACCAACAACTGCCCTCTCCTTCAGATCATCCCAACAGATGGGTGATCTGCACCTCCTGCCATACAAGCCTCAAACGGGGCCATCCCGATGCTAGTCTGGAAGCTTGTTTTATACGCGAACTCTATCAGCGCCACGTGCTAATCCCAATTGCCTCCAAAGTCAAGCACACATGCTCTGAGCATGTCATCAAGGACCTGATTCATCCTCTCCGTCTGCCCGTCTGACTGAGGATGATACGCTGAGCTGAACGACAACTTCGTCCCCAAAGCCTGATGCAAACTCTGCCAGAATCTGGATACGAAACGCGGGTCTCTATCAGACACAATAGAAGCAGGAACTCCATGCAGACGCACTATCTCATCGATATACAACTGCGCTAGGCGATCAAACTGAAAGTCTTCTGACAGGCAAGAAGTGAGCGCTCTTCGTGAGCCGATCCACAATAACCCAAACCGCATCAAAACCCCTCAGAGTCTTAGGCAGTCCCATAACGAAGTCCATACCGACGCTCTCCCACTTCCACTCCGGAACGGGTAGAGGCTGAAGCAAACCAGCTGGTCTCTGATGCTCGGCTTTGACCTGCTGACAGGTCCGACATCTGGATACAAAATCAAAATGTCCCTCTTCATATTGCTCCCCAGAATGCTCTCGAAGGTCCGGTACATCTTCACACCTCCTGGGTGTACCGAGTACGGAGCTCCATGAGCCTCCTGCATAATCTCTCGCCTCAAAGCATCATCTGCAGGCACACAGATACGGTCTCTGAATCTCAGACAGCCATCCTCTGAAACCGGAACTCAGAATCCTGACCAGCGACAAACCCTCTCTGACTCTACTCAACTCGGTGTTGAGCTCCTGACTGGCCTTGATCCGGTCGATCAAGGTAGGCTGAATCTGCAACGCGCCAACATCCCTGACCTCTCTGGACGGACGACCCAAACACCCATACGCTGCAACTCGAGAGCAGACCTCTGCCACACCAGATAAAGCACAAACGGCTCCAGACGGACCCCTCCTACTGAGCGCATCAGCAAACAACATTCGCCCTAACCCGGGTGGTAGAGGATCTCCAAATCATAATCATGTAGCAACTCTAGCCACTCCTCTGCCTCAAGTTCAACTCCTTCTGACTGAACAGATACTTGAGGCTCTTGTGGTCCGTATACACCTTGCACGCTACTCCATACAGGTAGTGCCTCCAAATTTTCAACGCAAACACCACAACAGCAAACTTCAGGTCGTGGGTCGGATAGTTCTTCTCATATGGCTTCAACTGACGAGAGCCATACGCTACTACCTTCCCGTGCTGCATCAGAACACAACCAAGTCCCTTGTGGGACGCATCACAGAACACCTCTAGACCCTCGGTCCCCTCTGGAAGAGTCAAGATCGGTGCAGACGTCAACCTCTTCTTCAACTCCTGGAAGCACAGCTCACAGGCCTCACTCCACTCGAACTTCACCTCCTTCTGTAGCAACCGAGTCAACGGAATCACCAACTTGGAGAAGCCCTCCACAAACTTACGATAGTAGCCCGCTAGTCCAAGGAAGCTACGAATCTCTCCCACATTAGTAGGCCTGGCCCACTCAGTAATAGCTCTAATCTTCTCCAGGTCCACGGAGATACCATCCTTAGAGACCACATGTCCCAAGAATACCACCTGATCCAACCAGAACTCACACTTCTTCAGCTTCGCGTACAGCTCCTTCTCCCTCAGAGTCTGGAGAACGGTCCTCAAATGCTCCTCGTGCTCCTCAGCACTCTTGGAATACACCAAGATGTCATCAATAAACACCACGACGAACTGGTCTAGAAAGGGCTTAAACACCCGGTTCATCATATCCATAAACACAGAAGGCGCATTCGTCAGCCCGAATGGCATCACTAGGAACTCGTAATGTCCATAACGAGTCCTGAAAGCGGACTTAGGCACGTCGTCTGCCTTGATCCTCAGCTGATGGTAACCGGACCTCAGATCAATCTTCGAAAACATTAGCCCCTACTAACTGGTCGAACAAGTCATCAATGCGGGAGAGGATACCTATTCTTAATGGTAACCTTGTTGAGCTCCCTGTAGTCGATGTACAAACGCATACTACCATCCTTCTTCTTGACAAACAGAACAGGCGCACCCCAAGGCGACACACTAGGGCGGATGAAGCCCTTATCCAACAACTCCTGCAACTGAACCTTCAATTCCTTAAGCTCAGCAGGCGCCATCCGGTATGGGGCCTTAGAAATTGGCTGAGTCTCAGGTGCGAGCTCGATCGAGAACTCCACCTCTCTGATAGGGGGAAGCCAAGGTACATCATCCTGGAACACATCTGGGAAGTCTCTGACCACTGGTATGTCCTCCAACTTTGCATCCTTGCGAACCTCAGGAATGTAGCACAGATATCCCTGGCATCCTTTCCTCAAATAGCGAAACGCCTGCATAGCTGATATAACTGGCGGCGAGCACGGGAGTCCATTCCCTGCTACAACTAGGCGGGGCTGACCCGACTCCTCAAAAGTGACTCTTGAAGCTGCACAATCAATGTGGGCATGGTGCGCACCAAGCCAATCCATACCCAGAAGATCACATCAAAATTTGTCATCTCCATCGGGATAAGGTTAGCATATAGAGTCCTATCTCTGACTAACACAATACTAGCTTTACAGACAGAATTCAAAAGCATAGAAGAGTCCCTAACTAATGAACTATGCACACACAGCTCAACACCCAGAGGCACAACAGGCACACCGAGCTCACCCACCAACTCAGCAGAAATAAAAGAGTGGGTGGGTCCAGAGTCAAACAAGCAGAAAATAGAACGAGAAGACAGCTGGAGAATACCTGTGACAACTCTGTCAGTCGATCGGTCTCTCTCTCCAGCCATCGCGTACACCCTGGCCTGGCCCTGGGGCTTCTTCTGCTCAGCCCGGTCTCGATCTCTGGACCCTGAGGCAGACTCACCAGCTCTACCTCCAGAGCTACCCCTCCTCCTCTCGGCCTGAGGGCAGCCAGCTATCCTATGCTCCAAGGATCCACACTTGAAGCAGGCTCCAGACTTCCTGTAGCAGTCCTGGCCTCGATGAAACTTGCCGCAGACCCGGCACTTCGGAGCGGGAGCTGACGAAGACGAACCACCTCTATCTCTCGAACCCTGGTGGTCCCCAGCTCGGTCTCCAGTAGACTGCTTCTTCTGAGAAGCAGACTGATCCTTCATGTCGCTCTCATCGGACCTCTGCTTCCTCTTCTGGTCCTTCCCTCCGGACTGGCGACCTCTCAAATCAGCCTCCACCCGCAGGGCGACATCAGCAACGTCCCTAAAGGTCTTGTGACGCAGAGGCGTCACAGCAGATCGGATATCTGGCCTCAAGCCACTCAAAAACTTCCTGGCCTTCCTATGCTCGTCTGGCTCAGGTGCGAACTTTGACAAGCTGATGAACTTGCGCACATACTCCTCAACACTCATATCACGCCCCTGGCGAAGCCTATTATACTCCAGGATGCGCTGGTTTATACACATCGGGGTAGAACTGCTTGTTGAACTCCCTAGTGAACTGCTCCCACGACCTCCACCACTCCTTGGCTTCAGCCTTGAAAAGGAAGGTGGCAAAGTCGACCTTCTGCTCCTCCTCGGGCCCATGACTCGCAGCATGTCCTCCACCTCTAACAGCAACGACTGGCCTCCTGGGGGTCTCCTGCCCCATCGAACGATGACGGCTTCAGCTTCATAAACTCCTGAAGCGCCTTCACATTCCGGCTCCCAGCATCAGCCCCAGCTGGGCCTGGTCCGCCAGCGGGTCCTCCTCCAGCTGGTCCATCCCCTGCAGCCATGGTATGCATGAGCTGCGTCATGAACTGCTGAACAGCATCAGCAACATTTCCTGGAGCCCTTCTTGGTGGCATTCTGAAAGTCCAACAGCAGGCAGTTAGACTCAGACGCTAGTACTGACGTTTCTGACTGACTGGCTAACTTAAAATCCCAGCAGATTAGAACCTGGCTCTGATACCACTAAATGTAACACCCCCAAACACTGGCCTAGGAGTTAGAGGTATTACACGCCGCGTATTATTACATAATAACGCAAGGCTCTAATAAACGAACTTAAACAAATAACCAAACAAGGCCCAAAACGAATATTCGCATAAAAGTATTAACAAAGCGATGTTGAAACATCCCGAAAGTCTTTACAAAACCCACCAAACGAATAACAAAAGCGGAAGCTAACTGAAGAGGCCCAAAGGCTCAAAGTCAAATACAAATGCCTCAAAAGGATCAAAATAACATAACGAACTAAACGCCAGAAGCTGAGCAAAGTGACCCTCGCTGATCAATCTGCAATGTTAGATAGAGTAGGGGAATGAGCAAACACTATGCCCAGTAGATGACTAACTTCATCAACCAGCATGCTCAAAACATTTAAAGAATATTATCCAAATCAGAAGGAGTCGAAAGGCATCCATAAACATGTCAGAAAACAGAAGCGGAAGTCCACTCAGTGAAGGACTAAACAGAGTCAGAGGCAGACAAAATCAGAAAACAGAGTGGGACACTAGTTGATCACAGCATACAGACAGAACGAGCAACCAGCTCATGAACAGAATGAGGAAACCTCACTCGTAAACAGAACAGGTGGAACACCTGTGAACAGAACGGGGAACATCACCCGTGAAACAGAAGGATATCCTACATAGCCCGCTACGAGACAGCGAGACCAGCCATCCAAAGCTTCAGACACAGAGATAACTAGGTCCCAAAACAGAAGCTTAAATACAGATAAGCATATGTGCACCAAAGGCACCAAAAAGCACATAGATAGCTTAGAAATCAGAAGGGGAATCCAACCCCGCAAACGGAAGTCAAAACGGAGCTCAAACGAGCAAGTTGTGGTCAAAACAGTGCCACGTCCGAACTTGTGTCCGGACATCAACGGTCGGACGCAAGTCGAGACTCAATAGGCCAAAATCAGACGATTGTCCGAACATCAAAGCTCGGACAGATGTTCAGACTCTTTCAGAAATCAGATACGCGTAATGTCGAACATGTGTCCGAATGTCAAAGTTCGGACACATGTCAAACCAAAATCAGAAGAAGTAGAAGGGGGTGTGTCTGAACTTCTGTCCGGACTTACAAGTTCGGACACCATTCGAGACTTGTAAGTCGGACTCGTCCTCGCACCCCGTCCGAACATCAAAGCTCGGACGAAAGTTCGGACACGGCAAAATCTTCAGAAAATCAAAGCGCAACAGGGCATGTCCGAACGTCAAAGCTCAGACAGACGTTCAGACATACCAAAAATTGCAGTTTCCAGAAACGAATTTCACATCAAAACAGAGGTTTAAACACAACAAAACAGAAGTAGTTTGTAGAAAACAACCTTGGGGGTTTGTGCATCATTAAACAGCAATTTAAACAGACGAATTCGCAAAACACAATGCAGAGACAGAACACACTCAATCCCAGAATTGAAACTCCCCAAGGCTGAACACACTGACTGAATCCATAAGCCACCTACCTCGATAATTGACAGACGAATCCCGAATCGGAGACAGTAGAGACCAACCACGCAGAATCCTGAAAAGCAAACCGGTAACGCAAACCAAAACTGCAGTTCCAAACCTCTGAACAGAACACAATTGCAGGGCAATTCCCCAATCAGAAACGTAAACCTTAAACCATGAAACTGAAACTGCAATCCAAAACTACAACACAACCCTCACCTGAATCCGACGCTGAAATCACCGACGAAGCCAACCGCAGAGGAGAATTGATAGAAACGCAAGAGCCAACGCTGAATCACAATTTAAATTGCAGAGGGCAATCAGAATGGGGAAAACTCAGGAACCGAAGAATCAAAGAGAGAGCAATCTGACAACCCTACCTCGAAGAAGTTAGGAATCCGCAGAGACTGGGCAATCCGCAGTTAACTCTGGCAGCAGAAACAACGCCAATGGAGTCTTGACTGAACGAGAGGATGAACGGCGCTTGAGAGAAGAGAGAGAAGCAAGGCTGGGAAACTGTCAAATGAGAGAACGATCTGATTGTGGTGTAGAGCGTGAGGATTAATTAACTAAAGAGTCAATTAATACTTACCCAAATTCATTAGAAGGGAAAAGTCCACCTTGTCCCTTCGCTTATTTAAAAAGGACCCCCATGTCCTACGTAACATAAGTCAACTTAGAATTACATCAAACGAAATAAAATGCAACGAACTTTGGGTTATAACACGTCATCTGGCCCCACACCGGCAATATCTCTCTGTAATGCCATCTACAGAAGCACACAACATTTCTGTAGACAATAAACAACTAACACTTATTAAAAAAAATTTACACAATTAACTACATGTGTACATATTTTATTAGCCAGCTTATACAACTTATTTTGAGTAAAAATAACTTATAATACCTAATAATTTTTTTGGCTAATTTATACACCATTTTAAACTAACAACAAGTTGATAAATTAGTGAATTAATTAATTACGAATTTAAATAATAATTAAACAACTAAAACTACCAAGATCAATTATTACCTATAACATAATACCTACTTAATTTTTTTTACTAATTTATACACCATTTTAAACTAACAACAAGTTAATAAATTAGTGAATTAATTAATTACAAATTAAATTAATAATTAAACAACTAAAACTACCAAGATTAATTTTTTCCTATAACATAATAATACCTACTTAATTTTTTGGATAATTTATACACCATTTTAAATAAACAACAAGTTAATAAATTAGTGCATCAATTAATAACGAATTAAATTAATAATTAAACAACTAAAACTACCAAATTATAAAATTGGTGCATTAATTAATTACCAATTAAAATAATAATTAAACAACTAAAACTACCAAGATTAATTTTCTTCTATAACATAATAATACCTACTTAATTTTTTGGCTAATTTATACACCATTATAAATTAACAACAAGTTACAAAATTGGTGCATTAATTAATTATGAATTAAAATAATAATTAAAAAAACTAAAACTACCAAGATTAATTTTTTTCTATAACATAATAATACCTACTTAATTTTTTGACTAATTTATACACCATTATAAATTAACAACAAGTTATAAAATTGGTGCATTAATTAATTATGAATTAAAATAATAATTAAACAACTAAAACTACAAATGTTTGGATGAGATTAGAGTGTGGTTACTCTACAAATGTTTGGATAAGATTATCCGACAAAATCGCGGAAATCGTGGAGTACCGACGGCTCAAATTTAATTCCGAGATTTTTGTTTTTCAGTAGCAACGGTTTGCAAATAAACCGCATCAGCCTGATGCGGTTTATCGCAAAGATGCGTTTGGCTGATGCGGTTTATGACATAAATAACCGATAATGGCGTTGACCCGATGCGGTTTACCGCAAGATGGATCAGCCCAGTGCGGTTTATTTGCATCGTTTTGGTACTTCCGCGTAATTTTTTTGAAAAAAAAACCACCGCGTGTAATTTTTTTTTCAAATGGTATTTCGGCGAAAATTATCTTTCACTAGTACAAAAATGGGCTATTTCGGTGCTTCTATCTCGGCGGTTGTAAAATAAAAACCGCCAAAATAGAGTGGAAAAATAGAGTATGTTCAGGAACCGTCGAGATAAATTGTTTAATAATCAAAGAGAAGTGCGATTTCATCACCTCACGCTCATTTCTGAATCAACTCTCTAACTTCCCTTTGCCTTGTAATTTCCAAACACCACACAGTCACCACCTACTGCCACCATCTTGCCTCCTCGTCACTATCGCTTCCGTCGCCACCTTCACTGCCGTCGAAAACAAGTGCTGTTTTCAGGTGTCTGACATCCGCAAGTAGCAACGAACGCCACAGTAGCTTCTTAGGTCATGCGAGTTGGATTTTTTAATTGAAAATTATCAATTTGTTGTTGTTAGGTTAATATTTAGGTAGTAATGTGAGTTCTGCTACTCGGGTGACATCTGCTACTCGGGTGAGTTCTGCTACCCGGGTTGAGAATTTGTAGCTTCGGTTTTACAATGAGGAGTCTCATATTGAAAGATGCTATGATGCAATGTAAGTTTGATGCAAAAGTTGTGTTGACTCTGTGTCAAATAGGGATGTCAACGGATCGGGTTCGGGTCGACTGACACTCCACCTGACCCGTCACTCGTTTTTCACCCGTATCACCCGATCCGACCCGTCACCCGAAAAATCACCACTCGTCACCCGCGGGTGAAACGGTGAACCCGTCACCCGTTTTTTTTCCAGCATATATTTCTCACCCGTTTCACCCGTGTTTTCATCAGTATTTCACTCGTTTTACCCGCGTTTCACCCGTATTTCACCCGTCACCCGCTTTTTTTCAACATATAATTTTATTTTGTAACACCTATATAAGCTTAGTTTTTTGCTAAAAAACATCCATATTTGTTAATAAGACATATCATATCAACCAATGTCAACAACATACTCAAAACATAGAGAATTAACGATGAAATAAGTATTTTTAATATATATATATGCGGGTGACGTGTCGGGTGAAATTTTCACCTGTTCACCCGAACCCGTTTCACCCGTCACCTGTTTTTCACCCGTTTTTTGTGGGGTTTTCACCCGTTTTAGTCGGGTGATCGGGTGAAATGAGCACCCGTCACCCATTGCCATCCCTAGTGTCAAAGATAAACTAAATTCAAAAGAGTTGTCTCGGTGTCAAAATGGGACTGACTTAATGTCAAAAAGGATGTTGACTCTGCCGTAAAAAATGGGTTTACTTCGTGTCAAAAACAGGGTTGACTCTGATGTCTAAACAAGATTGATTTAGTTATTTAAGAAGAAGTTGACTCGACGTCAAAAAAGTGATGTGGTATACCTGTCAAAACTTTGACCGTTTGTGTATTAACAAACATTTTTCTCGACAAAAACCCATGGAATTTGAATTTTTTAACATGGTTTTTTATACTTGAACTTCATTCTTTTGAAATCGAGTATGCTTCTGGGCTCTGGTCTTGATGGTATATGTAGTGGTTTGGGCCGATGGATGGTGGTTAGGGCTTAAGATGAGCTGTGGTTTTGGAATTGGGATTTTGCAAGTATGGTTTGTGGGTGGTTCTTAGGGCTTATGACGTGCATACGGTAGTGGGTGATGGCCATGGCTTATGACGAGCTTGGGAAGGTTGGAGTTCAGGACTGTGGTGTTTTTGGCCACCTTCAAATTTTTGTACTCGTGGCAATTGTTGAAATAACAATTACCCCCAGTATTAAATTTGATGGCAATTGATCGTTCTGATCGATTTCCCCCAATATTTTTTGTTAAACATGTAAACAATTCTCGTCCTCACAGGGTCAAGGTTTTATTTGATGTGGTGCTTTATCTACCTACACTCACTGTGTTTGGTGTTTTCATTCATCCTCGCTTACATTCATAACCTCGTGACTACTGAATTCGATGTTTGATGGATTTACGCATTTGATCCGCTACTTTCTCTTGATTATACACACAACTACCAAGTCGGGAGCCTTTAAAACTTATAACGGGGTCATGGGGTGTGATGAAAGATGTTGGGACCACGTAGGGATATTTTGGGTTATCTGTAACATACACCTTTTCCCGGACTTGTCTTCCTTGTCTTGAAGTCGTTCGGCTACTTTGTTTTGACGTTGCTTTCGAACTTTGGACTTTGAAGCTTGAACTCTGGGTTTGTTCTTTACATCATTTTTCTTCTTTTTGACATTCATATTTTTTGTGGCTTTTCAGATTTGGCATTCATATTTTGTGGAGCTGTTTGGATCCTGTGTCGCTTTTGGACCATTTGTGGATCGTTTCGTCATATTTGTAGTAGCATCGCTTCTTCTGGGCCAATGTAATCGTTATCAAGAGTTGGGCTCCTCGCTTCCTTTGGTCACTTGGTCGAATATTCATCACGGGCTGGCTTGTTTTGTGGAGCTTATTGATTGAAAAGGAGGATATGTATGAAAGGCTCAACGGGGTGCCTAGGGTTTGATGTTAGGATTTCACAAGATTTTTGGCTATGTGATGGTATATCTAGGTGCTTCTCATTCATGATAGTAGTTTGCCCGTTCTTGTTACTTTTCATGGGTCTAAGTGGAAATTTATAAGCTATCTCATTCAGTCAGAGTTAAGTTGTTTACCTCACCTTTGTGTGTGGCCTTACCAGAGTCGTATGAAAAGGCACGCTCATTCACTTATGATTTTTCCACTCAAGGCACTTGCGCTCTTTTTGCTTAGAGAGTTTTGTTCACACGTTCATTAGAAAGAGATTCCAAATAAACAATCCTAACTAAGATTGCCCCCGGTATTTCAATGAGGTTTCAACAATAATTTGAAGGTTGTGTGTTTTTTTGGGTTACTTGAATGCTTTGGGAAGGGATTGTGGTGTCTCACAAAGCATGTTCGATTTCTCGCAAACAAAGAACGAGTCTTTATGTTCCATTACCAGAAAATGATTATTTCATGAACACTTGTCTTGAAAGACATTTGAAGGAAATTGATCATGTTTTTATCTTTAAATCTATTTCCTTGTGAATTTGAGGAAGAATATGATTTGACAAAACCGATGCTTCTTATTTGTTCATTTAAAAACAATTACTCTTGAAAACCTTTTGGCTTGAATTTTTCATGAATGATGCATGACAAGTTATGCAATAGAGTGCGAATCTTAGACTCCTTATCGAACTCGAATGCTGCCAATCTATCTGACGTTTGGAAGACTCGAGCTTTCAACTGTGATATGCCGTCGGGAGTTTGCAGAGATGATCGTGACCTTCTTCTTCCGTCTTCTTATCCACAACAAATGGATCTAATGAACTTTGAGTAGGCTCTTGAAATGAGTGAACTATGAATGTTTGTAGACCGTGGACTAGGCACTTGGGCATGAGTCTCTCTTAAACTGAAGGTAAGGCGCATGGGCCGAAATACTTTCATGAACGTGGATAGGCACTCAGATCTGGATATTTTGAGAATGTGGTCCTTGGGCCAGAATGTTTATGGATGGGCGCTCGGTCCTAAATGATTTGAATTGAGAGTAAGGCACTTGGGCCAAATTTTTTTTTCTAAAAGGCCACACTTGGTCCGATATGATCTCTAAACCATGAACTGGAATTTGGGTAAAAATGTTTTGGGTTGTGATTGTGGCATTTGGGCCAGAATGTTTTAAGAATATGGCACTCAGCAGGAATGTGTTTGGGCTAGGAGTGAGGTGCATGGGCTGGAATGATTTATAAGCCACAAATAGGAGTGTGGGTCTAAAAACCCTTAGCCTGGAAGTAAGGTATATGGGCCAAAAGAAACTGTATAAAATATGGATGGGCCACTGGACTGAGAGAAACTTTAGAGTCCAAATTTGTTTTGAATTCTTGTTGGACCTTCGGGCCAGAATTTGAACATGATCCGTAATCAATTTTTGAATTTTACAAAATGTATTATTGTTTGGGCCAAAACCTAAACGAATGATTCAGATTGGGCCGAAAGGGGAAATCACCTAGATCTAGGTTTTTCAGGCTGAGGCCCGAACAAATGACTCACTTATCTGAGTTAGGCCTTTGGGCCACGAACAATAAAGCCAAAAATTCGAGTCAGGTTGAATAGGGTGTGAGGAAAAGCTCCTATCAATTTCTAGGGCTGGTAATGGGTCGATCATACAAGCAAACAATGTTTACACACAAGTTCAACATGTCCTCATTTGACGTTTTAATCAACCTGGTAAGGGTTGATCCAGAGAGGTTCTTAGGGCTCGGGCCCAGGTCACCACAAAGGAATATGGTTTGTGTATTATCCTTTTTGAGCTCCCTCACTTTGTTCACAACACCGTGAAGTGTGCATCTACGGTCGGGTCTTTGACTGACCAAACGTTGGGCTCGGTAAGGATACTGCCAAAGAGATGCCAGGAGCTGAAGCCCGGGTATTAAGAGGATGTGGTTACACGGCATCCTCCTCTTTTCCCTCACTTATTCACATCACCTAAAAAGGTGTGAGTCTTTGACAGAGGGCGCCTAGTGCGGGTCCCAGGTGGAATTGGTTTGCGTGGACCCTCGCTCTCATATGATGCATATTTGCGGAAATTTAAAGTGCACTCGGAAGTAAATCAAACAATAAAAGCCGTGAATAACAATTTCAAGTTAAACATTTTATCTTAAGATTAAACAAGTTAAAATTAAGATTAAAGTCCCCAGCAGAGTCGTCAGTCTATGAGCCTTAGTTTTTGAACCTTATCCTAAGTTGAATCAGGTTGATTAGGATCTGATTAAGCTCTAGGTCCGCTTATAACCTAAGTTTAATAACTATGTTATAAACCAATAATTATTAAAACCTAAGTTGGCTCACTGGAACCTATTACCAGTTGCCACCTAATTTTAACCTACGGTAAATTAGGAAAGGTTGGAGATCGGGTTCGGGGGCTTGGTATATAAATTTTCCGGGTTCAAATTACTTTCACTACCCTGCTAAGTTATTGAAATACCCCAAACCTAAATAACTCGTTAAACTACTATCAAATAATGAGGAATTAATCTAAGGATAAACCATTTCACGTATACATGCTCATTCATGCATACAAACATATACGTAAATATTATTACGCGTTCGCATGCAAACTCACGCATGCAAATCACGTAAAAATAGTCGTTTTACCATAAACGCTAACAGGCGTAATTTTACTAACGTATTAACGTACTCGTACAAAACACTTATGTACGATTATTAACAAGGATTAAACTCCAGAAATAACGAGCTCGATAAAGCGAGCGACAACAAGGGAAAAATCGACACGAACGTTTATAAAATTTATAAAACGACAATGTTCGATATACGAACGCTAATATAATGTCGTCCTCACGTACACATATAAGCACTTACGTACGAACATTAACGGGCGTCAAACCCCTTATGAAACAAGCTCAATTAAGGGAGCGTCATCTAGGAAAAACATATACGAGCGTTTATACGACTCGGTACACAATAACGTCCATTGTAAAAACGCGAAGAATACTAGCGAGCAACGTAAATATTTTACAATTGCCTAAACATTTATAAAGGCTAGCTAAAATAAATTGATATACACATTTGAACAATGTAACGACTTATGTTGCATAATCTTAATACTTAAAATATAACATAAATACATGGGAAATGTTATAACAATACATATAACACAAGGTTACAAGTCAAAAATCTGCACTACATGTATCGGTTTATATGCCATCTTTGGGCATGTTTTTACACACCTTGACTTAGTAAAATAACTAACTACCTAATGTATATGTATTATACATAAGTATACATTAATATAGCAAGATTAAAACCACCTAATTATCCCTTACATAATCGGTATTGCTTATACACAAACAAGACACAAAAAAAATCTGAAAAGACTACCATGTATTACGGTAGAGTACAAGTGTATATAAATCTGTACAAACTCCTTAGCATGACCGGTGCAGCTCTTGCACTAATCAACAATTAAAAAGCAGTAGCAAATTCATCATGCCACCGTACTCACATAGGTACTTTCATATATACACTAAACAACCTCATTATGCTACCACATGCGTACACACCTATTTAGCAAAAAAAAAAAATCTGCAACTTGATGACATTGCAACCGGTAACATGCTCCTGCACATGGACAAACAAAATCTGCAAGTTGCATTTAACTACCGGTAATATACATATAGAATTCAAGCAATTAAACACCCACAATTTTTGCTCAACTTCTGTGTAGACATATCAGTCAGCCAGCTCTCCAATGAAACCATATGTTATCCCCTTCATTTGAAAACAACTGATGGGACTATTGTCGAATCCTGCTACTACAATAAAACAAAGATGGAGAATAAAAATGTTATCCGAGTTGACAGCTCCTCTTGTCCCCAAACAAACCCGCAGCGCAGCCTTCTCTTTACTCTGCACATGCCTAGTAGCTTTTCCAACTGCATAACTACATCCAGATCATGAAACCACACAGCTTCCTTATCAAGGAAGTGGGATCCCACGTGTTGCTTATCAGAATCCTGTCATTGGGTTTGCGCTGAATAGGAACATCGTAATCACACAACTTGAAGCCAACCTTAACTAGCCTATGTGATGCGCCTGCAATTCTAATCTATCAAAGCTTCAAGGCAGGGACAACCGAATAATGCTTCAAACTCCTTCCTGAAACCATGCATACGGGATAAGACAAAGTGTTGGCCAATCACCGACTGATACATCTCCTCTCACTAAACTCACATCTAGGCTCATCTCTACGTAGCATTTGAAAGAAAAAAAAGGGACATTGACTGAAAACTGTTACAGTTCCATATACAGAGGGGAGCTCATCTTCAATTCTCTAATACCTCTGTTAGTTATTGTACGAATACAACTACAACAGAGAAAATGATCTTCCATTCAGCTCTTCTTTTTTTTAAAAAAACGAAGCATCGATGCTGCTCCTTACATGTTAACAACCATTACAGTATGCCTACTAACCTGGCTACTGTCACGTATATACTCACCGTATGAAACCAAAGACAACACTGTAAATGTATATTTACCGAAGGTTTTTGATGTGGCAAAATCCCCAAACCAAGGCTGCCTATATTATCTCAACAACCTCTACAATCAGCAGCTTTGAGTGAAGATCTTAACAGAATATTTACTTAATAAGAAGGAGTGAAATCAGAGGCGCCAGCATTATACTAGGAAATAGTTAGAGATATTTTAGGATCTTGTATTTTGTATTTATATTGGTTTTAGATAAAGATTGTTTGTAGATATTTAGGAGGTTGTTATCTGCCTCCAAGTAGTATAAATGTACAGCAAAAACATCAGAAAAGGTAGAGCTTCTACCGCAAAAAGAGAGTCTTGAGAGAGAAGAGAGTTGTTGATAGTAATCAACGTTTTTGTCTAGAATTAGACGTGAGAGTGATTGTTCAAAGTGTTGAACAGATCAGGTGAGGAGTTTTCAAGTTATCAATAATAAGATTGATAGCGGAGTTTTTCTTCTAAACACTTTCTGTCTCGTTTCTCGTTTCTGCTCTCTGTCAATCTTGTACTGAGGCTTCTGATTTTATACTTTACGAACTTACAAGTGGTATCAGAGCAGGTTTACCCAATATAGAGGTTAACACTTCTGGGTAGATCGTGAAAGATGAGTTCGTATTATGTAAAAGCACAAAGGTTGACGAAATTCAATTATTCCAAGTGGTGCGAACAGATGGAAGCGCAGTTGATGTCCATGGATTACAAGGTTTGGAAGGTGGTGGCGCAAGGTGATTACAAACCTACTATGGTTGTTGCAGGTGTGAAACAGACCAAACCTGAGGATCAATGGACGGAAGCCGATGAAAAACTTTTAAGCAAAAATAAACAAGCTCTTCGTATTCTTGTCTCCTCCTTGTCTGACGATCAAGGAAGAGTCTTGGGTATAAGAACGGCAAAAGAAGTATGGGACTTCTTGAAGATTGCTTATCAAGGAACGGAATCAATCCGCAAAGCCAAGGAGAAACAGTTTCAACGAGATTTTAACAACTTTAAAATGTCAGAGGGCGCGAGTCTAGCACTGACGGTGGAAAGGTTCAATCAAGTGCTTATGGAACTCAAAACGGTTGGGGTAACTCTTTCTAATGAGACTATTAATGAAAGATTTCTTGATTCATTAACCAAAGATTGGCTTAACTATACATCATTTCTTGAGAAAATGAAAGAATTATCATCTATGTCATTTGAAGAATTGTGTTCAGATTTGATGGTTCATGAAAGCAAGATGGAGGAACAAAATCTAGTGGTGCACAAGGATCTTGCACTAAAGGCAAAGATTAACGTAGAGACACCATACTGGGAGTATGATGATGACATGGAGAATGAGATCACTATGCTAGCACAAGGACTGAAGCGTATTCTTAGTCGAAAACGTGGAGGTCACCACGGTGAAAATTCTAAACGTGAGTATAATACCAGCAAGCATGAATGTTTCCGATGTCACAAAATAGGACATTTGATAAAGGATTGTCCTTTACCATCAAAACCTCCACAACATCGAGGATGTGAGTCACGCATGGAAGCAGCCGTATGGGATGAGAGTGATACTGAATCAGATGGCATAGAAAGCAATGCAGCACATTATTGCATGACTGCAATCCATCGGTCTCATACTAACACTGCCAAATATGATGAAACTATGTGTTTGATGGCTGGAGATAAGGCTCTTCAATCTCTCATTAGGGATCAGGTAAGTTCTCAAAGCTTGAATGATTTTTATGATAGTTCTACTAAGTCACAAGTGTTTGATGTGTTGAAAGATGCTCTTTCGAAAATTAGGGATTTGGAAGTGAAACAGGGACATAACACTGAGTCTCATACTATGATTAGTAAACTACAAGAAGAGATTATTGTTTTGAAAGAACAAAATAAGGAGTTGGCATCTCAGTTAGTCTTAAACTCAGCTAAGGTTGTTCAATCCACGTTTACTGCACCCATCAGTACTAAACTGAGTTCTATTCCTGAGTGGGCAGAAAAAGAAATTCAATCACTCAAAGCTGATAATGAGTGGATACGTCAGGATAATGTTGATCTACAAAGGCAGTATGACGCACTTAGTAGAAAATTAGACATTATGACTTTGAAAAATCCCTCTTGGTATAAAGGAAAAGCTAAACTTAATGAAATGGTAGGTCGACCTAATCAAGGACGTGCAGGTCTAGGGTTTTATGGCACTACTTCATCGACGTCTAATGTTTTACCCCAGAAACAAAGTTCACAGACTAGGACTGATCCTATAAGATATCCTAGTGTTTCTTATCCACGAACTTCATATAGCACTGCTATGAATGTTACTTCACATGTAAGGGTTGAATGTAGTTATTGTCATATACATGGTCACCATATTCGTTCATGTCATAAGCTTCAACGCAAGAATGCTCGACTTGCTCAGTCTGATACTGTTAAATATGCTCAGCTTTATATCAATCATAGACGTCCCAGACAACAATGGGTCCCTAAGCGGTACTAACTGTTTTCTCTTTTCAGGATAATAAAGTTCCAAACTGGCGGCTGATGGAGTTTGGATGTTCTTGTCATATGAAAGGAAATCACACTCTACTAACTTTGGTTTGGTTTTTCATGTAGGATCTGCCTTCTTCCTAAGGTCTTTCACAGATCGAGACTGAAAAAAATTATTTCCGATTCTGCCTCAAATTGGTCAGCTCAAGCCCGGTGTCTTGGTTCTTCTAAGAGGCAATCACATATTGCACTCTCCCACATTGAAGCGGTATATATTGTTGCTACTGCTTGATGCGCCCACGTCCTCTACCTTCAATATCAATTGGCTGACTATGGTGTTCCTCAGTCTCCTGTGCCAATCTACGATACTCTCTTCAGTATTGCACTGACGAAGGATTTAGTTCAATATTCCTTGATTATACATATTGAGATTCGTCATTACTTTTCTCAAAATCAAGTTGGCAAGAATATTGTGGATCTCCCTCATTGTGCCACTGATCAACAATTGGCAAGCACTTTCACCAAAGCTTTTCCACACGAAACATTATCCTCATTCAGTCTTGCACTGTGGATGCTCAATGTTGACAAAGGTGTATTCTTTTTATTTATCGTATTGACTTCTATTGTGTGCATCAGAATTGGTACTTTAGAGTGAGTGGAGCGTGACGTATATTTTATTATTTCATTTCACTCTATAATAAAGTGAGGATTACTTCTCTTTCCGTGGCATTTCTTGATTATTAATTTGGCTGATCTGGATCAAATTCTAAGTTGGAACATTGAACATCTGGTGGCACTATCCATTTGTTACCACCACTTATCTTATCTTCCGGTTATCCGTACCTGACCAACTGTCCCCTCAGCATAGAACCCACTTTCGTTGGTCACTTTTCACTCACCATTTTCTCCACAAGATTCCCGTACCATTTTTCCAGTTTCTTTGTTGCACACATTTACCTCACCAATGGCTTTCATACTGGTATTTTTGCTAGTCTTTTCTTCCTATCCAAAGGATTCTCGAATAGTCTCATAAAAAAGGGGTGATTCGATTCTGGTTGTACAAGCATTATCCAACATCAGATGCTAGATTTGCTTCAGCACAAGGCTGAACAACTTGGTCCAAGACTAGACTGAGGTTTAGTGGGAAAAATAAAGGAATTATGCTACACCCTACAAACGAAGATTCGTATCAGTCTTGTCCAATTGATGTACCATATGTTGCACAAGATTACACAAATAATTGTTCAAGTTGTACCTCTGGATGTTGTCATGTCTACGCCTCTGGATCATAATCATGATTGGATCCTTAACTCTTTCCAAGATGAGTCTTGAACTGAACGATGATCAGTGCATTGTTAAACAACCCCTAAAGGCTTTGGGTGTGTCTTCACAACCCTCAGAGCTTCTGGCCTGTCTACCTCAGCAGATGAAGAAATTTGAAGAAGCTATTCTTGAAGTATGTGTTAATCTTCTACCTCATTGCCTTTTCATTTCGATATCCAGCTTCCTAGTCAGCCTTAGCCTGACCCGGCGACACTTTTATTCCTATTCATTGCCTTTTCTATGGACAGCCTATCCTTATGTTCCGTGTTCCTACGCATGAATTCGTATAAAATGCCATTTTGATGATCTTGCATGCTATTTTTACACTCCGTGAGATAGACTTTTTAGTACCATTTTTTGATTTCGCAAAAGGGGGAAATATGGTGAGTAATTTGAATATGTTACTTGATTAACCAAATCTCATTCAAGTTGCAAGGTTTTAACATCTTCAGAGGGAATGCTCGTTTTAAGGAAGAATGCATATCTTGAGGGGGAATGCTACATTATCTCACCATACAAAGTTTGCTCACATCAAAAAAGGGGGAAACTGTAAATGTATATTTACCGAAGGTTTTTGATGTGGCAAAATCCCCAAACCAAGGCTGCCTATATTATCTCAACAACCTCTACAATCAGCAGCTTTGAGTGAAGATCTTAACATAATATTTACTTAATAAGGAGGAGTGAAATCAGAGGCGCCAGCATTATACTAGGAAATAGTTAAAGATATTTTAGGATCTTGTATTTTGTATTTATATTGGTTTTAGATAAATTGTTTGTAGATATTTAGGAGGTTGTTATCTGCCTCCAAGTAGTATAAATGTACAGCAAAAACATCAGAAAAGGTAGAGCTTTTACCGCAAAAAGAGAGTCTTGAGAGAGAAGAGAGTTGTTGATAGTAATCAACGTTTTTGTCTAGAATTAGACGTGAGAGTGATTGTTCAAAGTGTTGAACAGATCAGGAGGAGTTTTCAAGTTATCAATAATAAGATTGATAGCGGAGTTTTTCTTCTAAACACTTTCTGTCTCGTTTCTCGTTTCTTCTCTCTGTCAGTCTTGTACTAAGGCTTCTGATTTTATACTTTACAACTTACAAACACTTCTCTTCATTTCAGCTGCTTCATTCACGGAAGCCAATTGCAGTTTGCATGCATATTGCCACAGAGAACTCGTGTATACATATGCATGGAAAAATTCCCGTCCGCGTGCGAATCCTCTCTTCATTTCCCGATCACGGTTGATATTGTTTGAATTGACCGAGAACGAGTTTTTTTTGTTGTGTACAGATGCCGATAACGGCTATACCGGCTTCCAGATGCCGATAACGAGACTATCGGCTTCTTCACAAATCAAATTTCGACCGTTGGAGTACTTGCAAAGAAGCCGATAATACTGTTATCGGCTAGTGTTGTATTGACTACAAATAAGTTATTTTGTCCTAAAATTTGATTGTTGCTTCCCATTTTCTTCTCTAGCTGAATCAAAATTTGTTCTTCAGTCCACACAATTTCACACTATACACTCTTTCCTGTGGGTTATGAAATGGATATTCCATGTACTCTTTATCTCAATGCAGAGCTCAAATACAATCCAGATGGTATATATTTTCATATCCATCCTCATTGGTCTAGATTCATCAACACACAAATTTCCGAGCATTCCACATTTCAATCCTTCAAAGATAGTGTCAAAAATCTTGTCGACTTGGAGTTTGGGGGAGATTATGTTATCACCGACATGGTTTACAGGAAGTTGCAGAATAAATTTCCATCCTGTTCCTACCTTCCACTCAAAATTAATAGCGATTCTCGGGTGAAGCTGATGATATCAAACTTCATCAAGAATTCAGATTTGCTGAACAATGTGGCTGTGCTAATTGAGTTCGAGCATGCAACTACACCTTCTCCGGAGGAAGACAATGAAACCGATGATGATTTTTCCGAGCATCAACAAGCCGAAGATGAAAATCTACAGAGTTCGGATGATGATTCTGAGATGGAGCCTGAAGATTTACCGGATGACGATGACATAGTTGATGAAGCTGGGCCCTCCACACCGTACACTCCTTCAGCGCCGTACTCATCGCAAGTGGATTTACAGGCCATAAGCCAGATACCATCAGACATTGATCGACGTGGTTTGCCATACTGGAGGCCAGGTCAGGAGTTCGTCGTGGGGCAAGAATTTGCTGATAAAAATGTTCTTGTGACTGCAGTAAAACAGTATCACTTGGAGAGAAACGTAGATTTCGTTGCCCCCGAGAATAACAGGAGAATTTACACCCTAAGGTGCCGACAAGGGTGCAGTTTCAGATTTCGAGCTGCGCTGTTGAAGAATTCCATTGAATGGCGCATACGGAAATTCAGTCCTCACACATGCGCTCCAGTCCTAGATGAGGGTAATGATCGTTTCTTGACTTACAATTTCATTGCTGAAGTCATGATACCAAGGGTCAAGGAGAACCCCGCACTACAAGTGAAGACCGTGATTCAACTTATCCGTTCAGAATATAAAAGGAAGATCAGCTACAAGAAAGCTTGGTTAGGCCGTGCTGAAGCGATAAGAAGGGTCTACGGTGATTGGGAACAGTCATTTACTGAATTACCCAGGTATCTCATTAGTATCAAACATTTTATACCTAATTCGTATATCGACCTAGATTCTACTGTTGTGTTTCAAGATGAAACACAGACTACTCAAGTTAGGCGGTTTAAGCGATGTTTCTGGGCATTTGGGCCTTGCATTAATGCCTTCAAGTATATGAAGCCTCTACTACAAATAGATGCTACTCACCTGTACGGTAAGTACAAAGGTAAACTATTGGTTGCTGTTGCCCAAGATGGTAACAACAAGATAATACCAATGGCCTTTGGTATCGTTGCTAGCGAGTCAAGGGATGACTGGAAATATTTTCTTGACCGTGTTCGTACCGTAGTCATTGGAGCTAGGAATGATGTGGCAGTGATTACGGATCGGGCTGGAGCTATAATGTCGATCATGAGGGAAGAACAGTACTGGCGTCCACCTTATGCCCAACATTTCTTGTGTATGCGTCATATTGCTTCAAACTTTCAGACAAGATTTGGAAACAAGGAGTGGAAAAAGTACCTCATCAACACAGGTAACAACTAGAGAGTTGTATGTAGTCGTCTTTTATTATATTGGGTAGGTATCTAATCTGAAGTTATTACTTGTGCAGGTTACTATTTTAGAAGGGATAAAGTTCAAGAAAGATTAAATCACTTACTTGCTCTTCACCCATCAATTGCTCCTTTTTTCAATGAGCTACCCCCCGAGAAATGGTCACGTGCGCATGATGATGGAAAGAGGTGGGGTCATATGACAACTAACCTGGTGGAATGCATGAATGGTGTGCTGAAGAGGGTCCGTCTCCTACCGGTAACGGCTATTGTTGAAAGCACTTTGTATAAGTTAATTGACTACTTTCGAGATAACCTAGAAACCTATAATGCACAAAGGAATAGTGGGTTATTTTTTACCAAGCACCTCTTAGACAAAGTAGCTGAAAATCAAACCCTTGCCAACTACCACCGTGTGGTTGTTATTGATGCTATGGATTTGGTGTTTGAGGTGGTTGATAATGGGGATGCAAACCTACGGCGAGACAAAGGTAAGTTTACTGTCCAAATCAACTCAAGGGAGTGTGAATGTGGTGAATGGAAGGCGTTTAAGTATCCATGCTCACATGTCATGGCCGTGTGCTCTACTTGCACCCTAGATTGGAGGAATTATGTTCATCAAGTTTACAGACTTGAAACGATGATAACGGCTTATAGCGAGAACAAGTTTGTGCCACTAGGAAATCAAGGGAAGTGGCCTACATATGGTGGGCTTGCAATTATTCCAGATCCAGCTATGATGCGTAATGTCAGAGGCCGGCCAACATTCTCCCGCATTCATAACGAGATGGATGAGAATTATGAGCGAGAAACAAGACATTGTGGGCTATGTCGGCAACGCGGTCATGTTAGGACAAGATGCCCGAATGCAAGTTACAGTTAATTCCCCAGTGTAATTGTATGTTATTGCATTAGCCAATTATGCTCCTGCTCAGACAGGTCGTGCCTTTAGCAAGCACACCAAAAAAATGTAATTTATCCATTGTCTGTTGTAATGAATTGTCTTTAACTTGTATTTGTTAAATATGCAAGGACTAAAGATTGAGTTGATACACCATTCTATTGGCAAAGGAAATAGTCCAAATACATAGATCGATTCAATGACATCCATCATTGTTTTATTACATACCTACACAGTAGTACTTAATCATCTTCTTGTACGTGCTTGTTGTATACAAGAACGTCTATCATAGGAGTAGCCACATATCACTTCTGTTGATACCTTACAATGGACGAGATATGTATCATCCACCTACATATTAACCATCGCTTTCGCTATCATCTGTACTGTAATCTTCATTATACTCTTGTGCCAAGGATAGGCTCGCAAAATTATCACGTGGTTGTGGGGTAACTTCCCTAAATGCATATACCACATAGAATTCTAATCGAGTGTAAAATTGTTGATTATAAACAAACCGTTCAATCATTGTTCCAACGTCAACATCTCGGTTTATTTGCAATGGCCCCCATACAGGGCGTGGCTGGGCGCACAGCAGTAATCGATGAAGTATCGATTCAACCACACAATGGTAACCGTAACGCTCTTTCAACCTAGTCTCTACAACATTTGCAAACTCGGCGTACGTAATATCCATTTCGATATCCAAATCGAAATGTTCAGTGGAATATGTTCTGGCAAAATACAAACCTGAATCGTTGGTGATTGGCTCAATGTCAAGCAAGATAGTGCAAGGGATCTCCATTGATGAAATGCGTCGATGAAGTGCAGCAAGAGATATGGATTACTTATGAAATATAGTACTAACAATGGTTGTATGTAGTTATTCGTGTAGTTGAAAGTAGAACGCCTGCTGTATTTATATCCATAAGATAAGTGAGAATTTATGCATTGAGAATAAAGATTGCTTTGAAAAACCGCAGTTGGTATTCCACACGATAGTCCACATGCAAGGAATAATTAAAGCTTCATTTTTTTGGCAAAGACAATATTCCAAGATAAGGAATTGTATTCTTTTGCAATGTAGCATTAAAAATTCAATTATAAAAGCGCTACACGGTGTACTAATGTCGTCACCTCTCCTTTCCTCGACTGTTCCACGATATTCAATTCATATTACATTTCCTAACAGCTCCGCAACTGGTGAACCATAAATCAGAGTGATGTCTTCGACGAAAATGTGGATGGCCTTGTACCGAGGAGATGATATTATCCTTAAACACTTTCTTAATGTGTACTTGGTCAATGACATCATGCTCAGAAATGTGTAGAAGTTGTGGTAATTAGTAAGGCTACTAACCTTCTCTGACTTGCTCTACGGAAGGAGTTCTTGTCAACCACTACTGTAATGTCTACCAGGTAAACAACATCACTTGGAGTGATGATGGCGAAGTTGTGGTGGTTAGTATAACTTGGATGGGCAGGGTGGCGAATATAAACAATGTTTGAATCAGCGTAAAATCCTGTTTGCCATCATCTGCATCTAATGCTTCAACGTTTGAATATTAAACGTTTTAGTGGCAGCGCATCACCACATACTCTATAGAAAAATAAAATCTACCCACCCGATCAGATTGTTGTTACACAGTTACGTAAAACCTAATTGTTCCCCGACCTTTGCCTGTCAAGTTGTTGTGCTATTACGTTACGTCGCATCTCGTATATTGACTCCTGCATCTGGAAATCATCATCGTCTGGTTCAATAGGATCGTAGATAAAAGTAATGGAATTGTTCCATGAAATCATTGTACTCCATGTAGTTTTCCATCATTCGCTGAACAGATGCATCATTGCGTACGTGTGTAAATTCCACTCGTAGTCGCCCTCCAACCCCAAATAAACCATTTTGCTATGTTTATTCTGCCAAGGATAGGCCGCAGAGCACGGAGTACTCGTCGATGTAGATCCTGAAGTTATTAGGATACGGCATATTTATTCTATTCGTCTATGCCCCATCCTTCGATCAAACTGCGCTCCATGACGGCCGAAAGTAGCGACATAATTAACGTGCAAACTGAAAGGAAACTCCATTTGATTTTTGTAGAAGAGTGTGTGGTGAGGTATGCTTGGTTTGAAACCAGTACTCTGTTTTTAATACTGGTTAACGGTTACTAAAACAGATAGAGCAACGGCTAGTTAAAGCTGGCTAACTCAACGGCTAGTTGAACGGCTAGGTAAACGGCTACATGAACGCGTAACAGGTACATCAACGGATAGTCCAATGGCTAGTCCAACGGCTAGTTCAACAGACACAACAACCTAATCAATAAAGTGGCTAAAGTAGCCAACCGGGAAAAAACTGCATATTTAAAAAACTGCACTAGGTGCTACTTTGCGCCTAAGTTTGGACTAGCAAACGATTCATGTTGTGCGCCAAATTTGGTGTGTATGTAGTGTTACATCACACAACATTGTGTCCAAAAATGGTGGCCAACGGACAGCAGCAACCTAATCAATAAGTGGCTAAAGTAGCCAACCGGGAAAAAACTGCATATTTAAAAACTGCACTACGGTGCTACTTTGCGCTTAAAGTTTGGACTAGCAAATGATTCACGTTGTGCGCCAAATTTGGTGTGTATGTATGTTACATACACACAACATTTTTCCAAAAATGGTGGCCAATGGACAGCAGCAACATAATCAATAAAGTGGCTAAAGTAGCCAACCGGGAAAAAACTGCATATTTAAAAACTGCACTACGGTGCTACTTTGCGCTTAAAGTTTGGACTAGCAAACGATTCACGTTGTGCGCCAAATTTGGTGTGTATGTAGTATTACATACACACAACATTGTGTCCAAAAATGGTGGCCAACGGACAGCAGCAACCTAATCAATAAAGTGGATAAAGTAGCCAACCGGGAAAAAACTGCATATTTAAAAACTGCACTACGGTGCTACTTTGCGCTTAAAGTTTGGACTAGCAAACGATTCACGTTGTGCGCCAAATTTGGTGTGTATGTAGTGTTACATACACACAACATTGTGTCCAAAAATGGGTGCCAACGGACACAGCAACTAATCAATAAAGTGGCTAAAGTAGCCAACCGGGAAAAAACTGCATATTTAAAAACTGCACTACGGTGCTACTTTGCGCTTAAAGTTTGGACTAGCACGATTCACGTTGTGCGCCAAATTTGGTGTGTATGTAGTGTTACATACACACAACATTGTGTCCAAAAATGGTGGCCAACGGACAGCAGCAACCTAATCAATAGAGTGGCTAAAGTAGCCAACCGGGAAAAACTGCATATTTAAAAACTGCACTACGGTGCTACTTTGCGCTTAAGTTTGGACTAGCAAACGATTCACGTTGTGCGCCAAATTTGGTGTTGTATGTAGTGTTACATACACACAACATTGTGTCCAAAAATGGTGGCCAACGGACAGCAGAACCTAATCAATAAATGGCTAAAGTAGCCAACCGGGAAAAAACTGCATATTTAAAAACTGCACTACGGTGCTACTTTGCGCTTAAAGTTTGGACTAGCAAACGATTCACGTTGTGCGCCAAATTTGGTGTGTATGTAGTATTACATACACAAACATTGTGTCCAAAAATGGTGGCCAACGGACAGCAGCAACCTAATCAATAAATGGTAAAGTAGCCAACCGGGAAAAAACTGCATATTTAAAAACTGCACTACGGTGCTACTTTGCGCTTAAAGTTTGGACTAGCAAACGATTCACGTTGTGCGCCAAATTTGGTGTGTATGTAGTATTACATACACACAACATTGTGTCCAAAAATGGTGGCCAACGGACAGCAATAATCAATAAAGTGGCTAAAGTAGCCAACCGGGAAAAAACTGCATATTTAAAAACTGCACTACGGTGCTACTTTGCGCTTAAAGTTTGGACTAGCAAACGATTCACGTTGTGCGCCAAATTTGGTGTGTATGTATGTTACATACACACAACATTGTGTCCAAAAATGGTGGCCAACGGACAGCAGCAACCTAATCAATAAAGTGGCTAAAGTAGCCAACCGGGAAAAAACTGCATATTTAAAAACTGCACTACGGTGCTACTTTGCGCTTAAAGTTTGGACTAGCAAACGATTCACGTTGTGCGCCAAATTTGGTGTGTATGTAGTGTTACATACACACAACATTGTGTCCAAAAATGGTGGCCAACGGACAGCAGCAACCTAATCAATAAAGTGGCTAAAGTAGCCAACCGGGAAAAAACTGCATATTTAAAAACTGCACTACGGTGCTACTTTGCGCTTAAAGTTTGGACTAGCAAACGATTCACGTTGTGCGCCAAATTTGGTGTGTATGTAGTGTTACATACACACAACATTGTGTCCAAAAATGGTGGCCAACGGACAGCAGCAACCTAATCAATAAAGTGGCTAAAGTAGCCAACCGGGAAAAAACTGCATATTTAAAAACTGCACTACGGTGCTACTTTGCGCTTAAAGTTTGGACTAGCAAACGATTCACGTTGTGCGCCAAATTTGGTGTGTATGTAGTATTACATACACACAACATTGTGTCCAAAAATGGTGGCCAACGGACAGCAGCAACCTAATCAATAAATGGCTAAAGTAGCCAACCGGGAAAAAACTGCATATTTAAAAACTGCACTACGGTGCTACTTTGCGCTTAAAGTTTGGACTAGCAAACGATTCACGTTGTGCGCCAAATTTGGTGTGTATGTAGTGTTACATACACACAACATTGTGTCCAAAAATGGTGGCCAACGGACAGCAGCAACCTAATCAATAAAGGGCTAAAGTAGCCAACCGGGAAAAAACTGCATATTTAAAAACTGCACTACGGTGCTACTTTGCGCTTAAAGTTTGGACTAGCAAACGATTCACGTTGTGCGCCAAATTTGGTGTGTATGTAGTGTTACATACACACAACATTGTGTCCAAAATGGTGGCCAACGGACAGCAGCAACCTAATCAATAAAATGGCTAAAGTAGCCAACCGGGAAAAAACTGCATATTTAAAAACTGCACTACGGTGCTACTTTGCGCTTAAAGTTTGGACTAGCAAACGATTCACGTTGTGCGCCAAATTTGGTGTGTATGTATTACATACACACAACATTGTGTCCAAAAATGGTGGCCAACGGACAGCAGCAACCTAATCAATAAAATGGCTAAAGTAGCCAACCGGGAAAAAACTGCATATTTAAAAACTGCACTACGGTGCTACTTTGCGCTTAAAGTTTGGACTAGCAAACGATTCACGTTGTGCGCCAAATTTGGTGTGTATGTAGTGTTACATACACACAACATTGTGTCCAAAAATGGTGGCCAACGGACAGCAGCAACCTAATCAATAAATGGCTAAAGTAGCCAACCGGGAAAAAACTGCATATTTAAAAACTGCACTACGGTGCTACTTTGCGCTTAAAGTTTGGACTAGCAAACGATTCACGTTGTGCGCCAAATTTGGTGTGTATGTAGTATTACATACACACAACATTGTGTCCAAAAATGGTGGCCAACGGACAGCAGCAACCTAATCAATAAATGGCTAAAGTAGCCAACCGGGAAAAAACTGCATATTTAAAAACTGCACTACGGTGCTACTTTGCGCTTAAAGTTTGGACTAGCAAACGATTCACGTTGTGCGCCAAATTTGGTGTGTATGTAGTATTACATACACACAACATTGTGTCCAAAAATGGTGGCCAACGGACAGCAGCAACCTAATCAATAAAATGGTGAAAGTCCAAAACAAAAGCAAAAAACTACGTAATAAAAAACTGCCGAATGACATCCATTGTCTACCAAAGTACTTACCACAGAACCATAGTTCAACAACAAAATAACCATAACATAAAACCGACTACATAAATGTAACAATGGTTCACAGACTAAGGACTGGTGAAATCCGGGTTGTAAATCCTACGGTTCCTATATCGGGAGTTTGATCCTCTCAGCCATATACCCCTAACTTCATCATTCTGTGGATCAGCATCAGGTGTACTTGCATCCACTGGTGTAGATGGCGCGGGGGTAGCCTGCTGCAACGGAGCTGAAGGAGCAACCTCGATCAAAGATGATGGATCAAATGATGGGGCAGTAGCAGTTTGCACTTGTTGTGAGGAGGTACCAGCTAGCGTTTCCCATGCCACTCCCCCAAGGAGACCATCGTCGTATACTATTTGATTGCATAAATCAAGCAGCTCCTGATTTTCCTGATCAGTCAGTGATCTAGTAGGAGCAGGCTCAAAAGAAGGTCTATAAGGTGAAGGAGGTGTAGCATGTGAAGGAGCTGCAACAGGTATAGGGTTTGAAGAACCAGAACCTACATCGAACTGTGTACCAAAATCATGTGGTACCTGACCAAATGTAGAATGCTGGAACTCAGGAAATGTACCAGGTGGTTGCTGTCCACGCTGTTCAGCTGCAGTAAAAGGAACCAGCGCAAAAGTAGCTTGTGATGAAGCTTGATTTGTTTGAGGTGGTGGGGGTGCACAGTCACGCGGCCCTCTTCGTCTCTGACTGTACGGCCGGTTTCTGGCTGCTCTTGGAGCAGGGTTGTCGTTGATCACATAATGAGGGTACTGCAACTCTACCCTTTCAGGCGCCTGCTGTGAGAAGTCTTGGGAGAAATGCCCAGTTCGATGGTAATCATCTGCATATATCGTCTGAGACAGCTGTGAGGCATATTCTCTCACACCCTGATCACCGGGAATCCGTTGAAGCTGCTCCAAGCCTGACGCCTGATAAACCAAATGAAAGAAGAGATTAAATAAAGTAAAACAAATATTATATATCAAACAAATACAGAAAACGAAATTAGAATGTGCTTACCACAATAACATTCCTCCTGCTCTGCTCGGTGAACCATGACACAGTATGCTGCAGGTACCATACCATATATGCACTCATCCTGTCCAGGGGAACCCTTCTTGGTAATTGTGAGATTTGGATCTGGTACAAGTGTTTGTTATTCCACATCTGGATGTGGTCACGAAAAATCTCACACCATGATGCATCTGTCCTGCCAGTTCTTGTGACTACATGCAGCATGTCACAGTCGAGTGGTGGGGCAGGGATGGGCTGATCGACCCCAAACTGGCGAAGTACACGGTCCGGTTGATGTCCCTCGATCACGTTGAAGTGGATTATAAATACCACTACAACGAAGGGCTGAGGGTTTGGTGATCGATCACCATATGGCTGCCATATCCACTACATATATTCCAAATAAATAATAAAATTTAGAATACAAATTATGAAAAATGAAATTGTAATAAACTTTAGTGGCAACTTACCTCTCCATCAGTGGGAGAAATGCTAATTGAATCCAGCGTTTGTCGAGCCATTAATGCAGAAATGGTATTCAGCTTACCATTGTATCTGTAACACAATTCAGGTGAGGTTTGTACCACAGTTCAACAAATTTTAAAATTATATACCATAAGACACATTATTGTTACCTGTGGGCAAGAGAAAGGTGGGGTGACAGATTAATTCGATCTTGGGAGAGTCGTGGTCTGAACGCAGGAAACCGCTCATACGCCCACACTGTAAGCAGCTTACTACAGCCATTCAGATATTTCGTATCAAATTTCGTAGCATTGCACATCTCCCTATAGAAATGTGCAAGTAGTGCAGACCCCCAGCTCAGGGAACCGCTGTAGTCGAAGTCCTGTAGCAGCCTCAAATAGGAGACATCGACTTTATCCCCATTAGAGTTGGGGAAGAGTAGCCCTCCAATGAGTCTGAGAATGTACGCTCTGGCATGCTGCTGATGTATGATCTCATCTCGCTGACCAAAATCAGCATCTGTCTCTACGAATCTCTCAGCTAGCCAAGCCATAGGTATCTGGTTCCCCTTCCGAGAAGGGGGGGCATCACCCAGAAGCTGCATACATACAGCATCCACGTCCACAGCACTAGTAGATGCACAAACGGGGATCCCATCGGTAGAGAGCCCAAATAACACATTCACATCCTCCAACGTAATGCTGACCTCTCCAAAGGGCATCAAAAAGGTATGCGTCTCAGGACGCCATCTATCAACCAAGGCACTAATGATACCCGTGCAGTTGTTCAACCTCAGATTCGCTGGACCAAAGAAACCAGCTCTAACAACATATGGTAAGATAGAATCATGAAGCTGTGTCGCACCCTTCCAACAAGATCTGGTTTTCAAGATCCTATTTTTGTACTGTGCATATCTCTACATTTCATACACATACATGTTACCGTTATAATACTATAAATAACTAATTCAACTACATTTGCAAAGTTGACAAGGACTATAAGATAATCATAAAAACAATCGGTGGATATTAATAATAATTAAACGTAGCACAATCATCTACTAAAATATAGCATTTTATTAATAATGTATATATTGTGTGTTACATAACTTAAAAATAAAATAAACTAATTACCATAAATCATCCTACGGTGATTAACAATTAGTTACACAACTATAATTAAATAATCTACCAAATATATCTGTTATAAATAAACCATTTGCAAATGACTAAACTTTGCATATAATAATTACAAAGATTTATTAATGTGCAAGAAGTGACGGTTACTTTAACAAATATTACCCATTGCATAATGTATATATATTGTGTGTTACATAACTTAAAAAAATTGACTAATATACCCTAAATCTTCCTACCGTAATAGTTAGACAACTATAATTAAATAATTTACCAAATCTATGTTATAAATAAACAATTTACAAATGAATAAACTTTGCATATAAAATTACAAAGATTTGTTAATGTGCAACAAGTGACGGTTAGTTAACAAATATTACCTACAAAAATTATGTATATATATTGGGTGTACAGAACTTAAAATAAAATTGACTAATTACCCTAAATCTTCCTACCGTAATTAACATTTGTTGAACAACTATTAATTAAATAATATACCAATCTGTGTTTAAATAAACATTCACAAATGACTAAACTTTTCAAATAATAATTACTAAGATTTATCGTACAAAAACTATTACTAACTAACCTAGCCTAACCGTCGACTGTACAACTTATTACTACTAATATTACAACATAATAAACAATGTAAAGTTTATAATTATTGAATGTACAACCGGATCATTGATCATATGCTGCAGATATGGGTCGTCTGCAGGCTGAAAGGCGTCGACTCCAATGGACCTTGTTGGCTAATCTGGTATTCGTCTCTGCTCATTTTGCTCCAGGGGAAAAGAGATGATTGTTGGTTTAGAAAGGGGGAGAAAGTGATGAAATTTTAAGAAATGGGAATGAGGTAGTGGGAGTATCGGCATGTGTGTAGTTATAGATTTCGTAATGGGAGGAAATGCAAAGAAGCCGATATCGGTGATATCGGCATCTGTGTCGATGTGTGAAGAAGCCGACACCCTCGTATCGGCATCCGGAAGCCGCTACTGCCGTTATCGGCTTCTGTACACAAAAAAAAAAAAAACTCGTCCCAGGGCAATTCAAACAATTTCAAACCGGGCATGAAAATGATGAGGGAATGCTTGTTCCGGGAAAATTTCCCATGCAAAACAACTATGATTGAGTTGAGTTGGAGAGTATAGTAGCCTTACCTTAATAGGCCGAACTATGAACACGTACAACTTACATATACAAACACAGACAATGTGCATGTGAATCTCTTCTCTTTATTTTCTAGGGCAAGTACCAATCCCAATCATATCGACCAAATAATGAAATCCAACGGCACACCTGGAATGTACGTACAATATAGACCCTTTGAATTTTGTCTGTAATTTTCGACCGTGTGTATGGTTTACGGATTTAAATCTCAAATTGCATATTTTTTTTATGGTAGATGACTTCAGACTTTAGAATATTTTAAATCCCATATACGTTACTTCCCTTGATCATATAGGACGTGGAATCGACACATCATATTTGATATATTCTTTTTCATTGTCTGTAAAAGCGTGTCTTCATCATAGTATATGAATAGTTATCAAAAACTTTTGTTTGTCTGTCTATATAGTGCAAACACGTACATTTGATATTATTATTATTGTAATTCATGATTGTTTGGTTAGAAAAAAAAAAAGAGGAAGGGTAGAATCGTAATAGTACAATGATTAATGATGAATTCCAACTATGATGATTAATTAAAGATGATTATTCTAATTATTTCTAACTGCTTCTCAAATATGGGTTAGTTGTTGTCCCATGACCAATCAAGGTCGTTAACAAGATGTGGATGGAAATGGTAAGATTAAATTAATAAAAAGAAAATTCGCTATCTATGTTTACTGTACGTTATATATATATACATATAAACTAAGGATCTATGGTTTAGTTTGAACTCTAGATAAGATAAGATTGATTTATATGATGTGTGTAGATAGATGGAATCGAGGAATCTACCTACTTGTACGTCATTTGAAGTTTTAGATTGGGACAAATATTTCTAATTTTACGTCTTACAAGCTTTCATGACTCTGTTTACGGTAATCAAACATTACCTTACAGTTACACGTACCTTAGAACATTTAGGGGATCGAGTATTATGTGGCTTAATTAAATTCATCACTCCAAAGATCTAGCTATAAAATTACTCGCGAAACTTATAACCTTAATATAAAATTTCTAACTAATGCTTAAGATTTAGAAACTGGGTAGGGTTTAAAAATGGAACCCTACTCTTGTCAGGGTAGATTTTTCACAATACTCGATCGATCCCAATGGTTTTTGTAGGTGTTCAACCTTGCGTAGTTCGGTTTGGTGTAACTTAGGTTTCACACCACAATTACTAATCTATAGAAACCTGCATTGAAAGTGAACTTTACTCTTGTTCTTATCTTTCACTATAATAGTTATTTCTCTCCTTTATCTGTAGATGGCTATAATATTGAACTTTCTTCTCTTTCCCCTACTAGCCCTATGGGCTTATCATATTGTAATAGGCCCAATATTGTTAAATACCCAATTCTGGTCTACAGCTTCAATCCATATACTTATATAATGTATATAAGTGGTACAACACCCTATGAATGAGATGAGATATTTTCCTGATATTGTCATCATTTAGCTAGTGTGGTATCAAAGCTAGCATAGGGTTAACACCCATTTTTCCGATCCTAATGCGGGTTCTCCTATCCTGGTGTTGGATCTGGTGTTTCTACACCGCATGTGACCACTTCTGTTGTGGTTCAAAGTTATGCTCCTTCATACTCTCTTCTCACCGCGGCATCTCATTTGATCAAGCTTCGGCCAGATAATTTCCCCTCTTGGCACAGCCTGATCCAGCCCTTCTTGTGCGGCAATGATCTCTTTAAGTATGTGGATGGGAGCTATCCCTGTCCTTCTGCACAGATCGAAGGCAATCCAAATCAGGAATATACAAAATGGATTACCTAGATCATCTGGTAATGAGTGCTATTCTATCATCCTTATCTGAATATATAGTAATTTAAATGTCTCGTTGCTAGACATCTGCTAGTATAGGTTGGTTTTAGTTGATATGTTTGCTGCCCAATCCATTTCCTATATTAACCAATATCATCTTCAACTAGCAAGTATACAAAAGAAGGGCAATGAATTTGTTACTGATTATTTTAACTGAGCTTAGAGTTTGGTTCTTCTCTTAGCTTCTGTCGGTGATATTGTTTCTGATCGAGATTTAAAGATTTTTCTCCTCAAAGGTTTACCCAAGAGTATGATTCTATGGTGACCTATCTAATGCACAACCTTACTGCCCTTACTCCACATCAACTCTATGCCCATCTTCTTAGTCAGGAAGTAAGACTTACTGATCAAAAATGCCAACAGACTCAGCCTATGTCTCTTAATAACGCCACAAAAGTAGACAAGTCCAACAATAAATCCAGTTATAACTGTTGCCAAAACAACTACAATAAATGTTAGGGCTAGGGGTATTTCAACAATTCCTCTACCAATGGGCAAGGGAGTTACACAAATCAGTATTCCTCTAACCCCTCCCCTACCACGTTTGTTGGACATGTAGACACTCGTCCACAATGCCAGATCTGTGACAAGAGGGGCCATACATCTCATATGTGCTATCATCAGTTTAATCAGTCATTGATAAGTGTGGAATTTATCCATATTTCTATACTTAATTCGATTAATATGTACTTGGATTATGTGATAAATTCTCTTACTTATGTGTTAATTTATGTATATGCAAAGAAATCCCCTTACTTTTGGTTGTTGCTTAAATAGATGGAAATACTGAAGAAAAGGTTTAGAAAATTGTGCCAAGAACTTAACAATCAAGACGGGTTGAATAGGAGTCAAAATGAACATTCTGGAGTATTTTATGTGTGGTCCGGGTCTTTGTCTGGATTTAACATACCCGAACCAACCCTGAGGACAACTTACTGCCGAGATTTAGGTGTGGTCCGGGTATATGTCTGGATTTACAAACCGAACCACAATAGAGTAAACCTTCTCCTTGTTTGTACCTGGTCCGGGTTTGTGTCCTGAGATAAGACCTGGACTAGGCTAATTAGTCACGCGGACTATCTTCTGTGAGACCTCCGGGTACCCGAACGTAAACCTGGACCCAATAATTCTATCACGCAGCGTAGCTGCATGTGAGACGTCCGGTATTAAACTCGGACGTAACCCGAATGCAACAGACAGAGGGCACGAGTCGTTTTATCAAGTCAGAAGCAAAGTATATATATACATATGTTATCAGCTGAGCGAGGACTATCTTCTAAATTCTGAAACAATTCTTCCAACCCTACCTGCATACAATAAAGAACAAAGGGAGACATCAGTTCATAGTGGACCGGAGATAGCGGAGCAGATCAGGATTTCAACATCACTTCTTCATCACAGATTTAATGGCGTTCTTCCTTTCTATTATTATTATTTCTGTATGTATCATGTCTGAGTAGTTGTTAGAATTTTGGTTCGCTATAGATAACTAGTTTATTAGTTTGCTTCCAGAGTTGTTAAATATAAATTCTCTACATATTGTAGTTATATTCCTTTTTCTATATTGATTTCTCTTGTGATTAATTATTGCTTGAGTTTTTCTGGTATGAATTGCTTACAAGTGAGAACTGCGGCGTTCATTATACCATAGAAATATTACCAGTGAAACTAGAGATGAAAATTCCTCTGGATTAGTTGTCTAGAAACCAGATGAATCTTGAACACTACAAGCTAATAAGTAAATTCATAACTAGAGTTAGGATTTAGGAATTGCAAGTAAGGATCAATCTTTCGGTAGGCCGGATTAATTTAGATTTGAGGTTGCAATCTAGAATTAAGAAAACACTCAGGAAAGGATCTCATAAACTAGGGAGAAGTAGTAAACCGGGATTCCCCTTTTAGAATTGTTAGAATATCACTTTTAACAATTTTTATTTTAGTTTATTCGTTTCAGGAATCCAACCCCCCCCCCCCCAATTTATTATTAGAGTAAATTACTCGGAACCCCCTTGAGAATTGGGAATAATACAGTTAACCCCC
Organism: Limonium bicolor; assembly: GCA_023374045.1. Lineage (NCBI taxonomy): Eukaryota > Viridiplantae > Streptophyta > Magnoliopsida > Caryophyllales > Plumbaginaceae > Limonium > Limonium bicolor. The sequence continues at coordinate 62,227,728 of CM041781.1, forward strand.
TTGTGTTTATCATAATTATTGGTAACCACCTTGAGGTTAAAGTATCTTTGACTATGAGCCCCCGAACTATAACTTCGTTATCAAAACGTTAACCAGGTGTTGACCCATCAACTTAATCACAATATTAATGACATGTTGGACAAAAAACAATGCTTAATCAACATTCTTATTGTCCGAAAAACGTCAACCCTACCTCGAAAATGCATCTGAATTAAGACGAGGGAGAGTTAAATGATATTGATTAAACAGTTTTGTTGTTCAAACTGGCATTAATAATGTGATTAAGCTGATGGGTCAGCAGGTAGTTAGCGTTTTGATAACAAAGTTATAGTTCAGGGGCTCATAGTCAGAGATCTGTAACCTCAAGGTGGTTACCAATAATTATGATAAACACAAGGGGGTTAATTGTATTATGCCCATACCTGAAGGGGGTTCCGAGTAATTTACTCTTATTATTATTATTCTTTAGTTTATTTGTAACACCCCTACTAATCCGGCTCCTAATTATAATATAATCGCCGTACTTAGTAAATAAATCACAGTGGTAAATAACAGACTGCCGTTCTAATGGTGTCACTGTTATCACTCGCCCATACGGGTGATAACTAGTTACATGATAATCAACATACGAAACGTATTCCCGCAGTGACCACAAGAGATAGATACTAGTGCTTAAACAATCTAAAACATATCCAACAACAACCGTTTATTACAAAACCGTACACGTGAGCGTCTAACCAAACATACACCTCGGTTTACAAACCCGAGTCCAAAATAACAGTAGTCTCAAACTGTACCAAGTCTAACCAAAAGTAAACACAACTGTCGCGCCCCGCGTCGTCCCTCCAGTTAATCTCCTGAAATAAAAATGGTTTGTGGTATGGAATCAGCCCCTGCTGAGTATGTTATCACATGCCCCGTCATGCCTCCTCAAACCCCTCAATTAATTGGTCGAGAGCATGAGATTCGTTACATGCAAGACCGTTTTAATATTTAAACTGTAAAACATTTAACAGTAATATCCATACAATAACACAACCATCAACACACATAATATAAACCACACAGTATAACCAATGAACAACAGGGCGAAACAACGAGAATAATAAACAAGTATCAACTCTCGTCCTTGGTATAAAAACCAATATTGTTCGCCAATGTACAAGTCTCAACTGTAATAAGTGTTCAGTTATACCTAGTGACAACGCCTCGTTAAAACGACGTGTCTCTAAATTACCCATATACTATGGCGGGTCACCCACGGCAGTAGCCACTCCAGCGGTAGAGTCTCCGACCAACGAGCCATTCTAGCTCACGGGAAATTTTCTTGATACTTGCGGACCCGTACGCGGACATCCTAATATCATTTTTGTGATCACAGCGCGCACCAAGAGCCACATCCTCTTGGCTTTGTTATGTTAACTAATTGTACCATCGCATCGCATTACCAATTTTTCTAACACAGCAGACTAAAGTCATTAGTCCAATCCGGAGTCTGTAAACTCGGGATCCAGTGCTAGATACGAGAGCGGCGTTAGAAAGGCCAATGCTCCGTATTAAAGTCTCGGATAATATGTATATCTTATTATCCTAGTGCTACAACGTTTTTCTGACGTTCCTTATATTACATATAAGATAGCACCATAGCCGCTAGTTTGTTTTATATTTATAGGTCCATATATACGAACCAATACTGTTATCGCAACAACAGTAATTAATAATCAGCTAAAAATATACAATTCATGCATATTTATTCACACAATCAGACAAACAATCTTATCACAGATTACACAGAATTCTGAACTGAGGAAGCCCTCAGAGACAATCAGAGACACGTAACAACATACCGTTCACCCTGAATGTATAACTGTGGAGTATGAATCAGCTAGATCCGATGCTCCTCGTGTCGTCTCTAACAGTCTAATAATACACAACGCTACTAGTTAGAATCCCGTATAACAACATAACTCTACGGTACCCCGTACCGTCGCTAATACCTCCCGGTTAACCCCCCGTTATTAACTGTTGGAACCCAAGGTTTTGCTGATTATGGCAACAGAGTAAGTCTGGTGACAGAAGAAATATCACTGATAATAGCATCAGAGCAAGTCTGGGCGATGAACGAGTCTGACTGCGGAAGGAGTCGTTCTGCGACACAAGATTCTCATGGAAAGTTCTAGAAGCTTAAAGGCGACCTTCTACTGTTAGAACGTGGAGAAAAACATGGAAAAAACTGTCACACACGTTCACATATGATCAGGCCCGAAAATCAAGGCGGTCAAGGGTATAGAGCGCCAGAACGAGTCCCCCTGCAGAGTAGTTGTGATAATTTCGGAGTATGCTTGACCAAGAGGACGTGGAGCACCATCCTGAACGTTATGGCTACTAAATAGGAGCAGTTACTTCGAGTATTATCACTATTTAAGCCGGTATAAGTCATTTGTAATACTTAGAGCTCTTCACTTCCATATTTCTAGAGAGAGAGAGAGTCATATTGAGAGAGATATCATTTTCGAGAGATTCTAGTGAGACTTAGTCAATTAGCTTAGGTATTTATTACCTAGAGAGCACACATAGAACACTCCCCTTTACTCCTTGTTACGCATTGATCTAAGCCGATAGTAGAGCGAGTGTTGGATGAGACAGAGTACCTCCGTCGAATCCCAAGATAGGAAGCTAGGTTGTAATTCACATTGAATTTCAATACAAGCAGAATCCTATCTTGTCAATTTACACAAAACGCTTCCGCATTATCTCCTTGGCAAATACTTGTCTCCAAGTAGGGTTGGTCTGAGACTAACACCTCAGACCTACTCGGTCAGCACCCCGATCCCATCAAGTGGTATCAGAGCCTGTGTTGGCTGACAAATCTCTCAAGATGGAAGATCGTATCAACTTAGAGGAGCCCGAGTCATGCACCACCTGTATGGCGTGCTTGATGGCTCACAATGGTAAGAAAACCGCTCATGATCAGGTAAGTGAGACTCCCTCTGCAATGAAAATTTGCGGAAATTTTGGTTGTGATGGTCATACGGATTATTCTTGTAATAAACTTCGTGATTTATCATTTAATATATCTCATGTGTCTGCAATTATCAAAGCTCATGATCTTTACTATAATAGTTCTTCATCATCATCTAAGAGGGGACCCAAGTACATCTGGGTTCCCAAAACTAACCTGTAGCTTTTGCAGACAGAGTGGCTTGGAACAATGACTCTTGGTTTCTAGACAATGGTTGTTCAAGATATATGACAGAAAACCAAGTTGAGTTTATGAATCACTCTGACCATCAAGGGGGAAAGGTTACTTTTAGAGACAACATGCACATAAAATCATAAGAATTGGCTCCACTGGTAACCCCTCTTTATTTAAAGTTCATAATGTTTACTTAATTGTTATTTTTGGACATAGTTTCTCAAATGTCTCTCAAATTTGTGATTTCTCCAATCTTATGTTATAAGATTTATGACTCTATCACTCATGATCGTAAGGAAATATGGTTTATGACTCTAAATTTGGTGATCTTAAGGCAATATGGCACGTGTTGATATGAATATCCGATACATATATATGAGAATCACGTGCAGAAAGCAAGTAGACTCGGTCTGTGAATCATGTACCAAAGCAAGCCGACTATCTCTGCGAATCTTGTGCAGAAAGCAAGCCGACTTGCTCCAGCTTCAAGTACTTTGAAGACTACGGTATTTTTGGTCAAAATGTTACCATTATGTATGATAATACCCGCTAAGGTCGTCAAATTCTCTAAATTTCATGCTCGCACTAAATTTACATACTTGAGTTCTCATTTCTTACACGATTATGTGGAGATGAACTTAATCTAATTAAACTAAGTTTCCACAGACCCTAGCTTGCTGATATCATCACCAAGGCATCACACATGGTTGCATTTGAGCTTTTTCGTACACACCATGGCATGACTCGTTCTAAGTGAGGGTGGTTGTATCTCCTCTCCCTCTTTGAGACAGAGTCTGGGTACTCAGGTATAGTCTCTCTGGCACCATACTCTCCTTGATTAAGTTGTTCAACTAAACTTTGTCTACAAATTTTTTGAAAACCCGCCAAGTTTTTCTTTACCAATTCGACCAAAGCACCCACATCAACCATCCCACGACCCCAACCCACAAATTATCCTAACCCTCAAACCACTCCTACTCACTCTCCCACTCAAAGCCGAAAACCCTCCAAACAAGGCATTATTGTTATCCCAACTCCCAAAACCATCACTAAGTCTCCCATGGCCGTCTCACCATACAAAAATCCCATCCACTTTGGGTCCATCATTACTAATGCCCAACTCACCCTACAACCCTAGTCAATTACCCAACCTACCTTGCCCAAGCTCCACTACTATCTCAGCCGAAGCCCTTGGCACTCCTACCAAACCCACTACCACTACCACTGAAGCAAAACCGACTACCTCTTATTACCTAAATCAATCACAACCCCTTCCCTTCATTCGACCAAGAAATACTACTAGAGTCAATCTGCAGACAGAATCGGTCTGGCAAAAATACCCACGTAGTTAAAGTGAATTTCCAAAAAAAAGGAAAGAAAATAAAAAGAAAGAAAGACAGAAATCCAATGAGAAGGATAAAACAAAGCAAATTACGATCGTCTCTTCAACTTATATTCAATTTGAAGAAGACGTACTCTTGCTCCAGCCACCACTTCCAAGAGTGGAACTTGCGTGACTCTGGTTTGCGCTTTACAGCAACGCTAGCTTGCACATATGGGTATGAATTCTTTGGCTAATACGCTTCACTACAACGGTTAACCACATATAGCACTCTCTTGAGATTCAAAATGAATGGGTCAATACCAAGATGCAGACCAAGTCCCTCACCCCATTTCCTAGCCTACACCCTTGACCATACTTTCAACCTATCTCAAACTTTGTTTATCTTGGCGGTGTTTTTATCAAACTTGGGTAGACTCAGTCGGTTGGCTATTTAGCCATGTGATTGCTTCTGGATGTCAGGCATACTCACCCTGTTTTGCCTGATGATGTCAAAAAGGGGAAAGCGGTGAATCCCACTCTCACTAAGACGAATTAATGTTTTTGGTGGTAGGAAGACTTGAATTGCACTTATGGATTTTGCCCTGCTTGATGGTTAAGCAGACTGCTTCTGTTTAAGCTTAGTTTAATTCTATTATGATCTTCTCTTACTGGTCTTGTCTTAAACGACGTGCTCAAACTTAGGGGGAATATTGGACTAAGGGGGAATCAATCAACGAGAGGTTGGTTCTTCCAAGCTTGCATTGCTTGTGTGTTTTTTTGCAGGTTAACTCGCGCTACGAGATTCACTCAAGTGGTTTTTGGCATCATCAGCAAAAAGGGGGAAAATGTATGAAGGTATTAGAGTTTTGCTGAAGATTGCCAAAGCCTAGCCGCCAGCAAGAGTGGGTCTGAGAATTGATGCAACGAAAAGAGACCAAGTCAAAGAGAGTATGAGTTTAACGAACAGTAACTCCCACTGCAGAACAAGTCATCCAGAACCTGCCAACAGACAAAGAGTTTCGACAAACGTAGTTTGGTTGTCAACCAACTCGATCTGTCAAGCGGTTTGCATTCATATCATCTTATAAATGATGCTCAACTTAAGGGGGAATTTTATCTCTCTTGACTGAGTCGGTTCCCTTTGCCATCATCAGCAAAAAGGGGGAATTTGTTGGAACCCAAGGTTTTGCTGATTATGGCAACAGAGTAAGTCTGGTGACAGAAGAAATATCAATGATAATAGCATCAGAGCAAGTCTGGGCGATGAACGAGTCTGACTGCGGAAGGAGTCGTTCTGCGGCACAAGATTCTCATGGAAAGTTCTAGAAGCTTAAAGGCGACCTTCTACTGTTAGAACGTGGAGAAAAACATGGAAAAAACTGTCACACACGTTCACATATGATCAGGCCCGAAAATCAAGGCGGTCAAGGGTATAGAGCGCCAGAACGAGTCCCCCTGCAGAGTAGTTGCGATAATTTCGGAGTATGCTTGACCAAGAGGACGTGGAGCACCATCCTGAACGTTATGGCTACTAAATAGGAGCAGTTACTTTGGGTATTATCACTATTTAAGCCGGTATAAGTCATTTGTAATACTTATAGCTCTTCACTTCCATATTTCTAGAGAGAGAGAGAGAGTCATATTGAGAGAGATATCATTTTCGAGAGATTCTAGTGAGACTTAGTCAATTAGCTTAGGTATTTATTACCTAGAGAGCACACATAGAACACTCCCCTTTACTCCTTGTTACGCATTGATCTAAGCCGAGAGTAGAGCGAGTGTTGGATGAGACAGAGTACCTCCGTCGAATCCCAAGATAGGAAGCTAGGTAGTAATTCACATTGAATTTCAATACAAGCAGAATCCTATCTTGTGAATTTACACAAAACGCTTCCGCATTATCTCCTTGGCAAATACTTGTCTCCAAGTAGGGTTGGTCTGAGACTAACACCTCAGACCTACTCGGTCAGCACCCCGATCCCATCATTAACTATCAACGTTTGTCGGGTTTTCGGTTTAACTCGGAATTTGGAAAAACGTTACATTGCATGCGTAGTCTTCTTCTCGTATAATAATATACTTAATGTTGAACCTTGTTATCGCATGTAACTTAATATACTCTTGTATATCATATAGTCTGTTTCTATATTACATGTATAATTCTTAATCATATATTATACATTTCACCTTAGTATTTATTTTCCTAAGGTTTGTTTTTCCAAGTTAAATGTAGTATAATTCGTATGTAAAAAATGCTTTGAATTATATAAATCCTTATTATTCCATGTATACTCCGAACATTAGAATTTCCATATCTAATGTTTGTAATTCTTTTTCCCTTTACCTTATATCATTTTAATTATGATAATACATGGTTATTAAACCATATTATATTTTCCCACTCCATAACATATATTTATTTATATACATGTATTATGGGTCTATTTATTATATGGTATGTCTTTATAATATATTCATTCTCTTTAATGAATATTTCTTATATTATAAATGTTACACCCTTTATAACATTAAAAACCATATTATAAATTTTCATTTAAAAATGTCCATATTACCGAACAGCACCTATTTTCTTAAGTATTTACAAAATCCACCACATAATTTACATAATGTTATATTATAGTTATATAACATATATTATGACATTTATGTCATTAAAACAATTATAACCTATAGTTATATATTGTTATAAAATACCACACAACCCCTTATACTTTCGACTTTTATTATTTTCCACAATACTTCCATAAATTACAAATCCACCCCAAATTATATTTCATTGTTACACTTATAATATATACCTTATATTATAATCCTTAAACCTTAACATAATTATAACCTATAGTTTTTAAAGGCTATAATTTCCGAACAGACCCTAGGTCTGTTTTAATTAAATTCCCACCACCTAACTTTGTATATTTACCAAATCTCCCCAATTTATAATACATAGTTTTCTAATATCATTAAACTATATATTATCATATATCTTTAAAAACCTTATATATAACTCCAAAAATTACCAAACTATACCAAAAGGTTATAAATATCATTCCTAACCTTATACTTTCTATAATTCTCGATTTTTACCCATATGTTACCCATTTGTAACAATGTTATAAAATATCATATATTATACTTATATAATTCATATAAACTCCAAATTTAACCAAATAAACTTCTAAAAATTCCTAATAACTTAAGGTCTGTACTAAATCCCTTTTAGTACCCCAAAGTTTCGGAAATCACAATATAACCCCATCTCTTATAAATCTTTTACAATTTTAACTATCTTATATAAGGTAGTATTTTAATTTCTTAAATTCTCCAAACTTGGTCAAAGTCTCCTATAAGTCAACTTTGACTTCTAATACCAAATTGGAACCAAACTTTCAGTAATTACCAATTATACCCTATAGTTTTCTATTTTTACAATTTTGACCCAAAACTTTATAAAATGTTATAATTTTTATTAAATTCATTTAAAAATCCTAAATTCCTCTAAATTAAGCCCACGGCTTTATATTTTACTAGTAATTACCATTTGACCCCAAACTTAATTATATAAGCATACATTAAACTAAATAAGCTTTAAACTTAAGTTAAAATGGCCTAATGACATGGCCTTATTACAACTTTGCTTTATAACATAAAATTACACATAAATAGCTCAAATTATACAATAAACTCTCGGCCTTGCTGTAGTTTATTTATTTTTCCACATAATGTCATAATTTGACCATTATGTTAATTAAATCACTTAAATGACTAGCTTAATTTATCTTAGTCATTTTTTTCCATTCTTAGGTTAAAATAACCCATATAATTAACTCCACTCTCGACACATAATATATATATATGCTAAGAAATCATAAAATCATAAGTTTAAGGTGTTTATACCTTGGTTTATCCTTAGTAACAACTCGGAAGCTTGGAGGAAAAATCACCACATCATTTAGACATGTTTAATACACCAAAATAAGATATGGTTATACTCCAAGCATGAGCTTAACCATAAAGAACAATTAATGTAAGATTTAAGGCAAAAATCACCTTAAAATGCAAGGAAGTTTCCAAAGGGTTTCGGCCTCAATTAACACACCATATGGTGTTAAATTCACCATATAAACATAGGAAATAGTTAGACAACAACAAGATGCTATGGTAATAGGTTTTACCTTGGCAAAATGCCTTAAAGAATGGTATTTCCTTTGATTTTCGGCCACCCTTGCTCCAAATGGTTAACCAACTGAATTAACATGTAAATATGAAGATTATGAGTGAATAAACTCATAGAATTCAGAATAGAAAACCAGATGGAGAATAGAAATGCTTAAGGTATGTTTTTACCTTATAATGTAAATTTTGGCAACCTTGGTTCCTAGACTTGCTTCAGCCGAGAATGATTGTTGTTCAAGGTTTAAAATGCTGAGAAGGAGCCATGGAAAGTGATAGATCATGAGCTCCTTGTGTAGGTAATGGAAAGATGAAGAAAAAGAGCTAAAATAAGCCTTAAACCATTACCTTAGGTGCAAAAGAGATTGATTTTGCCTTACATACTCAAGAACACAGCTTGATAGGGTTAGAGAAGGCTGATGGCTCGGCTGGAATGGGACAAGAGGCAAGAGAAAGCAAGGTAATGTGTTTAAATGAATAAAATGTATAAAAAGGAATAGTAAATGATGATTCAACACATTAGTTAGATATTTAGAATTAATGCTGAATGTGATGTCCTCCATTCTATTAAGCTGCCGACTTCATAAGGGTTAGAAGGGTCATTAATTGACCATTGACCATACTTAGTCAATTTTGCTTAAAAATGCACTATTTGGGTTACTATTCATAATGAATGCCATATTTTTGATTTTTTTGAAATCTTGGATTTAGACCTTATAATGTGGTACATTATAGTACATTAGTATATCAAGGTCTAATCCAATGCTTAACACCACTCAAAACCCACTCAGAAAGTCAATTTTCCCAAAAACGTGCTTTAAGGAATTTTAAGGCACATTTTGTGTTAGAACATGTTTTAGAGCTTGGTTTCCTTTGATAATGGTTCTATAATGTTCATTACTTCATTATAATACTTAGGAATCCACTTTGGATCCTATTTGAGGTCATACAATCTTTATGGTGCTTTAAAGCACATTTTTGGCTTTACCGATCTTAAGGCATGTTTTGCCTTGTTGAGATCTTTAGATTGTTTCCCCAATGGTATATAGATGTTTATTAACCAACTTAGATCATTAATAGATCATTTAATTATGTTTTTAAGGTTAGGGGTATTTCATTATTAGTTAGTTAGAATAAACTAGACACAACCTCTTTTTGGTTCAATAACCTAGAGGGATACTTTTAGGAAACTTGCTACGGCAGACAAGTACACTTGCTGATATACGATTTTATCCATACAGTCATACCAAAAACCCCAACCTAAGTCATTTAAAGCTAATGTTGCTACCAGTAATTTCTCTCATAGGTAGGGCAACTGGATTGCTGACACTGGGTGCAACCCATCATTTTACTAGTGACTTTCAGAAACTGAATTTGGGAGCTACTACACTACTGGCACAGAAATAGTCAGCCTGGGTGATGGTACCTCTGTCTCTAGAACTCATCAAGGATTTGACAATCTTACTACTCCCAATGGATCTTAATTATATCATGTCTAGTATCTACAATGCACCTGGACTTCTTACTAACCTTATTTCAGTCAAAATGTTTGCTGCTAATAATGATGTTTCTATTGAGTTCCTTCTTGATTGTTTCTTTGTGAAGGATTGCTCAACTGGGAGGATTATTCTGCGAGGTTCAATTGAGGGTGGCCTTTACACTTTCCTTAGCACCTCTCAACACCCACAGGTTCATCACATCTATACAGCAGGGTATTCGTACTTCAACAAATAGATGACATTATAGAATAGGCCATCCTTCTTTCTTACAGACAAAGTTTATTATTAATAAGTTTAATCTCAGACAAATGAAAATCAATTTTGTTCTTCATGTTGTAAAGGGAAAGCTCATGCTCTCCCTCATAAACCTACTAGTTCTAGATCTCTCAAACCTTTTGCCCTACTTTATATGGATCTTTGGGGTCCAGCTCAGTATGTTTCTGTTGACGATTATAGATACTATTTGTAGATTGTTGATGGCTCCACTAGATTTACGTGGTGTTTTCTAGTTTCTCTCAAGTATGAGGTAGCTATTGTTTTTCCTAAGTTTGTTTCACTTGTTGAAAATCAATTTTCCACCACAATTAAATCTGTCCAAACAGGTAATGGTAGGGAGTTTTTGGCTCTTAAAAGCTTTCTTGGCACAAAGGGAATAGAACATTGGCTCACATATCCATATTCTCATGCTCGAAATGGGATGGTGCAGTGCAGACATCGATTGTTATGGATAAGTCTCTTACCCTTCTTACCCATGCCCACTTACCTCTATCCTTTTGGTCTTATGCAGTCCTCACTTCTACATATCTTATCAACAAAACTCCCTCACACACTCTACATAACCAGTCTCAGTATCAGCTTCTGTTTCACAATCTCCAGATTACACTAAACTTCACACTTTTGGCTCAGTCTGTTGGCCAAATATGCACCCTAGAAATCCACATAAATGCTCATTCCGCTCCATTGAATGTATATTCCTAGGGTACCCTCCCTGTCTCACAGAATACATTTAATTGACCATATCACACAGAACACTATTATCTCTCGTGATGCGATATTCAATGAAGACCATTTTCCCTCTGCTACTTCTCACTGTTCTAAAGCTTCTTTTAATATCGCAGCCTCCACTATGTCTATGAACCCAAATTTCTTTAACTCTCAGGTTTAAATTTTATCTAAAACTACCTTACCCCAAGCCCCTACTACCCAACAACTCTCCTTCTTCTTCCTCACTTGACCAGATCAACTCTCATTCTATACCTGACCCTTCCCCACCTGCACCACCATAGAATAATGCTCATCCCATGGTTACTAGATCAAGGACTAATTCCCTTCAACCCAAGACCTATACTGATGGTGTAGTCCTCTAGCCAAAACTCAGAAACACAATGATTACTTCTACTGAGGTTCCTGAGGAACCTATACTTTCAAACAAGCACAAAACTATAAAGAATGAAGGCAGACAATTCAGAAGGAGTACGATGCTCTCATGAGAACGGGGACATGGGAACTGGTCCCTTATGACATAAACATGAATCTTTTAGAGCCCAAAAGGAATTCAGATGGAACCCTACAAAAGGAGAAATACTAGATTGGTTGCTCAGGGCTACTCTCAATCCTATGGATAAGACTATACCGAAACCTATAGCCCTGTGGTGAAAACATCAGCTATAAGATTAGTTTTGTCTGTTGCTGTCTTTTTGGATTAGCTCATCTATTAAGATGATATTTAGAATACCTTTTTACATGGAGATTAGAAGAAAAAGTGTATATCAAATAGCCTCAGGGGTATGTTAATCCTCACAATCCTAATTATGTTTGTCTCTTGAAGAAATCTCTCCACGGCCTGAAACAATCTCTTAGGGCCTAGTTTTCTAAACTAAGCTCTTATCTCATAATGTTGAGTTCTCTCCTTCTCTCTCATATTCATATCTGTTTATTTATAAACATAAGAAGGATGTCATGTATGTTCTGATTTACGTTGATGACATCCTCTTTACAACCTCATCTCAAACCCTAATTATAGAGTTCATCTCACATTTGTCCACAAACTTTCCAGTTTTATCCTCAGGGAACTTAATTATTTTCTAGGGGTTTCTGTAACCAGCAATCTAGAGGGTCTTCTTCTAACCCGACTAAATACATCCATGATCTTCTCACCAAACTGACATGATCAACTCCAATCTTGTTCCACCCTTCTATCTACCACCTCTAACCTCGATACTTTAGATTATTGATAACCCTACTCACTACCGCAGTGTTGTAGGTAGCCTACAGTACCTTGCTATCACACGTCCCGATCTATCATATGCTATTAATCGCGTGTGTCAGTACATGCATAAACCCAAACAAGTTCACTGGAGTGCAGTTAAAAGAATTTTACGTTGCCTGGTGGGGACTCAAAGGTTGGGTCTTTCGTTTCCTCAGTCCACTCTTGGCTCCCTTGATGTCTCGAACGCCAACTGGGGTGGCTCTTTGGTTGACAGACGGTCGACTGTTGCCTATCTCATCTTCTTCGGCAACCATCTTATCATGTGGTGCAGTTACAAGCAGAATCCTGACTCCCATTCATCTACTAGAGTGGAGTACAAGTCTGTTGCAATTGCTACTGCGGAAGTCACTTGGTTGCAAATATTGCTCTCTGAATCAGGGATTTCTCTCCCAAATCCACTGCAGGTATTGTGATAACCTGGGTGCAACCTTCCTTGCTTTGAATACGATGATTCACTGTCGGATTAAGTATGTTTCATTGGATTATTTTTTTTTGTGCGTGAAAAGATTCAAAATAGGAGCTTGACTATCCGTCTGAAGCTCAGATCACACATCTTCTAACAAAACCTAGTTCTACTTCTCTCTTTCATAAGTTACGAGCCAAAGTTCCCCTTACCAATGGGTAGTACCCGTCAATGCAAATTCTATATATAAAAAGCACGGTTTTCATCATTATGCTCGATAAGGAGAATAAGGGAAGCTCTAATAAGAAAAATATTGGAAGGGAAAAATACTTCGTAAATGAACTTGTTCCCATAATAGGTATATCGAAATTATTGTACGACAAATAACCAGGATACTAGCCCAATGGGCTTATCATATTGTAAATAGGCCCAATATTGTTTTTAACACCCAATTTCTAATAGTTTCAGTCCATACTTATGTATAAGTGGTATAACACCCTATGAATGACATGAGCTATTTTCCTGATATTTCATCATCTAGTATCCCTGAGTTTTTTGATTTATATTATCCATTTTTTTAACATAAATATTAGTATGTATTGAAGGAAAAAATTTGTTGTCGTTAGACGTACAATGCTACCACTCAGCTTACAGGAAACAATACAATAGAACAACAAAACAAATTCCATTAATGGCTCCTACCCTTTTGTAGGAAAACTTAATTTGATCCCCTATGAGAAGTGCTAGGAATTTGACAACATTTTTCTAGAGGATCTCATAACATTAGAGGCAAAGAAAAAACTCAAACATGATAGCTAGATACTTGAAGATACAAAAATTTACATGCATGGTTCAACCCAATGTTCATGGGAGAAAGAGACAAAAGACTATCAAGAGATTGAAAGAGTGAACTTATACAGGTCTTAAACGCACTATGTTGTTTTTTATATTTTTGTACGTAAGACAAAGAAGAGACGACCACAATAATTCACCACTAAATCGTCACATGAACATTGTTGAGATTGTAGGGTATGTGTGGTTAGTGTCGGGGGGAGGGGGGAGGGTTAGGGTGGGGGAGGGAAAGGGGAGTGCTTACTCCTTTCTTCTCTTTTTCCTCTTCATCATTCTTTTTGTTGTTCTACCTCCCTGTAAATGCAGAGCGATAAACTTCCACCAAATTATCTTCACCCCTTCGGCGAGGTCTTTGCCTAGCTGCTTTTGCCTTGCTATTTTTGCCGGAGTTTGCCTTGCTTATGTGCCTTAATCTCCTATTTTTTCTTTAATTTATGTAGCTGTGAGCCCTTTCTTTCATGGTCCTTTTCTTTTCCTTTTTCTTCATCCTCTACCATATGGACAATGCTCTTGGGCTGGAGGGATAGTTTGGTGGGAGAGTTGTCAGTTGGAGCTACGAAGGAGTCCCTGAGAAGACTGGATAACGAGGCAGTGGATGTGGCTCAGTGGAGAGCTAGAGTCGTACGATGATGAAAAGTGTGAGAAGCTGCTATGTTTAGTGTTGTGTATGCTATATATGTAGTTTACTCGTTGTGCTATGCGTAATAGTTGCACTACAAAAAAAGGACATATAGCAACAGAAATTTTTATCAACTGTCTACATTTCCGTTACTATATATCTGGACGGGGCCACCAAACAAAACACTTTATTTTCCTCTTTAAAAAAAAATTCAGTCTCTAAACAAAACAAAAGTACCGCACCTCCCGTTAACTTCCTTCCAATTTTTCCCCTTTCAAAAAAACTAGTTGCTGAAAAAACCAGTCACGACTCGCGCGCACCTTCTTCCCATTTTCCCTCTGCGCGCGTACTCTCTTCTATTTCCCTCCCAAATGCTTCTCTGGCTGACTAAATTTTTTCTTTGCTCTGGGTTTCGCTCCAACATTGTGTTTACCTGTATTCACTGTACTCAAGATTTGGATTAGGGCGCCAGATTTCATCTTCTCGGTTACAGGTTCTTCACTTCTGTTGAACCATTCTACTACCTTTTAATTTCTTAAATCTCTAATTACTCTTCTTGTTTTACTTCCTCGGTACTAATTCTGGCTATTTGCATGCTCAAGACGCCAATTAGTGGAGTCACGCCGGTAAATATGGTCGACATTGTTTTTTGTTGTTTCTTGCCGCACTAGCTACTACCGGTGAGTTTATCAGTTTAGGAGCAGATTCATTCTTTCCATCTCAATCTGCCTCTGTTTTTTGTTTTTCATGAAAATAATCATATTGCTCTTCTGTTATTTACCTATATTAGGAATTTCACACAGCTTACTCACTGATTCACACTCCTTCGTTCTTCAACTATCAGGCTGGGCGGTGACTTTTGAAGAATAGAACTCTTTGATTCAGGTACCACTGTGAGTTTTGTGGTTTATAATTGTGTCACATGTTGCTTGGGTTGCTCTGAGGCTCATCATTATATTTTTCTGCGTCAATGGGTTGGGCACTATTGCGAAAAGAATCATTTATATGTTTTTTTAGGGTCAAGTGCACATTTGCGTTCACATCCAAAGTCAAAACACTTGTCTATATGACTGAGTGTAAGCCGTGTGTTTTCTGCATAGTTAGAAAAGAATACTTAAACCCTCGTGCCTAAACTGTACTTCAGATTTGGTCAGCTTTGGCTGCGTTCGGACCACGCCGTTTTTGGGTTGTTTTGGGAGTGGTCCCCACGTGGGTCCTACGTTCTACTCCAATAATATACTGCCACATATAAAACAACACAAAACAGCCAGACCAAAACAACCACAAAACAACCATGCCGAACGCAGCCTTTGTTTATGAGCACTGCTGTTCCAAATGAGGAATGAAGAGTTTATGATAGAACACTCGTTTGTTCGGGAGTGTGTTCCAAATGATTTTGGCACCCAGTATTTTGGTTGGTCTTCCTATGCCTTCTTCATGATCTAGGCACCCCACCCTTGTCTACTGAATCATTGGCTGTAGGGGTTGTTATTCTGAAAAGTGAAAGTGTGTCTGCTTGCCCACTTATATAAAAACCATTGTGTTCAAATTAACATGACCGGTTAGACTTTTGGGTTTTGATTTTTACTTATGCTATTTCTATTTCGGTAAGTGTTATAAATATTATGCTTCAAATTGTTGAGATATTATATATTATGCTTTATACTATCTTTGTATATAGCAGTATTATAATAATGGTGTCCACGTATATGATTAGTAGTCTTTGTGTAGTAGTCTAGTTACGGTGTTAATTAGTTTTAGTTTATTTTTCTCTTCTGTTAGTCTACTCTGTATATGATTAGTCCTCTGTCCTTTATTCTGTACACACTTATCATTTGTATCCTTTCTTCAGTAATTTGTAAAGTGGAGTTTTCAGTTCCTTCACAAA
The DNA here is from genome assembly GCA_023374045.1 of Limonium bicolor. Classification (NCBI taxonomy): domain Eukaryota; kingdom Viridiplantae; phylum Streptophyta; class Magnoliopsida; order Caryophyllales; family Plumbaginaceae; genus Limonium; species Limonium bicolor. The sequence goes on from CM041781.1 coordinate 62,243,969, forward strand.
TTACTGCCATTGCATCATCCTATAGTAAATAACTACTTATTTCTGATGTCTTTTTGTTGTTCCAATTAGAGCATCTGCTTCTGAATGAATCCCAACCCATCCATCTTATTATTCTTGTGTGTGAATCCTTATTTGCTTGTTTTAATTTGATTGTATGATTCTGTTTGGTCAGATTATGATTGTCATGTTTTTGGACCTTAAGGTTTCACTCTTGTGTGTGTATCCGAGACTAAGGCGTTGAGTTTCTGAGTTCTTACTAATGTGAATTCCTGTTCTACTGTCACAAGGAATGAGTTCAGAACTGCATTCAATAAATTATTTTTTAATCATTAGTCCATTTAATTTTTTTTCTGGATTTTAAATGGCTGTTCAATTAAACTGCTATTATTTTTGTTGCTATTATAAGTTATCTTTTTATTGCCACACAGTGTTCTGGTTTTACTTTATCTTTATTGTCATTTTAAGCTGTTGCTATGATAGAAAATACCCTCCTTAATAACTATATATGTTTTATTTAATTGAATTTTTGCAGTGATCATAATTGTTTCACCTAACAATTCCTTCTTGCTGCCTACGGTAGACAGTTCTGACTGTCTCACTTTAGGTTCGGTTATCTTCTTAGTTGGTTCTCGTAAATTATTTCTCTACTTGTGTAGTGATTCAAGGCTTAAGATATCTCTTTTTATGTTTGCTTCAATATGTTTGTTATCTGCGGTAACAATTTAGGTAGAACAGATTATGATTATCTTATGCATTATTTGTAGTAGCTTCTTTCCTAATCGGTACTCCCCCTAAACTTACTGCTAGTATTAACACTATTAGCTCACCTTCTACTTTATGAAATAAATGTCTTTATAGTTTTAAAAGCTAACACAATGTTAGTACAATGTTCTTTCTAGTTTTTTACAAGTAAAATTTCTTTAAGTGTAACTTTTATATAACATGTAGACAAATAACTTTTCTAAGTAATTTCAAAAGTGATTTTCCTTTGTGTCAATATTATGGTTTACACACACAATTATAGAAATTTTTAGGAAAATTGTACTACTAGTTAGATATTGCTAATCTATTCTTAATAGTTATGGTCATAATTCATAATTGCTTAGTATTTACAAGGATAATTACTATATTTCAGATTAAGCCATTTGAGTAAAAATTAGCTATGGATAAAGTTGGATTCTAAACCTAGATCAACCAGAGAATTCAAAAGTGGTGCCCGTGGTCTTATTGATGTTATCTTTCAAGGGAGACCTGAAATAGCAAAGGTTAAATGTCCATGTCGAGGGTGTCTAACGTTATTCCACCGTTCAAAAAAGCAAATGTTTGAAGATTTGCTTGTTAAAGGGTTCATGAAAAATTTTAGTTATGACGAATGGATGAGGGATATAGACATGCCAGGAACCTCCACGTTGGAACTTCCAATGTTGAGCAAACCATATCTAGAGATGGTATTATGGACCTTTTACATGATATGGTCAACCATTGATGAGAGATGACAATATAGATGGAATTGAAGATGTCAATATTGGTGATCCACATGATAATCCTCCACCGATATCATTGAATGCAGCAGACACATTTTATAAATTGATTAGAGATGCTGATCAAAAGATATACCGTAACTGTAAAAAACACAGCAAGTTATCATGTGTGATCCAGCTATATCATATCAAATGTCTTAATGGTTGGACTAATAAGTCATTCACCATGTTGTTGAAGTTTTTGAAAGAGTTGCTGCCTGACGAGAATTTGTTACCAGAATCATTTTATGAAGTTAAGCAAATGATCTCAAGCTTGGGTTTAGGTTATGAGAAGATTCATGCTTGTCCAAATGATTGCATGCTATTCTGGGGCGATAAGAAGGATGCAGTTTCTTGTGATTGTGGGGCTTCTAGGTGGGTAGACAATGATTGTGATGATGAAGATTCTAGTGCTCAACTATCACTAACAAAGAAGAGGAAACCAGCAAAGGTTTTACGTTGGTTTCCTTTAAAACCGAGGTTACAAAGGTTGTTCTTATCTGAAAAAACTGCATCTCTAATGAGATGGCATCATGATGAACCTCGACAAGATGATCTGATGAGACATCCATCTGACTCCTTGGCTTGGAAGCACTTCGATTCCAAATTTCAATAGTTTTCATCTGAACCCCGTAATGTACGTCTAGCATTAGCCTCAGATGGTTTTAATCCTTTCAGAATCATGAATGTTGCTCATAGCACTTGGCCTGTCATCTTAATTCCCTACAATTTACCACCATGGATGGTTATGAAACAACCGAATTTTATCCTCTCTTTGCTTATTCCTGGCCTAAAAGCTCCTGGTAACAAGATGGACGTATACATGCAACCATTGATACAAGAGTTGAAGGAGTTATGGGACATGGGTATTGAAACCTTTGATGCTTCTCAAAATGAAACTTTTCAATTGCGTGCAGCCATATTGACAACAATAAGTGATTTTCCTGGATATGCTACTCTTTCTGGATATAGCACAAACGGACAATTTGCTTGTCCATGGTGTGGAGTTAATACTACATCGAAATGGTTACATCACGGTGGGAAATATTGCTACATGGGTAGTCGTCGCTGGTTAGAAGAGGGGCACACCTTTCGTACAGAATGTCAAAGTTTTGATGGCGAACAAGAGTTGAGACCTCCCCCTACCCCTTTATCTGGGGCTGAAATATTACAAAAACTTGATGGTTTTGAGTTCTTTGAAGACATTGTCAGCCTTGGACCTTGGAAACAGAAGTCAATTTTGTTTTCACTACCTTATTGGAAGGATAATTTGCTTCGACACAGTCTCGATGCGATGCACATAGAAAAAAATGCATTCGAAAACGTCAGTGGAACATTCTTGGGGCAAGCTGGAAAGTCAAAAGACAACCTTAAGGCTAGACTTGACCTCCAAGTAATGGGCATAAGAAGTTCCCTCCATCCAAAAAAGCGCTCCACTTCTGATAGAATATATTTACCGAAAGCCCTCTATCAGATGACGAACAAGGAGAAAGATAGTTTTCTTCAAGTTCTCAAGGAAATGAAAGTTCCGGATGAATGCTCATCAAATATCTCCCGTTGTGTGCAATCTTCCCAAAAGAAGTTGATTGGCTTAAAAGCTATGATTGTCATATGCTAATGCAAGAATTCTTGCCCGTTGCTCTTCGGGGCCATCTACCTGATGATGTCACCATGATCCTGATTGAACTTTGTAACTACTTCAAGAATATATGCTCAAAGGCGATATCTGTTAAGGATCTTGAAATTTTAGAGTCTCAAATTCCTCTTACTTTGTGCAAATTGGAAAGGATTTTCCCTCCATCATTTTTCACAGTGATGATCCATTTGGTTATTCATTTGGCTAGTGAAGCTAAGATTGGTGGTCCAGTTTGCTACAGATGGATGTATCCTGTCGAAAGGTATGGTACCTTTTTTTTTATCAAATGGCAAAATATGTTCTGTTTTGGTTTGATTTAAAAAATGTATCACAAGGTACACATTTTGTAGGTTTTTGTGTACTCTAAAGTCATATGTACGAAATAGAGCCCATCCGGAAGGTTCCATTGCCGAAGGTTACATAGCTGATGAGTGTCTAACATTTAGCTCTCGATACTTCACTGGGATAGAAACAAGATTTACTCGACCCATTCGAAATGATGAGTATCTTGCAGAATTAAGTGAAGAACAGGCATGTATCAACCAAGTTCGACCACTAGGAGTAAAGTTGGATGGAGAAGTCACAGGTCGGAAAAGGAAACGAGTTGCACGGATAAAGCTCGATGAAAAATCATTGCTACAAGCACATAGATATGTGCTATTCAATATTGAATCGGTCACCAAGTTTCGAATGTAAGTTATCCTTGAACTAATACTCATTGTTTCTTTTTCACACAATATCACTAAAGTCGCTGAGTTATTCAGGGAACACAAAGAAATTCTTAAAAAGAAATCACGTGGTAGAAGGGTGAGGCCTTACGAGCTAGAGAAAACTCATTGTGACGAATTTTGCGGCTGGTTTCGAGAAAGGGTATATCTACACCCTTATATAAGTAGTACTGACAATTTATTTCTTAGTGTAGTACAAATTTATTAATGTGTTAAAGATCTTTCCTTAGGTAGCACGATTAGAGGAAGGAGCAATGAAATCACAAGTGAAATCAAGTGGCTTGCTCGTGGCCCTAGTGATTTAGCTAGATATTTTTCTGGTTACGTTGTTAACGGATTTAGATTTCACACAAGGATCACGATAGACACTTGAAAACCCAAAACCATGGAGTTGTTGTGCAAGTCGATTGTGAAAGTTATGCAAGTTCAAGAGATACTCAACCCGTTAGTGGTCAAGTTAACTACTATGGCTCTATCAAGGAGATTATTCAATTGAACTATTCTGGCTTCAAAAAGTTTGATCTTTTTAAGTGTGAATGGATTGATGTCAACAGAGGTTGCAAAAAGGATAAGTTTGGGATCACTCTTGTCAACCCTTCACTATGGTGCACACAGGATCTAACTGGACAGATGATCCATATATTTTTGCATCTCAAGCCAAAAAGGTCTATTACATTAAAGATGTTATTCATAACGGGTGGATGGCTGTGAGACATGTGAAGTTAAGGGATCTCTATGATATGGGTGAAAAATCATCCCTTGATTTGGGTGTAGAAGCAGCTACTGAACCTTTTGATCAACAATCATTACATAGAGTTGATGTGAATGATGAAGTTGATATTATTTCAACACAAGAGCAAGATCAGTTGGAAGATGAAGACTATGGACAGCATTTTGTTTAATGTTGATTGTTGTTACTAATGCACTTTAATTTTGAGCATATAATGTTGATGAATGTTGAACAATACAATTTTCAAATCTAAATACTACTTCTAGTTGAAATTCATGTTGCTGCTGCTCATTTGTTGTCTATTCATTTCGTTTTTGTTGCTGTTTTCTTTATATCATTCGTTAATACACTTTAATTTTGAGCATTTAATATTGACATGTGTTGAACAACACAATTTCAGATCTAAATATTACTTCTAGATGAAATTCATGTTGCTGCTGCTCATTTGTTGTCTATTATTTTTGTTTTTGTTGCTGTTTTTCTTTATAGCATTCGTTACTGAGTTGTTTGCAAAGACAACTTTGAAAATGGCAAAAAGGAAAAGATTGAACATTGTAACCTGCAATCAAGTGAGTGGCTGCTCATCAAATGGAGAAGGAGAAACAACAGAGACTCAACATACCTCTGAAGAGTGTGGAGATAACGGACAAGTTCATGTAAACTCCTCGGACGGTGAAACTCGAGAATGTGAATTTGGGCAGCAAGGTTTGAATTTTTGTCCTTTATTTTTATTTTCAGCAACAAAGATAAGTGATCATTTATACCTTATGACAAACTTTGAAGTTGATACTTTTTACATCAATAGAAGAAACACAAACTGAAAAAAAGACTCGCGGTGCTACTGTTATGGCTGATGTTTGGGAGTTGGAATCAAATAAGAAAATCAAAGTTGAGCTAAATCGCTACGGAGCTCCGGTTGGTGATGAAGGCGCTACACTTACCCGTTTCTTGGGCACTGTAGCTCGAGACTCTAGGTATGCACCTATTGATTTGCTGATTGGCGTAAGATGCCGCAAAAAAAGAAAGATGATTGGAGCTTGTGCAGGTATATGTGATACACTCTCTACAATAGATCAAACTTGTTTATGGTCTTTATCATAAATGTTTTGTAGTCGTGTCATATAATATTTATTTCATCAGAAAAAATTCTCTTTTGCACCTGATATGGCTGAAACCAAGAGATGGGTGTTGGCTGACTTGAATGATAAGTGGAGGTGTGGAAAAGTTCTTTGAAGAGTAAGTATTTTGATGCTAGCAAGACTTTTGATCAAATGGTGGAAAAATTGGATGATGGAAGGGTTGATGAAGGACAATTTAAATTGCTTCTCACGTATGGCTTACAGAAGGAGCTAAGGTAAAATGATAGGTTTTTTTTTTTGTAACTATAGCATGTTATGCCTTGGTTATTTCACTTTTGTATCACTAGTTATTTCACTTCTATTATGCAGAAAATTAGTGAGATAAACAAAGTGAATAAAAGCAAGAGTAAGGATCCTCATACAGGTGGAACAAAGACATTTGCTAGAGTCATCCATGAAGAGGTGATTGATTTCATTTTGTTTCACATTGCATAACTAAATGAGATTGCATTCACAATAGATAATAATCAATGAACATTTTTTTCTTAATTTATGTACCCAAGACTGTAAAATCGAGTGGAACTCTTCCTTCCCGTGCTGCAATTTACATCAAAACTCGCTTCAGCAGTAAAACAGGAGAATATGTTACACCAGAAGCTGCTGAAATGGCGGTATTAAAATTCTTTCAACTATATATCAATGTTTCAGGTTGATAAACATGTACTAATTACATTGTATGATGTGTACAGAAAGCAATGAAGACAGATTTGGCATCTAGTAGTACACATCCTAATGATGATAAGATACCTTGGAAAGAAGATATTTATGCTAAGCATAAAGGACCTGAGAAAAAGGGTCATGTTAGATGCATGGGAAAGATGTTTGTAAATGGTGCAGAATCTTCACAGCAAGGAAATGGTGACACTCGAAAGGATATTGATGGACTGTTCAAGGTAATTCGTTGCTTGGCTGATGCTGTCAAAGAATTCAACCCGAGATTCAACTTAGAAAATATGATAGAAGAGGCTTGGGTAAATCAGGTATGCTTCTAATTGTGTGTGCTATATTTTTTGGTTTGTGTTGCTTTCTTCTGCAAAGGATATATAATGGAATTAGTATATATGCTATATGCTGGTTTTCAAACAGCTGAATGTGGAACTTTCTTTTGTGAAAAACTGTCACATTTACTAGTATCTTTCTGAGATTGGTAAGACGGTGAATGTGTTGTATGTGCTTGCTGTTTTTCAACAACATGATCCTATATGTGTGGCTTATGTGGTAGGATAGGTTGATATGTAAACTTCTGTTTTTTATTTCTTATACTGTGACAAACATGTGCTGTATGTGCTTGCTGTTTGACATTTTTCCAGCAGTTTTCCTGGTTATGTGATGCAACATGTATCATGATGATGTCAACAACACGATCCTATATGTGTGGCTTATGTGGTAGGATAGGTTGATGTAAACTTCTGTTGTTTTTCTTCCATTGTGACAAATATGTGCTAACTGCATTGTTTCTAAAAGGCTTCTACTGGTGCTAGTGGTATTGAAAAATCTCCATCTTCAAGTAACCAAAACAACAATGCAAGCCTTTGATTTGGGAAAATATTAAGAGCGGTATGTGTAGATATCTATATATACTTAATTCAGTGTGTTATGACTTCAATCATGTTTAGATATGTACTCACTCTAATTTAATCTTATATTCACTCTTTCAGGTAAATGAAGAAGTTGAACTAAGGAGCTTTTGAGTTGTTTATTAGCATAGCAAGTTCTTAGTGAAGTAGAGATAGATTTTTGGAAGAAAGTGGGTTGATTTTTGGAAGAAAGTAGGTACACATTTAAGTGCAAGCTGGCTGTGTCTTTTTATTTTTACCTAGTAGTGTTGAACATATGTATCTGAATATATAAGACTTTGTAATTAACTACTTTATACATATTAATTATATAAGTTTGTTTGAAGTAATAGTGCATTGCTCATCCAAGTTTATCAATGTTGCACATGAATAAATGTGTATTATACATGGTATGATGAGGATACAAGTTATATATGCAGTGGCTACAACAATAGTAGTCACCACTGAATGTTTACCAATGGAATTTTCTGTTGCAGAAGGGTTAAATATACAATAGTCTATACCAACGGAATTTTCTGTTGCAAATGGTCTATACCAACAGAACCGTCTGATGCTAAAGTAGCATGCTGACCAAATCTGGAAAGGTATGTACCAACGGATATATCCGTTGTTATAGATTTTGGGACTGCTGCAACGGACATTTTTTCGTTAGTATAGACTTATAGCAACAGTAGGTATAGCAACGGAAAATCATCCGTTGCAGCAGCCCAAACTGCCCTATTCCAACGAATATTCAACTTTCAGCAACGGATTTTGCCCGTTGGTAAAGGGCAGTTTTTTTGTAGTGTTGGTGGTTTGTTAGTTTATCTGTGTTGGGCTATTCTTAGAATTAGATGTTTAAGTGATAAAGGTCTTGTTAATCTTGTTGTTATGGGTCTTTTAGCAAAACAATTAACTTCTTTAGGGCTACGCAAAGACTGTCAGACTCATGTGCTACTTAAGCAACATGCTATGAGGATCGGGTTGCAAATAATATCTCCCTAAGTTAGTGTTTTGCCGTGGGTCAAGGTTTCTAAGATGCAGGTTTGGCAATATGGTTTGTATCCCTACGTTGTGATATATAAATGAAATGGATAATGTTTTAAAAAAAAAACAGTCGAGATTGTTCGACCATGCTCTACGTCAAGTTAAAGCCTCAGACATGGGCATCTACCCTCGTCTATATGGATGGATGATCCTCGGACGAAGGGTTGGACGTGATTTATATATGCTGATTTATGTGACTAGACCAAAGGGTTGGACACAAGGTTAAATCAATCTCTTGGTTAAATGTTTACAATATTTTCACCTTTTAACACAAATTGAAATTCAAGATTAACCCTATATATGTTAATCATTATCACCAACTAAGATAATGCATCATTTTTTGTTACAAAGTTTGATCCAAAACCAATACTGTGTATTAGTTCATTATTTATCTAACCGATATACATCAAGTCTTATCTATCACTATACATTTGTTGACCCACCATTAGTTAAAATCACACCAACAACACTTAAATTTATCATAAGGGTTGAATTTCATTTCCTTCAGAATGTGGCATATTATTATTTTCGGTACGTCTGATAGCTACCCAGCTAACAGCTACATCTAAGAAAGGAGCAGCAGCACCAGACACGTTCTGCCGCAGTTTTAGTTTTTTTTTATTATTATCACTAAATCTTTAAATTATTATAACTTTTAATATATAAGTCCAAAATGAAAAAAAAATTATATCATTGTTTACCTAAATTTAAGCTCTTCAAAATAAGACCAGTCATGGATATATTTTGACAACTTTAAAAAAAATTATTTTTACATATATAGTACACAGAACGTAAAAATAAACTTATACAGATGGTCATATAAACCTGTACAAATGTTCGCTAAAACATGTACATCCTCGCGTAAAAACATGTACATCCTCGCATTAAAAACATATAGATAGTCATATAAACATGTACAAATCATTAAATATGTACATCCTTAGATTAAAACTTGTACATATAAGGGAGAAAAATTGTACAGACGGTCATACAAACATGTACAGATGTTTATTAAAACATATACATTCTCATAATTGAACATGTACATTCTCACATTTGAACATGTACATCGTCACATTAAAATATGTACATTCTCACATTAAAATATGTACATACATTCTCAAAATAAAAAATTATTGTATACATCTAAAAATAATTTTTTTCAAAGTTGTCAAAACATATCCATGACTGGTCTTGTTTTGAAGAGCTTTAATTTAGATGCACAATGATATAATTTTTTTTCATTTTGGACTTGTATATTAAAAGTTATAACAATTTAAAGTTATTATGGTTTTGATAAATATAAAAAAATAATTATTTAAAAAAAAAGAAAATGGTTACCTCCGTTCCTGCTTCGTCCATGTCCGTTGGTCACTGTCGATCCATACTCTCTCACATTTTATGTTATAAATTTACTAAAATACTCTTATATGTAAGAATTTACGTATTATTTTAACTCCTTTTTATATATCCTCTCTCCGGACCATCTCACGCTAAAAATGTACTCCCTCCGTTCAATAATATCTGTCATTCTAGAAACTTACACACTTATTAAGAAAAGTAGAAAAAAGACACATGTACCACTACTTTTTACTTTTCCATTTAGATAATATTTATTTTTGTGTTGAATAGTAAGGTTAAAAGGGGGAAAAGTGTGTCAAAAAATTAGAATGACAGATATTATTAAACAAAAGACACATCCTAAAACGACAGATATTAATTAACGGAGGGAGTAGTTAATTTGAAGGATTTCCAAATTACGCATCGATCATCTAACAACAACGAGTGGTTAGGTTTTTGATTTGCTCTCTTCTTTCTATTATACTTTTATATATAAATATAAAGAAAATGAACAACCCCGGTCAAGAGTTAAAACCCAAACAAACTTCCGGTTCAAAGAGAAGCAAGCTGGACGTTGTCGATCAGCTATACGATAATAAGAAAGATACACATAGAGTAAGTATGTATGTTGATGTCATGAAATTGATTAAATATTACGCACTTGTTGTTGTTGTTGTTTGAATTTAAGGCTTTAAGCACGAACTTTTTTGTTATAAGTCACTATATAAGGGTCAGGCTAAACTCTAATATTATATTGTCTAATAGAAGAGAGCTAGCAACTTGTAAAAAAAGAGAGGAAAAGATACATAAGATCAAAAAGAACAAACAAAATGTGTATACTTTTCTGGTCTTTTGTCTTCCCGGAGGCATGGGACTCGGTTGGCTTTATCGTGTTCTTTGCCCAGTGGAAACCAGGGTATATATTAATCAATGAAATGCATACGTGTGTGTTGCCTTGGGCACTACTGGCCGAGAAGAGCCAGCCAATTAAGTAAGTAGTATAGGAAATCTTCCAATGGCCCATTCTTTTTTGTTTTTCGATATACCCAAACAAGCGTCACACATACTCCCTCCGTCCTGAATTCACCGTCCTGTTTGCTTTATGACCGTTCTGTTTGCTTTATGATATGTTTTTCCACTTCAATATTAAACATATAAGATAAAATAATTTTATAAAACTAAATTTTGTAACATATAGTTTATCATGTAAGGAATCATATGCGAAACTTTAATTTCCAAAATTAATTTATCTTATATGTTAAAAATTGAAGTCAAACGACATGTCCAAATAATAAACAGGACGGTCAATTCAGGACGGTGGGAGTATTGAATATGAGAGAATATATTATATAATTATAGTCTACAATAAGATCAATTATATAATTAATATCCCATATATATCCTATATTGAATTTGCATTGATTGCGTTATGGTCTGGTTCATCCTGTTCAACCAACCCCCGACCCCATATTCCTCACGTCACCATCGTACATTATGATTGTCACCAATATTATCATTATAATCCTTGATTGATTGATCATAGCATTATTAACTCAAGCAAATCCTATTACAATAATACTTAAGCATTATTATTAACAAGTGTCTTGGATTTCGTTGTTTATTTTTGGGAAAATTACATGTCCCACCCATGACGTTTGACGAAATTACACACTCCACCCATGTGGTTTCAAAAATTACTTTCCCCACCCATGTGGTTTCCCCCGTTTTACATTCAACAACTTTTCTAATTTTTGGTTAATTTAAAAGACGCTTAAACGTTGTCCAAAATTGATGAAATTTTACATAGACGATGTTAAAGTGTTATATTTTGGTTCAGTGAGAAATCTAAAGTTTTTTAAGTTTAAATGTGACATGTGAAACCCAATGAACATGTCACATGTTTCATTGGGTCCCATGGGTCACATTTAAGCTTAAAAACTTCAAATTTGACATAAGATCAAATATTACTACCTCCGTCCCGTCATAATTGTCCTGTTTTTGCTTTTTTGGCACCGTTTTTCCACCTCAATATTAAACATATAAGTACATAATTTTATAAAACTAAATTTTTATTATATGTTTATCATGTAAGGAATCATATGCAAAACTTAATTTTCAAAATTAATTTATCTTATATGTTAAAAATTGAAGTCAACGAACATGTCCAAATATAAATAGGACGGTCAAGTGGGACGGAGGGAGTTCACTTTAGCATCATCCATGTCAGTTTCATCAATTTCAGACAACGTTAAAGCATCTTTTGAATTAAACAAAATTTAGAAAAGTTGTTGGATGTAAAATGAGGGAAACCACATGGGTGAGGAAAGTAATTTTTGAAACCACGTTGGTGGAGTGTGTAATTTCGCCAAACGTTATGGGTGGGGCATGTAATTTTCCCTTTATTTTTTAGCATATGTTTTGTAAGGAGTCATATTGAAACTAAGAAATATGGACATGTCTACCATCACACCAGAATAAATATAGTTTTCCGAAAAAAACCTGAGCATAATTAGTGTTTTAGCTAGCATCTCTCTAGTAATTCTTGCTTATTGAAAAAATTATCTCCAGTTTGGTGTTAAAACCTTTTTTTATCCGGTATATAGTTAGCTTTATTAGTCATTTTATACACTAGTGAAGAGGTTCACAAACGTTAAATGTGTATTAGCTAGTGGCTGGAATATTTAGAAGGTGTAAACGAATGACATGTGAGTATTAGGTTTTCTAACACTATACATACAAAGAGTCGTAAGTAAGTTGAATCCCTGAGGTACAAAAGTGGTTTCTATTCTTTTCTATTTCTATTCGTTTCGATGTTTAACAATGGTTGTTGATGGATAAACATTGATAATCTGTTTTGGATTATGCCACATATGTGAGGGATCATATCTTATAAGGATCGCTGGTAAAACAACAAGCCAAACATATAGTAATGGTTCTGGTTGTATGAATCCTCATGTAAACTTATGATTCTCTTCATCTTAATGAAAATTGCTTAATCTCCTCTTGTGGTCGTGGTGGTGTTTGGATGCAGACCACCTAAATCCTCAGGTGTACGTCACTTAACAGTTTTTGTATTTTTATCTTGTGAGGTTCTTTTTTATTTAGTGTAACCTTCCTCACCCATATTCCTTGGGAACAATATAAATCCTAACGAGTGCAATCAAAGCTCATGATTGTTCCCAATTTCCATGTTGGTAAAGAAGGTAATGAAAATAGTGAACAATGATCCAAGACAGTGTTGCTTTCGATAAAAGTGAAGAGAGGGAAGATTTTTTTTTGCCTCAAAGATTGTGCATTGATTCACATGCCGAGTTTGTGATATGTTAGACTACATATAAAATAGGTCTTTACTTATGAAGATGAAAAACCTCTAAAGACAAAAAGTGGTTTCATTCTTCATCGAGCAATGGCGAGAGTGTGATCACTCAAGTTGTATCAAGAATAGTGTTGGTGGGTTATGACCCATGAGCTAGTTAGGTGATGTGTTCTTAAGATGATGTTTTATAATAAAGAGAAATTAGGCCAAAAGGAAGTTCCATTTTAAACTATTCATCCACAAATGAAGTGTTTTTAGGGTTTGGTAGAAGGAGATCAAGTGGAAAATCTTGGATCTCGTAATTTGGGCATGACTATCATATTCGGAATGCTAAATGTGTTTTATTTTATTTTATATTTTTACAAACCACCTATGTATGAGACTATGGATATAATGAATGATAAAATCCGATGTAGCTTCAATGGTGACGATGCAAAAAAGAGGGAATACAAAGTATTTCTTAGGTCTCGTGATGCATTCTAAACGTTCATCGAATACTGGAGATCGTCTAACAATTGGATAGACCTAGGATGGTGGTAAGTGGTCAAGACAAAAATTAAGCTTTGTGTATTGGTCAATAATGGAGCTGGTTATAGGTTATGTGTGGGATGTTTAATTTCATATCCAAATAAAGACAAAATGTTGAACAAGACTTTGTGTAACACCCCAACTACAAACAACACACTTAACAACACTTGCAGCGGAAATCATAACTCACAACATAACTTAACTCCTTGGTGTTACACGCCGTTAGCCACCCACGTGACTAACAAGGCTAACATACATACATCGTACCGGTCTGATGGACTAAACTCCCGAGCAACTACACATTAATGCCGTTCCATGTCCAACATTCATTATACACTTACATTACAACTGTACCGAGTAATTACCAACTAACGCCGATACAATTTCGGTCTTACTACACCTACAGCACATCCACAATTTACATGACTACCCACATGCAATCAACTACCCCGTCCTACTCTCGAACGGCTTTCAGTTCCTTGTACCTGAAACAGGAAAAAAAAGGGTGGCCCCCAAGGGGCTCAGCACCTTTGCTGGTATGGTAATCCCGCAGCCCGCATGCTACCGGGCCACACACAACTAATTGTCGTCTTAACATGCGGTTGATTTTATTTAAACATACACAACTACACACATACTTCATGTTTAAAAGCAAACATCCATTAGTAGGACACAAACACAAGATTAGCACACACAACATAACCATACACTTCACTTGATAACATACACCCAACTTAGTTCCATTCTTCTTAGAGAACATAAACTTTACATAGGGAGTGCCGGGGTGATAGAAGCCCGAGCACAACATACATACATTTCCTTTACTTAGGTGTGGCGGCCTCATATAGGACCGATCACACCTTGCACAATTTCCCCTAGCTCCAATAATGATGAGTTAGGTAAGACTTGGTTAAGCTTGTGGGTGGTTGTAATTCAAAGAGGAAGAACAACCGTAACATAACAGAGAGGGAGTCGAAGCGAACTTAGGCATCAACACCCTACCAACATTACACATAATTTCCCTCCTAGCCCGATGTGGAGGTCGGGTAGGTAAGCTTTGGCTAAGCTAGTGGGAGGTCGAACATCCAAGAAGGATAAACAACCCTAACATAACAGAGTGGGGTTAATTCACATATATACATTAACTCCCAAACAACACGCGCGACCGGAACGACCGGATTCCTCACCATACATAACATATACTTATTAGTTAGAGGTTCCTTTATGGAACTTATCACATACATACATCACATTGGGTTACTAACTCGGTTAGACACATCAGGGAAATCACATCCCATTTCAACAACACGGATAACAGTATCCAATAACAACCACATACTGAACAAGTCACATACATCACACGAAGTCACCACATACACTAACGCACGGATAGCCGTAGTTAGAACGTTCCCGTGGGTTGGGACGTTTATTCCGAATACCGATCTTTGATGTGAACCTAAGGTCGGTTAACTATTATTTAACACATGTTTAAGGTTAAACGGTATCGGAATTAATTACTCCACAATAATGAATTACTATAAACTCATTTCATGCTTTATCTTGCAAGGTGGCAAACACACAGAAAAACACATTGGCATACAAGCCGGTGTAATCCGGTAGGACACAGGTTGCAAGAAAACCATACATGTCACCGAAGGTGCATTCTAATGTGCCATCACATGTTCCTTGAAAATCTTTGAACAACTGGTAACATTATAACTATCTCCATTAACATCGGGGTAATATAACTATTTAACGACTAATGCACCCATGGTTAACCCCGTTAAGTAGTTTTATAACTCCACATTTTTAACTTGTTTAACTTTCACATTTTTATTACAATTCTTCACCACTCAATTGCCATTATAACTCACTTAACATATCCTTAACAACCTTATAACATCATCACTTATCAATCCCCATCATTGGTTATCATTTCCTAACCTTAAACAAGGTTTTTGGTCAAAATTACACTGTGTTCGAACTTGTGTCCGGACATCCAAGGTCGGACACAAGTCGAAGCAAATTCTGGGAAAATTTTCAAAGCGTCCGAACTTGTGTCCGGACATCTAAGGTCGGACACAAGTCGAACAGAAATCTGGAAAATTTTTTGACACGTCCGAACTTGTGTCCGGACGTCTAAGGTCGGACACAAGTCGAAACGAAAACCGGGGAAAATTCATTCAACGCGTCCGAACTTGTGTCCGGACATCTAAGGTCGGACACAAGTCGAATGAAAATCTGGGAAAAATTTCCTTCAAGCGTCCGGACTTCAAAGGTCGGACAGAAGTCCGGACACAACTCAAAACTCAGAAAAATTTTAACGCGACGGGGCATGTCCGAACTTCCAAGTCCGGACGGAAGTTCGGACGTGCCCAAAATTTCAGCTAACAGAGGCAAATTCTATCTATATTTACACTTCCAAAAATCCATACTCACTCCTTGTTTCACAAGTGACAAACACCCATTCTTTTCCTTGAAATCCCAAGTCACCAAGCACCATTATGCTATAGGTTTTGCACTCTCTTATCTTCATTATTCATCCACCATTTTCAAGGCCAACACTCCTCTCTTCTCAACATCAACAACCCAATTAAACACCTAAGTTCTCTCATCCATCAAGCCATCCTTAAACACTCATTTTCCATTAAAATTTTGCCATAACCTCCCCACAAACCTTACACATCCAATTCATAAATCCTCAATTCCATCAACAACAACATAACCACCATAAACTCCATAACTACAATATCAATCATAACTCAAATTTGGCTCTTAAGGCCCTCAACTCAACATTAATTCACAAACCTCTCCAAAACAACTAAACACATTACTACACAGATTTTAATCCACAATTTTGGGTTCATTAATTTGTTTACCCATCCCAAACACTTAAACAATTTTAAACAAGGTTTAAGGTGGATTCCTTACCTTAATTTCACAAGTCTCCTTAATTCACCTCTTGCTCCTCATCTCTTCAAAATCGGACAAGAGGGTATGGAGTTTCCAAACTCCATCCCAACATCCAAGAACAAAAAACATACAATTAATTACCTAAACCCTTAGAAATTCAATCAAATCAAAGGGCTTAGAACACAAGTTAGGGTTTACCTTTTTGAAGTTTTTAAGAGGGATTCTCTCCCTTGAATCAAGAAGGGGATTACTCCACCATTGAAGGATTAATTTGGAGCTCAAGAACAAGGAGAAAAACAAGGTATCAACAATGGTGAAAAATCGATTACACCAAGAGATGAGGGAAAAATGACTTTTTCTTGGAAATCTTTACCTTAGAAGGAAGAGGAGACTCCAAGCTTCACATTGGTGCCATTTTCTCTTCAAATGGGGAAAACCCATGGAGGTCAACTTCATCCTTTTGAAATTTCGAAAAGAGAGGATGATAGAGGAAGATGAGAGGAAGAAGAATATGTGATTTGTTTTTGATTTGAAGCTCAAATGGAGCTTGGACATGGAGATAAAGTGAGGAAGCCATGGGAGGGCTCAAGAACGTCCAACCAGCAGAGAGGGAGGAGAAAAATCGGTGGAGGAAGAAAGAGAGGAAAGAGAGGAAGAGAGAGAGGGGAAAAAGAAAATAAAGGAGGAGAGAGAGGGAAAGGGGTATTTGTGCCCTTTGTCATTTTGGCTCTCTTGACTTAATTGATTAGTTAACTAGTCTTATGTGAGTGGGCTGTCTACATTAATAAAACCGGCCCACTACTATAAACACGCTGGAGCGTTTTTCATCCTTTAACAGAAAACGCTCGTTTATTTACCCGGTTTAGCACTATTCACTAACCGGGACCGTTTTCTGGAATTTTCTCATTCCTTTAATTTTAATGGTTATTAAACTCCCATTAATGTTTAATTATTGTTACATAATCATCTATTATTTTATGGGGTCATTTAACTGTTTAAAGTCACGTTTTCGGATTTTCTCGAAAAACGCGCTTTAAGACTCCGTTAGCGTTTTAACGCATTGTTTGGATCCGTTTTCTTCCGGAATTTTTCCCACATGTTCTTAATGTGTAATTAGGGTATAAAAATATATTTATAACCCTAATGAAGGTTATGTACCTCCTAAAATAATTAAATACGCGTTTTCACGTTTTGTGACTTTTACGCATTTTTTTTCTTTTTGGTTTTCATTTGTTCACCAATGATCTTAAGGACTTAATTAGCCTTAGAAAATCATAATTACGTAATTAATTAACACATTAAGGTTTGGGGTATTTCAATCTACCCCCCTTAAAAGAACTTCGTCCTCGAAGTTCACACTTCCCTAGCGTCATTTGAATTAGAACACAGGGATTACTTGCAACATAAACTTCCATAACAAACATACTTTACATCACAACCTCGGACTTAACGGTCCGGGTAACACATCCATACATACATAACATGACATAACATACTTACATAGTATCCTCGGACTTAATGGTCTGGGTACCTTAACAACATTGGCACATACGTAACAACCCTTAGACTCTTGGTCTGGGTAACATAACAACATTTAGACCCGTAGGTCTTGATAACACAACATCCTTTAGACACATAGGTCTTGATAACATAACACTTCCGGAACTTAACCACATTAGGACTCAAGGTCAAAATAATAATTATTACACATACCACACAACATGTCATAGCATGTATATCAACCAGAAATTCCTTTTCCATCTCTTCATGGGTTCGAGACCCATGTTGAGTACATATACACTGTGATCCCGCAAACCGGTCGCGATGGACACTCTGGTCCCCGTTCTTTGGGAGATCAAAACAATTGCATACATCTTTAAAATATACTTCTCATGTCACCGGTCCGAAGACAAAGGCTCCTACGTCCTCAGCTCGTGAGCAAGTAATACGAAAATACTCTATATGAGGTTAAGTAGAATGAAATCCTTTATTGGAAAATACCAATTGAAGATCCTTTTTACAAGGTAAGTAAAAGTAGTCCTTCCTTTGAAAATACCACTTAAGAATATTAGAATATTAATTGAAGTCTTGAAAATACCAATTGAAAATTTGAAACCCAATTTAAAATTCTTTGAAAACTCAATACAACTCCAAGTCCAATTGTTGCTAACTGCATCTTATTCTTGATGTGATTATTTGTGACCACTTATAGGGAGTTTCAAGATTCATCCAACCCTGATGTGATCAGCATCAGTGTTGAACTATCTTTCCACCCCAATTTGTGTTCGGCTTCCCTTGATCTCATGATAATCAAGTTTCACCTCCCACTTCATTTTCAAACAACAACTAATTCAAGCATATACCATTTTCTATCTTTTAATCCATCTAGTCATAATCATTACATCTCCAAGGGATAGAACTGTCTATCAATCATCACCCAATTTCAACTTAGTCCAAGTTACCTAGGGAATTTAATTCTACTAGGTTCTATATCGGTTTCATACCTCCTCATAATCACAACACTGTATAATACACATATCTATATATATATATTTTTTATCAAAATATAATACACAATATACATTTGGTATCATATGAACATATACTGTCGGGGTTTTAGTTCCCCGGAGTTTTTCTACTCCCTTATACTTATACTTCACACACATCCGTTAACACAATAACACACTTATCACATGGTATTCGCATCTTCTGTGTGCAATTACCATAATTAAACCATGAATGAATGCGTATGTTCATGTAACACACGCACCAATCATCAAATAACTCATTTTGTGCTATGCACATCATAGTTCACGTACACTTGTACGGTAAAACACACTAAACGGTTTTGCGCTCTACCCCCCTTAAAAGGGATTACGCCCACGTAATCAATCACTTAATCACTGGTTTAAACGTTCTACCGTCGTGAAGTGTTTTATCTCCACGCGGTTTATTATACAATGTGTTCTGGTTTAAGGATCTTAGCCATATTGGCGGTTTAGTCCCTAACCAAGAATTCTCCTTAGAGCTTATTTAATTCATAACCAGTTTCGATTCTGGCCTGTGAAACTTCTAGGCGTTAATAATTAGCCATTCATTCATATTCACATCCAACACTTGAATTGCTGGCTCACTAGTTTCTGCTGCGCAACTCTTGATAACTTTAGAGCTTATTTCCCCATACGTTATTCTTACTGTATTACACATCCCCGATTATCACCTTTATCTTGGCGATAACGGTTTCTCAACCGACGCGTGGTATTTCTTACCAAGAGCGAGTTCGGTGAGTTATAAACTTTCTATTTACTTCCATAATAATTTACTGTATTCCACACTGATTTACTTAATTTCTTCCGACTTACTGTCAGTTACGTTTGAGCTACTACCTATTGTGTAGTACTCTGTCGTTTATTTCTAACACTTGAGGTATATTCCATACCGATATTTAACAATCGTGTATTGTAGTCTCTTACGCCAATCAAGTACCCTTTGATTGGTACGACCGTGCTTCTCTTATGCATCGGTTTTATCACACCATGATTCTTGTTCCTCCATCACAATTGACATTACCCAAACTTCCTAGCTATCACACTCAATCATTACCGCGCAAGTGCAATACCAAAACACTCAGTCATATAGAGTGCAGAGGCGTAAACTCTTGACAGTAAATCTCTTATGCGATTGCAATAGGAATCCACACTGTGTTCCTTATCACATAGTACCGACCATTGGCTTATTGCCCAGTCGGTTTGTTATCACTTACCTTGTATGCCCATTGAGTTTCACTCATAACTAGTCTTTTGCCACATTATTATTTAACAATACTTATGCAACGGTCGCTTACTGCGCACCGTGCTCTTACTCATTGTATAACATTAACTTACACTGCATCCGCTATTATATTAGCTTCCGCTATTACACTGTGTTTTGCCACTTATTCGGCTGACTGCTGAATACTCTACTCTTCGAGCCTCTATGCTCCTTGAGCGTTGTTCATTACACATCTAGCATCCACACCTATGGTGGTTGCCATTAGGCTTATTACCCTTTCCGTCTGCACAACTGGTATGAATACTTCTTTTTTGTAGTAGCAACATGGTCAACTCTTAACACATTCTCTGAATTTAGTTCACATAACTACCGCTGTTGCGGTCTCACAATATCAAGAGGTGTCCCCACACTTTAAGCAGTGTTCGTTATCCGCTTACTTACTTATATAACGTAAACTTCTGTGATCAATAACATTTTCTTAACACATTCGATTTGTGGCTTTTAAGCCTTATTGCCTCGAGCTCTGCCCGTTGTAGGCTGTCCACACACATTACATGGTTTAGATTGGTATTGGGCTCCATGACAAGGTCGTAGTATCACGGTTCCTTTCATGGGATGCCCCTTCAAGGATGTCAGACTTCCCTCTGACGACTTGTGTAAACTTGGTGTTAATTTCAGCCTTTGCGTTTCTGTCACGTATCTTGTTCAACCATTGTTGACCCAAACACCCTTTTAAGGATAACTCCTGGGTGTTATTAGGTTATGCCTTTTCATCTGGCTTGCACTCATTGGTATGTTTAATTTCTACTTCGCCCCGCGTTCTTTGCTGGGTTGAATATTCTCCTTAGTGAGATTGATATCTTAATTTAGTGATCATCCGGGAGTCCATCCCGATCATTACATTAACGTCCATAGTAGGCATCTGCCTCACCATGTGTAGGCTGGGTACTTACTCCAGCTATTACATTCATCCTTCAGGATCTTAAGACATGTGTGATGTCTCTTACTTACTAACCAGTGCACTTCGCACCTGTTCTTTAAACATTTCCTTAAAATGAATTCACTGATTCTTTTAGTCTTGTTGACTTTACTAGGTTCCTTTACTTCAACCATTCGATGGTAGTTTATTACTCTTGTCTGACTTTTACTTCGGACCGTAGTATGGAGTCGACTACTTCCCGTGTTCCAGACTCCACTCGTATACATATGTGGGGTACCCTACTGATACATTGCTACTTGCCCGACTACCTCATAAGAAGGTTTGTCAGGCCCACAAGCTCCTATTGGAGTGCGGTCGTCCCACATTACTGTTGGTACAATCGTAGTGTCCGTCACACGCCTAGGTGAAGTATTCTGTTGTTAACTCCTCTTATATTATCCTATGATAATATGCTTTCCGTGCTTCCCAAACTTAATCCAGGGAAGGTTTATCCACCATTGTATTATTATGAACTCAATCCATTCCTCGGGTCGTTACCCTTGGGTTTACCGGTTTCCATCCGGTTATTCGAAAGTAAACTGGGTATAACTTACCTACCATGCGGCACTGAGGCTGGTGTAGGTCTTCTGGTCTGGTTTTAAAAGAGAAGAATTAAAATAGATTGGGTTTGAAAGAAAATTTGGTTTTTGAAAAAGGTTTTGAAAATGAATTTAAGTTTGAAAGAAAATTCTCCTGGTTTTACAACGTTTCCTTGCTTTAACCGAGTCTAGCTTCCTGCTGACTGGTGTATTTCCAAGTACTGAGGTCAGGCTAATAAGCCCTTCCACGGTTATGATAATCCCACTTAACTTCATGGTACTTTACTAAGTACCGGTAGTTGTTTAAAATTTTCCGTACAGCCTTGTCATAGCAGCACTTGCCATGGCAAGTGCGCCATGCTAGCTGGTTATCGGTTCAACATATTGGTTGCGGTATTGTTTTCATCCACACTAATATCAGTGGCCTTGCTGGCCCTTGCTTGATCTTACAGCCTTAACAGCAATCTTCTGGGTACATCTTACTGTCTCCACATGTTAACCATTAACTAGGGTGTTTCCCATCCTGGGAGACCCCCTTTTTACTTAGTATTTTATTCTCCTCGTACTACATCGTAGTTCTTTGCTCGGTTGGTGTACCGTTGGTGTGTTAGTCAACATTGTAGTCCCGTAGACACTCGTCTCGGGTTCTACTACTTCACTTCTCCACTGTTGCACGGTTAGTGCTTGCAAGCTGGTTGTCCTCGACTGCTTCGCATGTCGACCCAGGTTGCCGGAAATTCTATTCCTCTATGCATAAGATTCTCCATATTTCGCTATTAAATGCGGCAAACATTGTTCAGATAGAAACCGTCTTCGGGATTCGCACCTTCCGGAATCTACCGTATGACAGGTTCTCCATACTTACAGAGGTAAATATCAACTGCCAGATCGGGCTTTCCCGAGTAAGAGATGACTCCCATCTCTCTGGCGTTCTTCCCAAGTTATAAAATAGGGTTTGTGGAGGGCGGGATGGATATCGTAGGTATCCAGTACACACTGGCATTTCCTAACTAGCGTACTTCTCACGCTATCACTCACCCCTTAACCCAAAGTACTAACTCTTAACTCGGTACTTCCTAAGCTCGGTAAATCAGTCATCAGAGCGATACTTCGCTCTGATACCACTTTTTGTAACACCCCAACTACAAACAACACACTTAACAACACTTGCAGCGGAAATCATAACTCACAACATAACTTAACTCCTTGGTGTTACACGCCGTTAGCCACCCACGTGACTAACAAGGCTAACATACATACATCGTACCGGTCTGATGGACTAAACTCCCGAGCAACTACACATTAATGCCGTCCCATGTCCAACATTCATTATACACTTACATTACAACTGTACCGAGTAATTACCAACTAACGCCGATACAATTTTGGTCTTACTACACCTACAGCACATCCACAATTTACATGACTACCCACATGCAATCAACTACCCCGTCCTACTCTCGAACGGCTTTCAGTTCCTTGTACCTGAAACAGGAAAGAAGAAAAGGGTGGCCCCAAGGGGCTCAGCACCTTTGCTGGTATGGTAATCCCGCAGCCCGCATGCTACCGGGCCACGCACAACTAATTGTCGTCTTAACATGCGGTTGATTTTATTTAAACATACACAACTACACACATACTTCATGCTTAAAAGAAAACATCCATTAGTAGGACACAAACACAAGATTAGCACACACAACATAACCATACACTTCACTTGATAACATACACCCAACTTAGTTCCATTCTTCTTAGAGAACATAAACTTTACTTAGGGAGTGCCGGGGTGATAGAAGCCCGAGCACAACATACATACATTTCCTTTACTTAGGTGTGGCGGCCTCATATAGGACCGATCACACCTTGCACAATTTCCCCCTAGCTCCAATAATGATGAGTTAGGTAAGCCTTGGTTAAGCTTGTGGGTGGTTGTAATTCAAGGAGGAAGAACAACCGTAACATAACAGAGAGGGAGTCGAAGCGAACTTAGGCATCAACACCCTACCAACATTACACATAATTTCCCTCCTAGCCCGATGTGGAGGTCGGGTAGGTAAGCTTTGGCTAAGCTAGTGGGAGGTCGAACATCCAAGAAGGATAAACAACCCTAACATAACAGAGTGGGGGTTAATTCACATATATACATTAACTCCCAAACAACACGCGCGACCGGAACGACCGGATTCCTCACCATACATAACATATACTTATTAGTTAGAGGTTCCTTTATGGAACTTATCACATACATACATCACATTGGGTTACTAACTCGGTTAGACACATCAGGGAAAATCACATCCCATTTCAACAACACGGATAACAGTATCCAATAACAACCACATACTGAACAAGTCACATACATCACATGAAGTCACCACATACACTAACGCACGGATAGCCGTAGTTAGAACGTTCCCGTGGGTTGGGACGTTTATTCCGAATACCGATCTTTGATGTGAACCTAAGGTCGGTTAACTATTATTTAACACATGTTTAAGGTTAAACGGTATCGGAATTAATTACGCCACAATAATGAATTACTATAAACTCATTTCATGCTTTATCTTGCAAGGTGGCAAACACACAGAAAAACACATTGACATACAAGCCGGTGTAATCCGGTAGGACACAAGTTGCAAGAAAACCATACATGTCACCGAAGGTGCATTCTAATGTGCCATCACATGTTCCTTGAAAATCTATGAACAACTGGTAACATTATAACTATCTCCATTAACATCGGGGTAATATAACTATTTAACGACTAATGCGCCCATGGTTAACCCCGTTAAGTAGTTTTATAACTCCACATTTTTAACTTGTTTAACTTTCTCATTTTTATTACAATTCTTCACCACTCAATTGCCATTATAACTCACTTAACATATCCTTAACAACCTTATAACATCATCACTTATCAATCCCCATCATTGGTTATCATTTCCTAACCTTAAACAAGGTTTTTGGTCAAAATTACACTGTGTCCGAACTTGTGTCCGGACATCCAAGGTCGGACACAAGTCGAAGCAAATTCTGGGAAAATTTTCAAAGCGTCCGAACTTGTGTCCGGACATCTAAGGTCGGACACAAGTCGAACAGAAATCTGGAAAATTTTTTTTTGACACGTCCGAACTTGTGTCCGGACGTCTAAGGTCGGACACAAGTCGAAACGAAAACCGGGGAAAATTCATTCAACGCGTCCGAACTTGTGTCCGGACATCTATGGTCGGACACAAGTCGAACGAAAATCTGGGAAAAATTTCCTTCAAGCGTCCGGACTTCAAAGGTCGGACAGAAGTCCGGACACAACTCAAAACTCAGAAAAATTTTAACGCGACGGGGCATGTCCGAACTTCCAAGTCCGGACGGAAGTTCGGACGTGCCCAAAATTTCAGCTAACAGAGGCAAATTCTATCTATATTTACACTTCCAAAAATCCATACTCACTCCTTGTTTCACAAGTGACAAACACCCATTCTTTTCCTTGAAATCCCAAGTCACCAAGCACCATTATGCTATAGGTTTTGCACTCTCTTATCTTCATTATTCATCCACCATTTTCAAGGCCAACACTCCTCTCTTCTCAACATCAACAACCCAATTAAACACCTAAGTTCTCTCATCCATCAAGCCATCCTTAAACACTCATTTTCCATTAAAATTTTGCCATAACCTCCCCACAAACCTTACACATCCAATTCATAAATCCTCAATTCCATCAATAACAACATAACCACCATAAACTCCATAACTACAATATCAATCATAACTCAAAACATTTGGCTCTTAAGGCCCTCAACTCAACATTAATTCACAAACCTCTCCAAAACAACTAAACACATTACTACACAGATTTTAATCCACAATTTTGGGTTCATTAATTTGTTTACCCATCCCAAACACTTAAACAATTTTAAACAAGGTTTAAGGTGGATTCCTTACCTTAATTTCACAAGTCTCCTTAATTCACCTCTTGCTCCTCATCTCTTCAAAATCGGACAAGAGGGTATGGAGTTTCCAAACTCCATCCCAACATCCAAGAACACAAAAACATACACAATTAATTACCTAAACCCTTAGGAAATTCAATCAAATCAAAGGGCTTAGAACACAAGTTAGGGTTTACCATTTTGAAGTTTTTAAGAGGGATTCTCTCCCTTGAATCAAGAAGGGGATTACTCCACCATTGAAGGATTAATTTGGAGCTCAAGAACAAGGAGAAAAAAAGGTATCAACAATGGTGAAAAATCGATTACACCAAGAGATGAGGGAAAAATGACTTTTTCTTGGAAATCTTTACCTTAGAAGGAAGAGGAGACTCCAAGCTTCACATTGGTGCCATTTTCTCTTCATATGGGGAAAACCCATGGAGGTCAACTTCATCCTTTTGAAATTTCGAAAAGAGAGGATGATAGAGGAAGATGAGAGGAAGAAGAATATGTGATTTGTTTTTGATTTGGAGCTCAAATGGAGCTTGGACATGGAGAGAAAGTGAGGAAGCCATGGGAGGGCTCAAGAACGTCCAACCAGCAGAGAGGGAGGAGAAAAATCGGTGGAGGAAGAAAGAGAGGAAAGAGAGGAAGAGAGAGAGGGGAAAAAGAAAATAAAGGAGGAGAGAGAGGGAAAGGGGTATTTGTGCCCTTTGTCATTTTGGCTCTCTTGACTTAATTGATTAGTTAACAAGTCTTATGTGAGTGGGCTGTCTACATTAATAAAACCGGCCCACTACTAAAACACGCTGGAGCGTTTTCGTCGTCCTTTAACGAAAACGCTCGTTTATTTACCCGGTTTAGTACTTCACTAACCGGGACCGTTTTCTGGAATTTTCTCATTCCTTTAATTTTAATGGTTATTAAACTCCCATTAATGTTTAATTATTGTTCTAATCAACTATTATTTTTACGGGGTCATTTAACTGTTTAAAGTCACGTTTTGGATTTTCTCGAAAAACGCGCTTTAAGACTCCGTTAGCGTTTTAACGCATTATTTGGATCCGTTTTCTTCCGGAATTTTTCCCACATGTTCTTAATGTGTAATTAGGGTATAAAAATATATTTATAACCCTAATGAAGGTTATGTACCTCCTAAAATAATTAAATACACGTTTTCACGTTTTGTGACTTTTACGCATTTTCTTTTTGGTTTTCATTTGTTCACCAATGATCTTAAGGACTTAATTAGCCTTAGAAAATTATAATTACGTAATTAATTAACACATTAAGGTTTGGGGTATTTCACTTTGGCTTTATTTTTTTTCTCTTGTTGCTACCTACTCTATGTTTGTGGCATTTCAATCATTTAGATCAAATGAATTTTCATAAAATCAACAGGAATGGTTGATATACGTAAGTCGGAATGCAAACATGTCAAGAAATTTTGTCCAATTACTCCTCTAGGATGATGTAGGATTACTCTTCAAGATAAAGTTTTATATTGATGCTTGTATGTGATAGCCCAGATTGAGTAATTAGAAGAAAAAGTGTTCAAAAACAATGCTAAAATCGTTGAGTTGTGCTTGTGTAGTTAATTGATTTTGTTTTCCATTTGATGATCAACTCGCAAAGAGTTTCACAAAAGTTAGATATGCATAGGTTAAAACATTTATGCAATGCAAACCAGTGACGTGTGAAATATTTTGGTTTTTCTTACTATTACAAGAGTTATCAGGAAGTCAAAGCTCTTAGAAGCATGAGAGGTTACTATAATCTTTTGTATCATATTCTTTTGGGTATTTAGTTACGGATGTTAAAGGTTACTGAACCTAACTTAGTGTGATCTTTGGATCTCTTTGAGGTTGGTAATGAGTTATTAAGTAGGTTATATAATGGGTTATGATATTTGCTACCTAAAATGTAATGCTCCATGTAAGCGACTTTTTGTCTCCTTGAGCCCCAAGCCTGGCGAGAAGGCATAGCGACATTTTGTCTACTTGAGCACCAAGCCTAGAGATACATCCAAGACTCACTTTGGAAACATAAAATGTTAATCATTAGGTTTTGCATGTGGCTCGTTTCTCTTCCGTTTGCACCAAAATCTCTCATCTCATCCTCATCTACTCTTTCTTTGCTCTGTCATCTTCCTCCCTTCTTTGTTGTCACAACATTACCACGAATTTCTCAACAATGGTCGACCCACAAACGGAGGAGCAGGTGGACGAGATAGCCTTTGATGTGGCAACCTATCGTTCACGAAAGAAGAAGGCCGAACTATGAGCTTGGACAATATGTTGGAGGTTGTGCAAATACCACAGTTCGGGCGATGTCTCATAGGTAAGCTCTTTTCTTCTTGAACTACAGATGTTTGAGCTCTGGAGGGCATGCTTGACAATGCATGGAAACTACATGGAGAACCTATGGTCCGTAGTGTGGGCAAAAACCTTTTATTGTTTGAATTTGGAAAGAATAAGGCTATACGGGAAATCTTATATTGGGGACCATGGACTTTTGACAACTCACTCTTGGTTCTACAACCAATTGATGAAAAGAAAGCTCCAAAGGACCATGAGTTCTGTCTATTCCAATCTAGATCTGTATACATGATGTACCCTTTATATTCCAGCACAAGGTCTTTGCCCAACGCCTCGGTAACTGATTTAGAACATTCTAGGAGTATGATTTGGGGGGGGGAGTACATGAGGATTAAAGTTTTGCTTTGATATTTATAAGCCAGTTCTTTAGTGTATCTCAATCACCATTGAGGGAACTGTTTCGGTTTTACCACTCACTTATGAGAAAATGCCCCCAATCTATTTCTAGTATGGGATTTTCTTACACACATCCAAGGCATGTTTAGACTATAAAGAACACTACAGTGGAGTCATTTCCTATGGGCTGTGGTTGTGGGTGATGGGCCTCCGATTCAGGCACAAAGTAGCCAATGATGATGGGAGTGAGATATGGAAAATTTGTAGTGAAACAAATAAGAAGTCCGGCTCTTTAGAGACTACTTCATCATCAAAGGATCAGTAGGGTAATGGTCAAGATGACTTAAAAAAGCATGCTGCGGTTTCTTTAACGACTTCATAGGATGCTCCTGGGCCAAGGCCTGGAGCTTTAGAGGAAGATGCAGATTTACATTAATGTTCATCTTTGGGTCGAGTAACGGTCAAGCGGGCTCAAAGAAGTAGGTTGGTATATCTCCATCAGCCTCAAAGTTTACTCCTGGGACGATGACTGAGAAATCAGAGGAAGATGTAGATTTAGTGGATTGTTCAGTGCTGCTACAAATGAGAGAACTACAGGAAGCGGGTGGTGGGAAGAAACAGTACTGTGATAGGGTACATCATAAAGGAGGCTAATGTCAAGAAGGAGAAGTTTGGGTACATCATAAAGGAGGCTAATGTCAAGAAGGGGAAGCTTTCCAAATCTTGTCAAGATCCTTCCCTGGTCATTGACCTTGTTCATTTGCGAGAAATCCCTCGAGTGTGTGATGGTATAACTTCCGGAGAGGCGGATCCTAAATCGGCTAGGAGCTACCGAGAGAAGTGAGGTGAAGGTTGTTTGGCTGTAAAGGTCGGCCGTGATCTCTTTTCTGAAACCTGTTATGTTGATTTTTCTAGGTTTGCATCTTTTTAGGTTATGTTTGGCTTTGAATCTTATCTATGCATAGCTTGTTCTCATAAAGGATAGTATGTTAGTATGCAGCCTTTTATGCGCTCGTATTTTGTTATCTATGCCTGTAATGGAGATGGCCAACTAAGAAAGCTCTGGAATCGTTGGACAGTCAGTAGTGCATTTTTTAATGTGCTATGCGTTTTGGTCCTTGGTAGTGCCAATGTAACCCATACGAACTGTCCATATTTACTGTTATCAATGTATGTACCTTAATATAATATAGTTGTGTTTACGAAAAAAAATGTAATGTTCCGTAACCTAAGAGCATCCCAAAACAGTGGAGGATTATATTTTCTTTAAATGACACTACAAGAAAAAACAGATTTAGCTACCGATGATTTACTACCACACATATATTGGTAGCTACTTTCAGAAATTGCTACTGATTTTTAATGGTACTAACATAGTGGTGTCTATTTTGCTACAACAAAGACAATAGTAGCTAGATTTTTTAAACAGTAGCCAAATCGCTATCGCCTGACATGACTGCTACCATTAGTAGTAGCTATTTTTGATTTCATCTTGGTTCTTTTTGTATAAACAATTTAGCTACCAATATTGGTAGCTAATTTACGGAATGACTACTGCTGGATGTGGCTATTTCAATCATGGTAGCTATTGCGCTACTATTAAAGCAGCAACAGCGAAAAATATTATAACTAGTAGCTAAATTGCTACTAAAAGTTGCTACTACCAAATAGATAAGCTAAGTTAATGAAATTGCTACTGACACTGATCACAGTTGCCATTCTGCTACTGTTAAGGCGTCGGTAGCGAATATTTTTAGCAAGCATAAAAATTGCTACTATCTTTAATTATGAAATTGCTACCGACTAATGATGTTAATGAGATTATGGTTAATATTGTGCTACATTATAAGAAATGATAGCTAATATTTTTAAGCGATAGCGAAATTATAATTCTCTTAAGGTGTGTTCACTTCGGGGTAATCACCAAAGGGAAACAGAATTATTCCCTTTGTGATTGTTTGTTTTGTATTTTTATTGATTCTGTTTCCCCCACTTCCAGTTTCGAAAACACCCATATCCATCTTTGGTGATTCCCCCCAAAATCCTAGGGAAAGTATTCCCTTTCATCCCTCTTACCCCTATATTCATCTTTTACATAAACAAATATTAACAAATATGGTATATAATCTACATAAATACTAATATATGATACATAATTTTTATAAATATTAATTTACAATATTTATATCTAATAGAAATAGAAATATATCATATGAATATAATATATATTATATAAAATTTTAATATATAGCATTTATAATTTAAAATAAATGTTAATGTATAATTTATAATAATATTAATATATATTATTTATATTTGAAAAAATGAACAAATACTATATAATATATAAATATTATTTATAATTTAACTACAATAAAATTCTAAAATAATAATATATTATTAATAAATTTAAATAAATATTAATATATAATCATTTATACATATTATTTATAATTTAAATAAAAATGAACATATGTTGGTTACAATTTACAAAATTAATATACAAATAGTAGTAATAATAATTTAAATTAGCTAAGTGTATATATGTGTGTGTGTTTATATATATTTAATTTAATACAGTTTTTATTACAATATGATGCTTTTATTTACAAAAGCCACATAAACTAATAAAACATAAAAAAAAACTAAAACTAATAACAATTTAAACTAGTTGACATGTAGGTTAAAATTTACAAAGTAGGTAGAATATATATATGTGTATAAATTTATAAAATGTTAAAAGTATACAAAATTATAACAAAACGTACATAAATATACTATATATTAATGATTTTAATTTACAAAACAACACACAAATTAATAGGATTTTGATAATAGTAAAGTTATAACAATTTAAATTAGTCAAGATTATACAATGTTATACATCTATTAAAATTTATAAAAATATTATATTATAAAAATTTACAAAAAAAAGATATTATTTAGAAGTTTTAATTTTCATATAATGATGTATATTATATTAGTATTTGTAACACTATATAATAAGACTTAATTAAATAAGTAACTTTACATAATATATTATCTTTTTTATAATTTCTGACATTTCAAAGATTTATAAAAGATATATATGTATATTTTTTAATTTTTTATAATTTTAAACCAACAATATATTTAAATTTTTATTAGCTTTACTATTTTGGTCGCATTAAATTAATTTGTTATATTATATAAATTAAAATATCGTGTAGCATAATCGATCGTATATCTATTTTATTAATTTTAATATATCCAATGGTCCATTCTTTTTTGTTATATTATATAAATTAAAATAAGTACTAGCTATCTAGTATAGGAAATCTTCCAATGGTCCATTCTTTTT
The DNA here is from genome assembly GCA_023374045.1 of Limonium bicolor. NCBI lineage: Eukaryota > Viridiplantae > Streptophyta > Magnoliopsida > Caryophyllales > Plumbaginaceae > Limonium > Limonium bicolor. Next base: position 62,275,695 of record CM041781.1, read on the forward strand.
TGTTTTTCGATATACCCAAACAAGCGTCAAACATATTGAATATGAGAAAATATATTATATAATTATAGTCTACAATAAGATCAATTATATAATTAATATCCCATATCCTATACTGAATTTGCATTGATTGCGTTATGGTCTGGTTCATCCGGTTCCAACTAACCCCTGCCCCCATATTCCCCACGTCACCATCGTACATTATGATTGTCACCAATATTATCATTATAATCCTTGATTGATTCATCAAAGCATTATTACTTCATGCAAATCCAATTACAAATTTACAATAATACTTAAGCATTATTATTAACAAGTGTCTTGGATTTCGTTGTTTATTTTTTAGCATATGTTTTTGTTACGTTTGAACATAATTAGTGTTCAGCCAGCATCCCTCCAGTATTCTTGCTTATTGAAAAAAATATCTCTAGTTGAAGGGCTGAAAGTTTAGCATTATAGCGATATTAAGGTTCTAAATGAACTTTTCTCGCAATATGGTAGTGAATAGGTTTTGACAGACCAAGCTATAAACTAGTGACATGTAAGTATTTGGTTTTCTAACACTATATATACAAAGAGTCGTAAGTAAGTTGAATCTCTTAGGTACAAAATTGGTTTCTATAGTTTTCTATTGCTATTCGCTTCGATGTTTAACAATGGTTGTTGATGGATAAACATTGATAATCTGTTTTCGATTATGCCAGATATGTGAAGGATTATATCCATAAGAAGGTCAAAGAATGGCTGGTAAAACAACAAGTCAAACATATAGTAATGAATCTGGTTGTATGAATCCTCATATAAACTTATGATCCTCTTCATCTTAATGAAAATTGCTTAATCTCCTCTTGTGGTCGTGGTTGTGTTTGGCTGCAGACCACCTAAATCCTTGGGTGTATGTCACTTAACAGTTTTTGTTTTTTTATCTAGTGAGGTTCTTTTTTATTTAGCATGACCTTCCTCACCCATATTCCTTGGGAACAATATAAATCCTAAAGAGTGCAATGAAAGCTCATAGTTGTTCCCGATTTCCATGTTGGTAAAGAAGGTAACGAAAATAGTGAACAATGGTCCAAGACAATGTTGCTTTCGATAAAAGTGAAGAGAGGGATGCTTTTTCTGCCTCAAAGATTGTGCATTGATTCACATGCCGAGTTTGTGATATTTTAGACTACATATAAAATAGGTCTTACTTATGAAGATGAAAACCCTCCAAAGACTAAAAGTGGTTTTATCCTTCATCGAGCAATGAAGAGAGTCTGATCACTCAAGTTGTATCAACAATAGTGTTGGTGGGTTATGACCCATGAGCTAGTTAGGCAATGTGTCCTTGTAACACCCCTACCGCTAATCCTCTAATCATCGTCTAATCACCTCGGTCATTAAACTAATCACAGCGGGAAAATTCCCAAACAGTTACGGTCTGATAAATACGATTACTAAGTTCTCTATAAACATTCATATCAACCTCCATCACAAAGGATTACCGAGTATCTAAGTGCATAATTTAATTACATCAATTCTCGAATCCAACACGATTTACAAAATTCCCAAAATCCAAAAAGGAGGGTACTACATGGTACACCGGCTAGACAAAAAGGGCTACACGCCCGTGTACGACTCAGTACACTACCAAAATTCACTAACTGTCAAAAGCCTAATAACCCAGTCACATCTCGACCATCAACAGTCTCGAGTACCTGTGAAATACCCCAAACTTAGATATGGTGTTTAAGTGACAAACTAAGATATAAGAAGGCTAAATAATGCCTTAGAAACATTAAGAAACCATTTTAACCAAAGAAAACATAAGGAAACACCAAAAGAGCAGTTTAAGCAAAAACGTGCTCTAAGCTTGGAGAGACTTGGGTGAGCACCCAAATATCATTCTAAGACCTTAGTAATATCCTAATGGTCATTTTAAACCAATTACTAAAGAAAACCAAGCTTGAAAACAAGTTAAAACACAAAATGTGCTTTAAGGAGTCTTAAAGCACATTTTTGAAAAATTGTCTTGTAAATGGGTTTTGAGTGGCTAAATGTCCATCATTACTCTTTAATTAACATGTGTACTAATTAGTATCACATTAGGAAGTCTAAATCAATGGGAAATCAAAAATTTCACAATTATGTGCCTTGTTTAGTGAATAGTAACCAAGTAATGCTAGTTTAAGACATTAGTCAAAGTAAGTCAATTAAATGGTCAACAAAGACCACAATCTACCTTATTTGACCAAGGGGGCCGGTTTTTAAGTGTGACTCGCCACACTTATCTATCTAAGTAATGAATAAAGCAAAAGTAAGTAAATTCACTATTCACCTTTTAACATAATATCTTACCTTTAGTAGTCCTCTCCTCCTTTCTTCATTCTTCATCTTCTCCATCGGTTTCTCTTGCTCTCTTTCCTCTCTTTCACGTAAGAAGACAACTCCATGCTAGCTCCATCTTCTTTTGCCCACATCTTGCTCATTTAAGCTCCAAAATCAAAACCAAGTACATATATCTCTTAGTTAGCTCAAGCTCTTTCTTTCTATCTTTTCAAAACTTCAAGAGCCTCATTTTGGAGCCAAGGAAAATCGCCATTAGAGGAGGAAATCCAAGTTTGGAGAGTTCATTGGCTTCTTCATTCTCTTAAGGTAAGGAATATGTAAGAAAATCTAGGTTTCCATCATTTTCTTCCCTTGTCCAAAAATTTGTACTCATGGGACTCCATGTTTATGCTTTGTTCTAGCTTGTTTTCTACTCTTCAAAGGATAAAGGAGGTCCTTTTTGCTTCATATCCAAGCTCGTCTTGAGAAACCAAGGTAAAACAATCAATTTAATACCTTAAAACACATTTTGACCTAGGTTTTTATTCCTTAAGGTTAGTGTGTTATTTAGTACTCATTGGAGTCATTGAATATTGGTTAGAACATTGGCAAGGACAATTTGATTGGTGACCGAGATTGTTCAAGAAAAACCTAAGGAGAAAAGTTGTGGAGCTTGGAAAAAGAACAAGGTAAATGTCTTACCTTAAGGTGTTTAATGCATTAAGGGATGGGATTTAGGTATATGATGAGTGTAGCTTAAGGTTTACATTAGAAAAGGGCTATATATAACCTAGGAGAAACAATGACTATGTTTGAGAACTTGTGACTAAGGAGCCAATGAGAAAAGAGATAGTTAAACAATGTTGAGATGAATTACAAGAATCATTTTATTTCAATGGGAGCCTTGTTGTGTGTATTCGCAGGTTAAAGGCAAATATATGTGGAAATTCAGTGGTTAAGATTATTGTCATTTAAGGGCCTAAGTGCCAAGCATTTTAAGTATATACACTATATGATGATGTGGTGTAGTTTTGGTGTAAATTGTGTGTTAAGATGTTGTAATGAGAATTTGAGTGATCTTGGTTGCTTGATGGTGAAAAACCAAGTGTTTAGGTGTAACAATATACTAGAGAACCCATGGCAAAATTTAGTGGAGAACCTAAGTGTTTAAGATGTTCTAAGGAGATTTCATGACTAGGATAGTACTAGGAAGTTTAGAGGTTGTCTTGAAGGAAAAAGAGTGAGTTTAAGGTGTTCTCGTGAATTATAATGACTTAGGCATCATCATGGAGGATCTTGGAATCAAAAGAATGTTTAGGTATGCACCAAAGGCAATTTGAGAATGTGTTTAGGAAATATGCAATCTTGTTAGGAGAAGGGTAAAGTAATGTGTTTAAAGGTGAAGAGATTTCATGTAGTTACATAAAGGAACCTAGATGTTGAAAGATGCTTGGGAGATGATGTTATAGTGGTGAGGTAACATTTCGGCATAGTGGTTATGATAGGTATGACACACCACTTAGAAAACCTAAGGAAAATATTACAAGTGTTGAGAGATTATGTAAGGAATTGGGTTATAAGGCTAGAGATGGAGATGGGCAAGTTTAGGATGTTATTTTGGTATTAGAATATGCCTAAGATCATGTGTGAAGTTTGGGTGATTTATGGATGAAGAGAACAAGTGTAAAAACACTTAGAACAATGCAAAAGAAAGAAATCTGTAGCCGGTCCGGGACTTAAGTCCAGGGTGAAGTCCCGGACCAACCTAAAATTTCTGCCAAGAGTTGCTTCAACCATAGGGTCCGGGACTTAAGATTTGTAAGAAGTACCGGACCACCCCCTAATTTAACCCCAGATTTTAGCTTGCAATGGTCCGGGACTTAAGTCCCATACAAAGTCCCGGACCACCACATTAAAATAGCCGAGAGTTTGAACTAAGTATAGGTCCGGGACTTAGGTTGAGGACAAGGTCCCGGACCACACTAAAAATCATGTTTAAGCTTTGGAAGTGTTAGGAAATGGTGGGAATGATTTTGAATTGATGTTACGAGGTTATTAAGGGCATGTTTGGTGGGTGTAATGGTTATTAAGTGGGTGAACAAGTATAATAGATAATGAGGAAGTGATGCACTTAGAAGTTAAGTTAAAAACCATAAGGCTTCGTGAAAAAAAAACAATGAGTAAAAGTTGATGTCTAGGGAGGCTAAGTAATTGTATTGAGTTGAATTGAATAATAACCTAAAACTGAATGAATGTTTTAGGATTGGTGAATTGGGACTTGGAAGGAGATAAACCAAACAATCATCGACGGTGAACTGTACAATCTTTCTTGTGACCTGCTTGCTAACGAGGTGTCCCTCGGCTTGTGTGCTATCTGTTTAATTGCTATGACTAAGACAAGATAAAGCATGCAATTGGTTATATTTGTTCTCGTTGTGAATGTGTTTTCTTTACACTAACCCACGAGACTTGAGATTGTTACTAACTAAGTTTAGTACTTACTGAGTTAAGGATAAGAGTTAAGTATTGGTGATTGTTGGTTAATACCCGATAAGGTTTAACTAACACATGGTGTGTAAGATTTTTACTAACTGGAACTTGAGTGAGGAAACCCGGGACTGACTCCGGTCATGCATGCTAAGGAAAGGGGGACGGTATCTGAATCAGATCCGCCCTCCGCTTAAGGACTTGTCTTCGACTTGTTGCCTAGGGCCGGTTGCCGGCTCAGCTACGCTGGACTCCCGTCCAAGGTAGGTGGCATTAAGATGGTGCGGTAGGATCACCTAAATCCTAGGTTTGAGATTAAGCTACAACCATTCCCTTCTAGGAACGGTTTGTATATTGAGAATAAGTTAAGGTTAAGATTGAAGTAAGATAAGGAACTGAGGTTAAGGAAATCAGGACTAAGGAGGGGGTTACTAACCCGCTTGATAAGGGAACGCTTGTGTCGTTCATTGTGTGTGAACTATGTATGTTCATCTATGGATTGTTGTTTATTGCACTTCATATCATGCTTGTGTACTTAATCAATTTCCATGCTATCGACAATTAGTCGTCGTAGCCCCGTTAGCTTGGGGGCCATGAGAGGGAGTACCAGCATTCGTGCTGACCCCCTTTGGGGGCTGTTTTTACACTTGCAGGTGAGAGACCCATGAAGTCACATCACGAGAGTAGGAGCGGTTAGACTTAGGATGGGCTGTCTATTTTGAGTACGGGTTGCGCTTGTGCTCCCGTCTGTTTATATTGAAACTGATGTAAGTTTGTGACTATGACTTAGGTACTTAAACTTGGTTGGTTGGTGGTATTTTGGTTGGCGGTATTTTGGATGGTGGTGTATTGGTCGGTTGTTTAATTTGGATAAGTGTTGTAATTTTATAAGGCCGGTATGTTCTAACGATCAGACCGTGGCAAGGTCCAGGTGTTTGTTATTTCCGCTGCGACGAATTCGATTAAGTGTTAAGTTTTGCGATAACCACGATTGGCTTTGGACGGGGTGTTACAACCTAAAAAATAAACATTGGCCCCAAAGGGGCTCAGCACAACTGCTGGCATGAAATTCGCATACCCCGCGTGCTAACAGGGGTACGCCGACTACTTGGTCGCATACATGGAGTTCGTTTCATTTTAAACAACATGCTAAATATAACACATAGTAATCATGCAAGATGGCACACCACATAAGTCATAACATAAGCATAGGAAGTGAATCACAATCATCAAGGCCTTGAGATTCTCTTCTCAACTTCTAGCCTTATCTCAAAGTCAGTTAGTTACTCATCCGGGTTAATCGGTTGTTCTTAACTCTTATCTCTTGACCATATGACTCACACTAGTCATGATCATTACTTTCTCACTTATTTTTACTCTTGAATATTCCTTCAGTTAAGTCGGTTGACCTCCGGGCAGAGATAGACAATCTCACCACCGGGCTTTAGTTTGGCTTACTTCCCTGGGTTGCGACCATACGGTTCGGAACCATGGTGGGAAGGCTAGGCCAGAATTTGGAAACAATCTCTCTTGCCTCATTCTCACACGTGGCCGAAACTCTATCGGACTCCTCACACCCCCAGTTACTCAAGTTAGGAAAGTTATAAAGTTCGGGTGTTAGCGAGAAGCCTCATTCACAAGTCATTGTTAGTCCACTTACACATTCAAGCACTTAAGCTCCAATCATCAATTACATATTTCATGAGTTATACAAACTTCTTGGTTAGTCACAACCCATCCAAGGATAGCAAATCACAATATATAAGGAAATGCAATAAACCGTATTCGTGCATTTTCTCTTGATTAGGTGAGAGCAAGTAAACACACAAACACACAAGCGAGGTAGCCTCGCTAGCATACAAGGCATGAGAAAATGATACCGTTCATTGTGGCTCTTTGATCACCGACTCTCCTCCGGTGTCCAACTATTTGAATCCTATTATATACATGGAATCGGACTGTTAATTATCTACGATTAACCTAACTCGTTCATCTTTAAAGGTTCCCGACTTATAGTTACTATTTCCTTACAATTCACACCTTAACCACACAAGTCATTTACTTCTTAAGCTTGTTTTTCTTAGGTTCTTATGTGCATATTTTTCTCACCATCATTACACCCAATGGTATACTACTAATGCCACCTTTTTTCCTTTTTCTTTTTTTTTGACCCGACCGACCTTGCCAAGGTCGGTCGGGGTCAGTAGACCTCAGTTTTACAATTTTTAACTCCGATCGACCTTCCCAAGGTCGGTCCTAAGGTCGGTCAAAGTCAGAAGACTTGTTTCGCAAATTTCAACTCCGACTGACCTTCCCAAGGTCGGTCCTAAGATCGATCGAAGTCAGAAGACTTCGGTTTTGCAAATTTCAACTCCGACCGACCTTCCCAAGGTCGGTCCTAAGGTCGGTCAAAGTCAGAAGACTTCTGGATTTACAATTTCTAACTCGACCGACCCTCCCAATGTCTGTCCTAGGGTCGGACGAAGTTAGTTTACTCATTTTTACTTTGTTTCAACTCCATTCTTCTACCCATTTCTCCTCCTATCTTTCCTTAAGCATGTAAACATGTTTTAACACCATTTTGGCACTCTAACCCTTCCTAAATCATCCACTAACTCATTATTCAAATCTTGGCTAAATTACACAATTTTTCCTCTTAGTTCTCCTAGAAGTTTACAAGTGCAGTTTTTGCTTTCTTTCTTTTCTCTATCTCAATGGTTCACCAACTAATGCCATCCTAGTACTCATCTTGCATTATTTTTATCCCACATTCTACCCAACTACATAATTCTTTCTAATCAAACTCCAAGGGGATTAACTACCCAAAATCAATTCTAAAACACACATAAGTCATCTAGTTTTGCTACAAAAAATTGGCCATAGTTTCCCTAAAATTTTAGACATTCCCACAACATTATTTTCAGTTCCTAATATCCTCAAGGGACAATAGCAGCACACATTTTGTTCATTATACTCACACATTTTTCCTGCACAAATACACTTATTCAACTAGGCTCCAAGGCATTTATTCAACAATGTAAACCAACCTAAATACTCCATTTCTTTCATACCACTGCAGTAGCATTATACAACACCAAAACAATGTAAATATTTCATACCATCAAGCATTCAAATCTGTTCAAAGTAAATTCATTACCTTAGTGCTCTAGTTTCTTTTTCTTTCTTCTTTCTCTTCCTTGCTCTTCCTTTCACAACCGGTTCAAGGGGGGGGGGGGGGGGTTACTCCTAATGCTACAGACCATTCCAAGAGCTCTAATGAGCATTAAGGAAAATTTTAAACTTCTAAAATCAGCCCTAGAATACATGAAGGTTTAAAGCTCTAAAAGAGTATTACCTTGGAACTCCTAGGTGGAGTTTTTGAGCATTAAAACAACAAGCTCCAACATTTCTTGGAAGGGCTAAAAATCGGCTGGAGCAAGAGGGGAACAAGAGTTCAAATCTGGAAAATTTCTAGGTTGAAGAAGAAGAGCTAGAAAAACGAGTTTTAAGGTTTCTTTCTTACCTTAAAACAACTAGGAGATGATTTGGCTTCAAATGGTCTCCCTTAGTCTTCAAATGGAGCTCTAGCCATGGGAATGAAGTTCAAGCTTTTGGATTTTTGAAGGGTGGAAAATAATCACCAAGGAGAGAGGGATTCAACGGTGCTGTTTTTATGGAGTTTGGACTTGTTTTAAAAACCTAAGGAAAAACCTACGTACTACTAAACTAAGGAAGTTGAATTCGAAAGCAAAATAAAAGAAAAAAAATCGAAATCAAAAGAAAAAACAAACACGTAATTAAAACAACAATTAAACAAGGAAAATTAAAGTAAAAAGAAAATATCAAATTTCGAACCGTGAATTAAGCGAATCAACTAAAGTAAAGAAAAGGAAAAAAGAAAAGAAAAAAAGTAAATAAACTAAAAAGAAAAATTAAACTAAAAACTCAATTAAATTAAATAAAAACTCAATTAAATTAAATAAACTAAAAGTTATCTAGAATTAGGTTAAATAAACTATTCATGATTTTGAAAACAAAAACAAACATTGTAATGAATATTAAATGTCATGTAACAAACAAGAATGTAACAAGAAATAATGAAATAACAAAACAAAAACAGTTTACTAAAAACCCTCGGTTTCTTGCTTCTCTTCTACTGTCGAACTGCTGCTGTCTTGCTCGGTACGAAGTGGATGAAGAATGGTGTCGGTAGGGTGGAGGTTACGGTAATATATATGTGATGGTGGAATGGAGTATGGTGTATGGAAGATGGTGGTACGGGGAGTTTGGGAGCAGCGAACAGGAGAGAGAGTGGATGTATGAGTGATTGGAAGGCTGGGGAACGATCTCGGTCATGGGTGAATTGAAGAGAAACAGAGAGGCGCAGAGCGCCGTGCTGCGTGGCCGACTTCCTGACTCGAACCCTAGTATATCTCTTTATATAAAAAAAAAATAGCAGCGCCCCCTGTTTCATTTGATAAAACGTGATCTTTATCATGATCCAATGATGCGCTATACCTGTACGTGGTGATGTGGTAAGTACTGGTGTGAAATCATTGTCGTGAGTGAGGTAATGAATTGATGTGAATCAATTCAATGTAACTTCCATGCATTCACGTGAATATTGGTAACGAATTACCACGAGTGATGTATAATGGTGACGATGAGTGCATGATCACGTGTGCATCATGAAATAAGGTATGTAATTCCAATGCATTTTTTCTATATTTGACACATAAAAAATATCAATTCATATGAAAACATATATCTAAGGAAAAACATATTATAATTGAGAAATATGACATGAATTGTTATGAAAATAGGAAGAATTAAAACCCTAAAAATAGATGTATTTCGCACTTATCAAAGGGGCTGCTCAAATCGCCATGTCTGGCCAAGGAAGAAGAAAGAGAGCTCCACGAAGGGGGAAAGAAAATCGTAGGGGAGGCTGGTGGTAGAAGAGAGAGAAAAGGTAAGTAGTCTTGTACTTTATCTTGCTTTTACTTTTATTTTTTTTGTCCTTTTACTAACTAATACACATAAAGGTTGGTGTTATCGTCAATATTGATGGAGCATTTGTTGTTGGTGCAGGTACTGCAGCAGCAGGTGGTATCTGGCGATCAAATTCAGGGGAATGGTTAGGCGGCTTCTCTGCAACATTTGCTCCCCAAAATGTACTACACTCAGAGCTGATGGCGCTACTATGGACCAGCAGATTAATCAAGGAGAAAGGATGGTCCTGCATACAAATATTTTCAGATTCCTCACAACTGGTGTCCTTGGTGGAGAGCTGCCCTCCTGCACATCCCTTTAGACCTTTGCACAGTGAAAGCATTAGGAACCTAGCTCACGTTGGTGATGTTAAGATCTTATATTTACCAAGATCTCATAATGTAATAGCTGATAGTTTGGCTAAGGTGGGCTTAGGCTCACAATATGGGTGTATCCCCTTTGAAACTCCTCCTAGTTTTGTATTACCTCAACTACAAGAGGACAGAAACTCTTGGGTATCAATAAGAGTTGAAGGCTAAATAAGCCTCCCTTTTCGACCAAAAAAAAACGTGGCTACACACACACAATGGAGAGTCTGATTTTTATTTGCAAATGGGGAAAGTTATTTTGGTTTTATTACACTAACACCCCACAAGTTCTAGTTTTTGCACTATTCACTAACCGGAACCCGTTTTCTGGAATTTTCTCGTTTAATTAATTTTAATGGCTCTAGACCTTCACTAATGTTTAATTATAGATATTTGATTGACTAAAATTATTACGGGTCTATTTAACCCGCTTAAAGTCGCGTTTTCCCGGTTTCCTCAAAAAACACGCTTTAAGGTTCGTTTGTGTTTTTAATCCGTTTTATGGATCCGTTTTCTTCGGGAATTATTCCCACATGTTTATTTAGGCATAATTAAGCTTATAATATCTTCATTATCCTAATTAACCACTATTTTTAATTCCAGGGTATTTCAATCTACCCCCCTAAGGAACTTTGCCTTCAAAGTTGCTCAAGGTTAGTGCGTTACTATGTTTACTCATTTGACATCTCAATTGTCAAAATTCATATCTCAATACTCTTAGACAGAATCTCAGCTCTGTCATACAAGGTGTTCACACACAATACACTGCAAGCATAACACAATGCAAGCACAATTCACAATCACAAGCAACACTCTGGTTGTTACACTTTTTCTCAAAATAATGCAAAAGCTAACTCGAAGCAATGCAAAAACAAAATGGCTCTACCCCCCTTAAAAGGGGGTACACCCCATACCCTCTAGACACTAGACAATCTAGTCTACAAATAACTGTGGGTACTTTGCCTTCATGGCGTCCTCTAATCCCCAAGTCGCTTCCTCGACGTCGTGGTTAGACCGTAAGACTTTCACCATTCGCACTGTCTTATGGCGAGTGTCTCTAGTCTTGGTATCAAGGATTCGCAACGGAGTCTCGACATATCTCATCGTCGGCTCTAGGGATAGGTGTTCGGGCTCTAATACATGGAAAGGATCGGCTATGTATTTCTTGAGTTGTGACACATGAAAGACATCATGAACACGCCCCAACTCTTCGGGTAGTGCTACTCTATAGGCTACCGCTCCAACTCTCTCAGTAATCGCATACAACCCTACAAACTTCGGGCTCATCTTGCCCTTCTGGCCAAATCGAAACACGCCCTTCATAGGTGAAACGCGTAGAAATACCTGATCGCCCACGACGAACTCAAGGTCGCATCGTCGCACATCTGCATAGGATTTCTGTCTATCTTGGGCTGCTTTCATATTCGCTCTGATTTGCTGAACTTCAGCTTGCACTTGCTCAAGATACTCCAGTCCAATAATGACAGCTTCTCTCGACTCATCCCAACACAAAGGGGTACGGCAAGGTCTACCATACAAAGCTTGGAATGACGACATCTTAATCGAAGCGTGATAGTTGTTGTTGTATGAAAACTTGATTAGATGAAGCTTATCAATCCAACTCCCCTGAAAATCTAGGGCACATGCTCTAAGCATGTCCTCGAGTGTCTGGATGGTCCTTTCTGTCTGACCGTCAGTCTGTGGATGAAACGCGGTGCTAAGCTTCAACTCAGTACCCAGCGCTTCCCGTGTAGCTCTCCAGTACCTCAAAAGAAATCTGGTATCTCGGTCAAAAACGATAGTCTTGGGCACTCTGTGGTGTCGAATGATCTCCCCATCGAATAACTAAGCAAGCTTCGCCACCTTCCAGGTGTCCCTCATCAGAATGAAGCGGGCAACCTTGGTGAGGCGATCGGCCACTACCCAGATCATGTTGAGTCCTCCCCTAGCACGTGGGAGTCCAACAACAAAATCCATGGAGATATCGTGGAATTTTCACTCCGGAACAGGCATAGATTGTACCATTCCGCCTGGTCGTCGGTGCTCAAACTTCACTTTCTAGTAAGTGAGACACCTCAGAACATACTCAATAACATTTGTCTTCATCCCTGACCACCAGAGGTATCTCTTCATGTCTTTGTACATCTTAGAGGCTCCCGGATGGACGAACAATGAAGAACAATGTGGTTCTCGCAGAATGCGATCCTTCAGCTCAGCATTGCTTCGAGGAACGCATAATCTGCCATTCAGCCGTATCAAACCATCTTCATGTAGCTTAAAATCATACTTTCGGCTCTCAAATGTACCATCCTCGATCTTCTGTCTGATCTCCTTCATATAAGGGTCGGTCATCTGAGCCTCTCGCACCTCATCAACCAAGCTCGAAGAAGCGAGTAGCGAATGGAGTGAGTGTGCTTGGCGGCTCAGGTTGTCGGCTACGACATTCGCCTTCCCTTCTTTATACTGCAGGTCGATGTCATAATCAGATAAGAATTCCATCCACCTTTTGTCTCAGATTGAGTTCTTTCTGTGTGAAGACGTACTGTAGGCTCTTATGATCTGAATAAATGGTGTTGCTAACCCCATATAGGTAATGTTGCCATATCTTCAATGCGAAGACAATGGCTCCAAGCTCTAAGTCGTGTGTAGGGTAATTCTCCTAATGTTTCTTCAGCTGGCGGGAGGCGTAAGCTACCACCTTGTCATGCTGCATGAGTACGCATCCCATGCCTTGACCATACGCATCATAATATACTTCGAATCCCTCTGTGCCCTCTGGAATGGTGAGGACGGGCGCTGAGGTCAACGAGTCTTTCAAGCTCTAAAAGGATTTCTCGCTGTCGTCTGTCCATACAAACGGTGCATCTTTCTTCATTAAGGCTGTCATGGGCTTCGAGACTTTAGAAAAGTCCTTCACAAATCTCCGGTAGTAACCGGCTAGACCAAGAAAGCTCCGGATATCGGTCACCGTCTTAGGTCTAGGCCATGAATGTACTGCTTCAATTTTAGTCGGATCGACTGAGATACCCGCGCTCGAGATGACATGTCCAAGGAATGATACCTGATCAAGCCAAAACTCGCATTTGGAGAACTTCACATACAACTGGTTCTCACGTAGTGTCTCAAGTACTCGCCCCAAATGGCGCTCATGCTCATCTCTGGATTTTGAATACATAAGTATGTCGTCGATGAAGACTACTACTGAAGTGTCTAACTGATCACTGAATAAACGATTCATCAAATCCATAAACTTTGTTGGTGTGTTCGACAGTCCGAATGGCATCACTGTAAACTCAAAGTGGCCATATCTCGTACGGAAAGCTGTCTTCTCGATATCGGGCTCTCTGATGGCAATCTGATGGTACCCTAATCTGAGATCAATCTTGGAGAAAACAGAGGCTCCCTTCAACTGATCGAATAGGTCGTCAATACGGGGTAATGGGTATTTGTTCTTCATAGTGACCGCATTAAGCTCGCGGTAGTCGATGCAGAGGCGGAGGCTACCGTCCTTCTTCTTCACAAAGAGGACCGGTGCTCCACAGGGTGATACGCTCGGGCGTATAAACCCTTTGTCGAGTAGATCTCTCAACTGCTCCTTCAATTCGGCCATTTCTGCTGGTGCTAAGCGGTACGGTGCTCTAGCAATTGGACCGGTGCCTAGCACAAGGTCAATTTCAAACTCCACTCCTCTCTGTGATGGCATGCCGGGAAGTTCCTTCAGAAAGACATCTGGGAACTCCGACACTACCGGTATGTCGGTGCTGAATTCTGGGTCTCTCTCTAGGTCTTGCACATAGCAAAGGTATACTTCGTGCCTCTTTCTGATTTCATGGTACATGGACATGGCGCTGATGATCTTGGTCGAAGGCTCTCTGGGCCTCTGGCGGTATGAAACTGTAATCCCAGATGGACTCCTGAGCAGCAATCTATGCTCGGCGCAGAGGATTCGCCCCTTATGCCGCTCCAACCAGTTCATCCCGACTATCCAGTCGAATCCCTAGCCATTGAATTGGATGAATGAAATGGGAAACTCTTCTCCCCTAATTCGGATAGTGGCAGCTCGGTAATACTTAGTGCACCGTACTCGCTCCTTCGACGGGAGCGTAACCATGAAATCTGGTAGCTCATCTGTGTCTAGCCCCAACCTCTTCGCAAAAGATGACGAAACAAAGGTATGAGAGGCGCCGGAGTCGGATAATACGGAGGCTTCAATGCCGTTTACTGGGAAGGTACCCGTGAGGATGGTGCCGCTCTTAGGCTTGTGCTTCGGTGAGTACACTTAGGGCACCTTCCGTACCGAGTCCACAACCTAATTGTTCATAAGCTCATAAGTATTGATGGTATAATGCAAGTGGGAAAATTGATAACCAACACTTCTTTTATTAATAAACCATCCATCATACATTTGTGCCTCTATTACACATTGCTAATGTATTACATGGCCTTTACATGGCTAATACTTCCTAAAGGTAAGGTTCAGGCGTCCTGGTTTCATGTGCGAGGCATTGATTATTGTCGACGGTGCCGTATTCAACTCGATCTTCTTGATACCGTGATACAGCAACCTGGACTTTCCACCCATGATCAAGACATCTCCTGATCTCAATACTATTTTCTCTACGAGGTCCACACGTTTCTGCTCGCTATACAAAAATACGGCGTCATCACCAATGGACCAAGACACTACGGGCACTCCTTGCTCAAGAGATTCCGTTGTCTCGTCCTTGTCTTGGAGTAAACCAAGTCGTCCTCCTTCTTGATAGAAGTTAATGATGCAAAGGTCTGCTTCAAGTGCAGGTATTGGGTCAGCTTCAAGTTGCTGTGCAATTTCTACGGCTTGTGTATTAATCGTCTGAAATTCGTTGGGTATTCCTCGCGGTGTTGCTCCATTTTCCGCTCGCGTCTTCTGTATGTCTTGGTATAAGGATTCCAGTCCTTTCCCAAGCACATCATTTTCAGCTTCATCTTCACTCCTCCGAGAAATTCGGGTGTGTAAAATCCTCCTTGACCCACTCCTAGCTGGCTGCAACGTCGGATGATGGCAATTTGTGCTTCGGGTGTCAGGTATCCTTTTAATAAAATCATACCTGGGCGGATGACCTGACACTGTTCGTCGGTGAAGTGGTGAGTGGTGACGTCGGTATCTTCAAGGTTCGGGTTGTTTGTCGGTATTGGATAGCAGATATCATATTTTCCTAAGGTTGTAAGGATCATCTAACATGAGTTCTAGGCTTACTAGCTCAATTCATGCTCATTTCATATTTCAAATTTTATTTATTCATGCGTTCACTCAAACAGGCAATTCACACAATAGACATACTGTCAAGGATTAAACGTATTAGTTAGTACCTAAGCCAGTCTTTGTGCCGGTCCCATCACGATCTATGATGTGCAAGGCTGGCTGCCTCTATGGTGCGCCCTTCTGAGCACCTTGGGACCCCTGTCCCTGTGAGGTCTGCTGGTCCTGAGCATCGCCAGATGCAACCTCCTTGCCCTCTCGCTGCTTATAGCTCTGGTGGCTACCCTTGGATTTGTTGGGGGCACTCATAGGATCGGTGGCCCATCTTCTGGCAGGTGAAGCATTTTACCTCCCGACATTCTTGCAGTACTTACAACTGTAGGCACGGTCATCATTGATCCTACCCGATCCGGGACCAGAACCTAAAGCTTGAGAGTCAGTAGTGCTCGGTGTGCTAACATTAATTTCACTTAAATATGGATTTAAATTCGGAGTCTTACCCTTAGGCGGGTGAGATCTCAGTGGCTTTGCAGCCACCGGCGCAGTGTAGGCAAGCTGTAGTGGCTCAGCTGCCTTGCCCTTCTCAGCATAGGCACTGCTATCTCCGGGGGTACTTTTTTGTGGCGGGTGGGTGTACTTCCCCTTTTTCTTCTTCCAGCCCTTGTTCTGATTCTGCTCATCAGAACCGTTACCCTTGCCGCTAGTCTTGCGCTGAAGCGCATTCTCCTCGTCCCTCAGCTGGACGGTAATCTCTACTCTCGAGGCGGCATGGTAACACTCCTGAAGTATAGGATATTAGATGGTTTTCTATGCATATTAAAGAGTTGATTGGTATTGACTACGACATTAAGGATTTAAATTGTTGTTTACCTGGAGAGAGGTAAACCTAGTGTAACCCATGCCATGCTGGAGGCGATGGCTCAGGCCGCCATAGAAGCGGTCGACCAAGACCTGGCCGGTATACCCTAGGTCGGGTAGTAGTCGGAGGATAGAGGTGAAGGTAGTGTAATACTCATCAACGGTCATCTTGTCCGTCATCTTCAGGGCATCAAGCTCGAGCCGCTTTTTCGTCTTGACATGCTCCGGATAGTATTTGGCTCGGAGAAGAGAAGTGAAGGCATTCCAATCGAATGCGGGGTCAGCGACGTACTCGCCCTTGACTAGCTTCCACCAGTCCATGACATCACCCTTCAAGTAGTAGGCGGCTATCCAACCCTCACTTGTAACACCCCTACTCTAAAATCCGGTTTAACTAGCGCGCCTAACATAATAATCAGTCGATTCGTAACGATAATTAAAAGGCATACACAAAAGAAACCGGGTGTTACCCGCCGTTACCCGCCCATGCGGGTAACGAAGCGTTTACCATCTATCCAATCTACACTACCGCTGTGATGACAAAGATTTAATACAACTAAAATTACAAACCGAATAAATTACGAAAGAAAAGTGAGCCATCTATCTATCCCAATACCATAATGTTCGAAAACAATAATGTATGTAACTGTGTCGCATGTAGGCAGACTGTCAACTATCCCAAACTCCCGCGCTCGCGTTCGAACTTAATCCGCTCCAATCCTGAAAGTGGGGGCCGTATAGGCTCAGCCAACGCTGAGCACGAACTATATAACCTTCATGAACCCTAAGACTACTCAAGTTATTTAGCGCAATTGTTAACATGCTGTTCCAATTTCATGCTATACCATTTTCATTTACAATAATAGTATAACAATAATCATCAGTCATATAAGCTCATACAATAAATTCATACAATCATCATAACAATCCACAACAAGCAATAAGCAAGTATATAAACAACATCAATTAACGGTGCGAGAGTTACACTCTCTTGAACAGTCATGTTATGCGGCCTTGAGGCATCCTTGTTTCGTTGTTCAGGACTAAGAATATTTCCTTAAATCATTTCATAACTTTTACTTAATTTGTTTAATTACGGTGGGCGTCATGTTAGGACAACCCGTATAAGCTTCCTCTTCTGGAGCAGTCGCTCTGGTGCACTATAATAGTGCGGTTTGTCAGGAGTCCGCAGAGGCCTGACGGCCGGAGCTATTGCACCAACAGCAGTGCCCTCTAACCAACGATCGTATCCGGCTCGTTGGAGTTTCCATGGCGAGAGAACCCTATCCGGTCGTTCCCTCTCTTTGGTGATCACCCATGCGCAACCATGTAGTCCGTGACTACCCTGGATTTATCCACATCTTAATCATTTACTTAATTCCACCATGTGATTTGGTCCGTGACCTTTACCTGAGATTATCTTAGTTTGCAGAGTATCTCCAGTGATGGACCTTTAAGGTCGTTAACTTCCTGACGTCGCATAGCTATGTTCATCTTTAGTACGTATACTAATATTAAGTCATTTCCTTTTACCATTTCCACATTGTCAACCATGATCTGATCCAAGTTTACGTATATGATTTCCAAACTGTAACCTCGCGCACAATAATCGCGAAAACAATAAACATTTAATTCCACAATCACAACATGTAGCAAGCATATCACTCTTGTCTCAATCACACAAAACCAGACCCAAGGAAGCCCTCAGGAACACTCGGACCACATAAACGTACCGTACCCGATGTAATGCTAGCGTGGGACCACGCTCCCCTCTAATCCTTTGCAGTTCGACACTCGCACCCCGGTCTACTGGAAATGTAATATATCATTATTTACATCCCGAACCTACCTCACCGTATCAAAATAAGTTCTAACCTCTATCCCGTAATAAATTCTTAGTCGGTTATGTTTCCACTTGATTTTCCGTACTCTGGGATTTAGATATTATGTACGTTACAGTTTACGAGTACGCATTATTCGGTGATTCGACATGTTTTTCCGTTGAGAATTTAATCCTTTAATAACTTACGTATTACCGGGTCGTTTATTGTATGTATACATTTTTTGTATACGTGTTTGCATGGATTTAATTCTCTGATTATGTATATCGTTTTTCGTTCCCGTTCTCACGTGGGTGCATTGTTGTTAATTACATATGCTGAGTTTAGTATAGTTGTTGCTATATTTATTTTAATCGTGTTTCGGTTTTTTTCCAACCGCATAACATCATACTTGACTTGTCGGTCATATTATATGTTCCCTTTTCCTTAGAAATCATGTTCTACTAATTTAACATTTCCCGTAATGAATATATTCGTCATTTTATGTAAATGTTTATGAGGTTGTTTCTCTGCTGTAATAATTCTCTTATGACATATAACCTTATATCCTAGCATAAGTCATTTATACCATTACAACCTCGTTTTACTTTTCTGTTTTTTTTTTTTTTTGAAATTCACAACCAACCCTATTTTCTGGAATTTACCTTCCTTTTTATTTATTTACAAACCAAATATTATTCTTGTCACATTTCTGCTTCTATTTATTATAACCTAAGGTTTTTCCAACCATAATATATATATATATCATACATATACATATTTACGCTCCAGCCACACCATTTATATATATATTTTCAGAAATCACCTACTAGCCTCATAGCTTCCTTTTTATTTGTAATTCATCCCTCTTTATTTTATAAACTTATAATTGTAACATTTAACTTTATATTATACATAATAATTTTTTTTTAAAACCTCAATTTCAACCCAGATTTTCTTCCAAATTTCATACAACCCACTAACTTAATTAAATCCCGGCTCACACCCTAACTTTTGGTAATTTACAACTTAACTCCACAAGTTTTATGAATGTGACATGTTACTCTTTAAACTATATGTTATATCTTTAATTCGTTAGATCACTAGAATCAACCTCAAATCTTTACCTAACTACGAATAAGCCCTACCGTTTTCATTGGTTTTATTTCAGTCCTACATTTTTTTGAAATTACACTAACACTCTAGTAGTTTTATAATTGTTATATTCTAACATTAAAAACATATATTATACACTTGATTTATTATATTACCGAAAATACCCAAGAATTTTCCATTATTCCAAACCGACCCTTAGGAACTTAGAAATCACCTTATAACCCTCATCTTCTCATAAATTTACAATATAGCCCTCATAGTTTTAAAATTCCATTTTTTTGGTTAATTAAATCTTTAATTTAGTTGATTTAAATTCCTAAATTAGTCAAACCTCTATTATAGTCAAGGTTGACCATTAATTTTCTCTCTTTACCCACATTTCTTTTTATTTACAAAGTCCCCTTTTATTTCCTATCTTAGCATTTAATCCCTTTTTCTTTTATAAAATCCATATTTTATATTTTTAAATTTCCAAATAAATGCCTACGGCTGTTAAATAAATTCTATACCCCATATTTTATTAAATTGTAGTTTTTTTTCTACCCCATATGTAAATCCTTGTTTTCTTAAATGTTTACATGGTTATGACTTATTTAATCATGTTATGAATTAACAATCTCACTAATATCTTCCTAGGGTGCTCATAGGCAATTATGTTTGTTAGAATTCCATTGAACACCAGGAGTTTACGCAATACTTTTTCTCATCCCAAAAACGCCATAATTACATCCTAAAACTCCAAATAATTATGACTTTAAATACTATAGCATTAACTTAGCTACAGAATTTCATCAAAATGTTCCTAAAATCCTCAGCACTTTCACGGTTTAGTTTCTGTTTTACTTAACTTTATTTAATTTATTTCTCACCCATTTTACAAGTTATAATTGACTTTGATGAGTATAAGTACCTAGTTTCACTCAACTAGCATTCCATAAAAATCTCCATACATATCTAAGGTTCTAATGATTCAAATATGTATAAAAAAAATGTATATTTATATATCTGCATTCTCGGCATTACCCTCTCATTATAACGTCATGAACATGGAAGTATTAAAGTGTAATTAAGGTATCATTTACCTTGTTTTTGTCACCAAAAATTCTTCCACCCAGCTGCACTTTCACGCACTATATAGAGGTATAGTTTAGGTTAGTTTTATATCACTTTTTTTTTGTTCTAGGCTTGCGCAAACTCTGGAACATAGTGTAGAGTAGTTACCTCTTTATTCCTTGCTGTTTTCTCCTTGAGATAGCTCTTACCACCGTGGCAGTATAGGGTGGAAAGGGATGGTTTGGTCACCTAACAGAGGAGGAAAATGGGTCTTAACCCATGAATAACCAGAGGAGAAAAATTAAGAAAGGAGGCTAGAACAGAATGGTAATGTCACTGTTTCACCTTTGTTCTAGAAGCTGTTTTCTTGCTAATTGCTGAAGGTGATGAGTGGTGATTTCTGCTGCCCAAGGAAGGCTGGAATTCTTTCAGTTTGTGCACCATGGAGAGTTTAGGAAGGTGTTAAAAACGGTGTAATTTTCTGGGCAGAAACCCAGAGGAACATGGAGTATTTTTATGCCATCTTTCCTTACCTTTTTCTCCTTGGTTGTGTATATTTTTTCAATGGCGGTTCTGTTCCAAGAGAGACTGGGAAGAACTCCTTCGGCTGGTGCATAGTAGAAGGTTTATAAGAGATTTTAAGAGTGGTATTTTCTGGACAAAACAGAGAAAGGGAAGGAAAGGGTGTTTCAGCATTTTTAATTTCTTACTGTTTTCTTTCTGTCTGCTTATTAATGCAGGTTGACAGAGGGGATGTTGTTTGCTCACGGGAGACTGGAAAAGCCTGCTTCAACTGATGCAAGAGGGGAATTAGAACAAGGTTGGAAGTAGTATATGTTGCGGAAGCGACTGGGTAAGAGAGTAAATTATTGTACTAGAAAATCACTCCGTACAGGAAAATTCCCAGGTCGTGGTAGGGTCACAATGGTCCCGCTTAAGAACCACTTCCTTAGACAGAATTTCCTGACTGTAATTTCTTAGCACAATAAAGCACTACAAAATTACCCACCAAAAGCTGCTAAATAAAGCTATAAAAGGGACACCGGAATTTTACGAGGTTCAGCCAATTTTGCCTACTTCCTCGGACACTACCAGAACTCTCTTATTTATACTTTAAGAGATATAGAGAGAAGAGATTACAATTTAGCATTCAGAAGAAGTTGCTAATTGTTGGGATGATTTAGAATGAGAAAGGATACTTCCTTTTATAAGAAAAGGAATGCTCCTTTCTTTCCAAACCCACGATGTGGGATGAACTATTCCACAATTCTCCACCTTAGTTTATCCCACTCACCAAAACAAACTCTCTTACAAACCTACTTGGTAGTGTCTACAATTGCGCCTTTAGACGCCATCTTCAATATGCAGGATGTTGGTCAAGTCCAAGCAATGTTTGAACTTGACTGCGGTCACCACCTTGGTCATCATGTCTGCAGGATTCTCAGTCGTCCGGATTTTCTGAACAAGAATATCCCCTTCTTCGAGTATCTCCCGCACAAAGTGATAGCGAACATCAATATGCTTCGTCCTTGCATGATAGACTTGATTCTTTGCTAAATGAATAGCACTCTGACTGTCACAATGCACCGTGATGTGCCTCTGACCAACTCCCAAGTCTTTAAGCAACCCATGAAGCCAAATACCTTCCTTCACAGCCTCTGTCAGAGCCATGTACTCCGCCTCATGTCGTAGACAAAGCAACTGTAGACTGCAAGGTAGATTTCCAACTTACTGGCGCCTTGGCTAAAGTGAACAAGTAACCAGTAGTTGATCGTCGCTTGTCCATGTCACCTGCATAGTCAGAATCACAATATCCAACCATACTTTGACCACCTTTAACATCCCGCTCAAATAGCAGACCAACATCTATAGTACCTTTAATATACCGTAGAATCCATTTCACAGCATGCCAATGACCTCTGCCAGGGTCCTGCATATACCTGCTTACTACTCCAACTGCTTGTGAAATGTCGGGTCTCGTACACACCATGGCATACATTAAGCTACCAACTGCATTCGCATATGGGACTCGTGCCATATATTCTCGCTCCTCTTTGGTTTTGGAGATAACAGGGCACTTAGCTTCAAATGAGGTGCAAGCGGGGTACTCACAACTTTTGTATCAACGTGCATGCCAAAACGTTGTAGCACCTTCTTCAAGTATTGCTTCTGAGTCAATTGAAGCTTGCCACTCCTTCTATCTCTGCTAATCTCCATCCCGAGAATCTTCTTGGCTTCTCCCAAGTCTTTCATCTCAAACTCTTGAGCTAACTGAGCCTTCAATCTATCAATATCTGACTGATTCTTTGAAGCTATTAGCATGTCATCAACGTACAAGAGTAGGTAGATGTAAGACCCATCATGTAGCTTGCGCAAATACACACAGTGATCATATTTGCTTCTTGTGTACCGCTGCCCTTTCATAAACAAATCAAATCGTTTGTACCATTGCCTTGGAGACTGCTTCAGCCCGTACAATGATTTGTTCAACTTACAAACCCAATCTTCTTTACCACGAACCTTAAATCCTTCTGGTTGAGTCATATAGATCTCTTCCTCCAGATCGCCATGTAAGAACGCGGTCTTCACATCAAGTTGGGCTAATTCCAAATTCAGCTCAGCTACTAACGCCAACAGAATTCTGATGGAGGAATGTTTCACTACTGGAAAATACCTCATGGTAATCAATTCCCTCCTTCTGTGCGTACCCTTTGGCCACCAACCTAGCCTTGTAGCGGACACTGTTTTCACCTGAAGTTCCTTCTTTCTTTGCAAACACCCATTTGCAACCAATTGCCTTCTTGCCCTTTGGTAGTTGTGCCAACTTCCACGTGTTGTTCTTGTGAAGAGAATTCATCTTCTTCCATGGCACCTTTCCACTCCTTACTTTCCGAGTTTTGATTTGCTTCTTGGAAAGTATGGTACCCCTTCATCTACAACTGGAAGTGCATAAGCCACCATATCCGCAAACGAGCAGGTTTGCGGATCTCTCTTCTGGGTCTTTCATATGCAATCGGATCTGATGCTGTTGGAGCTTCCTCATTTGACTCATCTACTCCTTGGAGTCACTACCATCTCCAACTGTTGGGTTTACAAATATCTCCTTCTCGAACTCCACCTTCTTTGGTGCTTTCTCCCCTGCTTCTGAGTTCCCTCTGTCTGGATGGAGTCTACTGTCACCTTCTGCCACAACGCAGATTCATCAAAGGTAACATCTCTGCTAATGATTGTCTTCTTTGCTTCTAGACACCACAACCGGTATCCCTTTACCCCAGACGCAATCCCCATAAATAGAGCCTTCTTTGCCCTTGGGTCTAATTTTGATTCCTTCACATGGTAGTAAGCCACAGAACCAAACACTCGCAAAGAACTATAATCAGTAGCTGGTTTTCCAGACCATGCCTCAAGCGGTGTCTTTCCACCAATAGCCGACGACGGTAACCGGTTCACAATATGGCTGCAATATGTTACCGCCTCCGCCCAAAATTGTCTTCCCAGCCCAGCATTTGACAACATGCACCGAACCTTCTCCAGCAATGTTCGGTTCATTCGCTCTGCCACTCCATTCTGCTGCGGTGTTTCCCTGACTGTGAAGTGTCGGACAATTCCAGCGTCTTTGCAAACCTTCAAGAATGGATCACTCTTGTACTCTCCCCCATTATCTGTCCGGAGATACTTGATCCTTTGACCTGTTTGCGTCTCGACCGTCTTCTTCCATGTTAAGAAGATCCCCATCACTTCATCCTTAGTCTTCATGGCATACACCCAAACTCTTCGAGAAAAATCATCCACGAAGGTCACATAGTAGCGGTTCCCACCCAAGGAAGGTGTCTTGGCGGGTCCCCAAACGTCAGAATGGACATAATCCAAAATACCCTTCGTATTATGGATGGCAGTGCCAAACTTCAATCTCTTTTGCTTCCCGAGAACGCAATGCTCACACAAAGTCTAACTTGCAAGCCTTCACGCCTTTCAGCAATCCCTGCTTTGCAAGAATCTGTAAGGATTTCTCTCCGCATGCCCCAGTCGCATGTGCCACAACTGAGAGTCACCGTTCTCCTTGGGAGTCAACACAACTGCTGCTGTTCCTACTACTGTACTCCCCTCGTAGTAATACAGATTGCTCCTTCTGGTGCCTTTTATCACCGTCAGTGCTCCGAAACGACCTTTAGAACCCCATCTTTAGCGGCCCATGAGAATCCTTTCGACTCCAATTGTCCCAGAGAAATGAGATTTTTGGTCAAGTTTGGAACATGCCGAACTTCTCTTAAAACTCTGGTTGATCCTTCATGGTTCTTCAACTTGATTGAGCCTATACCAATTGTTTTGCATGGGCTATTGTCTCCCATCAAAACGGTTCCACCCTTTAGTTCTTTGTAATCAAAGAACCAATCTCGAATGGGTGACATATGGTATGTTGCTCCTGAATCCAGAATCCACTCATCCTGGTTAATTTTTGAAGTCGATGCCACCAAAGATAGTCCTGATTCTTCGCTGTCGTATTCAGCTACACATGCGTCTTGAACAGCCTTGCCTGTCTTCTGTTTTGGACAGTCCTTCTTCCAATGCCCCTTTTCTCGACAAAATGCGCATTCATCTTTACCGAGCTTAGCTTTGGATTTTGACCACCCTTTCTTCCCCTTTTTCTGAGCGGATGAACGACCTCTCACCACCAATGCTTCTGCTGCTTCATCAGTACCAGCCCTCTTTTCTTTTCTTCTCAATTCATGGCTGTACAGTGCTGCAGTGACATCCTTCAGAGAGACATCGTCCTTCCCATGGAGTAGAGTTGTTTCCAGAAACTCATACTCATCAGGAAGAGATCCCAGTAACATTAAGGCCAAATCTTCATCTTCGAATTTCACATCCAAGTTTACCAAATCAGCTACTAGTTGATTGAAACTGGTGATGTGGTTATTCATTGTGGTCCCGAAACATACGAAAAGCGGAATAGCCTTTTCTTCATAAAAAGCTTATTCTGACTGCTTTCTTCATGAATTTTTCCTCCAGTGCCTTCCACAATTTACTTGCAGATTTTTCTTTAGAGAACGCATATTTTTGTTCTCTCGACAGCAGGAGCGAATTGTACCACAAGCTGCTCGATTCATGGCCTCCCATTCCTTCTCTTGAATGTCTTCCGGTCTTGTCTCTTCAATGGCGATGTCAAGACCTTGCTGAAAGAGAGCGTCTTGGACTTCGCATTGCCACATGCCGAAATGGCCCGTACCATCAAATGTCTCCACCGAAAACTTAGCATTAGTCATCACCCTTCTTGTCCAAATCGATGACGAGGAAGTTGATGATGCTGTCTCCGGGGTCTTTAATTTGTCGTCTGCCATTTCTGCTCCAATTTTTATTTAGCAGCGCTACGACGTATCAACTGAACAAAGGAACGCTTTTCTGATGTGGAAGATCAGCCTAGCTGCAACCACAGAGCATACTAAGACAGAACCTTGGCTCTGATACCACTTGTTGCGGAAGCGACTGGATAAAGAGTAAATTATTGTACTAGAAAATCACTCCGTACAGGAAAATTCCCAGGTCGTGGTAGGGTCACAATGGTCCCGCTTAAGAACCACTTCCTTAGACAGAATTTCCTGACTGTAATTTCTTAGCACAATAAAGCACTACAAAATTACCCACCAAAAGCTGCTAAATAAAGCTATAAAAGGGACACCGGAATTTTACGAGGTTCAGCCAATTTTGCCTACTTCCTCGGACACTACCAGAACTCTCTTATTTATACTTTAAGAGATATAGAGAGAAGAGATTACAATTTAGCATTCAGAAGAAGTTGCTAATTGTTGGGATGATTTAGAATGAGAAAGGATACTTCCTTTTATAAGAAAAGGAATGCTCCTTTCTTTCCAAACCCACGATGTGGGATGAACTATTCCACAGTATACTTTCAGATAGAACAGAGGGACAAACATGCAGCTTCCATGCAGTTTTCCTACCTAATTTCACCTTGCAGTTTGCTAGCCGATTCATGGTGGTTCTGCTGTTCAAGGAAAGGGTTAAAACCAGGCTGGGAAACAGCATTGTTTCTTATCAAAACAAAACAGAGGGAAAACATGGAGTCCATGCGTTTTGCTTACCTCATTTTATCAAGCTGAAGTGAGCCGTTTCATGGCCTAGGTTCCGGTGTTTCTCAGTTTGACTGTGAAAGGAGAACATTGGAGATTTTCTGGTGCAAGAGAATGAAGTTTATGACGTAAACAGCAAGGGTAAAAGGGGTACAAGATGGATTTGTTGTTGCTAGTTGTAGTTTGGTTCTCGGTTGGAAAAAAATGTTTGTTGTCGGCAGAATTAAAACAGAAGCATTGGTTGTTGTTGTTTGGCTGTGGCTGTTCTCGGCTAAAAAAATGGAGACTGTACAATAACTGGTTGCTTCCCGGTTGAAAGGATGGAGATGTGGTGATGCTGTCACCAACATAGAGGAGAGAAGAGAGGGGATGAAGAGATGTTGTACTGAGTATGGGCAAGGAGGTTGGGTGTCTAGCTCGGGTAATATAAGGGAAGTTAAGCTAGTCTTTTTCTTTTGTTTTCTTTCTCCCTCTCCTAGCATGGGTAATCAGTGTTGATGGGAATGGTTAGCAGGCTGCCGAATTTGTTTTTACAAGGGAAGGCAATGGAATGATGGTATAGGTAGTGTAGGTGCTTACGTTACAAAGTGTTGTACTTGAGCTTGTTAGTCCAATAATCTTTTCTTGTTTTGTTTCCTCTCTTCTAGTGGTAGTAACCGAGATAAGAGGGCTGAGTGTGTTTATCAGCTGATGGCTGAGAGGAGAATGGAGGAGGACGGTGAGATAGTGATGGTCTAGGTACTAGTCTTCCTCATTTCATTTTCTAGCTTGTACTTGTTGCTAGCTTACTTGTTTAGTCTCCCTTGTTGCTTTATTCTTTCTTTCTTTTGGCTGTAACTGAAAACATGTTGTGTAGTTGAGAATGGAGTCAACTGAGATTGGAGGGAAATGAGGAAGGAAAAATAGCTAGTTATCATTTCATCTAGGTAAGTGTACTTGTATTTTATTTTATTTTGTTTCCAATCTTGCTTTTCAAGACTTTCTTTTCTTCTTTGTAACACTAGTATACGGCTGTACCTTGGGAAAGGTTTTTCTCCTTTTGACTTTAGTGCATTACTAACACACATTAATGGTGCATAATGTGTCATTAATATGTTGGATGATAATATACAATATTTCTTGTTTTACTGTATACAAATGAGTGATTGTTGTCTTTGAAATCCTTGTTAGACTATGTAAATCATCCCATATAATTTTATCATTTTATTTGTGACATTGACGTATGCATTAGAGTATTACATATAGTATTAGTTTTAGGAGTTATTTTCTCCTTAATGTTGTTCCCTCATTGCTTAGAGGTTACATTTATGACTTGGTGTTCATTTTGTACTACGTATTTATATACTGTTATTTATGATGAGGTGATCATTATATGAATATTTGTTAATCCTCTAGTTTCATTTGATTTAATTCCTCACTAAGTAAGGTAATTAGTGTTCGGGGTATTTCAATCTACCCCCCTTAACAAGACTTCGTCCCGAAGTCTCGCCTCTGATCAATTGTTCCTAGGAGAATCTAGTTCCATGACTAACCTCAATCCTAGGGATCAAGTCCCGTATTTCCATAACTCAAAGTGCAATGTGTGCATATACCAACTCATCAAAGTGCAATAATAATAATAATGCATCCCATAAACTTAGTGCAATGAAGTGCACTTCCAATGTATCATGCAATTTCACACATCCACACAAGGTGCAACGCAAGTGCACAAAACCGATACATAAATTCTCACATAGATACCGATAACCATCCAAGTATCACATCGGATACAAAATCATACCAACGAGTGCATACATGCACAAACAACAAACCAGCTATACAACAGTATGACTTGCATAAGTTACAATCAAGACAACACTACCAACTTAAATTCATCCAAGTGCCTAAATCACGTAAATTCCACAACACATCAAGTATGCCCCGCATACGCACCACAAATAACATAGAATCTTGGTATACGCCAAGAGGCTCTACCCCCCTTAAAAGGGTTACGCCCCGTGACCCCCAAAGTATCGAACAACTGCTATGAAAAGAGCGCTGGATACTTGGTCTCCCTCATTCTCGTATCGAGGATGAGGAGTGGAGTCCTCTTTTATTTGAGACGTGCGTCAAAGTCTAAAATATATGAATGGTGAGTCACGTACTTCTTCAGCTAAAAAGCATGGAGTACTTGTGCGCTCTTCCAAATGTGTTCTAATGGGCCCACTCGCTCCGTAGTGAGGTGCATACCCATGAACGTTGGGCTCGATTTGCCCTTTCGTTCTTATCGGTGTTTTATAGATTATTTATTAGTAGTAACTTATTGATTTTCCCATTTCAATGTGAATGTGTCATGCACGGTCTTTCATGCTTTAGGAAACAAGGTATCTTAATAGTACGAAAGCTCGAATAGATTTAGATCGCCTATCTCGGTATCCTGGATTACTAGCGCACATGCACGTACTATATCGTCACGTGTTCTTTGTATTTACTCACTGACTTTCAGTTGAGGTGAAATGTGGAATTGATTACCGTTAATACTTAGTGCTCTTGCACTTGTCTCAGCCATCTTGAGACATACTAGTCTATATATTCACGGAGGTAATCCTTGTCATCCCGTGTCTCCAGGTTGTTTTGTTCCGGAGTAATATGTTAGTTGTAGTATTTGTTAGGTATTATCGATGATGTATATTGTATATATATATTTTTTAACGGCCTAATAACCATGTTTGTGTGGTTCACCCTGCTCTTTGCTAGGGAAATTTGTTTGTTGTTGTCATATTCATATCTTGCTTCGTTCAGCATCTCATGTGGGTACGCTCCCTGGCAGTTGAGGTGTTTGCCTCCTGGTATGTTTTTATATCCCTTCTACATTTTATGTCATTCCGTCTAGAGTGTAATTATATATTTATGTGTTTCTTATCATTGAGTTCCAGACGAGTTTCACTCATCTGATCTTTGCCAACTTACTTATTTCTGATGGCTATTTATAATGGTCGCTTCTGTGCGCACCATATTTTTGACCGATTTGATAGTTATTGGTTATTGTTACATTTGCCTTAAACTGAGGGCATCCGCTAGTGTACTAGCTCTGCCTTTCTTTTATTTCATAGTGATGAGTTTGTGGTTAACCCGTTTTGAGTGGAAACATATCATTGCTCTTAATTTGG
This sequence comes from Limonium bicolor, assembly GCA_023374045.1. Taxonomy (NCBI): domain Eukaryota; kingdom Viridiplantae; phylum Streptophyta; class Magnoliopsida; order Caryophyllales; family Plumbaginaceae; genus Limonium; species Limonium bicolor. Next base: position 62,305,170 of record CM041781.1, read on the forward strand.
GCATACAGTGATTGCTACATCATAATGCATTGTTTTGTGCCTTTAGTCTGGTAATATTTTCTTAATGCCCCTCTTTCGGGTGGCAGTTAATCATCCTTAGTCGGTACCTTCTGAGTGGTGTAGTTTGCCAATGTTAGTAAATCCTTTATCTTAATAAGTATTCACATATTCGCTTGCTCATTTAGAAAGTTTTCATGTCTTGTCACTTTGCTGACTATCAGCACTCTCGTATGTCGGGAGATTCCCCTTTATATTGTTGTGTTTTAATCACTCCCTTGTGGAGTTACGACCCTGGTCGTATCATATTTGAGGTTTTGGTTTCTTTAGTCTCGTTGTTTTAGTTTAGGCTCTTCCTGTTAATTTATTCGAGGTTGTTATTTGTACTGGTTTGGGTTTGTGTCACTGTCTATCACACATTTATAATTCGTGAAGTATTCTTTGTCAATCTCCTTCTCAACCGATATTGGGGCGTGTCCTGAGGAAACTGTTCTGTTCTCTAGGTCCCCTGCTCAATGGGCATGATTATGTGTTTTATGTCTTGTGAATGTTTGCAATATTGTGCCCTGATGGGGAGGTTTATATTGTAATATCACGAGGTAGCTTTCTCTCATGTTATTGATTTCATTATTGGCATGAATTCATTGATGTTTGAAGGGTTTCATGATCATTTGTATAAACAAGTATTTGTTGGTCAATTGTTTGACGAGTTATTTATTGGAGTGATTATGCATTGACTCCTCATCATCGTTATCTGGTTCTTATATGCGCGGTTTAGCACTTGTTCGTTGTTTTGCACTTTTGTATTTATAAGTTATTCATGTTATTTGAGGTGCGTATTATAGTTCTCACTTCCTATTATTTTCTGGGTTACATCTTTTGTTGTAATTTCGGACCCCATGGCGAGGGTTCATGTTTTCGCCTTTTATGGGAGTCATTGTTTTAGTTGACTTGGAACAGTTTTCCGTTATTATTCACTTCGTTTTAGGTGTTGCTGCCCTTTTTGGTATATGTCAGAAAGGTAGTGGAGGCGGTAATTTCGCTCCCCTGGACTCATGTCCTTCTAGTTGTACATTTAGATGTCTTTATTTAGGCTTGTCTCTTGTATTATGAAATTGTTTAATTTACATACTTATTATCCCTCACAATCGTCACGTTAGAAGGCGACATATCTTGAACATGTACTCCTTTCTTGTCCCTCATTGTATGGTGTAATACCGGCGGTAGTAGCCGCTCTCTTTCTGTGGGGATCCTATCAAATGATCAGTGTGATCAAATAGAATAACACTGTTACCACCGCAAGGGTATAAATTTAATGAAGTGTAATGAAATTTCTTGTATAACCCCTCTATTTATTTATACTTGTTGTATAGAATTCTATGATGGGAGTTTTATGTTATATACATAGGTACTGTCATGTGTATATAGAGTACAAAATCTATAATGCCCTTACATTAATTATGGGGATAGTAATGGATGGAGGAAGTTAATGTTCCATGTTTACCTTGCGTAGGAGGGTTGGACTCAGAGTGTGGTATGTATATACTCCTGTCTTGACATTCGTTCGCTCTTATTGGTTATGATACTGCTTTGTAAGGGTGTTGCCTTGGGTGTTACTTGTTGAAGTATTCGGCACTGGTTCGCATCCACAGGTGTGATAGGTTATGTAATAAATGTGTTGCGGTATAATACGTTTGATTTTGGTCCTATTGAGGGCTAACATACTTTTCTCTTTCGGTATTCGTTGTATGTTTATGTGTGCCATTGTGGGCCTGATACCAACCCGGATTTTTACATGATCGTACTTCATTTTACAACTCCTACATATTCGGGAATGAGTTGTTATTTTGAGTATTCACATTTGTGGATTTGAATGTGTCCTTACTGTTTACAGTTGGTGCATATTGATTCTTTGGTTCCCTGCCATCGTTAAGGATAGTGACGCATTTAGGAAGTGTTATAACATGTGTATAGGGTTGTGGTCGTCCTAAGGACTCGACACTCGTCATTGATAGCGGTCGGCATTCAAACACGTCTATGGCGTTTGGCTCTTAAGCCGATATTAGTGGTTCGTTAATGTCTAACTGGTGTAATTGTTACGGGTTGTTGCATACCTTTTTGTTATGATGATCGGACTATCTAGAGTTGCATGAATGTTTGACAATTTCGGTAGTCGTGGTATTATTCATTGTGGTCTTCACAGTCTCGTAGGATTTAATTGTAAATGCAGCACTTGCGGTGGCAAGTGCGCGAGGTAGAAAGAATTATTAGTATATTGATTTTCATGGCGCTTGCTGTAGCAAGCGCACCATGCAGGTTAAGTTATTGGTCAAGTAATGGTTGGTCTCGTGGGCGCTTCGGTTGGTTGGGTACGGCTTAGATAATTTATCTTGAAAAGGGTAGTATTGTGGTTACTATAATTCGTTAAGGTATGACAAGTTCTCTAGGGTAATCCTCTTTCTTGGTTCTTTAATTAAGCTTTTCTCTATGTTCGTCGTGCTTCATCATGATGGAAGAGGGCTTTTGACGTATGCGTTCAGTAGTTAATTTTTGGTTAAGCGTACGGCTTCCTAGAACGCGCTAGGTACTAGTACCGGCGCCTAAGGTTCCCATAAAGTTTGAGGTATTTTTCCCCTGGGTGACTCCTTTCCCCTTCTAATTGTTTGTACTAACTGGGGTCTGCCTCACGTAGCTACCATGTGGTGCTTCGGGTCCGGCAGATGGAGTACCCCGGTTTGTCTACGTATGATTTCCTGTCTTGGGGTTGCGTTTCAGCAATCTTGGTTAACTGAACAGGGTTCTATGTTTAATTATGAGTCAACTCGATAGTCCTTATGGATTCATTGTATTGTAAACTTTCTCATCTATTTTGGTATCATAACATTCATGGCAGCCATGTCGGTTATCCCGACCAGGAGGAATTCTCCGTCTCCTGGCGCCTTTCATCGCTTTGCCTCTATGTCAATATTTGAAGTGTGGGCAGTGGCGGGTGGGGTACCACTGCTGATTCCCAGGAGGTTCTCCCATCGAGTTAGTATGGTTCTATGTTATTCGGGATCGCAGGACCTCCAATACTCTCGTCATGCCTCGTTCTGAGTGGTTTCTACTTCTTCTCGATGTCTGTAATACGGCAGGCTGTATCTTTACTCGGTAGTTTACCGTGTAGTAACCAGTAATATTGCAGTGCCATTAAGGCTGATATTGTTACGCTTCCACGTCATTAGGACACTGGTCCGTTTAAGACCCGATGTCTCGTACCTCACTAGCGTTCCCCGTATTCCCATAATCCTATGCTCACTGTCTTAACCCTAATTATCTCGTCATCAGAGCGGTACTCCGCTCTGATACCACTTTTTGTAACACCCCTACTCTAAAATCCGGTTTAACTAGCACGCCTAACATAATAATCAGTCGATTCATAACGATAATTAAAAGGCGTACACAAAAAAACCGGTGTTACCCCCGTTACCCGCCCATGCGAGTAACGAAGCGTTTACCATCTATCCAATTACACTACCGCTGTGATGACAGAGATTTAATACAACTAAAATTACAAACCGAATAAATTATGAAAGAACAGTGAGCCATCTATCTATCCCAATACCATAATGTTCGAAAACAATAATGTATGTAACTGTGTCGCATGTAGGCAGACTGTCAACTATCCCAAACTCCCGCGCTCGCGTTCGAACTTAATCCGCTCCAATCCTGAAAGTGGGGGCCGTATAGGCTCAGCCAACGCTGAGCACGAACTATATAACCTTCATGAACCCTAAGACTACTCAAGTTATTTAGCCCAATTGTTAACATGTTGTTCCAATTTCATGCTGTACCATTTTCATTTACAGTAACAGTATAACAATAATCATCAGTCATATAAGCTCATACAATAAATTCATACAATCATCATAACAATCCACAACAAGCAATAAGCAAGTATATAAACAACATCAATTAACGGTGCGAGAGTTACACTCTCTTGAACAGTCGTGTTATGCGGCCTTGAGGCATCCTTGTTTCGTTGTTCAGGACTAAGAATATTTCCTTAAATCATTTCATAACTTTTACTTAATTTGTTTAATTACGGTGGGTGTCATGTTAGGACAACCCGTATAAGCTTCCTCTTCTGGAGCAGTCGCTCTGGTGCACTATAATAGTGCGGTTTGTCAGGAGTCCGCAGAGGCCTGACGGCCGGAGCCATTGCACCAACAGCGGTGCCCTCTGACAAACGATCGTATCCGGCTCGTTGGAGTTTCCATGGCGAGAGAACCCTATCCGGTCGTTCCCTCTCTTTGGTGATCACCCATGCGCAACCATGTAGTCCGTGACTACCCTGTATTTATCCACATCTTAATCATTTACTTAATTCCACCATGTGATTTGGTTCGTGACCTTTACCTGAGATTTATGCTTAGGTTATGCGGAGTATATTCTCCATGTGAGGACCTTTAAGGTCGTTAACTTAGCCTAGACGTCGCCTAGGCTACGTTCATCTTTAGGTACGTATAATAATATTACAGTCATTTCGTTTTTACCATTTCCACATTGTCAACCATGATCTGATTCGAGTTTACGTATATGATTTCCAAACTGTAACCATCACGCACAATAAAGATCGCAAAAACAATAAACATTTAATTCCACAATCACAACATGTAGCAAGCATATCACACTTGTCATACAATCACACAAACCAGAACCCAAGGAAGCCCTCAGGAACACTCGGACCACATAGAACGTACCGTACACCGATGTAATGCTAGCGTGTGGGACCACACTCACCCTCTAATCCTTTGCAGTTCGACACTCGCAACCCGGTCTACTGGAAATGTAATATATCATTAGTATTTACATCCCGAACCTACCTCACCGTATCAAAATAAGTTCTAACCTCTATCCCGTAATAACTTGTTAGTCGGTTATTCGTTCCACTTGATTTTCCGTTGCTCTTAAGATTTAGATATTATTGTACGTTACAGTTTGCGAGTACGCATTATTCGGTGATTCGACAATGTTTTTCCGTTGAGAATTTAATCCTTTAATAACTTACGTATTACCGGGTCGTTTACGTGTATGTATACATTTTTTTGTATACATGTTTGCATGGAGTTTAATTCTCTGATTACGTTTATCGTTTTCGCTCCCGTTCTCACGTGAGTGCATTGTTGTTAATTACATATGCATGAGTTTAGTATATAGTTGTTGCTATATTTATTTTAATCGTGTTTCGGTTTTATTTCCAACCGCATAACATCGTACTTGACTTGTCGGTCATATTATATGCTCCCTTTTCCTTAGAAATCATGTTCTACGAATTGTAACATTTCCCGTAATGAATATATTCGTCATTTTATGTAAATGTTTATGAGGTATGTTTCTGCTGTAATAATTCTCTTATGACATATAACCTTATATCATAGCATAATGTCATTTATACCATTACAACCTCGTTTTACTTTTCTGTTTTTTTTATTTTTTGAAATTCACAACCAACCCATATAAGTTTCTGGAATTTACCTTCCTTTTTATTTATTTACAAAACCAAATATTATTCTTGTCACATTTCTGCTTCTATTTAATTATAACCTAAGGTTTTTCCAACCATATATATATATATATATCATACATATACATATTTACGCTCCAGCCACACCATTTATATATATATATTTTCAGAAATCACCTACTACCCTCATAGCTTCCTTTTTATTTGTAATTCATCCCTCTTTATTTTATAAACTTATAATTGTAACATTTAACTTTATATTATACATAATAATTTTTTTTAAAATCTCAATTTCAACCCAGATTTTCTTCCAAATTTCATACAACCCACTAACTTAATTAAATCCCGGCTCACACCCTAACTTTTGGTAATTTACAACTTAACTCCACAAGTTTTATGAATGTGACATGTTACTCTTTAAACTATATGTTATATCTTTAATTCGTTAGATCACTAGAATCAACCTCAAATCTTTACCTAACTACGAATAAGCCCTACTGTTTTCATTGGTTTTATTTCAGTCCTACATTTTTTTGAAATTACACTAACACTCTAGTAGTTTTATAATTGTTATATTCTAACATTAAAAACATATATTATACACTTGATTTATTATATTACCGAAAATACCCAAGAATTTTCCATTATTCCAAACCGACCCTTAGGAACTTAGAAATCACCTTATAACCCTCATCTTCTCATAAATTTACAATATAGCCCTCATAATTTTAAAATTCCATTTTTTTGCTTAATTAAATCTTTAATTTAGTTGATTTAAATTCCTAAATTAGTCAAACCTCTATTATAGTCAAGGTTGACCATTAATTTTCTCTCTTTACCCACATTTCTTTTTATTTACGAAATTCCCCTTTTTATTTCCTATCTTTGCATTTAATCCCTTTTTCTTTTATAAAATCCATATTTTATATTTTTAAATTTCCAAATAAATGCCTACGGCTGTTAAATAAATTCTATACCCCATATTTTATTAAATTGTAGTTTTTTTTCTACCCCATATGTAAATCCTTGTTTTCTTAAATGTTTACATGGTTATGACTTATTTAATCATGTTATGAATTAACAATCTCACTAATATCTTCCTAGGGTGCTCATAGGCAATTATGTTTGTTAGAATTCCATTGAACACCAGGAGTTTACGCAATACTTTTTCTCATCCCAAAAACGCCATAATTACATCCTAAAACTCCAAATAATTATGACTTTAAATATAGCATTTACTTAGCTACAGAATTTCGTCAACATGTTCCTAAAATCCTCAGCACTTTCACGGTTTAGTTTCTGTTTTACTTAACTTTATTTAATTTATTTCTCACCCATTTTACAAGTTATAATTGACTTTGATGAGTATAAGTACCTAGTTTCATGAAGATGGAAGTATTACAGTGTAATTAAGGTATCATTTACCTTGTTTTTGTCACCAAAAATTCTTCCACCCAGCTGCACTTTCACGCACTATATAGAGGTATAGTTTAGGTTAGTTTTATATCACTTTTTTTTGTTCCAGGCTTGCGCAAACTCTGGAACATAGTGTAGAGTAGTTACCTCTTTATTCCTTGCTGTTTTCTCCTTGGGATAGCTCTTACCACCGTGGCAGTATAGGGGTGGAAAGGGGATGGTTTGGTCACCTAACAGAGGAGGAAAATGGGTCTTAACCCATGAATAACCAGAGGAGAAAAATTAAGAAAGGAGGCTAGAAAAGAATGGTAATGTCACTTTTTCACCTTTATTCTAGAAGCTGTTTTCTTGCTGATTGCTGAAGGTGATGAGTGGCGATTTCTGCTGCCCAAGGAAGGCTGGAATTCCTTCAGTTTGTGCACCATGTAGAGTTTAGGAAGGTGTTAAAAACGGTGTAATTTTCTGGGCAGAAACCAAGAGGAACATGGAGTATTTTTATGCCATCTTTCCTTACCTTTTTCTCCTTGGTTGTGTATATTTTTTCAATGGCGGTTCTGTTCCAAGAGAGACTGGGAAGAACTCCTTCGGCTGGTGCATAGCAGAAGGTTTAAAAGAGATTTTAAGAGTGGTATTTTCTGGACAAAACAGAGAAAGGGAAGGAAAGGGTATTTCAGTATTTTTAATTTCTTACTGTTTTCTTTCTGTTTGCTTATTAATGCAGGTTGACAGAGGGGATGTTGTTTGCTCATGGGAGACTGGAAAAGCCTGCTTCAACTGATGCAAGAGGGGAATTAGAACAAGGTAGGAAGTAGTATACTTTCAGATAGAACAGAGGGACAAACATGCAGCTTCCATGCAGTTTTCCTACCTAATTTCACCTTGCAGTTTGCTAGCCGATTCATGGTGGTTCTGCTGTTCAAGGAAAGGGTTAAAACCAGGCTGGGAAACTGCATTGTTTCTTTTCAAAACAAAACAGAGGGAAAACATGGAGTCCATGCGTTTTGCTTACCTCATTTTATCAAGCTGAAGTGAGCCGTTTCATGGCCTAGGTTCCGGTGTTTCTCAGTTTGACTGTGAAAGAAGAACATTGGAGATTTTCTGGTGCAAGAGAATGAAGTTTATGACGTAAACAGCAAGGTTAAAAGGGGTACAAGATGGATTTGTTGTTGCTAGTTGTAGTTTGGTTCTCGGTTGGAAATAAATGTTTGTTGTCGGCAGAATTAAAACAGAAGCATTGGTTGTTGTTGTTTGGCTGTGGCTGTTCTCGGCTAAAAAAATGGAGACTGTACTATAACTGGTTGCTTCCCAGTTGAAAGGATGGAGATGTGGTGATGCTGTCACCAACAGAGAGGAGAGAAGAGAGGGGATGAAGAGATGCTGTACTGAGTATGGGCAAGGAGGTTGGGTGTCTAGCTCAGGTAATATAAGGGAAGTTAAGCTAGTCTTTTTCTTTTGTTTTCTTTCTCCCTCTCCTAGCATGGGTAATCAGTGTTGATGGGAATGGTTAGTAGGCTGCCGAATTTGTTTTTACAAGGGAAGGCAATGGAATGATGGTATAGGTAGTGTAGGTGCTTACTTTACAAAGTGTTGTACTTGAGCTAGTTAGTCCAATCATCTTTTCTTGTTTTGTTTCCTCTCTTCTAGTGGTAGTAACCGAGACAAGAGGACTGAGTGTGTTTATCAGCTGATGGCTGAGAGGAGAATGGAGGAGGACGGTGAGATAGTGATGGTCTAGGTACTAGTCTTCCTCATTTCATTTTCTAGCTTGTACTTGTTGCTAGCTTACTTGTTTAGTCTCCCTTGTTGCTTTATTCTTTCTTTCTTTTGGCTGTAACTGAAAACATGTTGTGTAGTTGAGAATGGAGTCAACCGAGATTGGAGGGAAATGAGGAAGGAAATATAGCTAGTTATCATTTCATTAGGTAAGTGTACTTGTATTTTATTTTCTTTTGTTTCCAATCTTGCTTTTCAAGACTTTCTTTTCTTCTTTGTAACACTAGTATACGGCTGTACCTTGTGATAAGTGTCCAAATGAGCATGTTTTATGGGTGTATTTCATATATTATATTAGCATTTTTCTTGCTCATTTCTCACTTATCGTATGTTTTTCCTCTAGTTTATGTTTTATTTGTTATCTCACAAATTTATTGGTTACACATGAGGAAAACCAAGCTAGGATCAAAGTAGACGAAGAGACTAACGCATAGGCGCAAACGGATCTTAAATCGGAGCTGAAACGACTATTTTAGGAGCAAACCAATTGTTGTCCGAACCAAGGTGGTCCGGACCATGATTCGGACGCATTGAAAACCCGTCCGTGCTCCGTCCGATCAAATAAGGCCGGACAGAATGAGTCCGTGGCGCGTCCGCGGAGATTTGACCGGACAAAGTAAACCGTCTGAACCACTATGGTCCGGACACTAGTCCGGACGCGCCCATTTGAAGAATCCGTCCGGGGAAAAATGGACGGACAGAAGCAAGGACACAATGTGTCCGTGGAAATATGGACGGACAAGAGATAGAGCTGTCCGCTCAAATTTGACCGGACAACAAATAGAAATGCAACCCAGATCCAGAAACTGTCGCGACTGGTTTCCTTCGCCGACCGTCTTCCCCAATTGCTTCTTCCTTTGCGGCGCCTACAGACATATCCATCTACTCCATTAACAATATCAGGCGCCGGCGCACTCGTCCTTAAATCCTTTCACGCGTGCTCCAGCTCTTTCCCACTCCAGCTCTGCCTCCAACCTTATCCTCTGCTTCTATATAAACCCAGCTCCTTCAACGATTAAACAGACGCGAGAGACTAAAGAAATCACACAACAGCATCACACTTCACCATTCTCTTCCATTCATTTTCTCCCGTAACACCATATCACTCCATACTCACGTACTCAGCAAAAACAAAAGAAATAGAAGAGAGGCAGCAGAAGTGAGAGCGAGAGCAGACCCGTTCTTTCTCCGAAATAATGGCTAATTCTATCTGTGTTATCTTCTTATTTCCGTTAATGTCTGAGTAACTTTCTTTTGTATCCTAGGATGGGGGTTTGATTCTAATATTACGTAAATCAATATTTATTACTTGTCTCACTTTTTAAACTTGTTTTAATTCCTTTCAACAAATATTGTTAAATGCTTTAAGGGACAAACTAATGCATTTTTATGGTAACTATCAACATATGATTTTGAGATAGTCAAGTACCACAAAGGAATAAACTTTAGTATTTACACTCCGGATTGAGCAGGAAAATACTGAGGCTATAACTAAGAGTTCATAACTGACACCTATTAACTCTAATAGACAATAAATAATTGAGACAAGGTTATAAATTTGTTTAAGTAATTTAGGCAATTCCCCCGCTATCCTAGGATACCTTTTTCCATCCATATCAACTAATTCACCTTATTTTATTGTGTTTATTATATTTGCACTGATCCTAAAACAAATCAAGCTTGCCTCCGGCTAAACCCCCTTTTTACTGTTTTAATTAAATACTGAGACTAGGATAATTGAACAATTTCCCTGTGGATACGACACTTGTTGTACTACTCCGACTAGGTGCACTTGCCTATTAGTTTGCTGTAAATCTATATATAATAATGTGTAGATTTTACTCAACAAGTTGTTGACGCCGTTGCCGGGGAAATTGATTCCATCAATTTCCCTAGTTTTCGGTTGTTCACTTGCTATACTATAATATTCTGTTTATATTATTTTGCTGTTTGTTTATTTTATTTCTATTAACTTCTGTTATTTACTAATTCTAGCAATTTAAATATCGCATTAACTACAATTATTTATTTTACAGTCATTTAAATTTCCAGTATCCTTTAAATTTCAGCAATCTAACTTCTAACATTTAAATTTCCAGTAAACTAACTACTAACTTTTAAATTCTGTCATTTAATTTTTTGTCATTTAAATTCTATAATCTAACTACTAACATTTAAATTCCGTCATTTAAATTTCTGTCAGTTAAATTCCAGTTCTTTAAATTCCCTTGTCACTAACATTTTAATTTTGTACTATAATTACTAACATTTAATTTCTGTTATTTAAATTCCATTGTCATTTAAATTCTCGCGATTTAATTCTGCTCTTTTTCTTTATTTTTATTTTTATTTATTACCTAAACTGCATTTATTTCAGTTCCTTTTTGTTCACTTATTTTCGTTCTTTTTACTCTTGTCAAAAAATTAATTAACAACAATAAAAAAATAAAACTATAATAATAATCTTTGTTTAATTAGAGTTTATCAGCCTAACCAATATCTCTGCTTTTCTTTATCTATTTACTGTTAATTTCGCAGTTTCTCACAAACCACAAATTATCTTCTGTGCATGCCAAATACTCGAACCCGAGGTTCTCCACCGATCAGTCCGAGACCCGAACCCGAGCGCACTTTATTACAAGCACGAAGAAACCTGAGAAATCAAGACATGGCCGAAAACCAAGTTATAGATGAAATGGACCATGAAAATCAACCAGAACACCGTGCCCTCTCTGATTACCACCAACCAGATACTGAAGGAAGGGCATCAGCCATAGTTCTCCCCGAACTAACACCGCAAGAAACCGGACGATGGGCTTTCAAAACCCATTACATCACCGCCGTCCGGGATTTAGGCAAGTTTAGTGGAGCAAATCCAGATGAAGCCCCGAATCATTTAAGTCTCTTCCTAGACTTCTGTAATTCCTTTGGTCAAACCGGCAATGTCAAAGAAAGAATCCATCTACAACTATTTCCTCACTCGTTGTCAGATTCAGCAAACAAGTGGTACCGAAGTCTTCCCTCCCGATCAATCCACACATGGCTTCAAATGGCCCAGAAGTTCCTTGCCAAATACTACCCAACCAGTAGAATGAGGCAATTGATCGGAGAAATCAACACATTTTGTCAAGAACCGGGAGAAACGTTATACGACGCATGGGACAAATTCAAGGATATGCTAATGAAGTGTTCCCACCATGGTCTCGACGATCAATCCCTCTGCCTGTCATTCTTCAATGGCCTAGATGATGGGAACCGACTACTCGTAAATTCCTTTGCAGGAGGAAGTTTCATGATGAAATCTCCTCAAGAAGGGATGAACCTTCTTGAAACCATGACAAGCAATACAAGACAATGGACAAGATCCAAAGGAAGAACGCCACGAGCAGCAGGCCTACTCCACGTTGAGCCTACGGATCATTTATCAGCCCAGATCTCGTCCCTTGCAAAGATGGTGGAAAAGCTAACAACATCTCAAAACAAAATCGTAAAAACAATAGCTTCCTCACCTCCAGGTTCGTTTGCAGAAGGATGTGTCATATGCGCCGGTCCTCACGAAACCCATCAATGCATAAAAATCAGTACGAAGATGCACACTTCATAGGAAATCGCCCCGGTAATTCCTACAACAATAACTTCAACAACAACTACCCATGGAGAAATCACCCGAATTTCTCATGGAAAAACAATGATCAGAACCAAGGAGGGCAGAACAGCAGTTCCAATACCTATCAGGGAAACAGACCCCAACCAAACTCTAATATGGGTTATAGAGCACAAGGTGCCCCTCCAGGTTTCCACCAACAACAACAACCTTCTTCATCCTCTGTTGATCCAAACGTGGAACTCAAAGAGATGATGAAGGGATACATGTCTATGACTCAAAGCCAGCTTTATGCACAAGAAGCTTTCAACCAAAAAATCGAAGGTAAATTCAATCAAATTGTAGAACAACTTGCTTGAAGACCGCCTGGGACTCTCCTAAGCCAACCGGAGCCAAATCCAAAAGAGCAAGCCAAATGCATCTATGTGAAGGAACACAGTGAAGAAAAGATGGAGGTGGCCAAAATAGTTGAGGTTCCAGAACTTCACCCTTCCCTTCAAGAGTGGGTAATAGCAATCGAAACTTCCAAAAGGAATATAGCTGAATTGGAAAGCACCGCCACAGTCTATAAAAATCGCATTCAGTCCGAGAATACCTACCTTAAGGACTTGGTGGCCGGCTATGAAAATTAAAAGCTCGATTTTGAAGAAGAAGAAGAGGTTAAGGCGATAACCTTAAGAAGCGGTAGAAAAACCAACAAGATCCACATCCCGCAAAGGTCAGAAGAATCCAAAGAGGATAGTGAAGAAAGAGTTGAGGTTCCAGTGAAAAAATCATCTCCCAGCATCCTCACTATTCCATCAGCTTCAAAACCTTCTCCACAAGAACCGCCTCTACCATTTCCCCATCGACTCCAAAAGTAGAAATTGGATACTGAATATGGGAAGTTTCTGGCAGTGTTGAAACAATTAAATGTCAACATACCGTTTGTAGACCTCATTGCCAAAATGCCAAACTACGCAAAATTCCTCAAACACCTCATCTCCAACAAAACAAAATTGGTCGAAGTAGGTACCGTACCACTCAATGTAGCTTGCTCAGCTATTCTGAAACAACCACTACCTTCGAAATGCAATGATCCAGGCAGCTTCACCATTCCAGTCACAATTGGTAGCACCTCATTTCCATACTCCCTATGCGATCTGGGTGCCTCCATAAATTTGATGCCCCTCTCCACTTTCAAAAAGCTGGGAATTGGAGAAATGAAAAAGACCAAGATGACCCTTCAACTGGCGGATGGTTCGGTAGCTTACCCAAGCGGAGTGGTGGAGGATGTTATCATTAAAGTGGAACACTTATACTTCCCATGCGATTTTGTCATTTTGGACATCGAAGAGAACTCCACTACACCTCTCATCCTTGGACGACCTTTCCTTGCCACAGCCGATGTGCACATTTGGGTGGCCCAGGGGACAATCACCCTTCAAGCTTATAATGAAAAGCTGGAGTTTGCATCAGGAAGGTCTCCAGATAACAAATCCAAGGATCTCAAGTTTGTGAGGGACACTCAATCACCATCATCCCCACTTCTCTTTGTCACCCTTCTTGACGGAATGTCCATTACAGAGATACCACCACCAATCCCTGATGAAAAGCGGGATAAGAAACGTAAACATGCATCCAGGTGGACACTCAAAAATACCTTCGAGTCATGCTTTGGATCTCCTCCTCATAACCACCCCCAGGTTTGATCTAACAACAAAGCGTCTAGCCAAAGACGTTAAAGAAGGGCAGCTTTCCGGGAGGCAACCCGGATGAACTTTTCTTTTATTTTTATGCTCTCTCAATTTTCAGGTTCTCTTTAAATTTTGTTTTTGCTGACTCTTAACCCCGTTTGTAGTATGGTTGCTTCTAGTGTCTTATGCAGGTGCAACTTCATGTCCACACCGCAACCAAGCTACGCTACTTGAGGCTGAAGCTCAAGTGTGGGGGAACTCCTATAACGCTAGCAAAAATAATCTCAGGGGAGTACCAGTTTCTTTAATTATGCTTTTATTTAAATAAAAATCTGCTGTGGAGAGCTTCTGTGCTAAAATTTTTATGACCTTTGTGTTTTTTCTATTTTATCTACTTACCGAAAACGTCTTCTGAAACACTCCTTTGTTTTTCTGGTGAACAATGAGGACATTGTCCAATTTAAGTGTGGGGGAGTGTGCCCTTTTCAGCGACATTTTGTGCTTAAAATGCTTAATCTCTCTGCTTATCTTGCATTTGTCCAAATTTAAATTGTGGACCCATTATATGTGGGTTGTTCTCTTTAAAAATAAATATTGTTATGAATTATGGGATAAATGGTACAAATTTAAAAAATTTTAATTTTGATTACTTTTGAGGAGCATTTTTATGCCAGTGTGACCAAATGATCTGCAATGGTTGGATTTTTATTGCTCAGGGGTTCCTTCTGTCTTCTTTCTTAGGGATTGCTAAGGGGTGCTTCTCTGTCAAAAAATATATATAAAAAATAATAAAGGGACTTGCGAGACACCATTGGTAACCAACAAAGAGAGTTGAGTGTTCTTAAAATACAAAAGCTTGATGCTTACATATTATCTTCTCATCTCTCATGCAAAAATGACACAAATGCATAAAAATATTTTTCCTTTTGTTTTCTCCTCAATGCCCATTCTTGAGAGAAGTTGGCCATGGTAAAAGTTCTCAAAGTCACCTTAACCAAGAAGCATTGAAGTACTCCGGATCATACCCCGAAACTCTATATTTTTATTTTTACCCTGAGTACACCTGTGCCACCAGTAGTTGATGGATCACACTCCTCGAAAAGTTTAAAGATCATGTACTGTTCACCTCTTTATCCTACCCTTCATAATAATATTTGTTAGTATTGAGCATTCCCTTCTTACTTGGGTACATGGTTTTGCTTGAGGACAAGCAAAAGGTAAGTGTGGGGGTGTGATAAGTGTCCAAATGAGCATGTTTTATGGGTGTATTTCATATATTATATTAGCACTTTTCTTGCTCATTTCTCACTTATCGTATGTTTTTCCTTTAGTTTATGTTTTATTGGTTATCTCACAAATTTATTGGTTAAACATGAGGAAAACCAAGCTAGGAGCAAAGTAGACGAAGAGACGAACGCATAGGCGCAAACGGATCTTAAATCAGAGCTGAAACGAATATTTTAGGAGCAAACCAATTGTTGTCCGAACCAAGGTGGTCCGGACCATGATTCGGACGCATTGAAAACCCGTCCGTGCTCCGTCCGATCAAATAAGGCCGGACAGAATGAGTCCGTGGCGCGTCCGCGGAGATTTGGCTGGACAAAGTAAACCGTCCGAACCACTATGGTCCAGACACTGGTCCGGACGCGCCCATTTGAAGAATCCGTCCGTGGAAAAATGGACGGACAGAAGCAAGGACACAATGTGTCTGTGGAAATATGGACGGACAAGAGATAGAGCTGTCCGCTCAAATTTGACCGGACAACAAATAGAAATGCAACCCAGATCCAGAAACTGTCGCGACTGGTTTCCTTCGCCGACCGTCTTCCCCAATTGCTTCTTCCTTGGCGGCGCCTACAGACATATCCATCTACTCCATTAACAATATCAGGCGCCGACGCACTCGTCCTTAAATCCTTTCACGCGTGCTCCAGCTCTTTCTCCACTCCAGCTTTGCCTCCAACCTTATCCTCTGCTTCTATTTAAACCCAGCTCCTTCAACGATTAAACAGACGCGAGAGACTAAAGAAATCACACAACAGCATCACACTTCACCATTCTCTTCCATTCATTTTCTCCCGTAACACCATATCACTCCATACTCACGTACTCAGCAAAAACAAAAGAAATAGAAGAGAGGCAGCAGAAGTGAGAGCGAGAGCAGACCCGTTCTTTCTCCGAAATAATGGCTAATTCTATCTGTGCTATCTTCTTATTTTCGTTAATGTCTGAGTAACTTTCTTTTGTATCCTAGGATGGGGGTTTGATTCTAATATTACGTAAATCAATATTTATTACTTGTCTCACTTTTTAAACTTGTTTTAATTCCTTTCAACAAATATTGTTAAATGCTTTAAGCGACAAACTACTGCATTTTTATGGTAACTATCAACATATGATTTTGAGATAGTCAAGTACCACAAAGGAATAAACTTTAGTATTTACACTCCGGATTGAGCAGGAAAATACTGAGGCTATAACTAAGATTTCATAACTGACACCTATTAACTCTAATAGACAATAAATAATTGAGACAAGGTTATAAATTTGTTTAAGTAATTTAGGCAATTCCCCCGCTATCCTAGGATACCTTTATCCATCAATATCAACTAATTCACCTTATTTTACTGTGTTTATTATATTTGCACTGATCCTAAAACAAATCAAGCTTGCCTCCGGCTAAACCCCCTTTTTACTGTTTTAATTAAATACCGAGACTAGGATAATTGAACAATTTCCCTGTGGATACGACACTTGTTGTACTACTCCGACTAGGTGCACTTGCCTATTAGTTTGCTGTAAATCTATATATAATGTGTAGATTTTACTCAACACCTTGGGAAAGGTTTTTCTCCTTTTGACTTTAGTGCATTAACACACATTAATGGTGCATAACGTGTCATTAATATGTTGGATGATAATATACAATATTTCTTGTTTTACTGTATACAAATGAGTGATTGTTGTCTTTGAAATCCTTGTTAGACTATGTAAATCATCCCATATAATTTTATCATTTTATTTGTGACATTGACGTATGCATTAGAGTATTACATATAGTATTAGTTTTAGGAGTTATTTTCTCCTTAATGTTGTCCCCTCATTGCTTAGAGGTTACATTTATGACTTGGTGTTCATTTTGAACTACGTATTTATATACTGTTATTTATGATGAGGTGATCATTATATGAATATTTGTTAATCCTCTAGTTTCATTTGATTTAATTCCTCACTAAGTAAGGTCATTAGTGTTCGGGGTATTTCATCACTCCAGCAGAAGCCTCGAGGGTCTCGAAGGTTGTCTCCATCTTGGAGATGTAAGCCTCGAGCTTAGCCGGGTCGCTCTCGCCCTTGAAGCATGTGGGTCGAAGATCAGCTACGGCTTTCACCCAATTTGGTTCTCGGGGTTGAGGTGGGTCGGGCTGTTGCTGTTGTTGTTGTTGTTGTTGTTGGTTTTGCTGGGTCTGCTGAACGGCCGCTATGACCTGTGGTAGCATCTGTGCTACCGTGGGGGCGACGATCTCAGCTATCGTCTGTGTGTCGGGTCCCTCAGTAGACCCTCCACAGCCTCCGCCACGACCACGACCGCGTCCTCTGCCTGACATCTGAACAAGCATTTAACTCACATTAGGTACTGTGACCACAAGGTCTTGGGTTTAACAATTGTATCGTCCTTTTAGACGTTAAAGGGTTTCCGTTGTCATTAACGGTCATTTAGGTTAGGTATCTACTCTTCCGTTGCTAAACGGATTGTAATCCTAACTCGGTAATCATTACACTAGGTAATCTTATCTATCAGAGCGTGACTACGCTCTGATACCACTTTTTGTAATACCCCTACCGCTATTCCTCTAATCATCGCCTAATCACCTCGGTCATTAAACTAATCGCAGCGGGAAAATCAAGCTAATCGGCGGGTGATACAATGTCGTTAGTCACCCATGCGACTAACAAGGCCTAAACTACAAACAGTTACAGTCTGATAAATACGATTACCAATTTCTCTATAAACATTCATATCAACCTCCATCACAAAGGATTACTAAGTATCTAAGTGCATAATTAAGTACATCAATTCTCGAATCCAACACGATTTACAAAATCCCCAAAATCCAAAAAGGAGTGTACTACATGGTACTCCGGCTAGACAAAACGGGCTGCACGCCCGTGTACGACTCAGTACACTACCAAAATTCACTAACTGTCAAAAGCTTAATAACCCGGTCGCATCTCGACCATCAACAGTCTCGAGTACCTGAAAAATAAACATTGGCCCCAAAGGGGCTCAGCACAACTGCTGGCATGAAATTCGCATACCCCGCGTGCTAACGGGAGTACGCCGACTACTTGGTCGCATACATGGAGTTCGTTTTATTTTGAACAACATGCTAAATATAACACATAGTAATCATGCAAGATGGCACACCACATAAGTCATAACATAAGCATAGGAAGTGAATCACAATCATCAAGGCCTTGAGATTCTCTTCTCAAGTGCTAGCCTTATCTCAAAGTCAGTTAGTTACTCATCCGGGTTAATCGGATGTTCTTAACTCTTATCTCTTGACCATATGACTCACACTAGTCATGATCATTACTTTCCCACTTATTCTTACTCTTGAATATTCCTTTAGTTAAGTCGGTTGACCTCCGGGCAGAGATAGACAATCTCACCACCGGGCTTTAGTTTGGCTTACTTCCCCGGGTTGCGACCATACGGTTCGGAACCATGGTGGGAAGGCTAGGCCAGAATTCGGAAACAATCTCTATTTCCTCCGTATTCTCACGCGTGGCCGAAACTGAAATACCCCGACCTTAAATATAGTGATTAAAACCATTATAATCCGTATTTAAGAGCCTAATAATGCTTAAGAAATATTGGTAAGGAAAAATAAATCCAAGAGAAATAAATAAACGCTTAAAAAGCGAAAAACGCTAAATAAGCGTTAACTAACCATAGGAGGTATTAGACCTCGGTTAGCGTATTATAAGGATTCTAAAGGCTTAATAAGACCTAAGTAATCATGAGGGAACAAGTCCCGAAGAAAACGGATCCTTAAAATGGATTATAAACACAAACGAACCTTAAAGCGTGTTTTTCAAGGAAACCGGGAAAACGCGTTTCAAGCGGGTCAAATAGACTCGTAACAATTTTGGTCAACCAAATAGTCATTAATAAACATTAGTGAAGGTCTGAGCCAATAAACCAATAAGACGAGAAAATAGTAAAAACTGTCAAAAACGGGAAGTTGTGGGGTAAAAGCATAAATAAACCAAACTAGTGTGTCCACTATTGTAAATAAAATTTTTAACACCCACAAGGGGCTGTGTATCAACCGATCCCCCCTTCCCTCTCACACACAATAAATGAATAAAGAAAGAAGAAAAGAAAGAAGAAAGAAAAAGAATACAAAAAGCAAAAAGGATACTCTCTTTCCTCACCTTTTTCTTCTCTCTCTCCCATTTCTTCCTTCCCCATCGTGCTCTCTTTCTTCCTCCTTCCCTCATGCAGCGATTTTGAGCTTCCCCTCTACAACAATGGAAGCTCTCTCTTCTTCTCCATGCTCCACCCTCATGTGAGCTTCAAATGCAAAAATAATACATATTTGTAATCCCCTCATCATCCTCTACACTTCTCTCTTTTCAAAATCCAAAAATGAGGAAGTTCATTTTCGTGGGTATACCCCATTGGTGAAGAAAATAGCATCAATGTGTAGCTTGGGGTCCCCTCTCTCCATTAAGGTAAAAATCTCCATGAGAACCTTAAGTTTTCTTCATCTCCTTTGGTAACCGATTTTTGCCCCATTGTAACACTCCATTTTCTCTCTCTTTTTTGAGCACAATATCAACCTTGCAATGGTGGTGGATTCACCTTCTTGAACCAAGGGCTAAAACCCCTCATAAAAGCTTCAAAAGGTAAACCCTAGAAATTTGTTTAAAACATCTCAATGAGTTAGTATAAATATAAGGGTTAGTATATTAATTGCAATTGTTTTGTGTGCTTGGGTGATGGGAATGGATTTTGGCAACTCCATTCCCCCATATGGCCGATTTGGGCAAAAGAGAGAGAAGAGAAGAAGTGGAAAAGAAAGGAGGAAATAAGAGCTTAAGGTAACAGCTCTCTCTTGAATGCTACATTTAATGCATTAGAGTAATGGGAATAGGTAAACAAATAAAAGAACCTAACCTATTGTATTAGTATTGAAGTTTATGAGTTTTGAGTATTTGGGAACTAGTAAGTAAATTAGGCCTTAGAGCCAAGTATATTGTGTTTGAGTATTGGTATTGATGTTTGATGGAGTATTGATGTATTGAGATGGATTTATATAGCTTTGTGTGCTGGTAGGACCCTTGTATGGGTGTGGCTAGATTAGGAATGAAATAAGGGAGAATGTGTATGTGTGGCTAGGTAAGAAAAGTAGATGAACTATGGCAAAATTTCGTAGGAATATGTACATGTATGAGTGACTTGGTGAATGGGAGAACCAAGGTGTGTATTGGGGATAGTAGAGATGTTAATGACAATAGAATGGTAGTTGTAGTATGAGGGTAGAGCATGTAAAAATTTGTAGCAAAGAGGCATCAAAATGCATTGTGGAACTAGGAAGAATTAGTGTGCAAGATTTGGTAAGAAGAGAGTTGGACTTGGGTATAGGTAGTGTAATTGCTTGGAAATGTATTTGGGATGCTAGGAGTGACATTGGTAGAGGAGGTATTGAATGGTAGGAGTTGGGTTAGAAATCTGTAGCATAAGTAAAACAAAACTGTTACATTTGTTGGAAAAGAAGTGAGGAATTTGTGTGAGTTGATTGATGGATTTAGTAAGGAGTTTGGTGGATGAACTAAGGCAATTTGGAGGGCCTAAGTAGTGTTTAAACATGTGGGATTACATGTAGGAAGATTGGAGAAACAATGGACAAAGTATAGAACAGAAGATAGATTTTAAAACTAAAATACTGGGCCGGACCGACCTTGGGACCGGACTTGCAAGGTCGTCGAGCCCAGATTTACAAAGGACGGAAACCTTCTGGAATGGACCGACCTTGCGACCGGACTTGCAAGGTCGGTCGACTCAAAATTTTTCCGCCATGAAACTTACTGGAATGGACCGACCTTGCGACCGGACTTGCAAGGTCGGTCGGGCCAAATTCTCCGTTGTGTAACACTGGAATGGACCGACCTTGGGACCGGACTTGCAAGGTCGGTCGGCCCTGAAATTTTCCCAGCGTATTGTCCTACTGACTTCGACCGACCTTGGGACCGACTTGTAAGGTCGGTCGAGTCATACAAAAAAAATGTGTAATTAAATTAAATAATAATTATATATATGTATGTATACCCACATATACATATGTACATATATGTAAGTATACCAATGTTAAGTAAGGAAATAAACTTAAAGAAAGTAAACAATGTGTAAGTATAAGAACTTCAAAGACTTAGTAAGTATGAGTTAGGAAACGTGAGAGTAATCGAGTTAAGTTAATGATAGTTAGATTAATCACTCGATTGTATGTATATCATAGGATTTGAATTGTGAACACCGGAGGAACGTCGATACAAGTACAACGGTGAACGGTATGATTTCTTCATGCCCTGTATCCTAATCTGGTTACCCCGATTTGTGTGCTTATTTGATCACCTAAATAAGATAAATGCATGAATCGGACTATATTGCACTTACCTGTGCTTGACTTATGTTGTTCTTGATATTTATTGTCTTGAACACTAGTTTGTATAATTCATGAAATATATTTAATGATGAAGTGTATTTGTATCTCGTAGTGTACTTGTATATTGTATTGTATTGTGTACGGAGGTGTATATGAACAATGTAATGTGTATGTGGCTTGGATGTTGACTTCTACTAATTCCTAACTATCTAACTCCTAACTTAAGTGAGTAAATTGGAATGAGTAGAAGTCCGATATAGCTTCGGCCACGCGTGAGGATGAGGAGACACAAGAGGTTGGATCCGATTCCTGACTCTTAAACTGGTCCGCGGCCCAAACCCCTTAAATGGGTAGCATCCCGGATTGGTGAGTCAAGTAAATCCCGGTGGTGGGACGGAGTAGTCCCCGGGCCGGAGGTCCCGACGACTTAACATGAGTAAGAGTAAGTAAGTAAGTATGTATGAGTATGAGTATGTATGCGTAAGTACTGTGGAACGAGTAAAAGAGTAATCTCCACCCGATTTACACGGGTGGACCAACATGAGCTAACAAGTATGGTGGATTGTGTATGTATTGCGTATGTACTGTATATGTATTGTGTATTGCGGATTTCGGGAAGGTAAGTATGTATCTGATGGCTTGTATGATTTACCATGTATGTATTGAAGAGTATGCATTGAAGTGTGTGTATGTATTCATTGTGTAATGTATTGTAACATTGTGTATAAGAGCATGTATGCATGTATGTTTGAATGAAATCAATCGCATGTATTCGACCAAGTGGTCGGCGTACCCTCACTAGTACGCGGGGTATGCGGTTATCATGCACAGCGAAAGCTGACCCCCTAGGGGGAACGTTTTTAGTGTGCAGGTACCCGAAGCTGATATGGTCGAGGTAAGAGACCGGTGGCTGCAATGGGATAGCTAGACGTGGAATGTAGAGGTGTACTAAGTGGCACATCCTTGTATTCAGATAGTAAGTAGTTTGTGAGGAATGGGTAGTGGATAGACTCTTAGTGAGTATGTATGAGTTTGGAAGTGGTATTATACTTGTATAAGGATCCTAGTAAACTCGGTGTATGAAATTGTATTTTGTATTGAACTTGTGGATTGTATGGAATGGGAGTTGTAGTATTTGATCCGTGAATGTAGTAAGACTTGCATTTGTGTAGCACTCGGATATTCCGGTCCATCAGACCGATGTTGTATGTATTAGTAGTAGCCTTGTTAGTCACATGGGTGACTAACAGCATTGTATCACCCACTGTATGTAAGTAAGTATCCGCTGCGTGAATCTGGAAGTACGAGGACATTAGACGGTAATGACAGTATTAACGGTAGGGGTGTTACAAAAAGTGGTATCAGAGCGATACTTCGCTCTGATGACTGGAAATACCGAGTTTAGGAAATACCGAGTTAGGATTTAGAAGCTTAGGGCTAAGGGCTGAGTGTTAGCATTAGAGATATGCTGGACAGGAACTCCCGGTGAGTACTGGATACCTACAATACCAGACCCGCCCTCCACAAACCCCATTGTATAACTTGGGAAAGGACGCCAGAGAGAAGAAAAGTCTTCTCATACCCGGGGAAAACCCGATCTGGCAGTTGCGAAGCAATCACACAGTAAACAAGAACCAACATATGGTAGATTCCAAGAATTGGGAGTCCCGGAGATGGATCCCTGTTGAACAACAATACCCGCACTTAATAGCGGCAGGATGAGCACTCCAATCACAAGAAGGCTGCAGCTTACAACAGCATGGGGCGACGTGCTCTGCAGTCGTGAAACCTAGCTAACCAACCAGCAGCAGGAAGGAAGCACTAACCATGCAACAAAATGGGAAAATGAGTAGTAATGGAACCCGCGACACAAGTCTGCGGAGCAGCAGTAGCTGAAAAATACCACCAACGGTATACCAACGGACTAAGGACATAGTCAGGAGCGATTAACTCCAAATTACAACACCAAAAGGTTGCAATACCCAGCCAATCTAGCTCAGACAGCTACAAGAACATCCACGGGATATAATCCGATAGGACTATAAGAGTAGTGCCTAGACAAGCTAAGGCTCAATAACCACAATAAATGTGTGGGAACGGGCAACAGGGAACAACACTAAACCAAATCAAAAGGGAATCTCCAAGGACTGGAGAAGTACCCAGATCTACGACGGCCATGTCCAGATCACTGAGAAGCCACCCAAAGGATTGAGTATCCCAATCATAACTCAATAAGATCAAGGGAAGAGTCAACAAGACTATCAAATACAGACGGGAACCATAGCAAGATCGGTATACGATTACCGAAAAACCAACAGTACCACGCACTTGCCACGGCAAGTGCAGTAAGAAAAAGGGGTATATAAAGGAACTTTAGCACACCACAGGTACATAGTAATGTACCGTGATAGCAATGAAACGACCACAGGATCACACATCCTAAAAACTGGAAGAATGGAACCTTGGAAAGGCCTGACGGCCTGACCATCGTACAAAGGATACACCAGTCAGCGGAAAGCTGGACTTGGTCAAGATTTCGAGCATGGCTATGCCATGAAGAACCCCTTTTAACACCGAACTATTAGTTTTCAAAACCAAGTTTTCTTTCAAAACCACAAACCTTCTTTCAAACCTTGGATTTTAAAACCAAACCAACAGAATTACGGTGAGTATCATAGAATGATACAAGAGGAGTTGACAATAGAATACTTCACCTAGGCGTGTGACGAGCACTACGAGTGTACCCAATTACGGGATGTGGGACAACCGCACTCCGAAGGAGCTTGTGGGCCTGACAGATAGTTAGGTAAGTGGTAACGTATCAACACGGTACCCCACGTATGTATACATGTAGTGTACGAAACACGAGAAGTAGTCAACTCCGTTCTACGGACCATCAGTAAGTTCAAATCAGAACAGCTGGACACCTCAGATGAATAAGTATAAAGGAACTCAGAGAATCCATCTGAAGGTAAGGAATAAGAACTAGAAGTGCAAAGAGCACAAACTAGTAAGTATAGACATTGGATATGTCTCAAGGACTTCAAACAAATACATGATAGCTGGAAGGTATACCCAGCCTGAACACAGTAAGGCAGATGCCTAAGGTGAATACCACGATGCTCAACAAACGAGACAGAGCCTCCCAAGAGCAATCACAAGATTACCATGAAGTATAATCCATCTTTGAGGAGAATTTTAAACCTGGTCTAAACGCTAGGAGAAGGTATAAACAGTCTACCCAAGGACGGGAGACGTTATAACCCGAAAGGGAATAGCTTAAATACAATACCATAAGGCGGTATAGTAGACACGACATATCAAAAATATTAGCCGGATGTAACGGCATAACTAACAACACCCAGGAGCAATCCTTGAAGGGTGTCTGAGTTAATAACAGCTGAACAAGCGTCATGATAATAGCACAGAAGCTAGAACGAACACTCGGTTAGGACACCGAAGGGATTCCACTTAACAAGAAATACCCTAAAGTAAAAAGGTCACTAATTAGCACTAGATTGCCTAAAGGGCCTCCTATGAACGGAAGCGTGATGTCACGACTTGCCATGGAGCCCAGCAATACCTCCAACCTATGGGGTATACAGGGAGTGGAAACATGTATAAGCAGCTTGCAAAGAGCACAGCTTGCAGCAATAGGGCTTAAAAGCCACCAACCAACTACGTTGTGTAAACTCAAACGGTTGCAAAACCCACACTATTTACTAACAAGACCTGCAAGAAATATTGTCTCCTATGACAAGAAATCAACAACTGGACCATCAATTCAAACCCAACATCCGAGTGGCTTGGAGTAATGGCCAACTCAGTGTCACTGTCACTAGAACATCAGTCTGGTATACAGTTGACAAGCTTTTAATCACCTTCATGCCTTCTGTAGCAAAGGTAGCACAGAGGCACAAAAATCACAATAACACCAAAACGGCTTAGACACTTGGACTTTACGAGAAAACTTGAGGGACGATACCTCTCGTTATCGGAAAATCACCAATACAGTGGTGATGTGAACCCTTAGAAAAGGCTTCCATCTACTATAACAACAACGAAAGGAGATTTCCAAACCCTACGCCTACAAGAGGCTGTGGACTGTAGAAGCACATCACTTAAGAGCATCGGAGCTCGAAGGAGTAAGTATACTCCATATGTAGTACGTAAGCAGGTACTAACATAGTAACCTTGTTATGAGACCTATGAGTGGAGACAACCCCTCAACATGAACCTTCACTTGTTAGTGATAAAATACCCTTCAATTGGAGAACGGGACCAGAAAACCCTCGAAGTTTCTTGGGATGTCCCGGTGATGTGCATACAAGTAAAACTACACAGCTAGAGTCTATAACTAACGCTCAGCATTATGGCGACAGTAATGGTCAAAAACAATTAATGTGAGTGCCCAGTGTACACCATGAATGACCAACACTCAAGAGAGCTTGTAACCCGATAAACCACTTCATCTTTGGTCAACGAAGTTAGTTGGCAAACTATATCATGAATGAGGAAGTAATGTGAGGTAAGCTAACCTACACATGAAACCCAATTGGAAATAAAAACATCTCCGCATTAGGAAGATAATGATACTGCAGTATGCTACGACAACCGTCATATACACGAACAGAGGAAACCCTCAGTGTTCATTCCATAAGGAAATGGTGCCAATGATAATGGCAATAAGTAAAGAGGAACTACCACAGTAACAGAAACAGTAAAAAAAACAATGTTGTACAATGAGTAAGAATACGGCGCGCAACAAGCGACCGCTATGAGGAAGTAGCAGATAATGACACGGAGTATAAGTATGAGATGACAGGCAGAGATATTCTTTCCATCACATAAGTGACTTACTGTCAAACGTTTACGCCTCTGCACTCTGTATGACGAGTGTTTTGGTATTGCATTTGTGCAGCTAATGATCTAATGGGATGGCTAAGGATATGGAGAATTAAACCGTAGTAAACCCTTCTTTTCACCAACAAACATGGCATAAGCCAGTTAAGCAAGCTTAACAACAAACCGTGCGCCTAAGGCCAAAGAAGCACGAAGAGTGTACAACACACTAACAATCACAAAATGTGAATCCCAATGGAATAAAAGTGAAAGGAGACTTAAGAAAGTCACTAGGACCAACGCATAGAAAATGCAAGGTCATACAAGTAAAGAACACTTGTACTGAACCAGAAGAACTGGTATGTTTCAGAAACTATTGACACCAGAAGAAGCACTACAACTAAGTAGTGACTTAACCTCGCCCGACAATAAGTCGGAGGAACTTAGTGAATAATCGTGGAAGCACGAATAGCATGTGCAGTAGATTACCAGAGAGCTGGTTACAAGCTAAAACTAATTGAGTTCCAACACGGTAAAAGAATACCGCATTTGTTTAGTAAACCTTATTTCCATAATAGACGGATAAAAAGGGTTATGTGTAGCACATTAAGGATAACATGAAGGGTGAGTAACCCAAGTTATCGGGGTCGCGCAGCAGAAGCTAGTGGGCCCTAGCCAGGAGACAATATACCTAATAAGTATAATAGAACGGCTATTAATGCCTTGAAGCCTAATAGGCTGGAACCGAATTAAGTATGAGTTAAATAAACCCATATAGGAATCCTAGGTGCAAAGACTAAACCATTGTTATGATTAGACCCTTTGACAAGGGTATATTATGTAACAAACCGTAAAGAAGCTAAAACGCTTCAGATTTCCCAAATCGAGTAAACCAACGTTTAATAATAATAACATATGGTTGATTACGTGGGCGTAATCCCTTTTAAGGGGGGTAGAGCGAAAACCGCATAATGTGAATTTTATGAATAAAACACATAAACTATAATGTGCGTAGCACAAATGAGAATTGATTGGATGATTGGTACTATGTTAAATAAACATAAGTATTCATTCATATTGGAATTGTGGTAATTAGGCATGAGAGATGCAAATACCATAGGATGGATATACTTACCTTGTAACACCATGTAAGAGTGTTAGTAAAAGAAAAGTAACGAGTAGTGGACGGAGCTCCACAAGTATTGTAGCCTTTGAAGAAGTAGTACGAAATGAGTGAGAGTAGTTGAGGAATGAATTCTAAGAGTAGTGTATTCGTAAGTAAGTTATTGGAAGTAAATGGAGAACAACTAAATTCTACAAGTATGGTAATCCCCAGTTAGAATAATTGGAATGATGGAGAGTAATGGATGGAAGTAGTGAAGGTTGATGGAATGAGCATTTAGGTATTGAACCACGGAGTAAAGCATTTGGGAAGTAGAGTGAGGATGATTGATGGACTGAATCCATCCTTTGGAGATGTATGAATTCGTATCACGACTAGAAAGAGTAAAAAGATAGAAAATGAAAACAACTAATTAATTGCTTGTTTGAAACTGATGTGGGAAGTCGAACTTGATCCTGATCAGATCAAGGGAAACCGAACACAAATTGGAGTGGAAGGATAGTTCAACACTGTTGCTGATCACATCAGAGTCGGACTATTCTTGAAGCTCCCCTTTAGTGGTCACAAGAATCACGCTTAGGATAGAAATAATGAATATAAATTGGAATTTGGAGTTGTATGCTTTAGAAGGATTTTAATTAGCTGTTGGGAAGGATTTTCCTTAGACTGAGAATAAGAATTTGCGAGAAGCTTGTACCGGAGAAGATAGTAGTGTAGCATGTGGTATTATTCCAAGGGCAGCAGAATAAAGGGGTCCTGTGTCTAGGGGACCTGAGTGCCTGCGGGATTGTATGTGTATTGCATTGCTTTGGGAATAGCTTTGCACTGTGCGTATGCATAAATTGGTAATGAGGAACCGGATGGTCGATGGTAATGCGGATTGGAGTAATTATTGTGCATTAGTATGGTATGGTATAGTATGTAGGAACCTTGGGTAACGGATTTGGGATTGGTAAGGAGGAAGAATGTATGACTTTTGGTATTAGACAAGTGTGAATGAGTAAGTACAGTAATCCTATGACCTTGAGCAACTTTGGGGACAAAGTTCTTAAGGGGGGTAGATTGAAATACCCCGACCTTAATATAGTGATTAAAACCATTATAATCCGTATTTAAGAGCCTAATAATGCTTAAGAAATATTGGTAAGGAAAAATAAATCCAAGAGAAATAAATAAACGCTTAAAAAGCGAAAAACGCTAAATAAGCGTTAACTAACCATAGGAGGTATTAGACCTCGGTTAGCGTATTATAAGGATTCTAAAGGCTTAATAAGACCTAAGTAATCATGAGGGAACAAGTCCCGAAGAAAACGGATCCTTAAAATGGATTATAAACACAAACGAACCTTAAAGCGCGTTTTTCAAGGAAACCGGGAAAACACGTCTTCAAGCGGGTCAAATAGACTCGTAACAATTTTGGTCAACCAAATAGTCATTAATAAACATTAGTGAAGGTCTAGAGCCAATAAACCAATAAAACGAGAAAATAGTAAAAACTGTCAAAAACGGGAAGTTGTGGGGTAAAAGCATAAATAAACCAAACTAGTGTGTCCACTATTGTAAATAAAATTTTTAAAACCCACAAGGGGCTGTGTATCAACCGATCCCCCCTTCCCTCTCACACACAATAAATGAATAAAGAAAGAAGAAAAGAAAGAAGAAAGAAAAAGAATACAAAAAGCAAAAAGGATACTCTCTTTCCTCACCTTTTCTTCTCTCTCTCTCTCCATTTCTTCCTTCCCCATCGTGCTCTCTTTCTTCCTCCTTCCCTCATGCAGTGATTTTGAGCTTCCCTTCTACAACAATGGAAGCTCTCTCTTCTTCTCCATGCTCCACCCTCATGTGAGCTTCAAATGTAAAAATAATTACATATTTGTAATCCCCTCATCATCCTCTACACTTCTCTCTTTTCAAAATCCAAAAATGAGGAAGTTCATTTTCGTGGGTATACCCCATTGGTGAAGAAAATAGCATCAATGTGTAGCTTGGGGTCCCCTCTCTCCATTAAGGTAAAAATCTCCATGAGAACCTTAAGTTTTCTTCATCTCCTTTGGTAACCGATTTTTGCCCCATTGTAACACTCCATTTTCTCTCTCTCTTTTGAGCACAATATCAACCTTGCAATGGTGGTAAATTCACCTTCTTGAACCAAGGGCTAAAACCCCTCATAAAAGCTTCAAAAGGTAAACCCTAGAAATTTGTTTAAAACATCTCAATGAGTTAGTATAAATATAAGGGTTAGTATATTAATTGCAATTGTTTTGTGTGCTTGGGTGATGGGAATGGATTTTGGCAACTCCATTCCCCCATATGGCCGATTTGGGCAAAAGAGAGAGAAGAGAAGAAGTGGAAAAGAAAGGAGGAAATAAGAGCTTAAGGTAAGAGCTCTCTCTTGAATGCTACATTTAATGCATTAGAGTAATGGGAATAGGTAAACAAATAAAAGAACCTAACCTATTGTATTAGTATTGAAGTTTATGAAGTTTTGAGTATTTGGGAACTAGTAAGTAAATTGCAGGCCTTAGAGCCAAGTATATTGTGTTTGAGTATTGGTATTGATGTTTGATGGAGTATTGATGTATTGAGATGGATTTATATAGCTTTGTGTGCTGGTAGGACCCTTGTATGGGTGTGGCTAGATTAGGAATGAAATAAGGGAGAATGTGTATGTGTGGCTAGGTAAGAAAAGTAGATGAACTATGGCAAAATTTCGGTAGGAATATGTACATGTATGAGTGACTTGGTGAATGGGAGAACCAAGGTGTGTATTGGGGATAGTAGAGATGTTAATGACCATAGAATGGTAGTTGTAGTATGAGGGTAGAGCATGTAAAAATCTGTAGCAAAGAGGCATCAAAATGCATTGTGGAACTAGGAAGAATTAGTGTGCAAGATTTGGTAAGAAGAGAGTTGGACTTGGTATAGGTAGTGTAATTGCTTGGAAATGTATTTGGGATGCTAGGAGTGACATTGGTAGAGGAGGTATTGAATGGTAGGAGTTGGGTTAGAAATCTGTAGCATAAGTAAAACAAAAACGGTTACATTTATTGGAAAAGAAGTGAGGAATTTGTGTGAGTTGATTGATGGATTTAGTAAGGAGTTTGGTGGATGAACTAAGGCAATTTGGAGGGCCTAAGTAGTGTTTAAACATGTGGGATTACATGTAGGAAGATTGGAGAAACAATGGGCAAAGTATAGAACAGAAGATAGATTTTAAAACTGAAATACTGGGCCGGACTGACCTTGGGACCGGACTTGCAAGGTCAGTCGAGCCCAGATTTACAAAGGACGGAAACCTTCTAGAATGGACCGACCTTGCGACTGGACTTGCAAGGTCGTTCGACTCAAAATTTTTCCGTCATGAAACTTACTGGAATGGACCGACCTTGCGACCGGACTTGCAAGGTCGGTCGGGCCAAAATTCTCCGTCGTGTAACACTGGAATGGACCGACCTTGGGACCGGACTTGCAAGGTCGGTCGGCCCTGAAATTTTCCCAGTGTATTGTCCTACTGACTTCGACCGACCTTGGGACCAGACTTGTAAGGTCGGTCGAGTCATACAAAAAAGAAATGTGTAATTAAATTAAATAATTATATATATATATATATGTATACCCACATATACATATGTACATATATGTAAGTATACCAATGTTAAGTAAGGAAATAAACTTAAAGAAAGTAAACAATGTGTAAGTATAAGAACTTCAAAGACTTAGTAAGTATGAGTTAGGAAACGTGAGAGTAATCGAGTTAAGTTAATGATAGTTAGATTAATCACTCGATTGTATGTATATCATAGGATTTGAATTGTGAACACCGGAGGAACGTCGGATACAAGTACAACGGTGAACGGTATGATTTCTTCATGCCCTGTATCCTAATCTGGTTACCCCGATTTGTGTGCTTATTTGATCACCTAAATAAGATAAATGCATGAATCGGACTATATTGCACTTACCTGTGCTTGACTTATGTTGTTCTTGATATTTATTGTCTTGAACACTAGTTTGTATAATTCATGAAATATATGTATAATGATGAAGTGTATTTGTATCTCATAGTGTACTTGTATATTGTATTGTATTGTGTACGGAGGTGTATATGAACAATGTAATGTGTATGTGGCTTGGATGTTGACTTCTACTAATTCCTAACTACCTAACTCCTAACTTAAGTAAGTAAATTGGAATGAGTAGAAGTCCGATATAGCTTCGGCCACGCGTGAGGATGAGGAGACACAAGAGGTTGGATCCGATTCCTGACTCTTAAACTGGTCCGCGGCCCAAACCCCTTAAATGGGTAGCATCCCGGATTGGTGAGTCAAGTAAATCCCGGTGGTGGGACGGAGTAGTCCCCGGGCCGGAGGTCCCGACGACTTAACATGAGTAAGAGTAAGTAAGTAAGTAAGTATGTATGAGTATTAGTATGTATGCGTAAGTACTGTGGAACGAGTAAAAGAGTAATCTCCACCCGATTAACACGGGTGGACCAACATGAGCTAACAAGTATGGTGGATTGTGTATGTATTGCGTATGTACTGTATATGTATTGTGTATTGCGGATTTCGGGAAGGTAAGTATGTATCTGATGGCTTGTATGATTTACCATGTATGTATTGAAGAGTATGCATTGAACTGTATGTATGTATTCATTGTGTAATGTATTGTAACATTGTGTATAAGAGCATGTATGCATGTATGTTTGAATGAAATCAATCGCATGTATTCGACCAAGTGGTCGGCGTACCCTCACTAGTACGCGGGGTATGCGGTTATCATGCGCAGCGAAAGCTGACCCCCTAGGGGGAACGTTTTTAGTGTGCAGGTACCCGAAGCTGATATGGTCGAGGTAAGAGACCGGTGGCTGCAATGGGATAGCTAGACGTAGAATGTAGAGGTGTACTAAGTGGCACATCCTTGTATTCAGATAGTAAGTAGTTTGTGAGGAATGGGTAGTGGATAGACTCTTAGTGAGTATGTATGAGTTTGGAAGAGGTATTATACTTGTATAAGGATCCTAGTAAACTCGGTGTATGAAATTGTATTTTGTATTGAACTTGTGGATTGTAAGGAATGGGAGTTGTAGTATTTGATCCGTGAATGTAGTAAGACTTGCGTTTGTGTAGCACTCGGATATTCCGGTCCATCAGACCGATGTTGTATGTATTAGTAGTAGCCTTGTTAGTCACATGGGTGACTAACGGCATTGTATCACCCACTGTATGTAAGTAAGTATCCGCTGCGTGAATCTGGAAGTACGAGGACATTAGACGGTAATGACAGTATTAACGGTAGGGGTGTTACAGAAACTCTATCGGACTCCTCACACCCCCAGTTACTCAAGTTCTCAAGTTAGGAAAGTTATAAAGTTCGGGAGTTAGCGAGAAGCCTCATTCACAAGTCATTGTTAGTTCACTTACACATTCAAGCATTTAAGCTCCAATCATCAATTACATATTTCATGAGTTATACAAACTTCTTGGTTAGTCACAACCCATCCAAGGATAGCAAATCACAATATATAAGGAAATGCAATAAACCGTATTCGTGCATTTTATCTTGATTAGGTGAGAGCAAGTAAACACACAAACACACAAGCGAGGTAGCCTCGCTAGCATACAGGGCATGAGAAAATCATACCGTTCACCGTGGCTCTTTGATCACCCACTCTCCTCTGGAGTCCAACTATTTGAATCCTATAACATACATGGAATCGGACGGTTAATTATCTACGATTAACCTAACTCGTTCATCTTTAAAGGTTCCCGACTTATAGTTACTACTTCCTTACAATTCACACCTTAACCACACAAGTCATTTACTTGTTAAGCTTGTTTTTCTTTGGTTCTTATGTCCATATTTTTCTTACCATCATTACACCCAATGGTATACTAATGCCACATTTTTTTCTTCTTTTTTTTTTACCCAACCGACCTTGCCAAGGTCGGTCCCAAGGTCGGTCGGGGTCAGTAGACCTTGGTTTTACAATTTTCAACTCCGACCGACCTTCCCAAGGTCGGTCGAAGTCAGAAGACTTCGGTTTCGCAAATTTCAACTCCGACCGACCTTCCTAAGGTCGGTCCTAAGGTCGGTCGAAGTCAGAAGACTTCGGTTTTGCAAATTTCAACTCCTACCGACCTTTCCAAGGTCGGTCCTAAGGTCGGTCAAAGTTAGAAGACTTCTAGATTTACAATTTCTGACTCGACCGACCCTCCCAAGGTCGGTCCTAGGGTCGGTCGAAGTCAGTTTACTCATTTTTACTTTGTTTCAACTCCATTCTTCGACCCATTTCTCCCCTATCTTTCCTTAAGCATCTAAACATGTTTTAACACCATTTTGGCACTCTAACCCTTCCTAAATCATCCACTAACTCATTATTCAAATCTTGGATAAATTACACAAATTTTCCTCTTAGTTCTCCTAGAAGTTTACAAGTGCGGTTTTTGCTTTCTTTCTTTTCTCTATCTCAATGGTTCACCAACTAATGCCATCCTAGTACTCATCTTGCATTATTTTTATCCCACATTCTACCCAACTACACAATTCTTTCTAATCAAACTCCAAGGGGATTAACTACCCAAAATCAACTCTAAAACACACCTAAGTCATCTAGTTTTGCTACAGAAAATTGGCCATAGTTTCCCGACAATTTTAGACATTCCCACAGCATTATTTTCAGTTCCTAACATCATCACTAACCATATCCTCAAGGGACAATAGCAGCACACATTTTGTTCATTATACTCACACATTTTTCCTGCACAAATACACTTATTCAACTAGGCTCCAAGGCATTTATTCAACAATGTAAACCAACCTAAATACTCCATTTCTTTCATACCACTACAGTAGCATTATACAACACCAAAACAATGTAAATATTTCATACCATCAAGCATTCAAATTTGTTCAAGGTAAATTCATTACCTTAGTGCTCTAGTTTCTTTTTCTTTCTTTCTTTCTTTTCTTTTCTTTCTTCTTCTCTTCCTTGCTCTTCCTTTCACAACCGGTTCAAGGGGGTTTACTCCTAATGCTACAGACCATTCCAAGAGCTCTAATGAGCATTAAGGAAAATTTTAAACTTCTAAAATCAGCCCTAGAATACATGAAGGTTTAAAGCCCTAAAAGAGTATTACCTTGGAACTCCTAGGTGGAGTTTTTGAGCATTAAAACAACAAGCTCCAGCACTTCTTGGAGGGGCTAAAAATCGGCTGGAGCAAGAGGGGAAGCAAGAGTTCAAAATCTGGAAAATTTCTAGGTTGAAGAAGAAGAGCTAGAAAAACGAGTTTTAAGGTTCATTTCTTACCTTAAAACAACTAGGAGATGATTTGGCTTCAAATGGTCTCCCTTAGTCTTCAAATGGAGCTCTATCCATGGGAATGAAGTTCAAGCTTTTGGATTTTTGAAGGGTGGAAAATAATCCCCAAGGAGAGAGGGATTCAACGGTACAGTTTTTATGGAGTTTGGACTTGTTTTAAGCTTTCAAAGATGGGAGAGAAGGAGCTTGGTGAAGGGGGCTGCTCAAATCGCCATGTCTGGCCAAGGAAGAAGAAAGAGAGCTCCAGGAAGGGGGAAAGAAAATCGTAAGGGAGGCTGGTGGTAGAAGAGAGAGAAAAGGTAAGTAGTCTTGTACTTTATCTTGCTTTTACTTTTATTATTTTTGTCCTTTTACTAACTAATACACATAAAGGTTGGGAGAGGGGGGAATTAAAACGTGGCTACACACACACAATGGAGAGTCTGATTTTTATTTGCAAATGGGGAAAGCTATTTTGGTTTTATTACACTAACGCCCCACAAGTTCTAGTTTTTACACTATTCACTAACCGGAACCCGTTTTCCGGAATTTTCTTGTTTAATTAATTTTAATGGCTCTAGACCTTCACTAATGTTTAATTATAGATATTTGATTGACTAAAATTATTACGGGTCTATTTAACCCGCTTAAAGTAGCATTTTCCTAGTTTCCTCGAAAAACACGCTTAAATGTTCATTTGTGTTTTTAATCCGTTTTATGGATCCGTTTTATGGATCCGTTTTCTTTGGGAATTGTTCCCACATGTTTATTTAGGTATAATTAAGCTTATAAAATCTTCATTAGCCTAATTAACCACTATTTTTAATTTCAGGGTATTTCAGTCCTTAAGATGATGTTTTGTAATAAACAGAAGTTAGGCCAAAAGGAAGTTTCATCTTAAACT
The DNA here is from genome assembly GCA_023374045.1 of Limonium bicolor. Taxonomy (NCBI): domain Eukaryota; kingdom Viridiplantae; phylum Streptophyta; class Magnoliopsida; order Caryophyllales; family Plumbaginaceae; genus Limonium; species Limonium bicolor. The sequence goes on from CM041781.1 coordinate 62,340,984, forward strand.
ATTCATCAACAAATGAAATGTTTTTACGGTTTGGTAGAAGGAGGTCAAGTGGAAAATCTTGGATCTTGTAATTTGGGCGTGACAATCATATTCGGAAGGCTAAATCTGTTTTTGTTTACAAACCTATGTATGGGACTATGGATATAATGAATGATAAGATTCGGTGTAGCTTCAATGGTGATGGTGCAAAAAAGAGGGAATACAAAGTATTTCTTAGGTCTTGTGATGCATTGTAAACGTTCATTGAATACTAGAGATCGTCTAACAATTGGATAGACTTAGGATGGTGGTAAGTGATCAAGACAAAAATTAAGCTTTGTGTATTGGTCAAAAATGGAGCTGGTTATAGGTTATGTGTGAGAAGTTTTCAGATCCAAATAAAGACAAAATGTTGAACAAGTCTTTGGCTTTATAGTTTTTTTTCTCTGGTTGCTACCTACTCTATGTTTGTGACATTTCACTATCATTTAGATCAAATGAATTTTCATAGAATCAATAGGAATGCTTGATATACGTAAGTCAGAATGCAAACATGTCAAGAAATTTTGTCCAATTACTCCTCTAGGTTGATGTAGGATTACTCTTCAAGATAAAGGTTTATATTGATGGTAGTATGTTATACCCCAGATTGAGCATTTAGGGAAAGAAGTGTTAAAAAACAATGATAAATTCGTTGAGTTGTTCTTGTGTAGTTAATTGATTTTGTTTTCCATTTGATGATCAACTCGCGTGAGAGGTTACTATAATCTTTTGTATCGTATTCTTTTGGGTATTTAGTTATGGATGTTTAAGGTTACTAAACCTAACTTAGCGTGATATTTGGATCTCTTTGAGGTTGGTAATGAGTTATTAAGTAGGTTATATAATGGGTTATGATATTTGCTACATAAAATGTAATGCTCCATGTAAGCGACTTTTTGTCTCCTTGAGCACCAAGCCTGGAGATACATCCAAGACTCACTTTGGAAACATAAATGTTAATCATTAGGTTTTGCATGTGGCTCGTTTCTCTTCCGTTTGCACCAAAATCTCCCCTCCTCATCTACTCTTTCTTTGCTCTATCATCTTCCTCCCTTATTTGTTGTCACAACATCACCACAAATTTCTCAACAATGGTCGACCCATGAACAGAGGAGCAGGTGGACGAGATAGCCTCTCGACGTGCCGACCTATCGTTCACGAAAGAAGAAGGCCGAACTATGAGCTTGGACAATTGTTGGAGGTTGAGCAAATACCACAGTTCTGGCGATGCCTCCTAGTAAGCTCTTTTCTTCTTGAACTATAGATGTTCAAGCTCTGGAAGGAATGCTTGACAAAGCTTGGCAACTACATGGAGAACCTATGGTCCGTAGTGTGGGCAAAAACCTTTTATTGTTTGAACTTGGAAAGAATAAGGCTATACATGAAATCCTATATTGGGGACCATGGACTTTTGACAACTCACTCTGGTTCTACAACCAATTGATGAAAAGAAAGCTCCAAAGGACCATGAGTTTGGTCTATTCCAATCTAGATCCGCATACATGATGTACCCTTATATATCCAGCACAAGGTCTTTGCCCAGCGCCTCGGTAACCGATTTGGAACATTCCAGGAGTATGGGGATGATAGTCGATTTGGGGGAGGGGGAGTACATGAGGATTAAAGTTTTGTTTTTATTTACAAGCCAGTTCTTTGGTGTATCTCAATCACCACTGAGGGAACTGCTTTGGTTTTATGGCTCACTTATGAGAAAATGCCCCCAATCTATTTCTAGCGGGCTTTTCTTACACACATCCAAGGCATGTTTGGACTATAAAGAACACTACAATGGAGTTCTTCCCTACGGGCTGTGGTTGTGGGTGATGGGCCTCCGATTCAGGCACAAAGTAGCCAATGATGATGGGAGTAAGATATGGAAATTTTTAAGTGAAATGAATAAGAAGTCCGGCTCTTTAGAGACTAATTCATCATCAAAGGATCAAGAGGGTAATGGTCAAGATGACTTAAAAGAGCATGTTGAGGTTTCTTCAACGACTTCATAGGATGCTCCTGGGCCAAGGCCTGGAGCTTCAGAGGAAGATGCAGATTTACATTAATGTTCATCTTTGGGTCGAGTAACGGTCAAGCAAGCTCAAAGAAGTAGGTTGTGATATCTCCATCAGCTTCAAAGTTTACTACTAGGTCGATGACTGAGGAATCGGAGGAAGATGTAGATTTAGTGGATTGTCCAGTGCTGCTACAAATGAGAGAACTACAGGAAGCGGGTGGTGGAAAAAAACAGAACCATGATAGGGTCCTTAATGATAGTACTCTAAGGGAAGTTTGGGTACAGCATAAAGGATGCTAATGTCAAGAAGGGGAAGCTTTCCAAATCTCGTCAAGATCCTCCCTGGTCATTGACCTTGTTCATTTGCGAGAAATCCCTCGAGTGTGTGATGGTATAACTTCCAGCGAGGCGGATCCTAAATCGGCTAGGAGCTATCGAGAGAAGTGAGGCGAAGGCTGTTTGGCTGCAAGGGTCGGTAGAGACTACGCGGCCGTGATCTCTTTTCTGAAATCTGTTATGTTGATTCTAGGTTTGCATCTTTTTAGGTTATGTTTGGCTTTGAATCTTATCTATGCATAGCTTGTTCTCATAAAGGACAGTATATTAGTAGGCAGCTTTTTATGCGCTCGTATTTTGTTGTCTACACCCGTAATGGAGATGGCCAGCTAAGAAAGCTCTGGAATCGTTGGATAGTCAGTAGTACATTTTTTAATGTGCTATGTGTTTTGTTCCTTGGTAGTGTCAATATAACCCATACGAGTTGTCCATGTTTAACTGTTATCAATGGTTATACCTTAATCTAATACAGTTGTGTTTACGAAAAAATGTAATGCTCCGTAACCTAAGAGCATGCCAAATCAGTGGAGGATTATATTTTCTTTAAATGGTTAAAACATGTGAGCTCAGAAAAAACTTGAGTAGAACACCAATAAAAGTGGAACAAACACATAATGATAATGATGTGTTTGGTTGGATGAATCCTCGTCTAGATTTGTTATTCTATTCTGTTAATGAAAGTTTTCTTTTACTTGCACATAAGTTATGTTTAAACCAAACAGCTTACATTTTTATTTTATTTTATAATGTTTTACAACTTTTATGTCAATTCTGGCCATGATTATGAGATTAGGCACTAAAGCGGTTGTCGCGTTCTACTATTATGCATGACTGGGCCCTGTCCATCGGTTTTTGCCTGATCGTTTGCATGCCTTTTCATCCGATTAGCATTTTCACCTACAATGTCTCACCATTAAAAGTACAATTATTTAAGTTTCTTCTCTGAAGGCTACTGCTTAGTAAGTTAGCTAGCTACAGAATAAGTTTTAAGTCAAAATATCACCTCAACAATTAAGAGAAAAAGAGGAACATGTCGGAATGGGGAGCCAAATTTTGGGGGCGTTTGTTTTGGGTAATCAGGAAAGGGAATCGGAATGATTCTTTTTCCAGTTGTTTGTTTGTCAGTTTTTACTTTCAGAAAAGGGAACGGGATTACCCCAAAACCCTCTATCTTAATTCCCCACCCCTACTAGGGAATGTGATTCCCTTTCTTCAGTACACGTTGACCGGCGACATATGACCATTGTCCGATGACTAATGACCATTGACCGGTGGCCGGTGAATGTTGACCGGCAATTAATAACCGTTGACCAGCAGCCGGCAACCGTTGACCATTGACTGACGGCCGTTGACCGGTTATTTATTTCATTTCCCCGGTTCAAACAAACAACTGGGAAAATCAAAAGGAATTCTTTTTCATTCCTCCCCATTCCCTTTACTGATTCCATTTCGTTTCCCCCCGCTTGAAACAAACACCCCCTTAATATTTAGGGAGCAACATCCTTTAAACAACAAATACGTATATTAATATTAATGTTAAATATTGAAAGAAAAAAAACAAAAATTGAGAAATAGTTCAAGTAAAATATTTACAATATAACACAAGTGGTTACTCTCTTCGTCTCGAATTGACGGTCTTCTTTATTATTTGGACATGTCGTTTGATTTTAATATTTAATATATAAGAAAAAATATTTTTCACAATTTAATTTTTGCAAATGATTCCTAACATTATAAAATATATATTATAAATTTTAGTTTTATAAAATTATTTTAGTGGAAAAAAAACGTACCATAAAACAAACAAAACGGTCGATGCAGGATGGAGGGAGTATATTATTAGAATTTCCTAATGAATAAATTTTAAAATATATATATATATATATATACAACATACTAATTAATTTACTTTTAAGCTTGAAATACGATAAACATATTTTATATTTAAGAAGTAAACATGAAATTGAATTATAATTATTAAAATATAAGATGCTTCATAACATTAATTAATATCTTAAATGTAGTTCATTGTTTACACAGATAAATTAAAATGGACTAATATTAATTTAAAAATATAACTATAATTGTAACTATTTTTAAAATTTAATAAATTAAAATAAACTATATTATATAAGAGTATTAATAGAAGGGAAATTATATCCCATCCATGATGTTTGGCAAAATTACACATCCCCAGCCATGAGGATTCAAAATTATTTTTTCCACCCATGCGGTTTCCACTATTTACTTCCGGTAACTTTTCAAATTTTCATTCAACTTAGAGATGCGTAAATGTTGTCCAAAATTGATGAAACTTTACATGTATGATATTAAAATATTATATTTTGGTCTAATGTCAAATTCAAAGTTTTTTAAGCTCACATGTGACATGTGGGACCCAATGAACACATGTTCACATGTAACATGTTTTATTGGGTCCCACGGATCACATATAAGCTTAAAAAGCTTCAGATTTTGTGTCGAACCAAAATATAAAACTTTAGCATCGTCCGTGTAAAGTTTCATCAACTTTGGACAACATTTAAGTATCTCTTAAATTGAACAAAAATAAAAAAAGTTGACAGATGTAAAACGACATAAACCACATTGATGAGAAATGTAATTTTTGAAACCTCATGGGTGAGATGTGTAATTTCATCAAACATCATTGGGATATAAATTTCCCTTATTTAGGGGAGTTCAGACTTAAATCCATAAAGTTTGGTTTTCTAGCTTTATGATAAATGTCCATCCACTTAACAAATATTAACTTGACAAGTGTACTATAGTTTGCTGTACACCAATTAAAAATTGACTTATCTATTACTTTTGAGCAAAAGAACATTAATCTTCAAAAAACGAAGCAGAACGGTCCCTCAACTTAGCTCCGCCCAGGGGGGAGCCGGCTAGCTAAATAGAACAGAGAACAAATTTTAGATACCATTGAAAATGAAAGTTTGGATTGGCCTATCTCTCTCTGCCCCAAACTGGGTTCAAAACTATATTTTCACAATATTATTCTCCGCATATGCTTCAATGCCCTTCCCTTGACATCCTTTTCGTGCAAAGCATATTTATAAGTTCCGCAGGACAAGCTATTGACTTTGTATATCAAGTAAAATGCAGGTTAGCATAACCTGTCAAAGACACATCACATCTGAGGGGAAAGCTGGAGTTCACACTTCCAATGTATAGGTAAAAAGACTATATTACGGCTACTTTGAGAAGTAACTACTTTGCACGTATATAGATCTATAATTGTTAGTTTATTATATTTTTGAAAGAGTAAACCAGTTTTTTATAATGCAAGGCGAAATTAGACTCAGAGAGATCAACAAAGACGAGTGTAATCACCACACGAAGAGGGTAATGGTGGCACCCAGTTTTGAATACGATAATCATACTAAGAGGTTTGGGCTAGACAAGGATAAAAGATAGAAGTCCGGCCCAAAATATAATTCTCTTACGTTACAGCCATCCTTACTAAATCAACTTCGGCCATTCAAGAGGGTAAAGAAACATTTCCAGCCAACACTACACGACTATTCACCACAGGAATGGCAAGAAATGTAAAAAAAAAAAGGTACATCAGCACAAAGACTTCGATATGAAGGGCATAAAATCCTATAAGATAAAACATAACAGCATACAGAAGTCAGTACTGAGATAGAATCAAGAGCGAGCACAGTTATACCTTCCCGATACCCATTGTGATCTACAGTAATGACAAAATAATATACTTCACGCTTTACAGATCATCGAGTTCTGCTGCAGCATCATCATATCAGTCAAACACAATAATATGAAACAACATTTTCACAACTGAATCAAGCTCTTGAACCAATACGACCCAACAACAAACCAACCCACAATGATTAAGCAAAAAAGAGCCCAAAACTTGATGAAACCAAATCCCCCAAGGATAAACCCAATGAAGAACGTGATTATAAACGGCAAGTAAGATCTCAGCATTGATCCTCTGCTCACCCACTCACCCCTGAATAGGATCAACAGTGCGAGATTGACAACATTCCACCCACTACCATGATACCCCATCCTGTTAAGGTTGTTCGCTACAAAGGAGTGGCAGTTACAAGTCAAGAGGCTGTAAGCTCTGTGTTGATATTCCTGAGTACCTGTCCTCAGTGCATCATCCCATGTTGATATCCTTCTCTCAGCTTCATTTCCATTTTGTTGTAGATCTACGTTGTTTCTGATCGCACCAAAGATCTGAAAGAAAAAAAAAATTGGATCTCCTCAAGAGCTCATTATTAATGGTTTAAAAGCAGACTAAAAAAGTATCAAATCATTCAAGACAATACACCGCAAAAGATGAGAGAAAAAGAAGTCACGTTTCTCAAGAAGCCAACCTTCTCTTTCTCAATTTGAACATATCGGGTGACTTTCCCAAAGGCGAAACTATCTACACAAACAAAATTTGGCCCTGCAAAGTCCAAGATCACCCCATCCTCTCTGCAGATGCCAACATGGCCAATGAAAGGAATGAACCAGGAAAGAACCGGTAACGGAGTCCAAACAATGCAACAAGGAAACCTAGCTCTTTTTGGATCGATCTGTGCTGCTTGCCGGAAATCCTGTTCGACCATAGTCTGCTTCTCAGGGTCTTCATCCATTTGTATCAGTTATACAAAAGATTAATCCTCCACAACTTGGTGAACAAAACCTGAAAATGAAAATATTGAAGAGTAAGAGAAAGGATTATAACAGCGGTTATACCCAGTAATAGAAAATGATAATCATACACATATAGGTACACGGAGGTACCAGTTACCATTGTCCTTTAAAATGGAGAAGGCTCAGGACAATGAGCATATTATCCAATATAACTAAACTAATCTACGTGGTTATTACATCAATCCCACTCCAACCATTACTCATACGTTATATGGAAGTGCACTGGATGTCAATGGATGACTTGAAACCCTTGAGAGCTTAGCCAAGTCATTAATTGTGTTGGAGAGTTGTAAGTGTGCCTTGTGAAAACGTCTGAAACATTGTACTTTGTAGTGAGAGAGAAAGGGGAGCCGACCTCTATCACTTGGCCTGGCAATGAGATCTGGATCTAGACTCTTGGAAATAGAGAGGCATGAATCATCTACCCAACATCCACATTAGATGATCCACTATTTCATTAATATCGATTGAACCACATGCTAAGATCAGATACAACCACAGCAATTCAGTCTACTCACATAAAAAATAGTCTCCTCGCACGCATTCCCTACTCTGCAGGATGGCTGATGTCAAAATATTAAACTGATTTCTTCGCCTGGAAAATGCAGTCTATGCAGACATCCACATAGCAGGGAGGAAAAAAAGAGTTCGTTGAACTACTAATTGTCATTTCGAAGTCCATACAATACAAAATCCACCAAAAAAAGAGCACATAACACAGAAATACTCAATTGATATTACAATTTACAACGCCCAGGGCAACCTTCTTCTTCAGGACAAGATCGATACACGAGAAAGAAACAAATAATAAGCGGAACCCTAGCCCCACCCCCCCCCCCCCCCCCCCCCCCCCCCCGGTTTAAATCTGATCCACGGCTCTAAAAAATCGAATGAAACTCCTAATCGGATACTGTTTGTAGATCGGTTGAGGAGGAAGGGGCAGTGCAAGAGATAATTCAGTGTGAATATTACCTGGGAAGGCAGATGATAGAGAACGGAACAGGCCAGTTTTGACGGTCAACCACGAAGATCACTGATACCACTCGGCAGAATGGCGTCGCCAACCTTTTTTTGCCTTTTCCTGCTACTGGCAAAGCTGCAAACTACAAGCCACAATAAAATGAACGAGAAAACAATTGGATTTTGATACTATAATGTTAAGGCGTGTGGAATATAGTTTTTTAATGTGTAATTGGCTAATTGCAATACCCTTTGGTGAAATATGTGTTAATTATTTTTTGCTAGAAAAGTTGGAAATCAAACACACGAATTATAAAGAAGTTACGGAAAATATTACAGCAGGGTAAATCAAGATATCACCTTAGGGTTCTTTTTCAAAAAAAAAAAAAAAAGATATCACCTTAGGGTTTTCAAGCTTTGACCATAATCATGAAATGCTACAAATTTAACGTTATCAAATATTTAATTAATTGATCATCTAATAATTAAACATACGACAATTAGTTCATTTTTTAACATCACGATCCAGTTTTTATGGTATATTCGATGATATAGTGATAATATTTTAAGATGTTTTTGATTGTGTCCTATATAAGTCTTATATTCACTTTTTCAAAAAAAAAAAAAAACTCTTATATTCTCCTTGAACAACATATTATTACATAAAAAAAATCAAAATAAATTGGCTTCAAATATATAAAAGCAAGCAAGTCTAAATATAACATGTTTGGATTTAGTTAAATTACCTTGGAATTTGTTGGCTTTTGTCAACTTTTGTCATCAGTTTCTGTGTCGATTCCACAATGTTTTCTCTATTTTATTCTAATAATTACTTTAAAAAAATATTTTAATAGCTAACATCAATTTTAATATCACTCTAATTTTTTCTCTACTTTATTCTGACAGCTGCATTAGAAAGCTGATCTCATGAATTTTAAACATATATCTTATATAACCTTACATCTCTTTTCTTATCATCTTTTCACACTCTATTGTACATTTGTACTTGTTTTTTTTTTCTTACTCTTTCTACTAACAATTTCTGATTCAACAATCTGCACTCTTTTTCTCTAGCCCTCGCCCTCTATATATTGTCTCTCTAATCTATGACTTTATTTTGTTAGAGGCTGATAAAAAAAGTGGACGATAAAATTATATAAATATACATAATTGATGTGACCATTTGATTGGGTGATAAATGAAAAAAATAAAGTGTAAATACAACCATGTTCCTATTAGCTTGTAAAAGAATAGACACGGGATTGTGCGGGACGGTCGCTCCATACTAGGTGCAGGCCCATGCCATGCTGGCAAAAAATTACATGTCAGCACTTTATATCTCAGAGAAGGATCAACGCAGAGAGTGGAAACAAACACCCGAACTCAGTTTGTGCTTCCTTCACGTGATTTCAGAATTGATTTCACCCAATCTAAAGAAAAACAGCATTTCGTTGCCACTAAACAGATGGATTCGATAGATCGATCTAGCTGAATAAAAAGCGTCATAGCTGAAATGACATTGAAATCAGTTTGTGAGCTACAATTCGTTCTTGTAGTGCAATGGAAGATAAAATCTACCTGATGGAAGACGCGGTAGACGAAAGGTGTACAGAGATTGTTGTGTATGATGCAGGTTATCGTCAATCTTCCTTCACCTTAAACAATAATGATAATCGATATGCATATTCCACCATCTTCGTCAATCTTTACGGTTTTTTCTTGAATCATAAGGTGATCGATAGAAGATCTTCGTCAATCTTCGCTGAACTTGCGCTTATGATAATCGATTTGTTCTGTGTAGTTTCATATACTGTGTGTGACCTTACATATATTGAATGTATATGATGTATCACAGTTTAAAACTTAATGAATCATTTATACATAGTAATGAATCATTTATACATATTAATGAATCATTTGATATTACAGGGTCAATTGTATCAGATCATACTGAACTACCGATTGTGAATGAAACACAAAAGTTGTTTTTACTAAAGCATCATCATCAGTTGATTGACAAAATTGTTAGTTCTAAATTTCAATGTTCAATTGTTTACATACTAGTACTTGATTTCGTGTTCTGATATAAATAGTATAAAGATGTTATTCTATTAATGAATCATTTGTTGTAAATGATGTATCATTTGATTCTAGTGGTGAATCATCAGTATATACAAAATGCAGAGTCACTGATTTATATTGGCATGCTTGATTTACATCTTGTTTCATGTTGTCACATATACATTCTAAGATTTGGCTCCTCTTATCTATAAGTTTCTCCTTCTATAACGTATTCAGGCTTCTTGAAACACATAAATGTGAGAACAGTTCATGGTTGAAGCAATATGATTGATCGTTGAATTTTGTTAATAAATTTGATTTGTTATAGATGGAAATCTACAACAGAAAGATACACAGAAGAGCTGCAAGGACAAAAAAAGCTGCAGCTGCAAAGTTACTAAAGAAGGCTGCTATAAATTCTTTTCGGAGTATCCATGAAGATACACAATCTCAAGGAGTTTCTTATGCACATCCCGTGCACGGTGGTGATAGACTTGTCACCATAGTCCCAGATTTAGAAAAATAAGTGCATACATAGCCTTTATGAAGTACAAAGATGTTGATATAAATAATGAATCATTTAGCTAATATGATGAATCATTAAGCTAATATGATGAATCATTTCATTTTACTGACTAGATAACATTCAGTTACACTTAAAGATATGAATCAAAAGAGTGCGATAGTGTAGATATTGCTTTAGGTCTGTGATGTATCATACACATTTACAAATGAATCATTTGATACGTCTGGTGAATCAAAAAGTAACTGATTTGTGTTGGCATAAATAATGAATCATTTAGCTAATATGATGAATCATTAAACTAATGTGATGAATCATTTCATTTTACTGACTTGATGAATCATTCAGTAACACTTAAATATGAATCAAAAGAGTGCGATAGTGTATATATTGCTTTAGGTCTGTGATGTATCATACACATTTACAAATGAATCATTTGATACGTCTGGTGAATCAAGAAGTAACTGATTTGTGTAGACATAAATAATGAATCATTTAGATAAAATGATGAATCGGTAAGCTAATATGATGTATCATTGAGCTAATAAGGTTTCAGCAACCTTCAAAAGATGAGAATCAACAAATAAGTGTGCTAGAAACTTTTGTATTACACACCATTCAGTCGCTAGTATGTTGTTGTCTAGCTTGTACCAAAAACACTAATGTTCTAAAATGTATGACCACCCCAAAAAGTTAATCCCCCCACGAAGTTATACGATCAGTACATATAGCTTCAAAACTTCTTTCGCTTCAATGATGTTTGAAGATCACGAACCCTCAAATTCTTGTCATGTACAGCAAGTCTGAAGGCATACTTCCTTCGCAGCATATTAGATCAGCTTTCTCTTTTTTCTGTGTAAACACAAAACCATAAAATAGCATAAGGCAAAAGAAAACAACGTAGCAAAATCGAAACGAGTATTAAAGTAGAACTAATTAGTGAATCAAAATGAGTATTAAAGTAACTGAGAATCGCTAATTAACAGCATAAAACCATAATGCTACTGGAGAATACAGATTGTGAACTAAGAACCCTAATTTCAAAATCGAACAACCAAAAGTAAAAACTGTAACATGAGAACAATGAATTATTCCTAGTAACAACTTACTCCTTATGAATTACTACTTCACGCGATTTAACCATATGTGAGGAGTTGTGATTTCAGATTCGCTGGTAAGGTTAGCAATCGAAGAGCAGCTCTTCGATTTGCAGGGGAGACAGTCCAGCGAGCTTCATGGAATTAGAGAAGCAGAAGAGAGACTTCGAGTGATGATCCGCCGAGCTTCGTGGAGCATTTAAGTGATTATTCAATGAGTGTCGAGTGATTAGAGGAGAAAGGGAGAAGAAGCGTTCATATGTGCGGGAGAGCAGAGAGCGTCGAGAGGTTAGGGAAGATAGGAGGGATAGATAAGTTCTGTTTAGAAATTAAAATTTGAATAGATAACATACTACCATGTAGAAAGATGAGCTGGAAAAAAATACTGCCATGTAGAAAGATGAGCTGGAAAAAATGATGATGTGTAACTGTCCCACTCCTAACTAGGAGCAGCCAGCTCGTACGGTCGAATTTGCGGTAAAAGAATTAGGTAATTTTATGTTCTTCCAGCCTCTCCTCGTTAGAGCTGTCAAAATTTGACCCAACCCGAAAACCTGTCCGTTTTATCCGAACCCGAAACCCGATCATAACCCAAAAATATTTAAATATAATAAATCCAAAACCTGATTGGGTAAAACCCGAAATGACCCGAACCCAAAATGACCCGAAAAATTTATAACTCGAAACCGACCCGAACCCGAAATGACCCGAAATAATAGTAATTAAAAATTAGTCAAACTCGAATAACATGAAATAATAGTGACCATAAATTGTCCCAAACCTGAATGACCCAAATAAATATGACAAAAAACATGATTCAAACTTAGTATATCCGAATAAAATTCAGAATAGGCATTGTATTGAAAGTTCTGTAATCTATATGTTGTATATTCTTATAGAAAATTAGGTATATATTTATATTATATTTTTTTCAAAAATATTAACTATGACCCGAAATAACCGAAACCCGATTCTATCTGACACTATTACAAACCGAACCTGAAATGACCCGAACCCGAATGACCTGAACCCGAAATAACCCGAAAGTTTAATGACCCGAACGGATATTGACCCGAAAAGATATGACCCAAAACCCAAACGGATAACCCGTTTGACATCGTACTCTCACATATTTTATCATTCATAATTTCATATATCTCTCCTACATCAGAGAATACAAAGAAAAGTAACGATATGTTTTAAAGAGAAAAAAATGCAATGAGAAGAAAATTAAAGAAAGAAGGGTAAATTCGCAGATAATATTGAAAAGTTTGTAAATAATTTTAATTCATCAACTATTGCAAATAGTCAACCAAAACAATACTCATTATACCACTTAAAATTTTTAATTCACAAAATAACATAAAATTAATATAAAAAATAAAAAAATATAAATAATATTCCCTCCTATTCTAAGATATTTCTACCTCTTGGCAGGAGAATGGTCTTAAATTTTTACATTGAAATTTGAAATAAATTGAAAAGTAAGATTATGAATAAAAAATTAAGTTTATTGTTATGGCTAATGAAAAATACATATATATACTTCTAAGAGTTTAAAAATTATAAAAAATAATATAACATAGAGAGCTACTAAATTAATTCGAAAGATACAAAAGTAGGACAAGAATGAATTTATTTTGATAATATTACTTTATAGAGTGTAAGTGAACTTATAATATTCAATAATGCATTTTATTATTATAATTTTCATATATTTAATAGAAAATTACATATGGTATCATCTTATGTATAATTTTTCAACATATACATAATATATAGGAAAAAAAAATTATTAAAAATATTAAATTTTAAATGATTTTTTCATTGAATAATAAATAATATAAAAATATAAGCATCATATTTTTAAAAAAATTAGAAGGTAAAGAATGAAATTGTAATATTTTAGTAACATTGCAAATTGTATGATACACATAATATATCACAAATTTTGCAATTTTTTAAATTTAATAAAATATAAAATGTAAGCATAATGCATTTTTAAGTTTTATTTAAAAATGTATAAAGTAATATTATTATAAAAATGTAACTTTCATTATTTTACTATTTCTTGTATTTTTAATTAAATTTTAATTTCTATATAATATATTATTCATTTTATATATTTTTAAGTTTTTTAGTCAGTATATCAATAACTTTTTTTATATTTTATTAACATTTGTGATATTTTGTAAGCTAAAAACATTAATATTTATGGTATATATGAAATTATCTTTAATTACAGTTACAATTTTGGTCATCAAATGTTTTGTTTAACACATTATTTATGTGACGAATAAAATAATTTTTATAGTATCAGAATTTTTTTGAATTTTTGATAATTTGTTATTTAAAATAATTTTTTAGTGATCTATTGTGAATTTTTTTAATAAAAAAGTTAATTAAAGGACAAAAAATATAGAAAGGAGCATAGAACAAAGAGAAATATATGGTGAGGTGAGAACAAAATTGATCACTATTTTATTGTCATTTTTTACGAGAGAATTAAAGGGAATGTATCATAATGGAATTGACCGATATTACCATAGTTGAAAGGTACCGGTCTACATGTTCACAATTTAATGAAAGCGCACGAGTAAGGACAGGGTTAAAATAAAAGTTGAGGTGTATATATGAAATTTACAAATAATTAGGAGTTTTTGTAAAATTCTATTTAAATATTTCTTACACTATGTTTTTGTGCAATTTAGTAAAGTTGGGGAATCTTTGCTCCAAACATCTATGTCCCTCCCATAAGACTTAGGTCTTGTTCGATAATGACGTCCAATAATTCACCGTAAATAAGCTGCAGATTAATCTAACCACGATTCTGTCAGTGGTGCATCAGAGTGGTGGAGGACTGAAGTAGGGACGGAAGTCCTGAGTTCGAATCCTCTACCACCCACTTTGTGGGGGAAAGGAGTTTACTCTCTTATTACCTCATTCTGGGGGAGTGGAGAATGGAGTTTTCTCTCCGATTACCCACCTGGTGGAGGAATGAGTGTCATGAAGGACGGTGGTGGGGGAAAGGAGTTTATCTCGCGATTATCCAGCCAGGCGGTCCCAAGAGCATGTCCGTCATATCTTCAGAGGTGCAAGGCAGGTTGTAGGAAGAGGTCAAGGAAGGTGTGTCGTGAAGGACGGTGGTGGGTGAAAGAGTTTACTCTTATTACTCATTCTAGGGAGGGAGAATGGAGTTTTCTCTCCGATTACCCAACTGTGTGGAGGAATGAAGTGTCGTGAAGGACGGTTGTGGGGGAAAGGAGTTTACTCTCTGATTATCCAGCCAGGCGGTCCAAGACGAGCATGTCCGCCATATCTCAGAGGTGCAAGGGAAGGTTGTAGGAAGAGGTCAAGAAGGTGCGTCGTGAAGGACGGGTGGGGAAAGGAGTTTACTCTTGATTACCAGCTGGAAGAGAATGGATGGCGTGTAGGACGGTCCCAACGAGCATGTCCGCCATATTCAGGGAAGATCCCTAGGACAAGATCTCTAGGCTTTAGTAAGATGTCCCGTGTAATGTATGTGTAAGGTAGGACTAGAAAGGTTATGTAAGAGTTGAGTCGGTGTTGTTTGATTTGCCCTTGCGGCACCCTAGGCCATGTGCCTATAATTATCAAAAAAAAAATCTAACCACGATTCGCCAGCAAATGTGCAGATTTTAATTTGAAGTATTCACTGGAGACGAAACAAATGGTGCTTAATTATTGACGAAACAAATGGGGCAGTCCAAAGCTGTCAGTTATGTTTCAACTGAGATTCAACAAAAAAAATTGTGAGCGGCCTTTTTACGGAATGAAACTCGATAATCCCTATTTCTTTTATAATATTTAAAGGATATAAGGTTTAATCCCTATTTCTGTCATAATATTAAAGAATAATAAGGTTTAATCCCTATTCTGTCATAATATTTAAAGGATCATAAGGTTTGTGATGGCCAAAATAATCAAAGAGGATCCGGGGTCTGCAATGAAGAACGAGCTCATTTCTAAAGGGTAAGTGAAATACCAGGCGATCTTCGCCTATTATGTATTTCGAAAAAACCATCTATGTGGTGAGTCAACTGATTAGCATGCTAGTCTGTAGGTTTTCTTTCTGTAGAAAAATCTTTACAGGTAATATGCTACTGAAGCAAAACTGGGCCCCACATACTAACCTTTAAAGGTTAAAAGAAAGATGTACTCCTATATTTTAAAATTAAAAAACTCTTGTTACAATGCCCAGATGCTTCGACTTTTATTTGACACAATGGTTATTTCTCTCTTTTTTTGTAGGTTTGTTTCACTAGGGACTGTCATGAATAATTATGCTTACATTTTGGACCTACTTTCACGATTACGCCAGGTGACCTACATTCATCTTACGCTATACTATAGCGCATGAGACATATACATTTTCACTCCTTTCTAATGTACCTGATTATTTGTTCCTTTACTAACAGGTTGTTGATCATTGAAATACCTGTGAATTTTGGCATAGGATTAAATTAACATATGGTCGAGAATGATATTAATAGAATTAATAGAGGCCCAGAGAAGCTACATATATATATTCATCTCAAACAACTTTACTATGTCCTCCTAGCCTTGCGAGTTTAAATAAGATTTTACAACCTTTAATAAATGAGTATTGTGATTAGCTTTATTATTATTGTTATTGTATTTATTACGTCCAAGAGTACGAATTGAATTTTACCTCTTCCTAAAGTATTTTCCCTTTTCCTAACTTATTTATTAGCTACTATGTATTATTTATTTATCTAAATAATCCTACTCATAACGATCAGTTAGCCCTTCTTCTATTTTTACTTTAACCAAATAATATCTATTTATTTCTCTAATTCTTGAATCTAGATTCTTTCATGGTTTTAACGTTATTTATTTACTCAGTTTTTAGATTAGTATTATTGTGGTAATTGTTAGTCCATCTATTTAATTATTTTACAAACTAATTATCAATTCTTCCTCCTTTTAAATCAATTGTATATATTAAGTAATTTCTACTTTGTTATGTTATTTATTCCCTATTTAACTGCACGGTTTACATCGATCTCCTTCATCTTCAATACACCGCCACTACGCTCCTCTCTTTCTTCAAGCTCCCAACCTCTCTTAATTCTCGTTCTTGTTTCCCTGACGCCGTTAGGCTGCTTCTCTGGTGCCGGATCAGGTAGAAGGGTAAGGGGAATCCATTGGTAAGGTTAGATGATTAATTCGCTAGTATCTGGGTAGTGTCTGATTGTGTTTCTACTTGTGCTCAAGACTCCGAATTCCTTGGCGAACGCTTCTGTTGATCTAGCTGGTTGATTCATTGTGGTGAGCGTATCCAGGTAAATGTTGTGCTCAACATTCTTTACCTCTGCGTTTTGTGAATATCGATGGATTGAGTTATTGTGAATTGATATTGTGGGAGATTGGGAACTATTTTTTTCCCTTGTGTTCTCTGGTGCGATGTTTTGGAAAAAGGTTTGGATAAATGTTTTGGGAGGCTTCCATTGGATTGGTTATTGGCTGTTGGTACCGATTGGTGCTCCGTGTATGTAGTTGGTGCCTTTAAGGTGCTCCGTGAATTATTGGTACTCTGTACCCCGTGAATATTATATTAATTTTGCCTGCAGACATTACTTGCAGTTAAGCTCTAATAATCTACTCCTTTGGGTCATAAGTTACCTTCTGGGGGGTGTGCACACTTAAGGACGTAGAGTGAGGTGGGAATTCTAATGATTGCGACCCCGGATCGGGTGTCGTCCGTGTATACCATTAATTTGATTCTCTAGAAGTTCTCCCCCGCTATGTTTTGTGATTGATATTTGGAATTGGTGTTGTGGTCTACGTTTCTGTGCAAGTATTGTTTTATAAATACAAATGGGTTTCAAAAATGTATTTTACGAGTTGAGACAATGTTTACTCAGTTTTGCTGATTTGCGTGATCCCTTCGCGTTTTTTATTGTTGTTTTATGATCGCAGGTACTCATGGCTGAGTTGGGGATTGGGACACGCTATCACATAGCTTAGGATGACTGGATAATTACTTCGCATAATTTCGAGCTGAGTTATGTTTTGGAATTACATTGTTTCACAAATTTTGGGAACGTTTGATCTTTGGTTGGTGGTTTTAAGCCTGAGCACTCTTCGTTAGAGTGTGGCGGTAATGTCTTTTGGATTTTGCTTTTCCGCTGCTACATAGTTGAGGTGTTTTGCTGGTATTGCTTTCTAGGAAGTTATGGTTGTGACGGAGTTTTACATACTGTTTAAGAGTCCTTCCGGCAGTGTTTATGTGTATCGCTTGAGGTACTAATTTATCGAAATGATTATCCATTTGGTTGCTAAGTTATTGTGTTTATTTGATGTTGATTTGGTTCTGTGCTAGCTCTTGAAAATGCATTTCAGGACCTGTCCGGACGTCCGTCCGGACATCTGTATTCGGATAGGCCCCGAGAGTTTAAGAAAATT
This sequence comes from Limonium bicolor, assembly GCA_023374045.1. Classification (NCBI taxonomy): domain Eukaryota; kingdom Viridiplantae; phylum Streptophyta; class Magnoliopsida; order Caryophyllales; family Plumbaginaceae; genus Limonium; species Limonium bicolor. The sequence goes on from CM041781.1 coordinate 62,359,135, forward strand.
TCTCTGTTTAGTCGCGTCTGAACTTCTGTCCGAATGTAAATGTTCGGACAGCATGCGAGGACGAGGTCGACTTACAAGTCTCAACTTATGTCCAAACTTGTAAGCTCGGACCAATGTTCGGACGTGCGTGTAACAATTCTCGGACTTTTGAAACTCACTTGTGTCCGAACTTTGAAGTCCGGACACAAGTCCGGACGTCTTTGGCTTCAGATTTTTTAACTCTCGACTTGTGTCCGAACATCAATGTCCGGACACAAGTTCGGACATTTAGTTTTGCGCAGGTTCCTCATCTCGGCTTGTGTCCGAACATCCCATGTCCGGACACAAGTTCGAACTAAGCTTGTTTTGCACTTTAAGGGCTCGTTTGGAGTCCGTTTTTGAAGCCGTTTTCACCGTTGGTTTTGTAATTTAATTTCCTATGGTTTAAGGCAAAATCCAGGGTGTTACAAGGTGGTATCAGAGCCGTGTTTGGTAGATAAGATAAAATTGGATTAAAAAGGAACTAAAATGTGGGGTAAGCCGTTTGGGGAATTGTAGTGCTGCGATATCGTGTATGTGGTATTATACTGTATGGATACTGGACTGCATACCTTGTTTGTGTATTACAATATTGGTGATAATGTTAGCTTAACTGGATGGGTATTATGTACTGTTTTGGAGCCATTACATGTGGTATCTCCTATCATGGGGTAGAGGATTAATGTATGGGCATATGGGTGGATATTACTTACACAGTTTATTACTTATAATCAGGAGTTTGCTTAGAGCTCTAGGAGAGTGCAGGACTGGCTGACAGGTTGAGCTTCCCATACCACACTAGGAGCAGGAGTCGCAGCACTCAGATGGCAGCCAACGACCCCATGAGACAGTTGCAAGAGCTGGCTCTCAACCTTGGCCAGATAGTCTAGAGGCAGGCATAGAGGGATAATGTGCCGGAGGATTATACCAAGAGAATTGCCCATCTGAAGCCCACATCCTTCAAGGGAGAGGAGGACCCGGTGCTACTTGAGGATTGGATTAGAGAATTTGACAAGATTTTCGAAGCAGTAAATTGCCCAGCTGACCGAAGGGTAAATGCAGCAGTCTACTACTTCAAGAGTGAGGCAGACATCTGGTGGTCCACCAACAAGGATGTGCTATTGGCTGGGCCTGATTTCGGCTGGATGGCCTGAAAGAAGCCATGAGGAGGCACTTCTATCCCGAGCATGTCAGGATGCAGAAGTATTTGGAGTTCTCAGAACTCAGGCAGCTGTCCTTGAGCGTCAAGGAGTACCATTCGAAGTTTCTGGAGCTGGCCAGGTTCGCGCCTACGATGGTTCCCAATGAGGCGTCGAAGGTGCAGAGGTTTGTGGGCGGGCTGAACTGGAGTCTGCAGGAGGCCCTCAGTGTGCTGACAATCCAGACGCTCCAAGATGCGTACGGGAAGGCTGCTAACCTGTACAGGGTGCAGCAGAAGAGGAAGAAGGTCCTGGCTGGTAATAAGAGGAAGATGGAGGGAGGAGATGAGCCCCGAGGACGAGAGGATCAGTCCCACAGACATCAGCAGGAGAAGAGGTGGAAGCCTCACCCGGACCGCAGAGACGGGAGGCCGAGACATGGGGGAGATCAGAGAGGTGATCAGAGGCGAGGTGACCAGCCCCAGCACCAGTCTCAGAGAGGAGAGTCCAGACAAGAGAGGCACTTTTACTGCAAGAGGTGCAACAAAGATCACCCGGGGAAGGATTGTGAGGGGAACTTGGTCACCTGCTTTCACTGTGGAAGGCAGGGACATCGATTATTCGAGTGCTTTCAGATCCCCCAGGGAGGCAGTCAGCAGAGAGGCTACAGCGGCGACCGCTCGTTCAGGCAGTCCGACCAGCAGGGCAGAGGCCCGAATCAGAATCAACGCGGGGACGCTCCTCAGCGTAACAATGGAGAGGGCGGCAATGGTGGCAATAGAGGCCAAGGGGAGTACCGAGGCAACCAGCAGCGGGCTCTAGGGAAGATAAATGTGATGAGTCGGGCCGAAGCCGAGGCCGAGGCAGACGTGCTGGCAGGTACCTTCATTGTCCTTGGTACTCCTGCACGTATTCTTTTTTATACTGGGGCTACTTATTCTTTCATATCTGATAGCCTAGTTGGGAAATTGGGGATAGAGATTTGTGAGACTCCTCCCATAGTTGTATCTATACCATCGGGACGGATAATTACTTGTAAGAATGTAATGAAAGACGTAGGTATAGACATAAAAGGGGAACAATTTGTAATAGATTTGATCCAATTCGCCTTGACCGACTTCGACATAATCCTGGGGATGGATTGGCTGAGCAAATACAAGGGAAGGATAGACTGTAGTGAGCATAATATTATTCTCAGAGGACCGTCGGGACGGAGAGTCTCGTACAGAAATGTGAAGGAGAAACCCCGAGTGAAGCTCGTCTCAGCAATGACAATTCTCTCCCAAGTAAAGAAAGGACAACAAGCATACCTCTGCTATGTCCAAGACCTGAGCTAGGAGCCAGTCGAGAAGAAGGAGATTCGAGTAGTAAGCGAATTCCCAGATGTGTTCCTAGACGAGATTCCAGGTATGCCGCCGGACCGAGAGGTGGAATTCAGCATCGACCTAGTGCCAGGCTCCGCACCAATCTCGAAATCTCCTTACCGGATGGCACCCTCAAAGTTGAAGGAATTGAAGACCCAGTTGGAGGACCTTCTGGATAAGGGGATACATTCGCCCCAGTGTATCGCCTTGGGGAGCCCCGGTCTTGTTTGTGAAGAAGAAGGACGGGAGTATGAGGCTATGCATCGACTACAGGGAGCTGAACCAGATCATAGTGAAGAACATATATCCCCTGCCGAGCATAGACGACCTTTTTGACCAGCTACAGGGGGCAGGGATCTTCTCAAAGATCGATTTGAGGTCGGGTTACCACCAGCTTAGAGTGGCAGAGAGAGACATCCCGAAGATAGCCTTCAGGACTAGATATGGGCACTTTGAATTCTTAGTGATGCCCTTTGGACTTACCAATGCCCCAGCTGTCTTTATGGACCTCATGAACCGCATCTTCCACCCCAACTTAGATCGGCTCGTGGTGGTTTTCATAGATGACATCCTCATATATTCTAAGGACGAGCGGGAACATAAGGAGCATTTGAGATTAGTATTGCAGACATTGAGGGAGCAGCAGCTGTACGCGAAGCTGTCCAAGTGTGACTTCTGGTTAGACCGAGTGGCATTCCTGGGCCACGTCATCACCAGAGAAGGCATCTCAGTAGATCTGTCGAAGATTCAGACCGTAAAGGAATGGCCAAGGCCCAATAACTTGACTGAAGTGCGAAGCTTTCTGGACTTGGCGGGGTATTACAGACGCTTCGTGAAGGACTTTTCGAAGATAGTGAGACCTCTCACCAACCTTATGAAGAAAGTGATGAAATTCCAGTGGGACGACGACTGTGAGAAGGCGTTTCAGACGTTGAAGGAGAGGTTGACCACAGCTCCAGTCCTAACCTTGCCTTCAGGGACAGATGGGTTCGAAGTTTTCAGCGACGCTTCCAAATATGGCTTAGGGTGCGTTCTGATGCAGCACGGGAGAGTCATAGCCTACGCATCGAGGCAGTTGAAAAAATATGAGACCAGATATCCGACGCATGACCTGGAGTTAGCGGTCGTGGTTTTTGCACTCAAGATCTGGAGACACTACCTCTATGGTGTCTCGTGTAAAATCTTCACCGACCACAAAAGCCTCAAGTATATTTTAACCCAAAAAGAATTGAATATGAGGCAGAGACGATTGTTAGAGCTGATTAAGGACTATGACCTGGAGATTCTGTACCATGAAGGGAAGTCCAACTTGGTAGCAGATGCATTAAGCAAGAAGCGGAGTCATTTAGTGAACTCCATGTGGGTCCTTCCTGATGAGCTAGCTTGTGAGTTTCAAAGGTTGAATTTGGAGGTGATGGAATCTGGAGGAGTAGAGCACGAGGTGAAGCTGTACCACATGAGTGTCTCTTCCGACATTTATGGAGAGATACTCAAAGGACAGCCTGGCGATGTTAAGTTGGAACGAATCAGGGAGAAGTTGAAAGAGAGTAAGGCAGAAGGGTTCAAAATCCACGACGATGGCAGTCTTAGATTCAGAGGCCGTTGGTGCGTTCCTCAGGGTTGTGCAGATGTAAAGGAGAGACTGATGAAGGAGGCTCATAATACTCCCTATTCAGTCCACCCAGACGGGGATAAGTTGTATAAAGACCTGAAGAAGCTGTTCTGGTGGCCGAAGATGAAGCGGGAGGTAGCAGAGTTCGTGTAACACCCCTCTCAATAATCACGATATAATCTCTCACGTAGCAATAAATAAAACGTCTCACAGCGGAAAACAAATAACAATTACAAAACTCACTCGGGTGTCACCGCCCGTTACTCGCCCATGCGAGCAACGCAGCCAAACTACATCCAACTTCCAATACAAATAAACTGCCAACCGCAGTGATAACGAGAAACTCCTATACACCATACTAAGTCCATAAACCATAAACATCGACAAGTGAGCGTCTACCCAATCCTGAATACACAACCTTACCATAATACAATTCACCATCTTCATTGCTATACAACATCTCCAAGTGTGGTGACAAAAGTAACACTCCAATTACCATGTTCCTGCTCTTCAGCTCCGACAATGATCAACAACCTGTAATGGTGTAGTATCAGCGATAGACGCTGAGTATGCCGGGCCTGGACCCTCATTGTCACTTGTCATTTTAACCATCTTATTATTAGATTGGTTTCATGCTTTTCCCTTTTACAGTTATAATCAAAACTGAAGCATAAATGTATAATATACATAATCAACCATCCAAATATCCATAAACATTTAACCATCCATCCAATCCAAACAGTCATAGAATAAATCAAACAACATTTGTATATCGAACGTATCGAGTATCAACAATATATTGTACAATGTACAATCGCCGTAGCGTTCACCATCCACTGTCAATTTACTTTAGTTTGGCTTTCAAGCCCCATCCATATGTACAATGTACATTCGCCGTAGCGTACAGTTTCCATAGTTAATTTACCTTAGCCTTGAAGGCTCCATCCAACCATCAACACACAATAAAATAACCACAAGTTTAACCGATGAACAACAAAGCGAAACAACGAGAATAATAAACAAGTATAAAGTCTCGTCCATGGTTTTGTTCGCCACTGTATAAGTCTCAATTGTTTTAGTTGTTCAGTTATACCTAGTGACAATGTCTCGTTAAAACGACATGTCTCTAGTTACCTATATATTATGGCGGGTCACCCACGGCAGTAGCCACTCCAACGGTAGAGTCTCCGACCAACGAGCCATTCTAGCTCACGGGAAATTTTCTTGATACTTACGGACTCGTACGCGGACATCCTGGTATCGTTTTTGTGATCACAGCGCGCACCAAGAGCCACATCCTCTTGGCTTTACTTCCATTCCATTAATTAATTAATTATACCATCGCATCGCATTACCAAATTTTCTAACACAGCAGACTAAGGTCATTAGTCCAATCCGGAGTCAGTAAACTCGGGATCCAGTGCTAGATACAAGAGCGGCGTATAGAAAGGCCAATGCTCCGTATAAAAGTCTCAGATAATATGTGTATGTTATTATCATAGTGCTACAACGTTTTACTTACGTTCCTTATATTTCATATAAGATAGCACCATAGCCGCTAGTTCGTTTTATATATATAGGTTCATATATACGAACCAGTACTGTTAACTCAACAACAGTAAATAATAAGCAGCTATAAATATACAGTTCATGCATATTAATTATCATATTCAGACAAACAATCTTATCACAGATCACACAGATGTCTGAACTGAGGAAGCCCTCAGAGACAATCAGAGACACATAACAACATTCAAGTTATATCAACCAAATCCGAGCCCAAGGAGCAACCTTAGGACAACTCGGATCAAACCCCTTTACATACCGTTCACCCTGACTGTATTACGGTGGAGTATGAATCAGCAAGATCCTACGCTTCGTGTAGTCCGTTTGCTCGTCAAGCGTCCTTGTCAGAAGTATACTCTAAACGGTAATAAAACTATAAGTCAGTCTCCATGACTAACTACATCCGGTATTTCCGAATTATAAGTAACCCCGACAGTTCACCCCTGTTTTCTACAATTGTTTGTTACAGGTTTTTCTAAAACAGTCGGCTTTGTTACTTAAAACGCGTACGTCAAAACATTTCGACTGTTAAGTTTAATTCGTTGTATTTCTTTTTAATCTTGTCCACCATCCAGCTTAGGTACATATTCTATAGTTGCATGTATTCATGCATGATTGTAGTATATTATTATTTTTTTGTATTGTATCCAAAACTCATAACTTATAGTTCATATGACTATATATTTTTTTTTTAAATAACCACCACCATTAAATCATATGGTTTCCAACCAAAAGATATATCCACCTTATATACATTATCCTTGTGTGTGTATATATTTACCACGTAGGTAATTCCCATGAGTTTAATAAACTCTTATATCGTATGTTACATTTTATCATCTTGGGTTAGATGATTATTCCCATTAGTTGTATTGTATTGTACAACTTATATTAATATTGTTATCCTAATATTATGTAACATTTTATGTTGTACATTTACAACTCCTAAGGTTTATTCCATAAATACCTTAGTTTATAGATCCCATTCATTTATAGTTTGTCACATTATTTTTTTTTTGTGAGAACCCTTCCTTATATTAATTCCATCTAAACCATATAATTGCAATGACATTTATAACATTATAGACCTTAGTCTAAAATTCATTTTCCAACTCTTATTAACTCGGTATAGCCCTTAACTTTATTAAAATTCCGTTTTGACCACATTACATTATGTAATGTTATACCACATTCTAATATCATTTGATATGATTTTTTTATTCCCTTTAATTTATTCCTATAGTTTTATACAAAACTATTTCATATTGCCTCATAGGCATATATTAAACCTTATACTTTTCCTTAAACCATAATTTCCTTTATTTACAAAATCACCCCTTTCTTTTTACCATGTTGTATATACCATTTAATATAACATTTCTAACTTATAAAGGAGTATAACCTATGGTTATTTTTGTAAATTCCGAACAGCCCTTGTGCTATTCTATAATTGCCATTTGGCCCTATTTATAACATATAGTTCTTCCATATCATTAAAACCATATTTTATACACATATCTTAATAAATTCTCTTAACAATTCTAAAAATCACCAAATAAATTCCTAAAAATTCCTAATAGCCCATGGGTGTTTAAAATACCATTTTACACCCTTAATTTTTGGTAATAACATATTCACCACATATGTTATAAAAATATTACCATTAAATACATAACCTATTATAAAACCTTAAATAAGTTATCTAACTTATTTATTTTGGTCAAAACCTAGCATATGGTCAATGTTGACCACCTTAATATTTCCTTGACCACCAATTCCTTATAATTACGGTTTAGTACCCAAACTTTCTAAAATTCACCATTTAACCCCAAAACTTTATAAAATCTTATAAACTTTATTTTAACTCCTTTTTACCTCTAATTTTCGGCCTTATTATTCTAAAGCCCCCAAATTTAATTTAATTACACCTAATACCCCATTTATTTTCGGTAATGCATTTATACTACTTAAACTTAATTGAAAGCTTGTAAATGCATAAATAAAATGGCCTAAAATACATGGCCTTATTACAAACATTGGCTTGCAAAATAAATTACACATAAATGTCCCAAAAATACTTATAATTCTCGGCCTCACCACACACTTTCCATTTAATTACCAAACTTCCACATAATGTCTTAAATTTGACATTTATGTTACTTAATCACTTAAATGACTAGCTTAATTTATCTTAGTCATTTTTTTCCATTTCTAGGTCAATATAACCCATATTTATCATTTCACTCTCGGCCATGTTTATATATAAGCTTAGAAATTATAAAAATCATAGATTTAAGGTGTTTATACCTTGATTTAGCTTGAATAATTCTTGTTTGAATTCGGCCAGCCTTAGAGAAAATTTCCAAAGCTTCTCTTGCATGTTTCAAACAGCAAACAAGGCCTAGTTAGTCTCCAAGAAAGATCTAACCATAAGAAGTAATTTAATGTAAGATTTAAGGCAAAAATCACCTTAAAAATGCAAGGGAAGTTCTAAGTGGTTTTGACCTGAACCAAACACACCACAAGGTGTTAGATCCACCATATTGACATAGGAAATAGTTAGATCTCGAAATGCTACCTTGTTGTTAGGTTTTACCTTGGAAAAATGCCTTAAAAGAGGGTATTTCCTTTGGATCTCGGCCATCCTTGCTCCAAATGGCTAACCAACAGATTCCACATGAAAAGGAGAAGAAGATGAGGCTATGACCAAAGTTTCAGCCGAATTGAAGGGAATCAAAAGTTATGAGCTTAAAGCACATTTTTACCTTAAAATGTAGATTTGGACAACCTTGGTCCCTCTACTGGTCTCAACCGAGTTTAGCTCTTGTTATAACCTTAGAACACTGAGAATAAGCCATAGGAATTGATGAGCCACGAAATCTAGGTGTTGGTAGTGAAGAGATGAAGAAAAAGAGCTAAAAATGACATTAAAACACTTACATTAAGAGCTTAGGAGCTAGGTTTGCCTTCCATGCTCAAGAACAGACTTGAGAGCTTCTTAGGAAGGGGAGAGCTCGGCTGGGCAGAAGAGAATCGGACAAGGAAGGAAGGAGAAGGTGGGAAAGGTAGGAAATAATGTAAAAAGTAAAGGTTACTATTCTAAATTGGAGGTTAGGTAGTAATTGTCCCCAAAATCATTGTATGCTGTCTCCTCTCTTATTGCAGCCGATCTCCATAGTCCAAATGAGTCAATTAATTGACCATTGACCATGCTTGGTCAATATTGACTCATGCGGGCCCCACTTTAGGGTTTTATTAATATTTTAATATTAAATTTGTAAAAATTAAATTTCTGGAATTAAATTCCTAATATCATATAATATGATATTTTATTATATTTAAAGGTAATTATAACCTTTTAGCCCATTTAAAACCAATTTAATAGACAATTTCACAAAAACGTGCTTTAAGGAGTTTTAGCGCACATTTTGTGTTGCCTGGCGTTTCTGGCTCTGTTTTCTTTGACAACGGTCTTGTTGTGTTCCTTACATGATATTTGATCATGTAACTCAATTTTATATCATTTAGAGGTCATTAGACCTTTAAGGTTTCTTAGAGCACATTTTTGCCCTTTTGACCTTGAAGCATGAAAGTGCTTGTTCTTTGTGTTGGAGTGCTTCCCAACAATTATAATATGTTTAGTAATGTGTTAATATGCTTAGGAAAATTTTTGGGTCCTAATAGTTCATTTGGGTATTTATTTACCCTTAACAGTCAAAGGGTGCAACATCTTGTTTTGTGTTGACCACTGTTGTTCTCAGTTGACTTTTAAGGCATGTTTAGGCCTTAATTAATGTGATTAGATATTTAATCCATGTTTAATAAGTTTGGGGTATTTCAGTCTACCCCCCTTAAAAAGACTTCGTCCCGAAGTCTCTTAATCAAATAGGTAAGTATATAAATGTACAACTACCCATTATTCCCATAATGTATATCTATGTGATATATCATTTACGCACATCGTATTGCGCTTATACAGCACATAGCCATCACGTTGTGGCGTTAGTTCAATCATATATGGATATAGGTGATCCATCAGCACCATATTTCCTATCAGTTCTACAAGTCCTGACAACCTTCCTGAGGTGTCCATAACATTCCATTGTTCCACATTCCATATCTAATGATTCATTTGTATCTAGGCGATACCATATGTAATCATTCTATAAAGCAATATGAATACATATCACAAATAGCATAAGCAAGTGTACACATGGTGTAAACACACATTCATACAGGTATCTCGTAAGATACATACATACCAATGCACATCACACAAGAACAACCAAACAACGCACGCCCCGCATATCAACCATAACCATCAAAACCAATTCACTGTATGCCATGCATACGAAATAATTCACATACAACCAAACAAACCTCGTATGCCCCGCACACCACCAATTCTTTGTATGCAATGCATACAAACAAACAAAATTTAGTGCACACATGTGCATAGCCAAGAGGCTCTACCCCCCTTAAAAAGGGTTACGCCCCCGTACCCCACAAGTATACAACAGCCGCTCAACAAGGAGCGCTGGATACTTGGCTTCAAAGAGTTCACCAACTCGTGGATTATCCTCATATCGAGAGACGGGTATGACTCTAGCCCTTGGGCTCCACAATATATAAAGGGTGAGGCACTAACTATTTGTGCTCTCTAAGTTCGTTCTTATGGGCCCACTCGCTCCGTATGAGGCGTAGACCCATGAACATAGGCTCAATTTGCCTATTTCCATTGCTGTGAATCCACTTGTTTGGATCACTAGCATACATGCGTGTGTCTTTTCTCACTGATATTCAGTTTGAGATGTAATATGACATTGGCTATTGTTAGTACTTAGTGCTTTTTGCACTAGTCTGTAATAATAAGACGTACCAGCCTATATGTCCACAAAGATGATGTTTGTCATCCATGTCTCCTGGTGGTTTTGTCCCAGAGTAACACACTGTTGTAGTTCTTTTTTTTTCTTACACACTCTTGTTGACATCCACTTTATCTTTCTGCATTCCCACTAGATTAATAACTGCTCGAGTGCAATACCAAAACACTCAGTCATACAGAGTGTAGAGGCGTAAACGCTCCACAGCTAATATCTCGTGAGTCAAACAGATAAGGTGTGCGAATTATCCTGTGAGTGGTACATTCGAAATCCACTGTTCCTTGAGTAAGGTTCTGCTATCATATAGCTTTATCTTTTCTCCTTGCGTAGTCACGCGTTTATGTCCATATCATCTGGTAGATTTCCTCTGGATTGCAAGCATTTGCTTGATCCTTATGAGGGTTCTACATATTATTCGTCCATAATGGGTTTTCCTGTTTCTTTTTTTTTTTGGGTTCCTGTCCTTGAACTGTTTCCTTGTCTTCTCTGTATACTGTCCACTGTTCTCTGTTGAAGGTTCTCTTTTTTTTTCCTAGCCTGTTGGTTTAACTGCGGCTCTTCTCGTCCATCTTCGAGGTAATCTGTCTTACGGTTCGTAGTACGGAGTTGACTACTTCTCGTGTTCCTAACACTACTTGTCCACTTGCATGGGGTACCGTACTGATACATTACTACTTACCCGACTAACTCATAAGTAAGTCTGTCAGGCCCACATGCTCCTAACGGAGTGCGGTCGTCCCATGTCTCGTTTAGTAAACTGGTAATGTCTGTCACACGGTTGTTGTGAAGTATTCTTTTGTCAATCTCCCTTTGATGGATATCCTTTTTTTTTCTTCTTCTTCTTCCTTCTTCCTTTTTTTTTGTTTTCTCTTTGCTTGTTTTTTTTGTGTAATAGTTCATGTTATCAGTTATCCTGTAATAAGTGCTATTGCCTTTGTGGCATCCGTGGTAATTTGTGCCATAGACTGGTATTATTCAACTCGGTGTAGGTAAAATCCGTGCTATATTAGCAAACTTGTTTCTCCCTTTTTTTTTTGATCTCGTTGAGTACAACACATTTTCCTTTTTCTCCCTGTTTTTTTTATCATATCTCATCTATAGTTCATATTCGTCCCCTCATCCATGTAATTGGATGTATTGCAGATTGCATAATAGCTTGAGCAACTTGGCTCTTCACTTCCCAACCATCCTCACTGATGGTGGTGCATCTACAAAGGGTAAGCTTGTCCATGAGGACTAAACATTTAGCACTGGTAGTGATTAGCATTAAATGCGGGTATACACTGCCGGTATTTGGCTAATAAGCCATGTCTGAAAATTCCTAAACAATTTAAACTGGTGTGGTTTACAATCACAGTGGTTGTATAATTTCCCAGTTGCTGTGGTTGAACTAACGGTCCTTCCAAAGTTGCATAGGTTTCTAATCTTAGGGTTTGTATGAAAACGTTTGAAAACATCTTTTTTTTGGTATACATATAATAAAAGACTAAAAGTAGTAGTTGTTGCAGTTGCATTTGCAGTTGCTGTTACTGTTGCCGTTGCTGTTGCTGCACTTGCTCTAGAAAGTGCGCAAGGCAGATGGAAATTTCAGTGGTTTATTGTCATAGCGCTTGCAATAGCAAGTGCGCCATGCAGGTGGAAATTCTGGTTCAGTAATTCCCGGTCTCATTGACTCTTCGTCATTTGAGTATTGCTACATGATAATGTAAGCATTAACATTCTGTTCATATATATATTTTCCGTCAAGGTTTAAAGCTTACTGGTACTGAGTACACATAATCTCAGAAGTCATACACAAATGGCGAGTGGTCCCCGACACACTCCCATATACTAATAACATAAGTCTGTTTAACATTCAAGGTAAGTACATAACAAAGTAAGTAAACAAAGTCTTCCACCAGCGGTCTCATGGAGTTAGGGTACTCATGCCCTATCTACTCCCTTGCCTTTATAGGCTCCAGCATCAGTAGATGTCTGGCCATCCTGACCGCCTCGTGGTACTCCAGATCCTAGCTGAGGTCTTCTGAGTATTCTTGGGTGGCCTGTAATTACGGCTCTCTGGATTCATCCAGCACTCGAATTCCCTATGGCCCTCTTTGTGGCAGCACCGACACTCGACTTTGCGGCCTTCGCAGTCGACCCCAGGATAGTCTTTCCCACAACGCTTACAGTAAAAGTGGCGTTGGGGCTGTCCGGTGCCTGATGGTAGTATTTAAGTTTAAGTTACAATCTGATGATTTAAAGGTTAAGGTCACAATTCAATTTAAGAGGTAGGTGTTCTCACCCTTAGAAGGTGCAGATCTCAGAGGTTTAGCATCAATAGCTGGGCCGGTCAACTAAAGGACGGGCTCTTTTCCCTATGTTCCCTGGTGACCTTGTTGCCCTTTCTTTCGGAAAAACTTTCTGTTTAAATGTTTCGGGTCAGTATTTAAGATATTTAGTATGGTAAACAATTTAGAGTGGGATAAGTCCTTACTTTCCCTTTTCTGGCTATCGCCTGAAGACGCTCCTCCACCCTCAGACTCTCCCTCAGGGTTCTTCCTTTTCTTGGCCCCGAGAGTCTCTTCCCGAGTATGGAGCATTAGCTCCGTCCTCGAGGCAGCCTCATAACACTCCTGGAATCTCATTGGTAAGTTCTCACAAGGTCAATTGGTAGTGTGGTAAGTAAAGATTTTTTTTTTATGGCTTCATGTTAGTACCTGAATGGTAGTGTAGAGGGTAGCACCCATCGCCATCTGGATGCGAAACAATAGTCCTCCCCGGAACTTCTCGACCTTCACGATCTCTGAGTAATCCACACCGGGGATGAAGTCCAACAGACCAATGAATCGAGCGTAATACTCATCCACGGTCAGGCCTCCTTGGGTCAGTGTCTCGGACTCCAGGCGCTTCTTCTGTTTAAGATGAGCTGGGTAATACTTCCCTCTCAGCAACTCTACAAAGGCAACCCACGAAAAGTCAGGCGTAGCCAGGTGCTGGTCCTTGACCAACCTCCACCAAGTGCTGGCTGCATCCTTCAGATGGAAAGCAGCAATGGCGACCTTCTTGTCGTCAGGTACTTGTAAAGCTTCATAGGCCTTCTCATGTTCAACAATGTAACGCTCCAAAGCTACGGGGTCTGGTTCCCCTGAAAACGTAGGTGGTCGGGTCTCGCTAACTGACTTCAGTCAATTCGTTTCCCTGGGCTGTGGCGGGTGGGCTGGTGCTCCTCCAATCTGAGTACCCAGCTGTGCAAGAACGGCTGCAACCGTCTCAGCAACTCCTGGAATGCCGGGGTCACCGCCTCCACCTCTTCCAGTACCACGCCCTCTAGTTCCACCAGACATTTGTAGTACAGTATGTCACTTAATACTCGGTAAATTACCGTACACAACCAATAGATATTAAGTTGCCTTAAGGCTAACCTGTCACGCAATTTGCGTTACTAGACACAGTATCTTTCTAAGACGAATCGTCTCGTACCTCCCAAATGTTTCCCATAATTTCCCAAGTCCTAAGCTCACTGTCTTAACCTATTATCTCGTCATCAGAGCGGTACTCCGCTCTGATACCACTTTTGTAACACCCCTCTCAATAATCACGATATAATCTCTCACGTAGCAATAAATAAAACGTCTTGCAGCGGAAAACAAATAACAATTACAAAAGTCACTCGGGTGTCACCGGCCGTTACTCGCCCATGCGAGCAACGCAGCCAAACTACATCCAACTTCCAATACAAATAAACTGCCAACCGCAGTGATAACGAGAAACTCCTATACACCATACTAAGTCCATAAACCATAAACATCGACAAGTGAGCGTCTACCCAATCCTGAATACACAACCTTACCATAATACAATTCACCATCTTCATTGCTATACAACATCTCCAAGTGTGGTGACAAAAGTAACACTCCAATTACCATGTTCCTGCTCTTCAGCTCCGACAATGATCAACAACCTGTAATGGTGTAGTATCAGCGATAGACGCTGAGTATGCCGGGCCTGGACCCTAATGGTCACTTGTCATTTTAACCATCTTATTATTAGATTGGTTTCATGCTTTTCCCTTTTACCGTTATAATCAAAACTGAAGCATAAATGTATAATATACATAATCAACCATCCAAATATCCATAACCATTTAACCATCCATCCAATCCAAATAGTTATAGAATAAATCAAACAACATTTGTATATCGAACGTATCGAGTATCAACAATATATTGTACAATGTACAATCGCCGTAGCGTTCACCATCCACTGTCAATTTACTTTAGTTTGGCTTTCAAGCCCCATCCATATGTACAATGTACATTCGCCGTAGCGTACAGTTTCCATAGTTAATTTACCTTAGCCTTGAAGGCTCCATCCAACCATCAACACACAATAAAATAACCACAAGTTTAACCGATGAACAACAAAGCGAAACAACGAGAATAATAAACAAGTATAAAGTCTCGTCCATGGTTTTGTTCGCCACTGTATAAGTCTCAATTGTTTTAGTTGTTCAGTTATACCTAGTGACAATGTCTCGTTAAAACGACATGTCTCTAGTTACCCATATATTATGGCGGGTCACCCACGGCAGTAGCCACTCCAACGGTAGAGTCTCCGACCAACGAGCCATTCTAGCTCACGGGAAATTTTCTTGATACTTACGGACCGTACGCGGACATCCTGGTATCGTTTTTGTGATCACAGCGCGCACCAAGAGCCACATCCTCTTGGCTTTACTTCCATTCCATTAATTAATTAATTATACCATCGCATCGCATTACCAAATTTTCTAACACAGCAGACTAAGGTCATTAGTCCAATCCGGAGTCTGTAAACTCGGGATCCAGTGCTAGATACAAGAGCGGCGTATAGAAAGGCCAATGCTCCGTATAAAAGTCTCAGATAATATGTGTATGTTATTATCATAGTGCTACAACGTTTTACTTACGTTCCTTATATTTCATATAAGATAGCACCATAGCCGCTAGTTCGTTTTATATATATAGGTTCATATATACGAACCAGTACTGTTAACTCAACAACAGTAAATAATAAGCAGCTATAAATATACAGTTCATGCATATTAATTATCACATTCAGACAAACAATCTTATCACAGATCACACAGATGTCTGAACTGAGGAAGCCCTCAGAGACAATCAGAGACACATAACAACATTCAAGTTATATCAACCAAATCCGAGCCCAAGGAGCAACCTTAGGACAACTCGGATCAAACCCCTTTACATACCGTTCACCCTGACTGTATTACGGTGGAGTATGAATCAGCAAGATCCTACGCTTCGTGTAGTCCGTTGCTCGTCAAGCGTCCTTGTCAGAAGTATACTCTAAACGGTAATAAAACTATAAGTCAGTCTCCATGACTAACTAATCCGGTATTTCCGAATTATAAGTAACCCCGACAGTTCACCCCTGTTTTCTACAATTGTTTGTTACAGGTTTTTCTAAAACAGTCGGCTTTGTTACTTAAAACGCGTACGTCAAAACATTTCGACTGTTAAGTTTAATTCGTTGTATTTCTTTTTAATCTTGTCCACCATCCAGCTTAGGTACATATTCTATAGTTGCATGTATTCATGCATGATTGTAGTATATTATTATTTTTTTGTATTGTATCCAAAACTCATAACTTATAGTTCATATGACTATATATTTTTTTAAATAACCACCACCATTAAATCATATGGTTTCCAACCAAAAGATATATCCACCTTATATACATTATCCTTGTGTATGTATATATTTACCACGTAGGTAATTCCCATGAGTTTAATAAACTCTTATATCGTATGTTACATTTTATCATCTTGTGTTAGATGATTATTCCCATTAGTTGTATTGTATTGTACAACTTATATTAAGATTGTTATCCTAATATTATGTAACATTTTATGTTGTACATTTACAACTCCTAAGGTTTATTCCATAAATACCTTAGTTTATAGATCCCATTCATTTATAGTTTGTCACATTATTTTTTTTTTGTGAGAACCCTTCCTTATATTAATTCCATCTAAACCATATAATTGCTATGACATTTATAACATTATAGACCTTAGTCTAAAATTCATTTTCCAACTCTTATTAACTCGGTATAGCCCTTAACTTTATTAAAATTCCGTTTTGACCACATTACATTATGTAATGTTATACCACATTCTAATATCATTTGATATGATATTTTTTTAAAACCTTTAATTTATTCCTATACTTTTTATACAAAACTATTTCATATTGCCTCATAGGCATATATTAAACCTTATACTTTTCCTTAAACCATAATTTCCTTTATTTACAAAATCACCCCTTTCTTTTTACCATGTTGTATATACCATTTAATATAACATTTCTAACTTATAAAGGAGTATAACCTATGGTTATTTTTGTAAATTCCGAACAGCCCTTGTGCTATTCTATAATTGCCATTTGGCCCTATTTATAACATATAGTTCTTCCATATCATTAAAACCATATTTTATACACATATCTTAATAAATTCTCTTAACAATTCTAAAAATCACCAAATAAATTCCTAAAAATTCCTAATAGCCCATGGGTGTTTAAAATACCATTTTACACCCTTAATTTTCGGTAATAACATATTCACCACATATGTTATAAAAATATTACCATTAAATACATAACCTATTATAAAACCTTAAATAAGTTATCTAACTTATTTATTTTGGTCAAAACCTAGCATATGGTCAATGTTGACCACCTTAATATTTCCTTGACCACCAATTCCTTATAATTACGGTTTAGTACCCAAACTTTCTAAAATTCACCATTTAACCCCAAAACTTTATAAAATCTTATAAACTTTATTTTAACTCCTTTTTACCTCTAATTTTCGGCCTTATTATTCTAAAGCCCCCAAATTTAATTTAATTACACCTAATACCCCATTTATTTCGGTAATGCATTTATACTACTTAAACTTAATTGAAAGCTTGTAAATGCATAAATAAAATGGCCTAAAATACATGGCCTTATTACAAACATTGGCTTGCAAAATAAATTACACATAAATGTCCCAAAATACTTATAATTCTCGGCCTCACCACACACTTTCCATTTAATTACCAAACTTCCACATAATGTCTTAAATTTGACATTTATGTTACTTAATCGCTTAAATGACTAGCTTAATTTATCTTAGTCATTTTTTTCCATTTCTAGGTCAATATAACCCATATTTATCATTTCACTCTCGGCCATGTTTATATATAAGCTTAGAAATTATAAAAATCATAGATTTAAGGTGTTTATACCTTGATTTAGCTTGAATAATTCTTGTTTGAATTCGGCCAGCCTTAGAGAAAATTTCCAAAGCTTCTATTGCATGTTTCAAACAGCAAACAAGGCCTAGTTAGTCTCCAAGAAAGATCTAACCATAAGAAGTAATTTAATGTAAGATTTAAGGCAAAAATCACCTTAAAAATGCAAGGGAAGTTCTAAGTGGTTTCGACCTGAACCAAACACACCACAAGGTGTTAGATCCACCATATTGACATAGGAAATAGTTAGATCTCGAAATGCTACCTTGTTGTTAGGTTTTACCTTGGAAAATGCCTTAAAAGAGGGTATTTCCTTTGGATCTCGGCCATCCTTGCTCCAAATGGCTAACCAACAGATTCCACATGAAAAGGAGAAGAAGATGAGGCTATGACCAAAGTTTCACAGCCGAACTTGAAGGGAATCAAAAGTTATGAGCTTAAAGCACATTTTTACCTTAAAATGTAGATTTGGACAACCTTGGTCCCTCTACTGGTATCAACCGAGTTTAGCTCTTGTTATAACCTTAGAACACTGAGAATAAGCCATAGGAATTGATGAGCCACGAAATCTAGGTGTTGGTAGTGAAGAGATGAAGAAAAAGAGCTAAAAATGACATTAAAACACTTACATTAAGAGCTTAGGAGCTAGGTTTGCCTTCCATGCTCAAGAACAGACTTGAGAGCTTCTTAGGAAGGGGAGAGCTCGGCTGGGCAGAAGAGAATCGGACAAGGAAGGAAGGAGAAGGTGGGAAAGGTAGGAAATAATGTAAAAGTAAAGGTTACTATTCTAAATTGGAGGTTAGGTAGTAATTGTCCCCAAAATCATTGTATGCTGTCTCCTCTCTTATTTCAGCCGATCTCCATAGTCCAAATGAGTCAATTAATTGACCATTGACCATGCTTGGTCAATATTGACTCATGCGGGCCCCACTTTAGGGTTTTATTAATATTTTAATATTAAATTTGTAAAAATTCTAAATTTCTGGAATTAAATTCATATAATATGATATTTATTATATTTAAAGGTAATTATAACCTTTTAGCCCATTTAAAACCAATTTAAAAGACAATTTCACAAAAACGTGCTTTAAGGAGTTTTAGCGCACATTTTGTGTTGCCTGGCGTTTCTAGGCTCTGTTTTCTTTGACAACGGTCTTGTTGTGTTCCTTACATGATATTTGATCATTTAACTCAATTTTGTATCATTTAGAGGTCATTAGACCTTTAAGGTTTCTTATAGCACATTTTTGCCCTTTTGACCTTGAAGCATGAAAGTGCTTGTTCTTTGTGTTGGAGTGTTTCCCAACAATTATAATATGTTTAGTAATGTGTTAATATGCTTAGGACAAATTTTTTTGGGTCCTACATAGTTCATTTGGGTATTTATTTACCCTTAACATCAAAGGGTGCAACATATTGTTTTGTGTTGACCACTGTTGTTCTCAGTTGATTTTCTAAGGCATGTTTTGGCCTTAATTAATGTGATTAGATATTTAATCCATGTTTAATAAGTTTGGGGTATTTCAGTTCGTGTCTAGATGCCTCACCTGTCAGAAGGTGAAGTTCGAGCATAAGAGGATGGGAGGATTGTTGCAGCCTTTGGAGTTACCCAAATGGAAGTGGGACTCTATTTCTATGGATTTCGTAGTTGGACTACCGCCGGCGAAGGGTGGAGTCAACCAGATATGGGTGATCGTGGATCGACTTACCAAATCTGCTCGATTCATACCCATGAAGAGTACTTGGTCCATGAGTCAGCTAGTGGATGCTTACCTTAAGTATGTGGTCAGATATCATGGTGTACCGCAGACGATAGTATCTGACCGAGACTCAAGATTTTTGGCACATTTCTGGCAGCAGTTTCAGAAGGCTATGGGTACTAAGTTGAAGTTGAGCACTGCTTTTCACCCGGCTACAGATGGCCAGACGAAGAGGACTATCCAGACCTTAGAGGACATGCTTCAGGCATGTGTCATGGACTTTCAGGGAACTTGGGCAGACAAACTCCATCTGGTGGAGTTCTCGTTTAATAACAGCTACCACACTAGCATTAAGATGGCTCCCTATGAAGCCTTGTATGGAAAGAAGTGCAGAACCCCTCTATGTTGGAGCGACATCAGTGAGACAGTGATATTGGGACCCCAGCTGATAGAGGAGACGGTGGAGCAGGTTCGAATCATCCAGAGCCGAATGAAAGCAGCCCAGGATAGGCAGAAGTCCTATGCGGACTTGAAGAGGAGGCCGGTTGAATTCGAGGTTGGAGATAGAGTCTTCCTAGAGGTGTCTCCTGTGAGAGGGGTGACCAGATTCGGGAAGAAGGGGAAATTGAGCCCCAAATTCGTGGGTCCCTACGAGGTCCTGGAGAGAATTGGAGAGGTAGCCTACAGGTTGGCACTACCTGGTGAGCTGGAGAGAGTCCATAATGTTTTTCATGTCTCCCAGTTGAAGTGTTATGTTCCCGACCCGTCCCACGTGCTACAGCCTGAGGTGCTGGAGTTGGAGCTGAACCTATCGTACGAGGAGAACCCCATTAAGGTATTGGACACCAAGACTAGAGAGACCCGATCGAAGTCCACTCGGATGATCAAGGTTTTGTGGTCAAATCATGGAACTGAGGAAGCAACGTGGGAGGTCGAAGAGAAAATGAAAAAGAAGTACCCTCAGCTTTTCAAGCAGGTAACCGTTTAAGACTTATGTCAAGTTCAGTTGGATTCAACTTTCAGAATCAGTCTATTGGTTGGAGTATTATTTAGGCTTTGCTTCGAGGGCAAAGCTTTCTTTTAAGGGGGATGAGATGAAATACCCGTGAATTTTGGCATAGGATTAAATTAACATATGGTCGAGAATGATATTAATAGAATTAATAGAGGCCCAGAGAAGCTACATATATATATTCATCTCAAACAACTTTACTATGTCCTCCTAGCCTTGCGAGTTTAAATAAGATTTTACAACCTTTAATAAATAAGTATTGTGATTAGCTTTATTATTATTGTTATTGTATTTATTACATCCAAGAGTACGAATTGAATTTTAC
Organism: Limonium bicolor; assembly: GCA_023374045.1. Classification (NCBI taxonomy): domain Eukaryota; kingdom Viridiplantae; phylum Streptophyta; class Magnoliopsida; order Caryophyllales; family Plumbaginaceae; genus Limonium; species Limonium bicolor. The sequence continues at coordinate 62,380,037 of CM041781.1, forward strand.
CTCTTCCTAAAGTATTTTCCCTTTTCCTAACTTATTTATTCAGCTACTATGTATTTATTTATTTATCTAAATAATCCTTCTCATCCTTTACTAACGATCAGTTAGCCCTTCTTCTATTTTTACTTTAACCAAATAATATCTATTTATTTCTCTAATTCTTGAATCTAGATTCTTTCATGGTTTTAACGTTATTTATTTACTCAGTTTTCAGATTAGTATTATTGTGGTAATTGTTAGTCCATCTATTTAATTATTTTACAAACTAATTATCAATTCTTCCTCCTTTTAAATCAATTGTATATATTAAGTAATTACTACTTTGTTATGTTATTTAATTCCTATTTAACTGCACAGTTTACATCGATCTCCTTCATCTTCAATACACCGCCACTACGCTCCTCTCTTTCTTCAAGCTCCCAACCTCTCTTAATTCTCGTTCTTGTTTCCCTGACGCTGTTAGGCTGCTTCTCTGGTGCCGGATCAGGTAGGAGGGTAAGGGGAATCCATTGGTAAGGTTATATGATTAATTCGCTAGTATCTGGGTAGTGTCTGATTGTGTTTCTACTTGTGTTCTAGACTCCGAATTCCTTGGCGAACGCTTCTGTTGATCTAGCTGGTTGATTCATTGTGGTGAGCGTATCCAGGTAAATGTTGTGCTCAACATTCTTTACCTCTGCGTTTTGTGAATATCGATGGATTGAGTTATTGTGAATTGATATTGTGGGAGATTGGGAACTATTTTTTCCCTTGTGTTCTCTGGTGTGATGTTTTGGAAAAAAGTTTGGATAAATGTTTTGGGAGGCTTCCATTGGATTGGTTATTGGTTGTTGGTACCGATTGGTGCTCCGTGTATGTTGTTGGTGCCTTTAAGGTGCTCCGTGAATTATTGGTACTCTGTACCCCGTGAATATTATATTAATTTTGCCTGCAGACATTACTTGCAGTTAAGCTCTAATGATCTACTCCTTTGGGTCATAAGTTACCTTCTGGGGGGTGTGCACACTTAAGGACGTAGAGTGAGGTGGGAATTCTAATGATTGCGACCCCGGATCGGGTGTCGTCCGTGTATACCATTAATTTGATTCTCTGGAAGTTCTCCCCCGCTATGTTTTGTGATTGATATTTGGAATTGGTGGTGTGGTTTACATTTCTGTGCAAGTATTGTTTTATAAATACAAATGGGTTTCAAAAATGTATTTTACGAGTTGAGACAATGTTTACTCAGTTTTGCTGATTTGCGCGATCCCTTCGCGTTTTCTATTGTTGTTTTATGATCGCAGGTACTCATGGCTAAGTTGGGGATTGGGACACGCTATCACATAGCTTAGGATGACTGGATAATTACTTCGCATAATTTCGAGCTGAGTTATGTTTTGGAATTATATTGTTTCACAAATTTGGGGAACGTTTGATCTTTGGTTGGTGGTTTTAAGCCTGAGCACTCTTCGTTAGAGTGTGGCAGTAATGCCTTTTGGATTTTGCTTTTCTGCTGCTACATAGTTGAGGTGTTTTGCTGGTATTGCTTTCTGGGAAGTTATGGTTGTGATGGAGTTTTACATACTGTTTAAGAGTCCTTTCGGCAGTGTTTATATGTATCGCTTGAGGTACTAATTTATCGAAATGATTATCCATTTGGTTGCTAAGTTATTGTGTTTATTTGATGTTGATTTGGTTATGTGCTAGCTCTTGAAAATGCATTTCAGGACCTGTCTGACGTCCGTCCGGACATCTATGTTCGGACAGGCCCCGGACATCTAGTCGCGTCCGAACTTCTGCCGAACGTAAATGTTCGACAGCATGCAGGACGAGGTCGACTTACAAGTCTCGACTTATGTCCGAACTTGTAAGCTCGGACCAATGTTCGGACGTGCGCGTAAGAATTCTCAACTTTTGAAACTCATTTGTGTCCGAACTTCGAAGTCCGGACACAAGTCCGGACGTCTTTAGCTTCAGACTTTTCAACTCTCGACTTGTGTCCGAACATCAATGTCCGGACACAAGTTCGGACATTTGGTTTTGCGCAGGTTCCTCATCTCGGCTTGTGTCCGAACATCCCATGTCCGGACACAAGTTCGGACTAAGCTTGTTTTGCACTTTAAGGGCTCGTTTGGAGTCCGTTTTTGAAGCCGTTTTCACCGTTGGTTTTGTAATTTAATTTCCTATGGTTTAAGGCAAAATCTAGGGTGTTACAATCATCCATATCTCATGACGGACATTTAGAACCTAGTTGATGATTATTCTACTGTACGGGGTACATATGTTCAAGCATTTTAAATGGAATACAACTTAATGAATTCCGGACAAGCACTAAGATTGAGGCCTTGGTACGTTTAGTTATTATCCGTATATGATAAAAGGAAGTGTGTAGGCCAAACAGTTGTGGTTGTCGTGCCATATTTCTTGCAAGTTGTAGTGATGAATGTAGGTTTCATTTGCTATATCCTTTCAGGCACTGTTTGTTTCCCGTAGGATTTATTATGTTCTCAGTGGTGGAACATTATGTTTCCTCTTGCATACTGCATATGATTCCTTTTCCTAATTGCTGATTTTGGCTTAACAAATCTCAAAATTAGGAGATCAGATTTATGATCGTAAGGGAAGGCTTAGCAAAGGGGACCGTTTTTAGTCAATTCACTGATTTTCTGGACCTAATTTGCTTCTCCTTGCAGAAGGTAACTCATCTTTTTTCCGATGTTATTTGCTTCTTGAAGGGGACAGGAAATAGAATCGGACTCTTTTTCCCTTGTCTTGTTGCAAAATCAAAGAGCTCCCATTTCCTTATAATAAATAAACTTGCCGGTCCTCTACTTTTTTCATTTATTTCCCGCGGAAGGTGTGTTTTAGATACGGTGTATAATAAGTACTAACAATATTTATTTTTAAAAAATATATACCTGCATATATGGGTGGGTTTGTGAGAAATTAAATGTAAATAACATTACATTTATCAAAATTAATATTATAAATAAATTCAAAATAAATAATATTATCAGAAATACTAACATCAATGATGAAAACAAAACTAGATTAGGCTAGTGATCCGGTATAACTATCAATTGCGCTTTGAACTGAACAAAATTTTCAAATTATATTTCTTTTTCACTCTTTTTCCTATACAAAAAGTTTGGTGCACTAGGATTAAAAAGTGTGAAAAATCTAAAGGAACACACATTTTGAATAGGCAAGAATATTATTTTACATACAAATATGTAAAGATTGGGTAGAAAAACATTAATATAGTATTTATGTGTGTAACTATGTTATGCATTGATAAATTCTTACTCTTGATTTCTTGTATCACTAAAAGAATTTCCCATCACTTTTTTCTTCAATCCAACCAACAACCTAGGTTCCGTTGTTAATACCACTTTAGTTTAAGATCAAAATTCTCTTGTTTATTTTTTCAATAATATAGAATAGCACATGAAGCAACAATGAATATTTTGTTTTTTGTAGTCTGGCAATATTTGTGTTCAACCATGACCCAGGCTACGAGGGATACTGCCATCAAGAAATTCAACTAGAATCCAGATATTACAGAATATTTCTAATGAGACTTATAGCTGGAGGTGTTTCTTCGAGATTGAACCCTTTTCGTGGTTTCCCATGTATGTCATTTCTTTTACTTAATTATCGATACTGTGTCTTTTGTACAAATATAATATTAATGCCTATGCTTGTAACACCTCTACCGCTAATTACACCATTAGCTCGTAATCATCCCGTTCATTATTGCAATCGCAGCGGAGAAATCCATAAACAACGGGGGTGAAACAACACCGTTAGTCACCCACGTGACTATCAAGGCCTAACATTAACAGTACCGGTCTGATGGACTAGAATTACCCGAGTACCTATACAATACAATTCTCAATCCGACTCTAAACCGAGTCACATACATACCATTTCTAACCCGAGTCAATTCAACCAACTATGTTGAGTTTAATACGTTCTCTATGCCGATAACATATTCGGACTTACCCTATCAACAAATACAAATACACATGTATTCAAACAGCTACCCTTGCTTAACCGCCATCTCTGTCCTACTCTCGAACGGTAATCCATCTTCGCCATTCTTGAAAAAGAATGGGTGGCCCCCCAAAGGGGCTCATCACCTTTGCTGGTATGGTAGACGTGCAACCCGCTACTACCGGGCCACACTCAACTAATTCTCGTCTTAACATGCGATAGATTTTCTTTAAATCAAAACATGCAGTATAATAAACATACACATGCTCGCAATCATAACAAGTATTCAAGCAAGGAATACAACCAGCAGGGACATCACATCAAGTTCATTAGATTAATTACCTTGTCCTTTAAGCCTTGGAAACCCTATCCCAAGTAAGTTTCATTCTCATTATTCACTAACTCATCCAATTCAACCGGATAGTTTACTTGTCTCCTAGATCTTTAGACACTCTCGGTCCCGATCTAGCTTCCTCAATTATTCTTCTCTTGAATAATTATTAAGTTAAGCCTCGTAGGCCTCCGGGCAGAGACACATATAGATCTCACCACCGGGATTTATAATATCAACACGGAATTAGAAACAGTCGCTCATGTCTCCTCTGCCCAGCCCATATTACCCAGCTTACCTCTTTAGACGGGTAAGCTCTGTCAGTCTCACTCCAAACGGGCACCACTATATGGCACACGGCCCCGCAGGACACCACTATGTGGCATACAACCCTGTAACAAGGGACTTCGACCACGGAGTCAGAAACAAATGCTCTGTTGTTTCCTCTTCCTTGCACGCGTGACTCACAATCCCCCTAACCCAACTCTCGGGTTAGTAACAATATATACTTATATATATATATATCAGTCAGCAGCATCTCTCTCGATGCTTCACAACTTAGGAGGTTTTCCTAATACGTTGTATTCACCGATTTAAGGGTCGCCCCAACACTTCCATTACTTAGGAGTTTGGTTATTTTCTTACATTAAGACACAACTTCATACGGGAGGTCGACTAATCGTTATGAGGGAGCTCACCAGTCCCGTGTGTCACTTTTCTCGTTTCGAGTGAATTCATAAGTTTCGGGTTATCGTTATCCTCTAATCAATAATTCTTGTGTGTTTTCCCACATTCGATTATTTCACGGTTCGACTCATTCTACGAGTCCCTAACCAATCGCTAAGCGTTTACAAGTCGGTCTACAACCCTTATTTAGACCACGCATTCAAGCAATGATGGTTAGTCAAACAGCAGGCATCAAGATATATATATATATCAAATGCAGTAAACTTTTTCTGCTTTTGTCTTATTAGGTCGGCACACAAGGCAAGCAACACACAAGGCGAGCATAACACGGTGGAACACAAGTTGAAAGAAAACCATACCTGTCACCGAGGAATTACTCTAACGCGTCATCTCACGCTCCTCAGGTAATTCCCGAACATCTGATATCATTTCAATGTTTCTATTAATATCATGATCATACGGTATGTAAACCACTATTACTCCCGTACTTACCCCCTTGTCCCGTCAACCTCATATTTACCTTTGTGAACTTAAGTTCTCACTTCCGCAATCAATCTAGCACTTGTTTATACTTCTAAGGACCTTTACATGTCACCAAACAAGTCCTAATCATCATCTAATATCATCCCCATCCAGTTCCCCATCATTTAGAGCCTTAAAAACACTCATGGTTAAATTTTGTGCTTGGTCCGGGACCTAGTCCGGGTCTCTAGTCCCGGACCAATGCTCTGCGTCAGTTTCGAATGAAAAATTATACTGGTCCGGGACTTTGTACCTATCTCAAGTCCCGGACCTACCCCTGAAGGTGACTTTCGGCTCATTTTAAGGTGTGGTCCGGGACTTTGTCCAAGGAACAAGTCCCAGACCCTGCTAAAAGCTACTAAAATGGTCATTTTTCAACCCCAATTCCAACCTTAATCCTCACCCAAACTTTTCCTAATCTTTCCACATGTTCATAACCATGTTATTACACCTTAAACACTCCTTAAACCTTCTTAAATCCTTGGTCAAACTCTTTACTCATTTCTTGATCGATCACCCAAATTTTCATTCTCACATTTTGCACTTTGCACACTAATGCACCAAGCCACTCCCATGATAGTTTGCACTTCTTCCAACCAATACCAATTCACTTGTTGACCATAACCATCCATTCCTAGCCATTTGCATTTCCAATACCCAAGTCCATCCTCCATTTCCAAGGTTATGCACACTAAGCCTTTTTCTAGAAATTCAATGCACTACAATAACTCATTTGCTACAGATTTTGCTCACTACTTAACTCACCTCTTATATAGCTCCTAGGTGGTTTACTAACCAAATTGGTACCTCTCCAAACACCTAGTTAACCCTTGGTCATTCCTTACTCATGACATCTCTTAAAACACCATATTCCTACCGAAATTTTACCATAGCTCACCTATAATTCGAGCATGCCCAAATGCATTATTTCATCATCCATTCACCTAAACCAATTTCACTAGCCAAATCCATCACGGATTCTACCAGCACATAGTACTCATCTCAATTCTCATCAAACACAAAATAATGCAATAACTCAAACGCTTGGCACTTAGGCCCTTAAATCAAACATCAATTTCACAAATTCCTTATCTATCTACCAACCACATTTTAAACTCAATTTTGGTTTATCCTTTTAAGTTTTCCATCCCATAATTCTAAAGCATATAGGATGTACATTAAGGTAGATTTCTTACCTTAGTTCTCCAATTTCTTTTCCAATCTTATTCTCTTCTCTTTCTCATTTCTCTTGACTCCAAAATCGGCCTAGGGCAACCCACTTGCCCAAGTCTCTAGACCAAAACCCAAGTGGGGAATTAAACACTAAATAATATTCCTAGATTCATGAATCATTCCAATTTACCAAGGGAGTGCTTAAAGCACAAAAGTTGAAGATTTACCTTAGAACCCTAAAATGGGGTTTTGGGCATGAATCAAATGAGGGCTCCCAATAAGCTTTTAAAGCTTGAACAAGGCTCATTCAAGAAAGGAGAAAAAAGCAAAGGGGAGTCAAAATCGGTCACATAAGAAATGAAGGAAGGAGTGTGCTTTTGTGATTTTTCTTACCTTAAAACAAAGAGAAGACATCCAAGCTCAAGAAACTACAGCTTTCTCTTCAAATGGGCTATACCCATGGAAGTCAACTTCATCCTTTTAAGGTTTTGAAGAGAGGGAGATAGCTCTTGATGAGGGGAGCATTAATATGTAATTTGTTTTGAGTTTGGAGCATTATTAAAGCTTGAACAAGGAAGAGAATGGCAAAAAGCCATGGGAGAAGCTTCAAAATCGGCAGCCTTGGGAGGAAGAAGAGAGGATCTGGCTGGAAGAGGACGAAAACGTGAGAGGGAGGAGGGAAATGAGAGGAAAGAGAGAGGAAAGGTGTTTTATACTTTTTCTACCTTTTTACTTTTCCACGTGTATTTTCTTTTCTCTTCTTCTTATTAGCTAGTTTATTAGCTAAGAGAGGAGCTGATTTATCTACTAAAAACCGGCCCCCTATGTACATATAAGCTGGGGCGTTTTTTGTCTTTTTACAAGAAACGATCCTAAACTCCCGGTTTTGGCACTATTCACTAACCGGGCCCGTTTTCTGGATTTTTCTCGTTTCTTTAATTTTTAATGGTTCTTAAGCATCCATTAATATTTAATTATATTTATATAGTCAACTATAATTTTTACGGGTCTGTTTGACCACTTAAAGTCACGTTTTTGGGTTTTCTCGAAAAACGTGCTTTAAAGCTTCCTTAGCGTTTTTAACCCACTATATGGACCTGTTTTCTTCAGGAATTGTTCCCACATATTATTTAGGCGTAATTAAGCCCTAGGAATCCATCTAGGACCCTAACCGAGGTCATATACCTCCTATGGTTGCGTAATGCTCACTTTTACGTTTTATGCTTTTTAAGCGTTTTCTCTTTTCTTTTGGTTTTATTTTCTTCACCAATATTCTTTAGACACTATTAGGCCCTAAAATACCATATTAGAATAATTTAATCACCATTTTTAAGTTCGGGGTATTTCAATGCTATTCCTGCGGAAATGAGGATATTTGTAACATATAACTGAAGGTTGTTATATCCACATTCTTAGTACCATGTTTGCTATTAGGAATCGATTGACATTGGTCGAAGAAGTTTATTGTGTAGGAGAGAATTTGGGGTTCTGTCGATTTGCTTGAGGGTTGTGTAATTTCAGGTATTGTTCATGGATCCATCGTGGAACCATACACTAGAGAGGTAAGCGCAGGACAGAATCCACCGAATGGGGCAGTCCAAACCTGTCAGTTATGTTTCAACTGAGATTCAACAAAAAAAATAAAATTGTGAGCGGCCTTTTTTTTATAGGTGGGGTAGGTTTTGAACCTTGGACCTTTGGTTCAAGGACACCACTCCTCTACCGACCAAGCCACGAGGGCTTGGCTTGTGAGCAGCCTTTTTACGGAATGAAACTCGAAAATCCCTATTTCTTTCCTTATATTTAAAGGATCATAAGGTTTAATCCCTATTTCTGTCATAATGTTTAAAGCATCATAAGGTTTGTGATGGCAAAAACAATCGAAGAGAGCAGGGGCAGAGCCAGAAAAGTTTTCTAAGGGGGGCGAGATTTCTTTTATAATATTAATTAATATTTAAAAAATATAATTTTTTAATTAATATAATATTTCAATATATATAATTGTATTTTAAAAATTGATATAGATATATAGTTTGACATAAAAATTAGATTAAAATTGAAATATATAAATTAATATATTAATAAATTTTGTTTATCTTTTTTTATTTCTAGTTTAAATACGGGTATACAAAATTACAAGTTAATATCAATAATATAAAATATTACTTCTAAACTAGTATTTTTTCTAAAAAACTTCTTCCAAAAATTATTTTGAGTAATTCTAATATTATTTTAATTTATTAAATCTGTAATAACTAAAAGAACTTGTATTATGGATAGTAGGGGTACATGATTACTAAGACTACTAATAATCATGTTTACTTTAGACTATGTTGCTAAAATAAAAAATATTAAGAGTTTTGTGTAGACTAAATATGATTTTTTAGAACATAATTCTAGAACAAATATTACATATAATAGAAAAATTGATAACAAAGTAGAATTGGTGATATCATAGTGATATTTATAAAATATTATTGGGGCGAACAAATATCTAATAACATAAATAAACTATATAACAAATTACTAAAACTGATTTCAGCATGGGGCCGAACACCCACCTGCCCACCTTGTCTTGCATGAAGGAATCAATTGTAAAACTTAACTTTTAAAATTATTTTATCTCAAATATTAAATATTAAAATCAAACTATATGGATATATGGATAGTAAACAAGACGATGATGTGGGAGTAAATTTTTTCGAACGTCATAGTCATCTCATAAAATTTCACTAGTTTTTAAAAGATAAAAGGCTAAATCAACTAACCGGATTACAAAAAATACGACAGGACGTAAATCGAGTTGATTAAACGATTTCGGCTAACGAACAAACCATTTTATTAACCGAATTTGTAATCAATTTCACTTCCCATGACGGTTTGCATTTACGATTTTCTTTATACCCTAGATAAATGTATTTGTTTAATATAATTGACACTGTTGATAAATTTATAATAAAGCTGCTGTAATTGGTATGTTCGTCTTCGATAAATTTGTGGGGCATGGATTCACTGTGTAGGGTGTTTTTATCGTGGTACCAGTCATGTGACCATCAATAATTTGTACTAAATATTACTAACTCAATCTTCATTTCTTTAGCATCATTTGTTGTTGTTGTATGGTTTCATATTACTTAATGGTGGTCATGGGTCCGGTTCCGGTTCCACCGGTTCCGATTCCGGAAAATGTGTATTCGTATTCGGAACCGGTTTGGGCGGTTCCAGTTCCGATTTCGGTTCCGGTTCTGAAATCTGGACGCTTCGGATTCGGTCAAAAAACCGGTTCCGGCCGGTTCCGTCCGGTTCCGGTTCTGATCGGTTCCGACCAGTTCCGGAGCGGTTCCGGAAAGATTCGATCGGCTCTAGTTGCTTCATTTTAGTTCCGATTTGAGATCCATTTGAGCACACACGTTGCTCTTTTCATCCACTTTACTCCTAGATAGGTTATTCTTCAAGTTTATAATCTTAAATGTGTAAGAAACAAAGAATTAGGAATTTTTATTGAATTTACAAAAATAAGGAACAAAGAGAATTTTATTATATGATTCACTGCCTTATTAAAACCTTATTAGGTAAAAACCCATTGGGAAAACCCTAATTAGGAAAAAGAGTACAGTTACTAAGAGGTTACATGATGTCAATTTACAAGTCTTAAAAAAAAGATTACATGGAAAGAAAGTAATACTAAATTACTAATATGTTCTAAAATATTACACGGTAACTTCAACCGGTTCCGGGGTGGTTCCGGTTTCGGTCCACTGGTTCCGGTTCCCGGTTCCGAATCCGACGACGGTTCCAGCCGGTTCCAGGCGGTTCCGGTTCCGGGCCCGAATCTCAAAACATGTATTCGTATTCGGAACTGGCTGAGGCGGTTCGGTTCCAGTTCCGGTTCCCACCGGTTCCCGGCCGGTTCCGGTTCCAATCGGTTCCGGGTAGAACCGCCGGTTCCGGGTAGAACCGCCGGTTCCGGGTAGAACCGGACCCGATGGCCACCATTAATATTAGTAGGTTAGACAACATTATAGTTCACAATCTAGAAAATACCAACTCCTCTGGAGTTTCTCGAAGTCCTCATACTTCCCGGTCATTATACGCGCTCTTTGTTCTTAATATATACATACCTTATTTCAAAAGAGAAAAAAAACAGTGTTAATTTAATTGGTAGTATAAAATGAAATTTTAATCATTTATTTTTATTTGTTCTAATCCAATACTACCTCCGTCCTGAATTGACTGTCCTGTTTACTATTTGGACATGTCGTTTGACTTCAATTTTTAACATATAAGATAAAATAATTTTTAAAATTTAATTTGCACATGATTCCTTACATGTTAAACTATATATTACAAATTTAGTTTTATAAAATTATTTTATCTTATATGCTTAATATTGAAGTGGAAAAACGTGTCATAAAGCAAACATAACGGTCAATTCAGGACAGAGGGAGTAATTATTAAGGGCCCCAATTATCCATACGTTTAACACGTTTGACTAGTTGAAACAGTATTTCGGAGATGTGGCAAGAAAAAATAACACTTTGGTTTAAGCTATAAATAAGAGAATAAAAAATAATATAGTATGAGAAAAATTAGGAGCTTTGATCAATAAAATATCCTCTAAAAGTTGGGAAAAAGTTGGTGGTAGCGGAAGAAGAAGATGACACCTTCAGTTCAGGAAATCAGAAAAGCCCAGAGAGCTGAGAGTAGCGCTACCATCCTTGCCATCGGCACTGCTAACCCCCCAAACTGCTACTACCAGAAGGACATCCCAGACCTCTACTTCCGGGTCACTGAAAGCGAGCATATGATTAAGCTTAAGGAAAAGTTTAAGCGCATCTGTGAGTTTATTTTCTCCATTGTTCCAATTTGCGTCATCTATTCTACTACCTCCCGTCATAAGTGTCATGTTTGCTTTTTGGCACGTTTTTCCACCTCAATATTAAACATATAAGGTAAAATAATTTTATAAAACTAAATTTTGTATTATATAGTTTATCATGTAGGAATCATATGCAAACTGTAAATTTTCAAATTATTTATCTTATATGTTAAAAATTGAAGTCAAACGACATGTCCAAATAGTAAATAGGACGGTCAAGGTGGGACGGAGGGAGTAGTTTTTTGGTCTCTCTTCTTATGTATTCGATCTTAATTGTTGTATGGCTGTTTTTTTTTTTTATATATTTGACTAATACAGTAGTAGTGAGTTTTGAACCTAGACCTTCGGTTCAAGGCTCCACCACCGACCAAGCCACGGGACCCGCGGCTGAATTATTGTGCTAGTCACAATGTTTTGAACTACTGATAAAAAAAATACCTTACGCTAATTTCGGACAAAATATTAATTTCGTTACATCGGTCGTTACAGGTGACAAGACCATGATCGAGAAGCGTTACATGTTCTTATCGGAGGACATCCTGAAGAAGAATCCAAAAATGTTCACCTACAAGGGCTCATCATCTACCTTGGACATTCGACAAGATATAGCTGTATCAGAGGTCCCCAGGCTTGGCGCAGAGGCTGCCCTAAAAGCCATCAAAGAGTGGGGCCAACCTATATCCAATATCACACACATCATCTTCTCCACCATCTCCGGTGTTGATATGCCTGGCGCCGACTACCAACTCACCAACCTCCTTGGCTTAACCTCTAACGTCAAACGTTACATGATGTATCAGTTGGGTTGCTATGGCGGTGGCACAGTCCTTCGTTTAGCTAAGGACATAGCCGAGAACAACAAGGGAGCACGTATTCTTGTAGTTACTACAGAGTTAAGCTCCATTTGGTTCCATGGTCCAACCGACACTCATCTAGACTCCGTGGTATGTCAAGCCTTGTTTGGAGATGGAGCAGCAGCTGTAATAGTCGGAGCCGACCCAAACTCGGCCGAGAACCCGATCTTTGAGATGGTATGGACCGGTCAGACAATCTTACCGGGGTCAGAAGGAACAATCGGTGGCCGGTTGAAAGAAACAGGGCTACACTACTTTCTTAACGAGAAAATTCCGGCACTGATTTCGAACAACATAGACAAGGTGCTGGTGGAGGCGTTTAATCCGTTAGGGATCAGTGACTGGAATTCCATCTTCTGGGTTACTCATCCAGGGGGTCCTGCTATTCTTGACCAGATAGAGGCGAAGCTTAACCTTTTGCCGGAGAAGCTAAAGGGTGCCAGGCAAGTGCTTAAAGATTACGGGAATATGTCAAGCTGCACTGTGTTGTTCATCCTTGATGAAATGAGGAAAAAATCAATGGAGAATGGATGTTCCACCACTGGGGAAGGGTTGGAGTGGGGTGTGTTGTTTGGGTTTGGACCGGGACTCACTGTTGAGACAGTGGTGTTACACAGTGTACCAACAGTGGTCAATAATTGATGATGCATGTGTTAGGTATATATACTACTACTTGTAATTAAATATATTATAAATGTATTACGGTAAACGTGGCGTGTGGGAAACCTTCAAGTCTTTTTTTCTTTCTCCAATATCTTTTGAACTAGTCACCTTATGATCCATTTCAATATTATACTTGTTTATGCATTACTTAGCTGCTTTTTCCGGTTTGTTTGGAGTTGTTTTACTTGTTGTAGTTGGTCACCTAGGTTGTAATCGGACGTGGGGTACTCTTTTTCCTCTTCAGGCTTTTTCCCATTGGGTTTTGCTCGGAAAGGTTTTAACGAGGCCCAAAATCAAACACACCCGCCTGGTTCTCCAGGCTTTAATATATACATGGCTATATGCCCAAATTATCTAAAAAAAACTTGTTTATATATTAATGATCATGCACTTAAGTTTTATTTTCCTGCTTTTCTTGTTGAGCTGGTCATGAGCCGACTCTAGATCTACTGTATTGAATGATATGGTTGAATCATACTTGATATTATCCAAAATGGAGTAAATATATACTCTTATCATTTTCGTTTTTTTTGATAATTTGGGCATAAGTCATATATTAAAAACTCCTGGAAAACCAGGCGGACGGGTATAGCACGGGCCTCATTAAAACCCCCCTAGAAAAAAACCCAGTGGGAAAAAAGTTCTAGGGGGGAAAAAGAGTACCCACCACATCCGAAAACAGACAAGAGTATCACTAAGCAAGGAAGAAGGTACAACAACGAGATCGCCACAAACTCGAGCAAACATATGCTCACAACACCCCCAAACTCGTAAATAAAAAAACCCCCTCAACCTTCTACAAATACTCTTTCAGAGAAACAACTCCTACAAATGCACTACACGTCAATGGAAAATCCTTCCACCACGTTTTCGACCAGCGCCACACTCCAAGCTTGACCTGCAGCACGATACGGTCGACATTGCACTCCTCTTGTCGAAAGACCATAGCATTACGGTGCAGCCAATATAAAATACCCCATAGCAAAAGTCGATTTCCATACTCGCCTCGCTCTACTGGATAAGGGAACCAAAAACCAGTCACTATAAATATCACCTACCCCTTGTCTGAAGACAAAAGATACATTCCACCACACCAAAAGGAGATCCCAAATCTTTTTTATCCTTGCGCAATGGAACAAGACATGCTCCACACTCTCCATTACTCTGCTGCACCAAGGGCACATGCTTCCACCAATAGGGACAACATTCCCGCTCAAATAGAATTTCTCTTGTCATCAGCCTTCTCAAGAGGGTAAACCACAAGGTCAGCACCACTCTGGGCTCACACAAGCCACTCCAAATAGCTTGTAGGTCGACATCCGAAGAAGTACCAGACACCTCGGCAGTCGCACTATACAAAGAGTGAAATATCCTTAACAATAGAGCACTTGCCCCCAGATCTCCACACGCACATATCCGGCAGCTGCGGTGCGCATGGAACGACTCCAAGCGAACCCATAAATTGAACGAGCAACTCCTCTTCGTACAAGAAAGCTCACGCCGCCACTGAAAATCCCATTGCCAACCATCATTCACCCAATGGCCCATCTGGGCTATAGTACACTCTTGCTGCAAACTCAGATTAAAGAGGCGCGGAACTGACTCCGCAGACACCCTGCATGAGACCAGTTGTCATACCAAAACAGTGTTGACTGACCATTTTTAACCTCGATTTGCACCTTCTCTTTGAGGACGCCCTTGAGAGCATCATTTGCATCAGTAGCCTTAATGATGGAAGGCCATATACCCCCTGCCTTCAAGATCCGAGCATCCAACTCCCCTGTATAAAGACCACCCCTCATTTTGTAAATCGAAGAGACTACTCTCTTCCAAAGTGGGGATTTATTAGCAGCAAAGTTAACCCTCCACTTAGACAAAAGGCCAAATTCTTAACCTGCAGGTCAGTGAAGCCTAGACCTCCATCCGCCTTAGGTTTAGTCATCCTCCTCCAGGAGACCGTAGTCAAGAATTTCCTCTTGTTCTTGCCCCAAAAGAACTGTCGTTGGATGGATACCAATTTCTTCCGCACCTCTGCCGGAATCACAAATAAACTAGGATAGTAAAGAGGGATAGCCTCAAGTACTGACCTAAGCAGAACCGCCCTCCCAGCCTTGGACAAACTAGAAGCCTTCCACGACGCAAGTTTTGCCCTGGTCTTCTGAATGATCGGCTCCCAAGTGTCTGCTCTCCTCATATTTGCCCCCAAGGGGCAACCCAAATAGGTAGCTGGCAAGGAACCTATTTGGCAATCGAATATTTTCCCTACCATTTGAGCTTCTTCATCCCTCACATTAAAACAAAACGCCTTCGATTTTTCCATATTCAGACGCAGACCACTCATCTCTGCAAACCCGATAAGAATTCTATGCAAGTGCACCAGCTCCCTTTTCTCTGCCCCACTAAAGAGTAGAATATCATCAGCAAATTGGAGATGGGTGACTCTCACTCTCCTTGCTCCTACCACTAATCCAGAGAACTGATGCTTTTCCACGGCCTCCTGAATCAACCAACTCAACGCTTCAGCTGCAATGACAAACAAAGAGGGCGACAACGGGTCCCCTTGTCTGAGACCACGAGCGGGAGAGAACGGTCGAGTTGGAGAACCGTTCACCAGTAAGGAAATTCGTGAAGTCGTGATACATTCTCTTAGCCAGTTCCTCCAAGTAACACCAAATCCCATACACTCCATCATTTGGTCAACGAAATCCCACGAGACAGAATCATAAGCCTTTTTTAAATCAATTTTTATTACTACTCCTTTTCGCTTCGTCTTTTTCAACCAGGCTATGACCTCATTTGCAACCAAAGGGCCCTCAAGGATGTTCCTCCCCTTAACAAACCCAGTCTGGGTTTCTCCAATAAGCATCGGTAAAATGGGCCTCAGACGATTACTCAGTAACTTTGCAATTACCTTGTACATGCACCCCACCATACTTATTGGCCTATAATCCTCAACACGAGCAGCATCCTGCTTCTTTGGGATAAGGGTTATCCAGGTGATATTTGTTCCTTGCTCCATCTTTGAGGTTATGAAAAACCTTCTCACATCCTCAGCAAAACCAGCCCCAATAACATGCCACATCTTCTTGACGAATTTCATGTTGTACCCATCAAACCCTGGAGCCTTGGAGCCATCACACTCCAATACTGTCTGCTTAATCTCCCACAGTGACGGGACAGCCTCAAGTAAGGCAGCTTGCTCTACCGTAAGAGCACGGAGAGGGGAGAAGAAAGGGACAATACCTGAAGATGGCACTGCTTGAAAGAGCCCCTGGTAATATTCAACAATATGAGCCACAATCGCCGATGGAGTATCTATGACCCCATTCTCAGTAATCAAGCATGTGATGAGTTTCTTCCGATAATTGATGGTGGCTCTCCTATGAAAGTATTTAGTGTTATTGTCCACATCCCTAATCCACCTGTCCCTAGAAAGTTGCCTCCAATGCACCTCCTTGTACCTTTCAGCCTCTTCCACCATACTCACTGATCGGATCCTCTCAATTTCAACTTGGCGTGACCTGTCACCCTCTTCCATTTTCATCTCTACCTTCCTTAAGTCCTCCCTGCACTTAAGAATCTTCTGGTCCATCTCTCCAAATACCTCCTTGTTCCATCTTCTCAAAGCCCCTTTAAGCCTCTTCAGTTTACTCAAAGTGGATCCTGCACGGAGGCCTCCCCACTCTTTGGCCACAAAACTCTCAAAACCTGGGTGCTCCAGCCACGAATCCATTGACCTAAAAGGTTTTGGGCCCCAGTTAACTCTCCCCGTACTCAACACTAACATTCTATGGTCCGACAACGACCACTCACTTGATCGCAACCTAACATCTGAATACTGGTTCAACCACTCGAGTGTTGCAAACAATCGATCAATCCTACTAAAAGACCCTCCACCTTTCCAGGTAAATTTCGCATCCTGCAACTGTATTTCTTGCAGCTGCATTTCATCCACCCAAATTTGGAAGTCTCTCATACCTCTCGACTGTCGCGGAGCATGAGCCGGCATTCTTTCTGTTGGACTTAATACTTCATTGAAGTCCCCAATAAACAAACATTCTTGTCTCCAATTTTCCTTGGCTTGGAGAATTTCTTCAAACATTTCCCTTCTCTCTCTAACGTCACATGGGGCATACAGCACCGTTATTGCATTCATAACGCCTTCTTCCCTAGCTTTCATTACAACCATCAACCATCGCGCCCCTTTTTCTACACCTCGGACCTCTACTTCTTCCTCATCCCACATTACTATTATTCCTCCAGACCTACCCTGACTAGGAACCTCGTCCCAAGCTAGACTTGACCTCTTTTTACCCCAGAAACGCGGGACTTTCAATGCTGCCGTGCCACTGTGCTGAGTCTCAACAAGCCCAAGAATTGATAATTTCGAATGTCTTATCTCCTCCCGTATCTTCCTTTGCTTAACCTTTGACCCCAATCCTCTTATATTTTGCAATCCTACAATCACCATTCTACCCTCTCTCTACTTAGACTGAGGTTGAATTTGATGTATGATATTAGCCTTAGATAGACTAGGATTTGGAATCTTGCAACCTAACTGTCTCAAAAGATCAATGCACTCCTCGGCTTCTTTTTCGGCATTAACGATTTTACCTAGATCATCTCTTGCCGGCGCAACCTCCTTAGAATGAGGTAGAGGCGGAATGTTATGAAAAAGTTCTACAATCAAACTAATACCCTCCTTATCCGTACCAGGCGAATTGCCTATTCTTATAGGCCGGCTACCTGCACTCTTGTCGATGGAGTGTCCCCCTACTGCATCTTGATCCTCCCCCAGCGTGGCTACAGCGTCGCCGGTAATTTGGTCCGCGATAGCTCGCTCCTGGTCTACGCAGCAGAGGACAGAACTCTTCTGCATGGGAGACAGACGACGCACGACTTCAGTGCCACTCACCAACCACTTCTGTCCGCGCACCCCACCTACAGCGTAACCCTGGCCTTTATCCATGTTAATTCTATCATTTAAAAAGTGCTGGTCCAACTCCTGAGTGGAGCGTACCCCACCTGAGTGCTGTTCCAACTCCTGAGTGGAGCGTACCCCACCTGAGTGCTGTTCCAACTCTTATCATTTTCGTACATTACAAGCAGGGGCGGAGCCAGAATTTTGAAGATTTTTTTCCGCAACATATAGTGTACACTTGATTATATATTGAGCATCCAATATCGTGTGTTATAGTATCGACAACAAAAAAAACAACACATAATATGTATCTATTATACGACAACCTTTAAACAAAAGATAACTAAGAAATAATTTCTAATTCCTAACGAAAATAATTCTTACTACATAATAAAAAAACCAAGTAGCTGAAAGTTATTTCAAGATAGTTGTCTTCGGGAAGGTATTGCAATCGAATTGAATTTGAACATGATAAAAAAGAAGTTTTCGGGAAGCTGGTGTCAATTTGAGAGGAAACTCACGCACCTCTTTCTTTAACGTTAATATTGTTTAAGAACACTTTGCTCCTCTCCTCTCTTTCATCATCATAATAATAATTAGAAGGGGGTTGCTATTCGCAGTACAAAATTACTAATCACCGCAGTACAAAATTTTTTTAATTCATATTGACGTTGTACACATGTAATGATGTGTCGCTGTGTTTTTTTTTTCAAAAAATGATATCGGAAAGTAAATTTACCGAAGTAGTTTGTAGTTGATTAGTAGCGAATTTTACTAGTTACTTTTTTGTTGGAATCAATACAGGAACCTTTTTTTTGTAAAAAAAAGTGTTGGATTACATTTTTATGTGTTTATATTACATTTTTATGTGTTTATATTATTAATTTGACTTAAAATTAATTTGTACTGCGAATAGCAAATACTTTACTATTCGCAGTACAAATTTTTTTTTTCACCAAACTTAGTTGAATAAGTTTGAATGTTACGGGGAGACACTTTTTTTTGAAATAATAGATGTTTGAATAACCAAATTTAAGTGAATATGAGTAAAACAACAACTAAGTTAAAGAGAAACTAAGTTAAAAAACTAATTTATTGATAAACTAAGTTACAACAACTAAGTTAAAGAAAGACTAAGTTACAACAACTAAGTTAAAGAAAAACTAAGGTACAACGTTGATCCAACTATCTAACCTAGATTGTAATTGATGAATCCAAGGTCCGACAGTGTTTGGATCTCTATAAGCGAACCACTGCGGATAGACAGGGGGGAGTGGGGAGTCTTGAACCATGCCGAACCTTATGAAATGACCCTCGGGGCAAATTCCTATGTGGATCTCTCCTCTTGGGCTATCACGATCGGTATAATTATCGATGGGAAGGTATGTGGCACTTGCCGCACCCCCATAGACAGTAGAGTAGAAAACTACTATCGAAGTGTACCTTGTCGCGATCACCAACCCCATTTCCGTGTGCATCCATTTATGTTGAGGTGCTGGCTCTCCTGAATTCCAATGAAGCGCTCTTAACATGGCGTTGTACGGTCCTTCGTTAAAAATGGCCTTGTATAGTCCATTCGCCGGTGCTTGATTCTTCATGTGATTGAACAATGCTACACGGACATCTTTCCACCTCTCTTCGTCTGAATATAGGTAGTCAGCAATGACCCTGAAACCACAATTCCCATCTCCACGAACATCAATATACCCAGTCATATATTGATATAGGTTGGGGTTGAAATTCTGGTAGTATGGGAAGTCGGCAAGGGGCTGGAATCGACTCGGATTTGATGATCCTCTATTACGTGATCTTCTATTTGATGGCGCTCCTTGTGACTGGCCTGCCCTTGGTCGGTTACGTTCCCAAGACGAAGGTTCCCGTCGGTTTGGTCTTGAGGGCCCGTAGGTCTGCCAATCCCAACCTGTTCCATGGCTCTCCTAATTGGCACACCATATCTGGGTGAAGGAAGTTTTGGAGTTGACTGTAACATCTCGCAATCAGAGTAGGATCATCTGACTGTGCTACCTCAGAAGCTATGTCTCGCCATCTATTCTGTTCTTCCTCCATGTAGGATACCATATCAATTGTCGATTCATGTTTCTCCCAGCTTAGGGTATACCAGAAACGATGTATATCCCTCTTTGAGCATAGTATACCACTATCCAGCATGTAGTTTAATTTACAAGCGCATGGTAATCCATGAGAGGTTACCTTGTCACATCCACAGATTGAGCTGTCCATTTGCACATAATTCGTCCTTCCAAGCTCCTTGACTAGCTCATCTAAGCAAAGGGTACTAACCTTCCCGATCAAGTCAGCGATTGGAACCCTCATGTGCTCTCTTCTGTGTTTTGTCCTGGCTGCCTCAAAATCCTTTTTTAACTCCCGGATGCTTGTATTCACATGATCGTTAATCTTTGGAAAGATTACATCCAAAGTGTGTCTAGCACTCCTTAATCTCGCCTTTAGAGAAGAATGTGCGGCCTCCACCCTATCAAATGTTTAAGTAAGTTTTATAGATCTATAACAATCACTGTATTATCTTAAACATTACAAGATTAACAATTTTACCTATTTGTCGTTGTGTTGCCGAAGTGCAACACATTCTTGACCCAAGCCTCCACAAATTTTTCCTTGTATTTCTCCCAGACTGATGCAACATACGTAATGAAACGTGGGTAGCTTTGGTATGTGTCCTTGAAATATGCGTACCTCTCGTTGTAGTCCTGCTCTGTGCTCGAGTAGACAACCGAAGTCCACATTCGGACTGCAGCCGCCGCCCTTCCTCTATCACCCATATAAGTCTCGGCTTTCCCCTGAACGTTCCTACTTATGTGCCACCGACATAGTAGATGATGAGATTCAGAAAATACCTCATCTAAGGCATTCATCAGGGCCAGACATCTGTCGGTGATAAATGTAGAGGTTGTAGTCCGCCCGAGGAGGTCCCTTAATTGTTGAAGTGCCCACACATACATGTCTGTTGCTTCTGATACAAGGAAGGCGAAGGCAATGCTGAAGTTTTTGCCTATACTCGTCATCCCGATGAACTGAACCAAAGGCATTTTTGCTATGTTTGTTTTATAGGTAGCATCAATGCCTATGACATACGGGAACGCATGGAGCAGTAATCTAGATGTAGGGTGTGCAAAGAAGATGGACCCAAGTCGTGTTTGATCATCTAAATTGTGAAATATAATCATGTTATCTATCAAATTAAGATGAAACCTAAATGATTGAAGTTATTTGAGACATACTGAGTTGACTTACTTGGATCTGTAGTGTAATCGTAGTAGTAGTTGTTTTTGTCTAGGTCACTCAGCAGAGTCTGCACCATAGATCGACCATCTCTATTTACTAGTTTTGTTTTTTGTATCCGGTTGTATATGTCTTTCCTTGTTGCTGACGTTTCTGGGTTGATTGTTGTGAGCTCGGAATAAATTGCACAGGGGGCACACCGACTCTGGTTCTCTGGTCGATCATAATCTCCTCCGCCTCAGTCAGGCGTTTTCCCACAAAATGACCCTCTGCCCACTCTGCGAGATCATGGTTATGCCATCCGTTACCCACTTGCAAGAAACACCCGTAGCTTGTGCAATACCCCTTAATTTTAAAAGGGCAACCACATTTCTTTGAACCCGATGATCTGCGCCGGTTGATGACACCAGGTCGTGATGTCCTTCGTGGTTTCCAATACCTCTCGCATGTTATGTGGAAATCTTGGCCCGCCCGAGAACTTTGAATTATGGTGTAGATATGGTTGGGATGGCCAACACTATCTACCCAAGCTTTCGCTTCTTCTTTACCCCTAAAGGCCTGGTTTGTTTGAAATAAGTAACCTGTGTCCACCACCGGAGCTCGA
The DNA here is from genome assembly GCA_023374045.1 of Limonium bicolor. Lineage (NCBI taxonomy): Eukaryota > Viridiplantae > Streptophyta > Magnoliopsida > Caryophyllales > Plumbaginaceae > Limonium > Limonium bicolor. Next base: position 62,401,901 of record CM041781.1, read on the forward strand.
TTATACATCTCTTGCATGTACTCATCCATCTGTGCATAATGATCCGGAACGCCTTCATCAAATTCATCCCAATCTGAATCAGTGGTTGAGTCACTATCCTGCAATAAGGGTCGAGAGAATGTTAGATGAATATTGAAATATGAAATGTTAGTGCGAATATGATTAACAAAGACAATAAACTAAATACTTACTGGGCTTGATATTGGAACATACTCATGATCGGAATCTGAAGATTGACTCATGTTTAGAGAGAGAGCTTGCACAGTTTAACGAAATAAGTGTTGGAAGAGAGTAAGGAAATAGAGAGCTTCGAGAATATGGAGAGAGAGTGTGTGAAGATGAAATGGAGGAGGCATCCCTTATATAGAGGTTGGTCATGAACTAGCCACAAGGTTACAAGTTAAAAAAACGGTAACCTGGTACGTGTACAGTGACCTAGTACGTGTACCTTACCTGACAAAAGTAATTACCTATGGTAACTTTGAATTCACTTTGTACTGCAAACGGTAACCTGGTACGTGTACAGTGACCTAGTACGTGTACCTTACCTGACAAAAGTAATTACCTAAGGTAACTTTGAATTCACTTTGTACTGCAAAAACGGTAACCTGGTACGTGTACCTTTCCTGACAAAAGTAATTACCTATGGTAACTTTGAATTCACTTTGTACTGCAAACGGTAACCTGGTACGTGTACAGTGACCTAGTACGTGTACCTTACCTGACAAAAGTAATTACCTATGGTAACTTTGAATTCACTTTGTACTGCAAACGGTAACCTGTACGTGTACCTTTCCTGACAAAAGTAATTACCTATGGTAACTTTGAATTCACTTTGTACTGCAAACGGTAACCTGGTACGTGTACAGTGACCTAGTACGTGTACCTTACCTGACAAAAGTAATTACCTATGGTAACTTTGAATTCACTTTGTACTGCAAACGGTAACCTGGTACGTGTACAGTGACCTAGTACGTGTACCTTACCTGACAAAAGTAATTACCTAAGGTAACTTTGAATTCACTTTGTACTGCAAACGGTAACCTGGTACGTGTACAGTGACCTAGTACGTGTACCTTTCCTGACAAAAGTAATTACCTATGGTAACTTTGAATTCACTTTGTACTGCAAACGGTAACCTGGTACGTGTACAGTGACCTAGTACGTGTACCTTACCTGACAAAAGTAATTACCTAAGGTAACTTTGAATTCACTTTGTACTGCAAACGGTAACCTGGTACGTGTACAGTGACCTAGTACGTGTACCTTACCTGACAAAAGTAATTACCTAAGGTAACTTTGAATTCACTTTGTACTGCAAACGCTAGCCATTGGACATGTAGTGTTACTCAAATATTATAAAAGTGGGTATTAGTGTCCCAACATACTCATTCCTTACCCCGTGCTCTCAGAATTTGTCTAATTACATCTTGCTTAAACTCTTCACACCTTACTAGACAGGGATTTGGACGATGAACCAGGGTGGTCTGATAAGTCTCAGGGTTTAGGATCTTCGGGTGTGTGTGCTTGGTGTACCAATCTAGGTAGAGTGGGTCACAAGCATGCAACCGCGCATTTGTGCGCGTATACCCTGGAACCAGCAATTTAGGAGTGTTTTCCCAAAAATTATACATGGGGGGGGGGGGTATACACAGGTGTAGGGTTGGGTTTTTCCTCTTTTTTCAGACCTTGGGTTGGGTCTAATAGGAGGTTCAGGGATATCCTGAATGTAACCAAACTGGCGTAGACAGCGACCAGGCATGTATGGCTCATTCAACCCCAAAATCGGTATGTTACCTCTATACCATGTACGCCCTCCATGAACATTAACATTATCTCGACCGTAGGGCAACCAATCAATCTACAATGAACATTAATAGTAAAATGTAACCAACAACGAAAGACAAAAATAATAATGGTTCAATGTGTTAGCAACTACAAACACTTACATTTAGAGCAGTCAAAGCATCTAGATGCTCACGATATCCTTGCAGTGAACGATGATCCTACACTTGAGAGGTAGATCTCACCCATCTTAGAGCCCAAGGTCTATCATCATTAGCGCGCCAGTCCGGGCTAATCGCTGGTCTTAATGTAGGGAAGTACGCATAAATCCAGCACTGTGCATATAAAACACTAGAATGATTAAGAAGTACCAATTATTAATACTCAGTGAGTTATCATATACTAGATGCACATTAGGACACATACCTCAAGTAACGTCATAGAACCACCTATCCCACTGGAGTCAGCACGAGATGCTATCCCTAGCTGGTGATATAACCATGCAAGAGTACCAGCTCCCCATGCATATTTACGAAGCTTGATACCTTTCTTCACAGGAGCTACTAAACTGAACAGCTGTGGACTCAGACGACCATTTGATTTTCCAGCTAATATGGTGGTACCAATCAGATGATACAACCAACCACATGCCTGTTTCATTGCCTCTTCATTTTCATCCCTACATTGCTGCAACAAGCTCGAAATTGATACAGCACCGGTATTCCACAGTGCCTCTGTCATACTCTCAACATCTGCCCCAAAATTAAGACAATCAGCCATTGCCTCCTTCAACTCAGGGGTGGATGAATTCGCTGTCAATGAACGACCAACGATGGGGATTTGCAGTATCATCCACACATCATGCAGGGTAATCGTCATCTCACCAAACGGCATATGGAATGAGTTTGTATCAGGATGCCACCTCTCCACAAAAGCACTGATCAGGGACATATTGTTGTATGGCATCGTAATATCCTGTAGGTGCTCTATACCAGAATACTCAAGCATCTTCCTTGTTCTTGGTTTAGAAATTTGATCTTTTGGCCAGCAGGTAAGCATCACCCTACGGGATTTGAAACTCAAAACCCCACGATCCTACATAATGACCAATATTTAACACTTACAAAACGTAGTATGATATTAAATGATCAAATACAGGAGAAGATAGAGAACATACCTTAGCCGAGGTCCATAAGTCAAGCGCCACATGACCCCCGAAGCTAGTGATAACACTAGTGAGTAGTGGACCGCCAGGAACTGGCACCTCTGTCAACTTCCAAGAGGTAGGAATGACTGGAACCATCGCTAGCGCTGCTTCCTCGTCAGTGTCATCCTCCTTATCCATGACTTCATCATCTTCCTTATCCTGCTCCTCATCCACGTCGGGTGAGTCCTCATCATCAGCACCACGACCATCGTCATCAGCATGTGGCGAACGCTCAGTCATCACATGGTCCTCAACAGCACGGGCAGGTGATGGGCGTGGTTGACGTGATGAACTACCACCGCCTGACGGAGCAGTCTGGTGGCTTGATTGCCCTGAGATATTGAAGCTAGAGCTGTGCAGTGATCTGTCAGAAAAAGCACTACTGGATGATGACAACTCTGGCATGCGTCTCCTCGGTATATTGAACACCGCCGAGTCATCCTCCGCTACCATTGGTGGTGCTGGTACTTGAAACGCCGGGTCGTTGGAAGATTGACCCGGATGGAAAGATGAATGGCGTGCTGCTTCCATGCGGGGGGCAGGATTACTCGGCCCTTCACCAGGAACATGTGCACGACGACGGTACGAGGCCGTCATCGCCTGCTCCGCACCCCGGTCTTTATTCTTCCTCTTCGTGACATGTCTCACTGCTTTTTTCAGACGATCCATCACTGCATACGAATATCACACAGTTATATTCCTCATTCATAACATAAAAATTCAAACATTTATAATCATATCATTCACAATATTACAATTCAAAAAAAATACAAATATTAATAAATCATTCACAATATTAGTTAGAATTCAACAAAATAACAAATTAAAACATTTAAGAATCATTCACAATATTACAATTAAAAAAATAACAAATTAAAACATTTATAAATCATACATAATATTATAATTAAAATTCAAACATTTATAATCATATCATTCACAATATTACAATTCAAAAAAAAATTCAAATATTTATAAATCATTCACAATATTAGTTAGAATTCAAAAAAATAACAAATTAAAACATTTAAAAATCATTCACAATATTACAATTAAAAAATAACAAATTAAAACATTTAAAAATCATTCACAATATTAGAATTAAAAAATAAACAAATTAAAACATTTAAAAAATCATTCCAAATATTAAAATTAAAAAAAAAAAGGAGTTGGGTCGAGGAGCACAGCTCCTCTGCGCCGCCTGGGTCGAGAATCTGCAGTCCTCGCCACCGCCTGGGTCGAGCAGCGCCAGTGCTCGCCTCCGCCTGGGTCGAGCAGCGCCAAGCCTCGCCTCCGCCTGGGTCGAGCAGCAGCTCTCCTCGGTCCGGTCTTCAGGCGCGCGCAGAAGTGGACTCGAGCACCAGGGGTACTCGCCGGAGCTGGGTTCGAGCATCTCCACTCCTCGCCGGTGTCGGGGGCGAGCACCGCTGCTTCTCGCCTGTCTCCGGGTAGAGCAGCGGTGGTGCTCGACTAGGTTTCTTTTTTTTTTTTTTTTGAAAATTTTCGAATTTTTAATGCTAGATCTAGCTCAAATAATGTTGAATTTCAAAAAACTAACACCGAATTCATACTCAGGACACCCAAATCTATAAGTTGCAAAAAAAAAATTCGAAAAACTCACCGGAAAATTTTTCCGGTGGTGGTCCGGCGGTGGTTGGTGGCGGCGGGTGGCGGCTCCGGCGGCGGCTCCGGCGGTGGCTCCGGCAGTCAGAAGAGAGCTTCTTCCTTAAGAGAGATATAGGAGAGAGAGTGAGGAAGTGAGAAATGAATAATCCAAGGAAGGTTAGGCTATATATAGTACGAGCGTTTTTTACCCGAAATTGACGTTTTCAACTGCGATTTCAATACAACGTTCTGAAAGTGTAACAATGTTTGTAATTTAGTCAAAAACAACATAAAATGTCATTAACTTATGTGGAGTCACAATTATAACGTTTAAATGCGATTAAAAAGGGTTTAACGTCTTTTATTACAATTAGAGCATTTTTCACCCGAAATTGGCGTTTTTAACTATGAATTGAGTACGACATTCTGAATATGTACCAATGTTTGTAATTTAGTAAAAAATAACGTAAAGTGTCGTCCAAATTACGTGGATTCACAATTCAAATCATATTGACGCAATTAATACGGGTTTATAATGTTTTGTAACAATCAGAGTGTTTTTTACTGTTTACGCTAAAGAAATTATTTTTGAAAAAAACAAAAGTTACAACACGACATCATTACATGTTTACAACGTCAGTATGAATTAAAAAAATTTTGTACTGCGGTGATTAGTAATTTTGTACTGCGAATAGCAACCCAGTAATTAGAAATGGAATCAAATTATCTTAGTGATTTAATTCTTGTAGGTTTATTTTGTCAATTTGGTTTATTGAACTATAGGAAACTAAATAGAAGAAATCTAAAACTTAATTTTAATATAAAAAATCTTCAATTATCAATTAACCGACGCTTAGACTTGGTTAATTGAAACTGAATCCTCAATTGGTGTATTTTGTTTTTAATCTTGATATGTTAGTTTCAGTGTTATACGCTATAGAAAAAAGAATCTTTTTTTGTTACTCCCCACTTTCCACTCCACATTAATCTCTACATAAAATATAAAAAGAGAAAAACATTATATGCAGTTAGAAGATTTATATATATTGGGGGGGGGCATCATAAAAACTAATATATATTTCTATTGATTTTTTATTGGGAAAATTCACTATATACCCCTGTTTTCTTTCGTAATTCACAATATACCCTATTTTTGAAACTTTGTCACAAGATACCCCTGTTTTCTTTGTTAATTCACAAAATACCCTTTTTTTAAAATATCGTCAAATATTCCGTTAACCTCCCCTGGAAAATGACTATTTTGCCCCTGACCCGTTTTTTCTTTTTTTTTTGAAAAATTCGCAGCTTTTTTGGCTACTTTTTTTTGAAATTTTTTAAATTTTATAATATACCCCTATTTAAGTTTGTTGTTCACGAAATACCCCTGTTTATGTTTTGAAGTTCACAAGATACCCCAGTTTATGTTTTGTAGTTCACGAAATACCCTTATCACCCTGATGTCCTGGTAAAGCATCGTCTAGTTTTCTCTTGTTTTTCAAGTGCCTTCAGCCTCTTCATAATCCAAGGACAAATGTTGTTTGCATTCCAGTTCTCTGAGGTTTCTTGTCTCTCGGAATGTCTCATCAATAGCTGAGTACGAATCCCTATCATTCACAATTAGACACAATTATAATATATGACCAGAGACAAACTAGTATAGCATGGATTATTTACATAGTTAGGTAAATACCTTCAAGTAAAGAGTAGATTGATTTAGTCATGTGGACAAACAATAATGTCACAGGCATTGGGTTTAAAAAGGCTACCTCTTGGTCGAACTCAGCAGCGGACCAGAACTTTTGTTTAGGGGGCAAAAAAAATCTTGACACTATTGTTCTTTAAAACATTATGTTATTTTGTATTTTTCAAAAATTTATAAGAGCATTTTTCAAATTTTCAAAAGTTTCCGGAGGGGGGGGGGGCGGCCCTTCTCCCCTTTGTGTCCGCCCCTGGTCAAACTTGTGTTGTGCCAAGCACTCTAATGGGATATCGCTCAGATATTTGAATGCCCCAAAATCCATCTCCCTAATGGCCACCCCCCCCCCCCCCCGAAACTTTTGAAAAATTACAAAATGCTCTTATAAATTTTTAAAAATACAAAATAACATAATGTTTTACAGAACAATAGGGTCAAGTTTTTTTTTTGCCCCCTCCCCCCTAAACAAAAGTTTTGGTCCGTTACTGAGTTCGACCAAGAGGTAGCCATTTTAAACCCAATGCCTGTGACATTATTGTTTGTCCACAGGACTAAATCAATCTACTCTTTACTTGAAGGTATTTACCTAATAACTATGTAAATAATCCATGCTATACATGTTTGTCTCTGGTCATATATTATAATTGTGTCTAATTGTGAATGACAGAGATTCGTACTCAATATTGGTGAGACATTCCGAGAGACAAGAAACCTCAGAGAATTGGAATGCAAACAACTTGTCTTGGGATTATGAAGAGGTTAAATGCACTTGAAAAACAAGAGAAAACTAGGCGATGCTTGCAGACGTTATAAAGTGAGTGGTTAAACTGGTGTAAAATTAAAAGAAAAGAAATTAAAAACTCAAAATAAACGTCGGGCTGCAAACAAATCCCGGTCGCAGTAGTATAGTGAAAATGTAAGCGACCGGATATCGAACCACGGGACTAATGTACATATTAAAGTACCTAAGCGTGTCACAGGAGGGGGGATTAATTGACTTGTTTTTATAAATAAAAGGAAAGATAAAATAAACTAAATTAACAGATAAACTAAACGGGACTCTGGTTCAGATTAATATTATCTGCTCTTTCATGCTATTCCTACTGGTTTAATTATAATTGTCTGGCAAAATTCCTTTAATTATCTTAAGGACTAAGTCATAGCCTCATAAGAACTCGTTTACCAGAAATGCTCGGTCTAATCAAGGTTCGAGCACTCTTATGTAAACGGACATTAAATTCGAGGAAATATAATTGCATCTGAAAATACTAACTCATTAAATCATAATAGAGCTTTCTCCAAATTTACGGCTTAATCAACCTATCTATTTATCACCTGGTCTGATCAAAATAGACTTAGCAAGCAATTTAATAAACTCATGACATTTATTAAAAAGGCGAGAGATGAGCTTTAAGCGTAACAAACTTCATTAAATTAAAACCAGTAAAAACATTGCATAATTAATACAGAACATAATAATTATTCCCAAAGCATACGAACTCTAGCCTAACATATTAAATAGTTTGGTCTTCTATTTAAATACGTGAGACTAGAGGTGAGATTAATGAGATGAAAAGAAAACAAATGGAGAAGCGGGAGATTAGAAATGGAAATGAACGAGTGAGTGAAAGTGTAGTGGTACGGAGATGGAATGATGTTGTGAATTGGAACTCCAGGAGGAACCACGGACGGAACCTCTGGAAGGACACTCAGTAAGGAGGAATGAAGCTCGTATTTATAGAGGAAGGAACAGAGCAGCAGCCCATTAGCTCACTGATTGAGCTCGATGATTGCAGCTCCCCATTGATTGCAGCTCATTGATTGCGCAGGGGACAGGGCTGTAACGCGTGCGTGATTTCTGGTAGGCGCCGACTGCTAAAACGATAAGGCGAGTCAAGTTGCAGAGCGAGTCGGCGAAGAAGATTATCCGTTGATTTACACGTGTCCGCTAGATAAGGAGCGGTCTCCTCTGTCTCAACCGCCTCGCGGTCTCCTCTGTCTTGTCCGCCTCGCGGTCTTCTGTCTCTTGTCCGCCTCGCGGTCTTCTGTCTCTTGTCCGCCAGCTACGGGGCGGTCGCCTCTACTCATATCCGTACCAGGCGTGCACACGCCCTTGTCGCGTGACTCTTCCATCTCCCTCTTTTAATCCCTTATAATGTTTGTGTTTAATTGGTATTTTTCCTACATTTTAACACATAAAATACATCAGTTAATATAACAACATAATTATAGGAAAAACCCTAGATAAGTGCGAAACATTACTAAAAATGCTACAAATTATAAGGTGATTAAACCCTAATAAGTCTATATGTTTTGCACTTATCAATGCTTTATCAGGGCATCAGGGTGATAAGGGTATTTCGTGAACTACAAAACAAAAACATGGGTATCTTGTGAACTTCAAAACATAATCAGGGGTATTTCGTGAACAACAAACTTAAATAGGGGTATATTATAAAACTTTAAAAATTTCAAAAAAAGTAGCCAAAAAAACTGCGACTTTTTCAAAAAAAAAGAAAAAACGGGTCAGGGGCAAAATAGTCATTTTTCAAGAGAGGTTAACGGAATATTTGACGCCGTTTTTAAAAAAGGGTATTTTATGAATTAACAAAGAAAACAGGGGTATCTTGTGACAAAGTTTCAAAAAAGGGGTATATTGTGAATTACGAAAGAAAACAGGGGTATATTGTGAATTTTCTCTTTTTTTTATTGGAGGGGCTAAACACCCACCAGCCCCCCTTCCCTCCGCCTCTGGAAGAGAGGATCCTGGGACTGCAGATGAAGAACGAGCTCATTTCTAAAGGGTAAGTGAACTGCCAGGTGGTCTCCGCCTATTATGCATTTCGAAAAAACCATCTATATGGTGAGTCAACTGATTAGCATGCTAGTCTGTAGGTTTTCTTTTTGTAGAAATTTTTTTTACAGGTAATATGCTGCTGAAGCAAAACTGGGCCCCATGTACTAACCTTTACAGGTTAAAAGAAAGATGTACTCTTAAAATTAAAAAACTCTTGTTACAATGCCAAATGCTTCGACTTCTATTAGACACAATTGTTATTTCTCTTTTTTTAGGTATATTGCACTAGGGACTGTCATGAATAATTATACTCACATTTTGGACCTACTTTCATGATTATGCCAGGTATTAGAGTTTAGGGTGTGTATGTGTGTAAAATATGTAACGAGGTTGTGTATGACAAATAAAGTGCGGCTGCACATTGTGTATTTTATTATGTATCTGATGAATACAAATACTCACGTACTTATATTGATTTGAATGTAACAAACTCTTTTACAAGATAAATTACATCGATTTTCCTAGATTACAATCTATGTATAAGTGGGATGGAAATAATTGAGATGGGTTGTATAGTCCAATATATTCCAATACCCCCGCAAGCCGTAGGTAATCTAGTTTACCAAGGCTTAACTTTTCAGTTATCTCTCATTCCCATGCGCTGCATCTGCTCTCTATATCTTGTTCCTGGGAGAGTTTTGGTCAACATGTCTGCTAATTGTGTGGAAGCGGAGAAGGAAGAAGACCAGCACAACTCTTTTTGATGCAGTTGAACAACGATCACAGTGTTGGGGGTGAACGAAACATTATTAGTTCATCATGCAGGCAAGGAAATTTTTGCGTCTGTAGTTGGAATATGACAGCCAAGTTCGATGAGTCATCGCGCAGGCAAGGAAATTTTTTTGTTGACGTTATTGGCGGCGCAAGGGTGAAATGGTAACTTCGATTTCAGGGACAATTGAGAAATCAACTCTATGTTTGCAAACGCAGGGTTTTTGTTGCTTTTTCATAAAGTTCAACAATGACATTAATCGGCCACTTTTGGACCAGGCTTTATCCGTTAAAGGTGTAGATTAATGTGGGCGAATTGCTTCAAACCCACGATTTGTTGGGATCGAACGACCCCTAAGGATGGGTGGATAAATGTAATGTCCTAATTCCCTTGAGTTTTGATGATGATCCACATGGAAGATTTGGTCACAGCACAGTTAATGTTCTGGCGGTTCTGACGGTGGATATTATTTTATTGGTACATGTGATTATCGTTTTTATTAAGTAATTGATAAGTGTGTTTATTATCATGTTGAAAATTATGATATTTGCCTTGTTTGACTATGTACTTAAATGGATTTCTAAACCAACCCTTGACGTGACCTTACTAGATGAAAAGATGGTTTACTCAAATGTATTGATTACATGATATCTTCTATGTTTCAAATGACCACACTTGTTTGTGAGTAATCCGTCAGGCAACTCATTTTCTTTTTATCTTGTGCCCAAATCATCTTATTTTACACAACTCACTTGGTCAAGGGTCGTTTGAATCAAAGGGGTATAAGCCAATTGTAAGGGCACCAGCTGAGGATGAAACCAAGCATACTAGTCCTTAGTGAAGCAGGAGGACTTAATACGTTCAACATATGGTGCTAAAATACATTCATAGACATTTATGGTACTACATCGAATTTCACTCTAGATAGGTTGTTGTATATTTAGTACTTGGGCCAACACAACCGATTCAATAGGTGTCTCCACAAACTCGACCGGATTACATAAACAATGATTGTAGCAGTTGGAGTAGATTGCACAACATGCGGACACAATAGCATAAGCATCACATTAGAGGCATCAAACAGGGCATTTTGGCAAGCAAACTACTAAATTTCGTAAATTTTTAATTAATTTTTTTCTTTTTTTTACTTGTTATGTTGGCTTGGTATGACATATTTGTGCTGTTTTTGTTTTCACTGTTTTAAATGTGACAGAGTGTTATTGAAAGAGAACAGGACCTACGTAAGACCCAGACAAGGACCACCACAATATGTTGCATATATGTTATCAAATATGTCACAAAAATGCCGACAAGGATGGAGCCGCTATGCTTGTCTAAAAATTGTTTCTTTGTACCATATTGTAACTTTGAGTTTGGGCACAATTCAAAATTGGAAAATATGAAAAGTGCTCAGTATAGTAACCATGCTGAACTTATGCATTACCAAGTATCACTTAATTTGATCTAGTGGTTCAACATTAGTGAAATTGTGAAATTTGAAAGAAAAAAACATTGAATTAGCAAAACATTGCTGCTTTCCTCATGTACTACTACATGGTGATAAGTGGTGAAATAATGCTCTCTCAAGGCCTTTATTCGTCGTCATATTATTTGGCGCATGACTTATTTCACCACTTTATGGAGTATTTGTGTGTTTATTAGTGATCTTACACTTTTGGCTTGTTCAAATAGGTAAATACTCTTTGGAGTACATTTTGAGAGCTTTATATGAGAAAGCATCAATGTTCGAGCACCTCGGGAAGGATGCCTAGCCAACGGGAAGCATCGGGAGAGTTCCGGCACAGAGAAAATGACATTCTGGGGCCGACCGAACTTGCGACCGGACTTGCAAGTTCGTCGGGCTCTGTTCAGGCCGTCCCAAAACTTACTGGAATCGACCAAACTTGCGACTGGACTTGCAAGTTCGGTCGACCTTTAAACCCGTCACGTGTTTCCGCTTAAAAAGAGTCCGACCGAACTTGCGACGGACTTGCAAGTTCGGTCGGACGGGAATTTTTGCCCAGAAAAAGCTGTTTAAAGACTACATTTTGGGGCTTCCTTCCCCATTATCAAATTCACCCGACTCCAACCCTAAACAGACGAGAAAGAGGCGAAAATAGAAGAGAAAAGAAGAGGAGAAGAGAAGAGAAGAAAGGAGGAAGAAGGAAGTGAAGATCTCTACCTCCATTGAAGCTTGGAAGCTCCTCCAATGGCTAATTCTTCCTTTTCTTTGCTCTTTCCTCTAGCTATGTCTGAGTAGTTCCATTTGTATCCTAGGATGAGGGTTTGAACCCATTTTGCTCATTGAATGCTAGAAACCTAACTCATCAATTACTCTTGTTTTATTCTCTTCAATATCAATGAATGCACTAAATTGATCTCTTATTGCATTTATGGTGGTTCCATTCAATATTTGAGCTTGAGTTTGGAACTAGACCAAGAAGGGAGTAAACCCTAACCTTTGCTTTCTTGATTTTGGAAGTAAATGCTTGGGGCTATTGTTTAAGAGTGCTTGCTTAATGCTATTTGATGACTTGAACCTCCTTTAATTAAGGGGTTTGATTATTTGGGTAAGAATTGGATTTCCCATGATTTGGGGATTCATGAGCTAAACTCTAATAGGCACTGAGATGATGAGTTATGGTTTTGAAGTTCTTTGAGTGAATTGGGTGATTCCCACTATCCTAGGGTACTCTCCCCATCCATTCCATTCACAAACATTTTACTTTTTTTATTGCATTTTAGTTAACAAAACAAACAACCAAGCTTGCCTCTGGCTAAACCCCCATTTTACTGTTATTTTGCACTTAACTATTATACCGAAGCTTGGGATTTAGAAACCAATTTCCTTGTGGATACGACACTTGTTTTACTGCAACGAATTGGGTGCACTTGCCCATTTTAGCTAGGTTTAATTACTATGTATGTAATTTTCCCAACACATGGTACTGACACTGTTTGAACTTGCGAAAATCTGAAATATATATATGAAGGGAACATGCATGTTGAATTTGGATCACACCAACTTTTAGGAAATATGGCCTTCGAGAAGAACGTTAGCAAAATAGAAAAAATATGACAACCCTTAAAATGCACTACATTAATTGAGTAGTACACACTAGAACGCTCCACTCACTCAACTAATATAATGAAAAACTACCTTGACTCACATAAAAAGTAGAATACTCAACTGTCTCAACAGCTTATATTTCTGCTTCTTTTTTTCCGTTTTCTTCTCCTACCCCCTGTTGCTAGTTGTCAAACCATTTCATAGTTGTATCTTTGCTACAAGTTAGCTCCCCTGATAAAAAAAAAAGTTAAAGTAATAACTGAACCACATAAATAAATGTAACATACCACACTAGGGGTCTTCACCTTTCGTGAAAGACCTACATCTTAGATTTGAACCTCAGTGAGGATAGGTATTCCTCATATGTTCTCACTTCCTACACTGTGTACAATTTCTTGTTTTCTTCTCTATAGCCTCATCCATCTCAGTCTGAATCTTGTTACATCTTGGCCAACTTCAAACTATTCTTAATAGTAGAGGATTTAGCACTAATGTAAGACTTAATTATTCAGCAAGTACTCTCATTACCAAGCACATCAAATCTGACCTCTTCGTAAGGCTTGATCATTGCTCCAGCCTATGCACCTTGTGCACACACTTACGTCATTGTAATCCCAAAATTGCATAATCAACTATGACATGTGAGCAGGGATGCTTCAACTCTTTCCATTGTAATCCTCACATTCACAAATTTTTCCCATGATTATCCTACAAAATTTTCTTTTAGGACACCTTAAAAGAACATTACCTTGATCATCAATCACATATTTCAGGGTAATCATGATATAGACCTTAATAGTGTGGTAATTCTTTGTTTCTTTTTTGTTTTTTTTATAATTGGAGGCCATCGGCCAAGTATCTACATATATGGCTGAGAAATACCACATACAAAATTGCGACACCACAACATCACACCATAATAATTATAAGTGGTGAAACTACGTAATTAAGATCATTTTATGTGATCTATAACCTGTTATCACTACTTAATAGAGCATTTTTCAATATGAGTGAACTTATACATTTTGGTGATAATTTAGGTAAAAGCTCACTGGAGCATGAACAAAAAAGGCAAAAGAGTTGTTTGGGTGCTTGGACGAGATCTTGGAATGCGTGTGTAGAGGTTAAAGATTAAGACATGACCAAACGGGAGCGAAATGACAATTTTGGTGCGTTTTGGACTTTGTCCGGGTTTATGCCCAAGTGAGGAGACTCGGACCAACAATCGGACAATATTTATGTCAAATTTTAGGCCAGGTATCTATCCTGGAATATAGACCCGGACCAATGTTTCTGCCAACTTTTGACCCCTGTCCGGGTTTGTGTCCGGGAATATAAACCCATACCAATCCCGCACATGACTTTTTGCCTATTTTAAAGCACACAGAAATGTGTCAAGATAATAAACCCATACTAGAGATAAGTGGATACGGGAATGTCATGATAGTATGGTCCGGTCCTTTTAAACTAGATACATACCTAGTCCACACTGCGGAGATGTCAAACTATGAATTTCTTATTGATCTTTTGAGAGGAAAACGAGAGCTTGATAGCTCGGGAGAACAATGTCGAGAGAGAAAGGGAAGATAGATCGATGGGAGTGTACAGGACAGAACCCTAGTACACGATGCGGAGGGGGAAGCTCAGACATGAGCGAAATTACATACATGACCCTAATACACACTAATGAAAATAAAACACCCGTTACAGAATAACAGATATAGACATGTACATCAGTAGCATATTATATGTATATACTCATATTCTAACACCCCCCCCCCCCCCCCCCCTCAAAGAGTACCCTCTTGAACAGAGGAGTGCTCTTTGTATTTCAGATTCATTGTAGAAGGATTCTGCTTCCAGATGTTCATAGATCAGACGCGCCCTTGGTGCTGTTGCAGACCCAAATGATGAAAGGAACCCTCGTAGCGCCTTCCTGTTAGTGGCTTAGTCATTACATCGGCCAACTGTTGTGTGCTTGGCACATATTGTACCTGTATCAAACCTTCCTGCAGCTTTTCACGAACAAAATGGCAATCCAATTCTATGTGTTTTGTTCTTTCATGTGAAACGGGGTTTTTAGCTATGTGAATAGCTGCTAGATTATCACATTTTAGGGGAATGGGTGTGATATCTTCTATTCCTATTTCACTGATTAATCTACTTAACCAGCTTAGTTCACTAGTTACCTTGCGCATCGCTCTATATTCTGCCTCAGTAGATGACAAAGAAACTGAAATCTGTTTCTTTGACTTCCAGCTAAGGGGAGACCCCCCCAGGAGAATATAGAAGCCTGAAATTGACTTCCTCGTGATTGGGCAAGAAGCCCAATCTGAGTCACAGTAAGCTATCAGATTGTAACTAGGTTGTGTATTAAAAAATAACCCGTAATTGACAGTGCCTTTGATGTAAGATAATGTGTGATAAGCTGCTTTGAGGTGTTCTGTTGTGGGTTCTTGCAAAAATTGACTCAGATATTGGACAGAAAAGGCAATGTCTAGCCTTGAGTTTGTAAGGAAATTCAGTTTGCCAATAAGGCATTTGTAACGACCCCAAAACCACCCTGGTTGAGAGACCGTTACACGCCGCGCGCTTATTACCTAAGACACGCAAGGCTACACTAGCGAATTCCCAAAACAGAACTAAACTGATATATTGACCAAATAAACGATTACAACATGTCTTTACAATACACAGACGGAAGCCAAACTGAAATACAATGTACAATCTAGTTACAACTGGGCACCATGGCCAAACAAACTGAAATACAGAGCTCAAGAGCCAAGACAAAAGTAAAAACTGAATCCCCAAGCGCGGACTAAAACCTGCAAATCAGACGGAGATAGGGGTGAGCAAAACTATTGCTCAGCAGGTGATAAACTTCATCAGCTGAGCACGCTCAAAACATAATCTGAACATACCAATATAAACGTATGTAAAGGTGCTTAGCCAGAACAAAATCAGAGACAAAGCAGAAGTCTTCAAATAGACAGAAGTCTAAAGCAGAAGGAGCCAAGCGGTGGTCAAAACAGATACTCAATAGCAGAAGGAAACAGAAGCTGAGGCTCGACGAAATCAGAAGCTTAGCAAACTCAAAAGCTTAAACAAAATCAGAAGCTTAGCAAAATCAGAAGCTTAGCAAAATCCAGAACTTAGCAGAAGACAGTAAGCACACAGCAGACTGTCTCAAATCAAATACAGATAGAGAGCAGACGAAGTAGAGCACTTTACAAATCAGAAATCCTCAACAGACAGGAAGCACACTGCAGCCTATCTGAGTTTGTAAACAGACAGAGCAGGCGGAAGCAGTACAAAACAAACAGAGGCGTTCAAAGGACAGAAAGCACACAGCAGTCTGTCAAATACCAGAGCAGCGAAAACAGACAGAAGCTGAACAGAACACAAACGGAAGTGGGACACTAGCAATCAGAGCATACAGACAGAACGAGCAACCAGCTCGTGAATAGAACGAGGAAACCTCACTCGTAAACAGAACAGGTGTAAACACCCGTGAACAGAACGGGGAACATCACCCGTGAACAGAAGGATCCTACATAGCGCGCTACGAGACAGCGAAACCAGCCATCCAAAGGCTCAGACACGGAGATAACTAGGTCCCAAAACAGAAGCTTAAAAACAATAAGCATATGTGCAACCATTGCACCAGAGCAGATATAAAACTGAGAAATCAGAAGGGCAATCCAACCCCACAAACCGAAGTTACAGAATTCAGAAGCTTGTTGAAGGCTACAAAATCAGAGAACACATAACCAAGTGCTCAAACATGTATAAACAGATAGTACTTGGAAAGAGGAATCCAACGCCGCAAACGGCACTCAAAACGGAGCTCAAACGAGCAAGTTATGACGAAAACAGAGACATGTCTGAACTTGTGTCCTAGCTTCGAAGCTCGGACACAAGTCGTAGCGAAAACAGAGAGGAAAAACAAGCTGTCCGAACTTCGAAGTTCGGACTGAAGTTCGGACAGTTTTTCGGAAAACTTACGTGGTGAAGTCCGAGCTTCGAAGCTCGGTTTGATTTCAGAAAATAGAGGTGTCCGAACTTCAAAGTTCGGACAGAAGTTCGGACACCTCAAAAGCTCGAAAAAAAATAAAACGCAACAGAGACCTGTCCGAACTTCCAAGTTCGGACGGAAGTTCGGACAAGTCACAGAAATCAGCAAACAGAAGCGGATTTAACACGAACAGAAGCACAAAACTCATTCAAATCAACACACACATTTACAAAACAACCTTGGGGGTTTAATCCATTGAAATGGCATTAAATCAGGCATAAATCACACACCAAACATGAGATCAAACGTCGAATTAATCTGCAGAAACCAAACTCCCCAAGGCTGAACGCACACAACCGAATCCATCTACCACCTACCTCACATCCGTAGCTAAGCCATCTCTGCGGACTCTATGAATTGCCCACTTCGAACCTCCACTCAAACGTCAGCCCCTCGAATTGAACCGCTCCCAAATACAAAAGCAAAATCAGAAAAGAGGAAAGGGAAAAACTCAACGGAGAAGAGAACCAAATTCACAACCCAACCTGATTGACGACTGACAGACGAACAGAATTCCATTGGCGGATCTCCAGCGACTAATAATCAAGAGGAATTGAAGAAGAAGATGAGCAAAGGGAGGAGAACTTGAACGCGTAGAGAATGACGTGAGAACCGTCAATGAGATAGTGGAGGAATTATTTGATCGTGAATTAGAATAAGAGAGAAGGAGGAAATAAAATAGTTTAATAAATCTCTCTCTTAAGGAATTAATAAATAACAACAAGGAAGAAGACACTTGTAACCCCCCTTCCTCAAGCTAACATAATAACATTAGAAGAATGTCATTGACTTTCAAATATGAGATCAAATTAAAGTAGACTCCCTTTGCGAATCAGAAAGAAAATAAAAAAAATTTGGGGCATAACAGCATCTGTATTCCGTGGGATTTTCTAACTTTGAACCAGAATCCTTGTAGAGTTTCAGGTTCATTTGTAAGGGTGTAGGAGAGGTTCGACTGTTTTCCATGTTGAATTCCTTGAGAGTTTGATTCACATATTTCTGTTGGGACATTATCATACCATTTTCTGTTTCTAGAAACTCTATTCTAAGAAAGAATTTCAGTCTCCCTAAATCTTTAATTCTGAATTCCTTGTTCAGTTTTCCTTTGAGAGTTTTGATTTCCTGTATGTCATTTCCCACGACAAGGATATCATCTACATAAACTCCTAAGAGTATGAAAGTGTTGTTCCTTCTTCTGATAAACAGTGAGTAGTCGTTTTGAGACTGTTTGAAACCAAGTTTTATAAGGAAATTTGTCAGTTTTTCATACCATTGTCTTGAGGCTTGTTTAAGGCCATAGAGAGATTTGTTCAACTTGCAAACTTTGTTTTCTCCATGAACTTTCAAACCTTGAGGAATGTTCATATAAACCTCCTCATGGAGGTCGCCATGGAGAAAAGCATTGTTTACGTCAAGTTGGTCAAGAATCCATCCCTTTTTATGGCAATTATGATGAGGGCACGGACTGTAGTAAGTTTGACAACGGGAGAAAAAGTTTCCTCGTAATCCAACCCATATTTTTGAGTGAATCCCCTAACAACCAACCTAGCTTTGAATCTTTCTAGAGTTCCATCTCCTTTAAGTTTTGTTTTATATACCCACTTACAACTTATAGGACGTTTTCCCTTAGGCAATTCAACAACTGACCATGTATTATTATCTTTTAAAGCTTGGAATTCTTCCATCATAGCCTTAATCCATCTAGGGTCTTTGCTGGCTATGGCATAGTTAGGTGGTTCAGTTAGGTCCTTTAATTGTTGTAAGTAGTTACTGGTCCCTTTGAGGAGAATAGAGGATAGAATGATTCAGTTTGGTGTGTAGTCAGTAAGGCTGTTAACAGAGTCTGTTTTATTTCTGTCAAAGGGTTTGTGATGGAGTCTGTGACTAAGAATGTTGGTAAAGGGATCCTCATTATTTTTGGTGTTGAAAGTACAAACGAAATCATCATACTTGGTTGGAAATTTGTGAATCCTGGTGGATCTTCTAAGGTCTGAGACCTCATGCATCTCACCCTGAGATTCAACAGTGGGACCTTCATTTCCCTGTGAGGGGATTGAAGTGTCTGTGTTAGGAGGAGATAGAGAAGGAGAGTTTTCTTTTTCTGTGTTGGCTTCTGTTTGGGAGTGAGAAGGAGGGGTTTCTGTGTCTGATGAAGAAGAGGGAGTTTGTGTATCGAAGGGAGGTGTGGCAGCATGATCATCTGCCTCAAAATGATGGTCTGGATAAGTAAGGAAAATGTCAGGTTGAGCTTGTTTTTCTGTTGGACTAGGTTTCCACTCATGGTGCCTGAGAGGGAAAATGTGCTCAAAGAACTTAACATCTCTAGAGGTTTTTACTTGACCAGATTCTAGGTGAAGGACTTTGTACCCCTTACTGTTTTTACAATTTCCTAGGTATACAGAAGTTGAGGCTCTTGGGTCTAATTTATTTCTGTTGGGGCATATGTTGGTGACATAGCACAAACATCCAAAACTCTTCATCTCACTATAATTGGGTTTGGTTCCACAAAGTCTCTCATATGGGGTGTGATTCCCTATGGGTTTTGAGGGAATTCTGTTGACTATGTAGACGGCATGTTCTACACAGTGGCCCCAATACTTATCTTCTAAACCTGCTTGGAATAAGCAAGATCTGGCTATATTCATTATATGGCCTTGCTTTCTCTCAGCCACTCCATTTTGTTGTGGAGTGTGAGGGCAGGAAGTTTGATGTATTATGCCTTTTTCCTTGAAAAAATTTATTCCTTCTTGGGACTTCCCCAATTCCTTTGCATTGTCACTCCTTATTATCTTTATAAGTTTATTCATTTGTCTTTCTATGAGAGTGACAAAATTTTTAATCTGTTGCATCGCTTTAGATTTTTGTTTGATAAGGGTAACCCATGTGGCTCTTGTATAATCATCAACAAGAGTCAAGAAGTATCTATGTCCTTCCTGTGTGGTGACCCTCATGGGGCCACACACATCTATATGAACCAATTCAAAAGCACATTTGGTTCTGATATCAGATTGAGGAAATTTAAGCCTTTTTTATTTAGATTTGTAACAAATAGGACAAGGAACATCATCAGATCCAATATGATCTTTTATTTCAGGTATCTTACAAAGTTTGGCATGAGATGAGTGACCTAACCTATTGTGCCACAATTCAGAGTCTTTTGGTTTGTTTTTCTTTAAAGACTCTATACAGGCATTAGAAAAACTAACAGAAGGACATTTCCTGTGAAATATGTAATCACATAAAGCAGCAACATTGAGAAAGTAGAGACCAGAATGCTTTTCACCAATTTTCAGAGCAATATTCCTATCAAAATCCTGCAAAACACAGTAATCAGATTGAAATGCAATCTGGACTCTTAATTTTTCTGTCAGTTTTCCTATGGAGACAAGATTAAACATGAAAGATGGTATATATATAACTTCCTCAAGACAGTTTATATTGTTACTCCTCAGGTCTCCTAGGCTATCAAAAGTTTTCCTGTTACCATCAGGGAGGATAATCTCTCTGTTTGAAACGATTTTTCTATGATTACTCAACAAGAATTTATTCCCACAAACATGTTCTGTTGCACCAGAGTCTAGCAACCATGAGTTGTTAAGTTTTTCAACAATAAGGTCACCACAGCCACTCAGACAGTAAAAGGAATTAACAAGGAAAGGTTTGTTACCTGAAAAATCACCAAAATTTCCTTCGTTCTTGCTACTACTTGATTTCTGTTGCAAGTAGTTGACCAACTGGTTGAGCTGATCTGAACTGAAACCGGAGACAGGTGATTCTTGACTCCCACCTTGGTTGCTGGCTTTTTCTTTGCCTTCTTCCTCTACTGCAGAAGCCACCCTGGCTTGTTGCTTTCCTTCATTAGTTGGGAAACCGATGAGCCACCAACATTCTTCCCTTGAGTGTCCCGGTTTAGAACAATTGGAACATTTAAGCCCCGTTTTCTTGTTGTTGTTGATGGCGGTGTTAAAACCAGACTTGTTACCCAATTTGTTCATCTGCGGTCTGGGGCTGGTGGTGTTGGATTTGTATTTGGTGAAACCGGGCTTGACTCCCTTGATTCCTAGGGCGACAGACTGCTCAGGTTCCTCCTTCCCTTCAGGAGTGCTTCTCTGTTCTTCTTCGTGTATCACTAAACCAAAAGCCTCCTCTAGGGTTGGTATCTCCTTCGCGGCCAGAATCTGCCCGCGTATGTAGATGAAATTCTTGTTGAGTCCCATCAAGAAACTTACCAATTCCTCTTCGTTTCTCTTTTTCTTCTGGGTTTTGAGGGATTTACAGTTTGCACAGCAGCGGCAATCCTCCAGTGGCCTGACGAGGTCCATCTCAGCCCAGGTTTCTTTGACTCTCATGATATACTCCGTCACGGAGTTGTCTCCTTGTTTTAGGGATGCAATTCTGTTCTTGATAGATTGACCGTCGCAAGGTTCTTCTGCTCGAAGCGATAACACAGCCAATCCCAAATCTCTTTCGGGTCGTCTGTGTACATTACACTTTTGGCAATGTTGGGAGCAAGGGAGGAAGTGATCCACGACACAACCAGAGATCTGGCGCGCTCCCAAGAAGACCTTCTTGTAGCCTCTTCTTCATCTGGTAGTTCCACCGTCCCGTCGATGAAACCAAGTTTATTCTTGGCTCGAAGGGCTGTTCTCATTGTCCACTTCCACCCGTGGAAACCTTGGCCATTAAACTTTGGAGTGAGGCCGTGACCAGGTTGTTCGGAGCTGTGCACATAAACTGGATCGTTTGGGTCGATCGCGGAAATCGCCGGAGATGCAGGACTGTTCGACCCTTTCTTCTTCCCTGATGTTTCTTCCTTTTCTTCTGGGCTTGTCATCGTTTGCGGTGTTAAAGAACCCGCTCTGATACCATGTCAAACTATGAATTTCTTATTGATCTTTTGAGAGGAAAACGAGAGCTTGATAGCTCGGGAGAACAATGTCGAGAGAGAAAGGGAAGATAGATCGATGGGAGTGTACAAGACAGAACCCTAGTACACGATGCGGAGGGGGAAGCTCAAACATGAGCGAAATTACATACATGACCCTAATACACACTAATGAAAATAAAACACCCGTTACAGAATAACAGATATAGACATGTACATTAGTAGCATATTATATGTATATACTCATATTCTAACAGGAGACGAAAAATCGAACAAACCAAAATGCAAAACTGGGGACATTCACTCACACACACCTCGCCTGATAGAACAGAGAGTAACAAAGAAGAAAAGAAGGGAAAAAAGAGAAAGAAAAAGAGAAGAAAGGAGGAGAAGGTCTCACCTCAATCAACGCTTTACTACCTTATTAATGACTATTTCTTACTCTTTGATTCTCTTTTACTTTCCAATGCTTGAGTATTTTGTATCTGGGGATAGAGGTTTGACCCTAAACCCCCAAACATGCTTGTAATACTACAATTATTTAGTATAGTTGTTTTTTCTCTTTAATGCTTATTTAATTTTATAGATTCATCACTCATGGCATTTATGGTGGTTCATAGCAGTAGTGGGCTATGAGTTTGTAATTGTGACCAATAGAGAGAAAACCCCTAGAATTTATCCTCTTAAGTAGTTGGTGAATCCTATTGCTATTATGAAGAACTTGTGATTAATGCTAATGGATGACTTGAACCCAACTCGAATAGGGGTGCAACTAGCTAGGTAAGACTTGACTTATCCTTGATTTGGACAGACATTATTTAGGCTCTAATAGACAACTAGAGTGATGTGAGATTAAGAGCAAGTTTTGGTATGGTTAGGTGCTTAACTACCCTAGGATACATCACTTTCTATTCCATCAACACCATTTTAGTTTACTTAATTGCTTTCCAAAATTAACTTGAACTAAACAACTAAGTTTACCTTTGACTAAACCCAAAATTTACGGTTTTTATTCTACTAAATACAAGACTAGCGAGAGTATCAATTTCTTTATAGATACGACACTTGTTGTACTAAATCGATTAGGTACAGTTAACTACTCCTTGAACATATATCTGTATAGATTTTGCTCAACAATCACCTTACTTTCTTTTCATCTTTACATCATACTTCTAAGGCTTATCCCCTTTGTCTTCTTCAAGTCATACAGTTGCCTCTTTCAGCTCTACCCCCCATAATCCAAGTTCTTCACAATGTGATATTGTTGAAATGAATTAATAAGCAACATTTTAGGTTTGAACTCCTAGTTCACTAGAACTTCACACCTCCGTGGACTCCTCTTCGATTGGCTTTAGCCTATTCATCGCATTGTAGTCAATGTCGGTAAAATGGAACCTATGTTATGTATGATTCAGACGACCTCAATCTTTCATCTTCCGCATCATCAACATCAGCAAAACCTTCAAGTTCTAACTCCATATCTTCAGGAATGAATGGTCGTGTTCATCATCATCTGGCTGGAGGGTATGTGACCAAACTCCATGAAACATCTCGATAGTATCTAGGTGATCTAAATTTTTTTCAGTAATTTCTCAGCCTCTTCATCACTTCAGTTTCTATCATCATCTTGAAAAGGATAAATTAAGGTAGTTCAACGCCACATTACATACATGTTAGCAATTTGCACAACAATCTTCAACTTGGCTATACAAAATAAATGTCACAGAAGCCCACGAATGCCATTACTGAAAAAATAGCAAGGTCCACGAGTGATAGGAAAGGACGATTTATTCTAAACACCAAGTTATACCAGCCGCACACCAGCACCAGCTTGGTTTTTGCATTATAATGTTTTCATAAAATAACAGTGAGCTTGAACGTTCCATCAAATTACCTAGATATACATGCTTCAAGTACGAGTCCAATCAAAGTAACAGTACCAGTAGTAGAGCCCTCTTCCCACTTAATTCTGATTGTGACGGTGAACCAAACTATTAGGTTCTCTGTTTCCATCAAAACTACTCCTGCCCGCCTTCTCCAGCAAATTTTGATTCTATAGTTACACACAACGCCACCCCACCAACTCCTCAAATTTACCTGTGATTTGCGATTTTCTTCATCACAGCTGGAACAGATGATGTAAACTATGATTATCATCTCCATTTCTGCAAAAAACATTCCAACAATCAAACCATGAAAATAAAAACCAATGACTAAAAAACTACTACGTTACATACATTACAAACATATACGATGATCAGTCATAACAAGTGGCAGGCTAATGCAAGATCTCTAGAAAATTGATCAATATTTAACCCACCAATCATTAATTATCAGAACTACCAATGTCACTCTACCATCACCTCAAGTTTTCCGAAATCATTAGATGTAATATCCACATCACTTGATAGAAACTTCCCTCCCTCCTCCAACCTGTCATTTACTTACTTACAGTATCAGATTTCTCTCATAGCATCATCTATATCTAAGCTCCATTCCCCACACTTCCATATCAAATTACAAACCCACCGAAAACATGGCTCTTCCATCACTGTTCCATGTACTATCTTGGCTCTTCCTTCTCATAGCAACTGCAGAGAGTCAAGCACCAGCTGCCGCTCCAACTAATCCTACCTTAACACCACCACCACCCACCACCTCTACCACTAACCCTCCTCCCACGTCTTCCCCATCTCCAAAATCACCACCACCCACTACCTCTACCAATAGCCCTCCTCCCACATCTTCCCCATCTCCAAAATCACCACCTGCAACTTTGTCACCTCAACTCCCACCACCTAACCCTCCCACAACCGCACCCACTCTACCACCTGTAAAAGCACCAGCACAATCACCACCACCATCAGTTCCTTCACCCACAGCAAGCCCACCAACGCCACAAGCCTCACCACCAACACCACAAGCTTCACCACCAGCACCAGTACCGCCGCCACCAAAAGCATCACCTGCCCCAGCACCAGCCCAGAAGGCACCATCACCAACCCCAGTGGCAGCACCGCCCCCAAAACCACCAGCACCTGCCCCTGCACCAGTTGCTAAGTCACCATCACCACTGACATCACCTACCCCTGCCCCTGCACCAGCACCTTCAAAGGGAAAGAAAAAGAAACACAAGCATAAGCATCATCACCATCATCCACCGGCTCCAGCACCCGCTCCATTGATTAAGAGTCCACCAGCTCCTCCAATGGTTTCTGTGACAGATGATTATGCTCCAGCACCATCACCGACAGATCCGGTAAGCTTGATGACATACAATACTAGATTGCCATCCATCTGACAGTCTTAGTTTGACCACTTTACTCTCTTGATTCATTGTTTTGACAGAACGGAGCACCAACTTATCAGCAAGGAGCCTGGTCCAGAGTTGCAATCACGATATCAGTTCTTCTGGCAGCTTTGGCGAGCTTGTAATGGTCTAAACCAGTGAAAACATCATCCCCTTTTCCCTTCTTCTTTTGCTTGATTCTTTTTACGTAACATTAAAGAGGACTTTGACGTGTTTGATGATTGAGAGCATTTGATTCGATTCTATAATGGAACAATTAATTTTAATATAGAAGGCAATTCCACATGTTCCACATTCTTTTAACGAGCTTACCCCACTATGAGAAAAATAAAGTTACAAGGAATGTGAGACGAAAAAGATAAAGATTGTGCATGAAAGCAAAACAAACACCTAATAGTTCTTTTTTGCGAACCAAAACCTCAGCTGGTGGTAACATCTCTGATTTGAATAACCTTCAGTCTTCAGGATATATCTTCTCGAAAATCATACTCAACCACCAGTCCAAGGTTGTCTACTAGCTTGTGATGCTGGAGACATCCTGCACACTAAGAGTAGTTGCAGGGTTAACCATCTACAGATCATGAGTTACTTTAAGCAATTAGTTTCATTTACAACTTGGATTATGAAGCCAAGCCGTATGTAGCAATACACTTTCACAGCAAGTAAACCACAATCCTCAAGCGAAATTCAAGGAATCACAATGACGTTAAACAATTCATAACAGTAAATCTGTAGTTCAACAGCAATTTATCCCAACAGCATATGAGATGGGTACGAATATGGCAAAACAATCTCTGATCCATCAAAATCAAATAACAAAAATTAACACTTCTTGAAACAAAATTTGGATTCAGACAGACGAACTGAAAATTCACCAATACCTGAACAAACACAGTTCCACGTTCATATGCTACTCTGTTAATAAGCCTCTTAGTTCTTTCACCACATGCATTGCAAGTGAACTGTAGAAGCAACCTCCTCCTAGGAAGGTTAAGATTAACACTCGCTTCCTGTTGAACATGAGAGATCATCATAAGTCATCATTTAAACAAGTCAATGGTAGAAATGGAAGCAAGATAACCATTGTATTGTTCGGTGGTAACTCCTTTTTCTATACTAACAAACCCATACCAGGACAAAGACGTACAATTTTTAGAGAACATAACATGGACTCAATATCCGATGGCTTGCAGAATTAGAGTAAGTTGCTGATACCATATATCTTTTACAAGAAGAATGAACTCAAGCAAAACAAACGGGACGCTTTTAATGACCAAAATCAAACCATCAACAATTATCTGGAAGCAACCAATTCATTGTTTACACAATTAAGACGGTACCAGGAAAACTAAGAGAGGGCCTTATGAATAGCTAACTATTATTAACTTCATAGTTGGCACCATTTTTTCCTTGCTGGGTCTTAGATATTGTTAGATGATCTAAGTAACGCAGAACTTCTTCTAACACACTTTTTTTTCATAATTTGGTTAGTGGGCGAGTTTTGAACCGAGAATTTTTGGTTTCTGGTATCTTTCGGCTCCTCCCACTACCCACCAAGCCGTCTATAGTTGGTCTTCTTCTAATAGACCAGGAAATCTTGTGTAAACTTATAAAAAGAAGGTAAAACAAGACACGGTAGGAGTTTAGAAGGACTGTGTGCCTGCTTGGGTATCAGCTTATCAAACAACCACACGCCGGGAAACCGTTTAGGTTCTCTCGCATCCTTTTAAGGTCCTATCAATTTTTATATAAGAGGTCAGTTGATACCTAGTTACCCAAATGAGCATAAGAACTGAAGAAAGTGATACCTCAGAAGAATAATTGCTTTCTAAGTTCTCGTCAGACCCTTTGCTACTCAAACAAGATACCGTGGTTGCCAAACGATGTTGACGAACAGTAAAAGGTAAGGGTTTATGGCAAATCTTCAATCTGTATATAAGCGAGAAAAAAGAGGGTGAAGTAAAAAGAGAGAATTTCAGTCGGCAAGTGATGCGGAATCGCTATTACAATTCGGATATGTGATGAAACAGGAGGAAGAAGGAAACACCTAGGTTTTGGTTGGTAGACGGGTTGCGGACGAAAGAAACTAGCGCGGAAAAGGGAAGGATGACAGCTCTTATGGTAAGGAGAAGCCTTTGAAGAGGTGAAAGTAGTAATCGCCTGAGACACAGCAGCCATCACTCGCTCGCCCGAGTCACAGAACTCGTGGGGAAGATTGGACGACCGCTGAAGTGACAAGAGACGGTTTTTCACTCGTTCCTGCGTGCCTCTATTTCTTTTTTTTTTTGAAAAACTCAGGAGTCGTAGATTAAGCACAGTAGTTTAGTACAAAGTCTGGAAAGTCATTCGCTTTCCAACAGCAACGTAAATGTTGCATTTTTTAGCATGTGACGCTAGGTTATGTGCCACCATGTTTTGCAAACGCGGAACATAAAACCATGAGATCTCATGGAAGCAGGTGAGGCTGGCCAAAACTTCGTCGAGGATGACATGTGAGTCTGCATGAAGTGATGTAGAGTCTGAACCAGTCAAATAACCAATCATTTGCTGACAATCAGCAAGAAGACGAACATGCGTATTGCCCTGTGAGCTAGCGTACTGGACGGCGTACTGTAAAACCATACATTCCGCTGTTGAAGGAAGGATCGTTGCCTTAAAACCATGGATACCCGCGAAAAGGTATGTGCCGTCGCATGTGGCCACAAAACCCAACCCCAGATGCCGGTGCGTATCCAAACTCCCATCCACCGAAATTTCCACATAGCCCTGGTGAGTTGCGCGATGCCGTTCAAGGATGGAAGAGGTTGATAGTAGGGGAGCCGATGTTTCAATAAAACTATCACCTTGACACCATGCCCAATCAAAAGAGAGCAGCGGGGAGTGTGATGATTGACAGCGGGCAAACCACAAATGCCATAAAAAAACAAGGAGCTTAGACAGGGCCGCTGGAGATAGCTGAGTGCACTGATGAAGGAACCAGTCCAAAAAGGCCGAATCAGTGGACAGGTGCCTTGGTGCCTGGTGTCCCGAAGAAGGCCAATAGGTCCGAACAACCTTACAGTGGACAAAACAGTGTATCAAAGTTTCAGGCTGACCACAGAAAGAGCAGGCAGGTCTAGTGGAAATTCTGAGACGGCGATGAATGGTAGCTTTACATGGGATAAACTCATGCACCAGTTTCCAACCAAAAAGGAACACACGAGGGGGGACGATTCATTATAGTTATTGATCGCTACTTACATTTTTTTTTAAAAAAAAAAGAGATCGCTACTTACATTTTTGCTCTTACAAAAACTATAATGTTTAGGCCTTGTTCGTGAGAAAACAAATTCAACTAATAATACCTTTTTCAAATGACTTAAGCTATTATTTGCTTCAGTCTGTTCTCTATATTAACTTGTACTCCACGTACTTTAGCCCATACTAACATTATTGCTTTTGTGATAGATGGTTACCAAACTACCGTAAATTGCTTTTGTAATACTAATATATTGCATCAATAATTATATTAGTAAATATTATTTTAATTAAATAATTAGTAATATGTATTATAGACATTTTATGTTACACATTATCTATTAGTTATATGAAAATGAATACATATGTTATATATGTAATTATGATATATAAATATTAGTAAATATTATTTTAATATTAAATAGTTGGTAATATTTATAGATATTTTATGTTACACATTATTTATTACTTATATGAATATGAATACATATGTTATATATGTAATTATGATATATAAATATTAGTAAATATTATTTTAATTATATAATTAGCAATATATGTATTGTAGAAATATTATGTTGCACATTATTTATTATTTATATGATTATGAATACATATGTGATATATGCAATTATGAATTGACAAAAAAAATAGCAGTTGAGTACATATGAAGTTATGATATATAAACATAAGTAGATATTATTTTAATTAAACAGTTGGTAGACATTTATGTTATACATTATTTATTAGTAATATGAAAATGAATACATATGTTATATATGTAATTATGATATACTTCCTCTGTCCCTAATTGATCTTCCTGTTTGCTTTTTGGCACGTTTTTCCACTTCAATATTAAATATATAAGATAAAATAATTTGATAAAATAAATTTCTACAACATAAGGATTTCATTGCAATACTTAGATTTATAAAATTGTGTTATCTTATATGTTAAATATTGAAGTCAAACGACATGTCCAAATAGTAAAGGAGAAGGTCAATTAGGGACGGAGGGAGTATAAATATTAGTAA
Organism: Limonium bicolor; assembly: GCA_023374045.1. Classification (NCBI taxonomy): domain Eukaryota; kingdom Viridiplantae; phylum Streptophyta; class Magnoliopsida; order Caryophyllales; family Plumbaginaceae; genus Limonium; species Limonium bicolor. The sequence continues at coordinate 62,431,374 of CM041781.1, forward strand.
ATATTATTTTAATATTAAATAGTTGGTAATATTTATAGCCATTTTATGTTACACATTATTTATTACTTATATGAATATGTATACATATGTTATATATGTAATTATGATATATAAATATTAATAAATATTATTTTACTTAAATATTTAGCAATATATGTATTGTAGAAATATTATGTTGCACATTATTTATTATTTATATGATTATGAATACATATGTGATATATGCAATTATGATATACAACATTAAACAAAATTATTTTAATTAAATAATTAGTAATATATATAGAAAATTTATGTAACACATTGTTTATTACTTATGTTAATATCGATATATATGTCATTATGATGAATAAATATTGGTGAATATTATTTTAGTTACATATTTGAAAATTGTACAATAGTATTTCCAACATATTTTTAAATTGTACTATAGTATTTATAACATATTAATATGTATATAAATTTACTTATTAATCTAATTATACATTAAGCTGTTAAAATAAGCTTAGCAACAACAAACACATTATTAGATTATTTGCAATAAGCTAATGTCATTTTAAACTAAATATATCAGCTTTCAGCTTACTTAATCAGTCATCAGCTATCAACTATCAGCTCTTTCACGAACTGGGCCTTAGTATATAAACATAAAGTTATACACTGACTTCTAATATTATTATATTGTATTAAATGTACATACTGATTTCTTAAATTGTACGGTAAACTTAAAAACTTGTACGTTTATTGTATACAAATTGTATCACTGCAAGTGTAACCAAAGATAGTTACATATACTTGTAGCTAAGATCAATTGTTGTTTCTCGCCATTCTTCATAGGGCATTGTTTGGTGGGAGAATGGAAAAGAGGAGAAATGTGAAAGCGAAGCAAAGGGGAATATATGAAGCAAATATGTGCACGTTGACAGTATCCGGGTTACAAGCTACCTAAATCCTCCCATCATATTTTGAGTTTTGACCGGTATAGAAGTTCCATTTAGCATGGAGGCTCCGTTGGACTCTCTGAATATTGGTACTTTTAACCTTGGTTTCAAGAAGACCCATAAGGTAAACATGATTCTCATAAATGAGCTTCCTAGCTTCTTTTTGTTTTAGAGGATCATTAAGACCCCGTAAATTCCAGCATGCTATATTCAAAAGGAAATATGTACAAGAGAGAAAAGGAAATGGTAAACACAAGAAAACACATCTAAGACAAATCAGGAGGTTGAGAGGGAGGAGTACCTTCTTCTTATTATTTTGCCTTGCCCCTTTCTTCTTTTTGTTCTTCCCTCCACGGCCCTCTTTTTTTTTCCAAGGGATCCAACCATTTTTTGGCCGAGAGGGTTGACATCAGGTGTTGCTGTATCCGGAGAATGGGATGCATTTTCATGTGCATTATGAATGAGATGGCACCATATTGGTCATGGAATGAGCAAACACCAAATAACATCTAGTAAATACTTTGGACTTTAGCTTGTCAATGGTACGTTGATTTTCTTATTGATAAGTGGTGAAATAATGTAATTATATGGTCTCTATTTACATTCATTCTATTCAGGTTATGGCCTACTTCACCACTTTATAGAGAATTTGGTGATTATTAGTGAACTTATACATTTGGTATATTATAGTAGGTAACAACTCATTTGAGCATGTTTGGAAGATGAAAAGAGATGTCGTGGCAAAAAAGTAACGCTTTGAGAATTATGTCAAGATCAACAGGACATTTCAAAAGATTTCGGCACAAATTAGGACATTCTGGTGTCGATCGCCCTAGACGACCGACCCATGTGGGTCGGTCGGACTCATCCCGGAAGTTACTAGAATCGACTGATTCAGGTGACTGCTCTATGTGGGTCGGCTAACTCATCCCGGAAGTTACTAGAATTGACCGACTTAGGCGACCGCTCCAGGTGGGTCGGCTAACTCATCCCGGTAGCTACTAGAATGGATCGGCCCAAAGAGACCGCCCCCTATGGGTCAGTTGTATTTGTCTTCAACCTACTGGTATGGACCGACCCAAAGAGACCGCCCTATGTGGGTAGGTCGAATTTAAGTTTACGCACGTGACGTCTCCTTCCAGAGGTAATTGACCCACGAGGCCGCCCAAGGTGGGTCAGTTGGACGCAAAATGTGCCCAAAACTGTGTTTTCTAAAGCAGCATTTGAGGGCTCTCTTCTCATTATCCAACACACATGACTCCAACCCTAAAAATGAGAGCCAAGAAGAGAAAAGAAGGGAAAACAGAGAAGAGGAAAGAATAAGAGATTCTCACACCTCATAAAAAGCTCAACTATCCCCATTAATGACTAATTCTCTTTCTTTTATCTCTCCGTACTCTTTAATGCTTGAGTAGACCTTTATTGTACTATAGGGTGGGGGTTAAACCCCAAATCCTCAAATTAACTTGTAATACATATTTCATTCAAATTAGTTGCTTTCTCTTTCTAATATATTGAATGTTTTAAGTTTGATCATCTCTTGTGCATTTATGGTAATTCATAATTTCATATATACTTGATGTAGAGATTTTGGTCAAGAGAGAGAGAGAGAAATCATAGTTTTTTTTCCTCTTTAATTAGTTAGTAAATTCTATTGTTATGTTTAGAGTTTGTGCTTAATGCTATTTGGTGAGGTAAACCAAACCCAATCGAAAGGTTCATTTAGCTACATAAGATTTGGCTTAATATAAGATTTTAGAGAGTCTTTATTTAAGCTCTATTAAGTAACTAGAGTGAATTAGGACTATGACCAAGTTTGGGAGTATTTGGTTGAAGACACAATCTTATGGTACATTTCCAATCCAATCCACTTAATTGTTAATTTAGTTTACTTGTTTATTGCTTTTTCCGTGCGAATCAATAGTCAAGCTTGTCTTCGGCTAAAATTCTTTTTACTGCTTTTTCATTACAATTACTAGATATCAAAGCTAGGGATATAGAAACTAATTTCCTTGATACTGTGATTTGGGGTGCACTTACCCTATTATTTGCTTAGGTTAATACCGATATTGTATTTTTTTTCCAACACTTAGGCTCCGTTCTTTCCTCACGATCAGTAGCTTAATCTACTTTTGAAAAATTTGGAACAGATGGCAGCTACTCATTGGGTCTAAAGTTGACCAGTGAGATTTATTTATTCGCAGCTTTTGTTGCTTTTGATCTAAAGTTCAATTTTATTTAATGATTAACTGGTTTCAGTTAATTTTTAAAATTTGACTTCATTCCAGTCCTATAAGATTAGTTTTTTCAATTAACCTTTTAATTAAATATTTTTTATTGATCATATTCATCCTCCGGTTTTATAGTGTAACATTACTTTTCCTCTCAAATCAAAATGACAAAAAAAATACAATAAAATGTAGCTTCCGTGAATATATAACATTAACTGTTACATAAGATGGATACTTATACTTAAGTTTATTTGTTTTATATTACTGAGTAACTATGTTTAATCTAATCAGGCTGATAAATACAAAATTATCTACCTAAATTGAAGTCGGTCATTTTGTCAGGAAGGTGCGGGAACTGTAGTTTGAAGTGTTGTACTCATTTTTTTTTTTTTTTGATTGGTGACAGCAAAGTGTTGTGCTCATTTAGGTGAATGTCTACATATCAGTCAATAATTGGACAAGAGTGAAACTCATTTCATTTACATTTTTCATCTGCAGGGAATAATAATATTGTCGTTTTACATCAATGATCAATAGTTAATTCTACTTCCTGCAACTAAGGTTATCTTCGGCTTTAGGGCGAGCAGTAATGGAATAAGGAGAAGCCTGATGTACCCAAATCAACATCCTGTTCTTCCTCAGTTCTAGTCCGTCTCCATGCAAATGATCTTGGATTGGAAATGACTAGTTTTCATCTTCCACTTCATGAAAAGGGAGTGGTACATTTTTAACTGCCCTAAACTTACCAGCATTATTTAGATGCTCGTTCTCTAGCCTGCATAACATTGTCAACAAAGAAAATAGGATTAGTTACAGGCAGCTCAAACTTTAATATGGCTCCATGATGAGGTTTGATACTCGAGGATTCTATGTTTTTACCTGTAGAAGTTCCATTGCCCTCTTCTGATCACTTCAAGGGCTGCCAAAAATAGCCCCATCAATCTGTAATCAATGTTTCCAATATTTGGGTGGAGCACAGTCTGTAACCAAGCCAGCCTTAGAACAAGGTTTAGTACCTGCAAGAAAGCACGCCAAAACATATACTTTGTCTTAGTCTCTTTTTTCCTTTAGTAGGTTTCATAAAATCTCAGAAGTAGACAGACAATTCCTATCGTCGTCGTTAGGGTTTCAACCCGTAGCCTCGTAGGATGGTTTGCTATACTTAACGCCTCATGAGTATGCTCATAGGACTAAGATGGCAAGAAGACGTCTTGGTAAGTATTTTCTTGTGTATATGAATGTATGCTTTATTACTTTCAAAGAGCTATGGAAGGAATAGAATTCTCGTCTGTCTCTGAACACTCACTATATCGAATAACTCTTTAGGAATTTCTTCTTGGAAAATTTACTATCCACTTGGGGAGAAGAAAAGAAGCAGAATTAAGGGACAGAAAGAAAGAGACAGATAGAAATTTGTTGGTGAATATATACCATGGAGAAATAGTAAATGGACTTGTGGCGAACCATCAACTCATTCCTTAACCAGGGGTTTCTGGAATGGAATTGCAGCAAGCCCCAATCTTTAACATAGTCCCAATACAATTGGTACACTGTTGCAGCGCTTGACAGCGCTATGACCAGACATAGGTAACCAAAACTTGTATCTTTCTCATATGCCACTTTTGCTCCAGCAGCCAACATGGCTGATACATATTTTCCAAGGTTGATAAGGTGACTGCTCTGCCCTTCGTCAAACCATCTTCTTGCACACTGCACAGGGAAAGAACTCAAAAGTTAGAAACTTTATAATGACTTTCTGACTCTAGATCATAATTAGAACTTTTGAAGAAACAAACAAGGAAATATTTGCTTGTTTTCTTTTTTTTTTTCCGAGGCTTATACCTGCATGGCTCGCCAGTAGTAAGGTAGGAAGGATACTGCATAAGCTAAGTCTCTGTAGTAGGTGGTTCTCATGCAGTATCCATAATCCTGTGTTCTGTAGCTCCCTGTTATGTAGTAGCACCCTATGAACTCCAGACTTCTAAGTAAGGGAACCTGTTAAAGTTGCAAAAGATGACCCTTATAAGTCATAGATCAGAGATCATATGGATACCAATCTATGAGATTGTTGGTTGTGATCTAATTTTTTACCTGGCTGCAGAGCTGGTCTGCCATGAAGAAGTCTAGCATCACTACCTGCAAAGAAGCATCAAAGAATTTTATGACTGCAAACCTACTAAAAAGGAAAGAGAGGTAATATTCACATGAGACTGTGGGACTTGATTAATACCTTGTAAAGGGGAGTGAAGACAATGTTCCTTATCACTCTGAGGAAACAATATCGGCTTGACTTGTAAGCAATATTGAGGGGGCAGACGAGTAGCAACAGGAAAAACTGCAAATGTGTTTTTGAATGAAAAAGGCATTGATAAAGGTCTCTTTTGAACTGATTATCACACACAATAGAATGTGTATTATGTGAGTGAGTTTACCAGTACTAGGTAGCCAGGGATTGCTTCAACATGGACTGAACTGTACCCTTTAGCTAGCAGTGACAGATGTATAAGTAGGACCCCAACTATTGCAGTGATTGAAGCAGCACAAATCAAGAACACTTCTCTGTACTTAAGCTCCTTAGTTGGGGCTAATTCGAAGATGAAGCTGTAGTTGACCCGAGCTTTTCTCCACATGAATATGTTGCATCCGTACAGGAAGAAGTGTAGAAACAATAGGCTGAACATACTGCAGGTATCTTTTGAATGTTAAGGTTTGTTGTGTGTAAAGAGGGCTAAAAAATTGTGGGTTGAATCATTTGCCCAGAAAAGAAAGTATTTATATGTTACTTGCCTGAGAACTGGATAGACTGTCTCCATGTATACTGTATCTGAAGGCTGCTTGTACTTCCCTGAGATATGAGCTATAATGATATATCCAACTAGCAATGCTAGGAAGCACCCTGTGAATAGCCCTGGTTTGTAGAGATGAAAGATAATCAGTGACATTGCTAGAGGCCCTTTATTTTCTTGATTTCAGCACCATGGTTTTTTTTTTCAGTGATCCACTTTTTATTTAATATGCTAGATAATATGTCTGAATTTAATTAAGCTTAGAAGCTTTAAGCACATAGTTTTGTTCAACATCGAGAAATAGTTATAAAGTTGACCTCTTCCTCTGAAAGGCCTGTACAGCTTCTGAACTTTACCTCTTGTCCGTTTACCTTGGTGTTTAAGTAGTTTATATTTTTCAAGAGATAACTAGAATGAAAGGGTATGATAATTAATCACTCTACTTCAAAAAGGGCATGTTTCCTAAAAAAATTTCTGCCCATCTAGCTTTTGACAGATCAACACATAATCTTCTATTTCACACTTCCTGTTACCTGAAGTTGTTGTCAAATCGTTGCCATTGCCTATATGAATGTGATCTGTAGTGCACTTATCCTGTCTTGGAGAAAACAGAACAAGACAAAGATATGTAACCTTCTTTTTATATCACAGCTAGGATAGAAGACCACGGGGGTGCAGCTGTTGGGTAATTGGGTTTATAAGAGATTTGGTGTACCTTAAAAGAACCCTGTTTGTGTTTTTGTCTTCTTTCTCCTCTGCAATGGCCAACAAGCCAACACTAACTAGCTACATCTATCACAAGCTGTACTGTAGGATGAATATCTTGGTCATATATTTCGACATAGAATCACTTGGGGAAAGAGAAAATGAATTTTTGTACTTTTTGAGTGTTAATGGGCCTTTATTTAGCGTAAGCTCAGACCATACACACAATGTCGTGTTTGTCCTTAAGAAATCAGTGGCTTATATTTGTTCCTTTTTCCTTTACAATCCACCCATAAAAGTGGATCTTGTCTAATGGTTATATGGGTCCATATCTTTTTCTGTTGTCCTACGCTGTGGTTATTGTACTTTCCTTTTCTCTCCTTCCTTTTGATGGTTCCATTAATTTAATATTCTTTCTACTAGAATTTCATCAGAGTGCTTCTTATTGATAATAGATTTGCACATTCATATAATACAGATGCTGGTTAATGATGACAGATATAGGCATATGTATTGGTTTCTCCTCTCTATCATATTATCATGAAGCCATGATCAAAAGATAACAAAAGCTTTTCTATCATGCATCTCTGGTGTCTTGTTTGGGGCATTTCCAATATAATTGATTATTTCATGGAAGAATAATTTTGAGAGTGAAATCAAATGACTGACCTATCAAGAAGGTAACTGTATGAGATTCTTTCCGATGAGTTGGTTTAAGATACTTGAAGGCCTTCCTCCGATTGTCTTCAGCAAAGTGTTTGACAAATATCTCCTCAACCTCATCTGATAATCTCACAGCCTGCCAAAGTTCATGGAAATCATGGAGCTTAATTTACTATAATTACCTTCATTATTTTTTTAAAAAACTATATGCATGATTTCTTGCCTTTTTTTAACCTTATATCAAAATCATAGGTGGCCTTCGCTTGGATGTTGTTACAAGGTAGTAGTAACTGGTTAAATCATAGACAAGCATATCTCAAGTGGTTTTTTCTTTCTTTATACCATCATATCTAAGGTTGGCTACTCAAATCACTTTTATGGGTACCGTGGCCACTGAATATTGTCCCTGAATGAGATAAAAACAGAGATTCTTTTTGAGACATAAGTGTGTTGTCTGCCCGTCTGTTTCTTACAATTTAACAGCCAAACGTGAACTAAAGAGAGATGTATAGGTTAAGAAGAATATTACTAGCTACTGGTGTTTGACACATGCATATTGCAAAAAATTTGTTGTCATGTCAAGATGTTTCCTAGGAGATCATTGTGAGAATATGATATTTTATTTTACCTTATCGGAGCTGTTAAAGTATGAGCTTTCCACCACTCTAAGATATATGGGCATCACCTCCTTGTTGGTCACCTATAAGACAACAGAAAAAGATACACAAGAAAGGGCCCCTTTCCCTATTTTAATTATTCGTTCTAGAGTATAGTAGATTTGATTGATAACTTGAAAGAAATTAGAATGTTTGACCTGTTTGTTGTAACTTACTTTGTCAAACTTCTTCAAGATTTTCACAAAAGCTAGCATGTTCAAGTTCCTGTAACCATAAAAAAAATCAGACATTTAGTTGATGTTAGCATGCAGCTCAAGCTCATAATCACTCGTCTCTGTCAAAGAAAGAAAACGGCTTAATTGTTTGTTAATTAACCTGAATGTTTTGAGATAACCCAACCCTTTGTAGAGTTCAATGAAAGCTCCTCTTATCATCTTCTCTGCTTGGTGTAGATTTGATTTGTTGACATGGAGTTTGTTGTTAGTACCTCTTTTTCTCGTATCAAACTTATTGGATGATGATTGGTTGACAATATCTTCTTTAACCAAGTATCTCATGGCAGAGAAGGTACGAGATGGTGTGGTGAGTGGAATGTTGAGTCTCATGCTTTTACCCTGGCAGCTAAAAACTCGGCCAGATGATGAGCTATCTTCTCTTTTGATCATCCTTCTTGATGATGTCTCCAAGTCATCTGTTCTGGAGATGAGTTCAGTGAATCGCATCCCATCCTTATTCGCTGCTTCATTGTACTGATCAGTTCCTTCCATCTGATGATCTGTTTCCTCTTCTCGTGTTCTGAATTCTTCCTCTTCCACAAGGAAAGAAGGAACCAAAACAAAAAAAACAAAAGATAAGGCTTGTTTACCAGAATCATGCACAGGTAAAATAAAACCACAAAAGTTGAAAGTTTATCAGAATCCTTATTACCAGAAGTAAGGAAGAAGGTGTCATCATCCCTCCTGCTGCTGCAGGATGAGTCACCTGACTGAGACACTCCCTCTTCCCCGTTGGGCTTGAGCATGGAAGCCTTGAGATCAACAAGAATCTCCATCTGTTTCTTCAGAGACTCTCCCCTCTCAAGAAACTCCTTCTCCTTGGCCTTGTAGAATTGATTCACTTTGTTTAGCTGGAGGTCTAATCGTGAGAAGAACTCAGCTGCAGCCTCGATATCTTCCAAAAGCTCCGTCTCGTACATTTCACCTCCCTTGTTACTACCTGAGGAAGATGCAAACCTTCCGTGAACCTGTTATTTGAATTTTAAACACAACGTCAGTGAAAATAGAAGCAACTAGCTAGAAGTGGGTGAGGATTTTTTTGACAATGTTTAGAATGTGATTTGAGATTATGAGAAAGTAAGCAGTAGTACTCGAATGGGTCCATGTTCTCTGTGTTGATGGCCGAAATTGGTGGAGAGTCTCTGTACAGCACTGACAAGGGTGGTGGAGAAAGAAGGGTGTTGTTTCATGTATGAAGTATGGTCATTGTTGCTGCTGCTGCTGCTGCTTCTAGTTATGCAACTGCTGCTACTAAGGATTTGGATTTTGATTTTCTTAAGGTCTTTTTTGAGTTGGCCATAATCTACAAAGGCGTCTTTCCATTCAGGAACAAGCTGTGCTTCATACTCCTTGGAAAACTTCACCATTTTCTTTGATTTGTTTTGTTTTCTTCCCCTGTTTTGTTCTTTTGGTACTTTTCTTACTAAAAATGAGTTGCTTGCTTGCTGTGTTGGAGAAGGCAAGAGAGCTATCTGCAGTGAGAGTGTTTGAATGAAAAGAACTTGGAACTCAGAGTTGGGAGGAGGATATATATAATGTAGGATGGAAGGGAGCTAGGAGGATAATGTGCTAGCTGCTTCGAACTTGATTCCTTAACAACAGCACAATCTGTGATATCCTTAGCACCACCTGAATTATATAAAGAGAAACTAGATGAAGAATAATAATATTGGTTATGTACTTATTATGTTATGTTCTCTCTTCCACTAAGCTCCAACAGCAGTGGTGGTAAGAAAGGAAAAAAAAGGGTTAGGTTCCCTCCAAAATGATCCTCCTCCTTCTGCTTGGGCTCTTCCCACCCACAGCCACCGCCGCCACCACCACCACAGCCGTCTCCTCCCTCCCTTCCTTGATTGATTGATAACTCTGACCTTCTTGTATGGTTTTGGTATGGCTGTGCACTCCAGGGAAGGCAGAGGATTATGCTTACTTATGAAGGTGTTTATAAAGGTATAAAACTGATGAGATGAAAGTGGGTCCATCTATATGCCTAATTTTGATTCTGTCTATTTTTCATTTAGTTTTTTTTTTGATAAATAATGGGTTTAACATGAGAAGCTATCACACTCTATATCCAAAAAGAAAAGAAGAAAATATTATGTAAAGCGAAAGAAACAGCCAACAACAGATACACGTTTGTTTTTTCTGTTCAAGGACCAAGTAAAAACATATAGTACAAATAATGCAGTTCTAGTGAGAATGGTAATTTACGTGGCCATTTATATTGTTAGTGCTTTTCTACATGAACTTATATTCTCTTCTATCAAATTCATCATATTAAGAGTTTGCTTATGATTGGTTACACATAGAATACATTACATAATTAATTTAAATCAATCAAACCCATATGTGATAAGTCAGTCTTTTCTTACTTGGTTTTCCACTTATATATGTATAATCTTGTAGGTACACGGCTTTTTCTTTTTTTCTTTTTTTTTTGACCATCTTCATACACGGCTTTTTTCAGCTACAAACAAATCTTGTTAATAAACTGAAGAAGAAGAAAAAAACAAAAGTTAATATTCTCTCCCATGTATGAGAGAATAAGATATGAATATATGATTCATTATCAGTCCAATGATAGTCCTTGTAATTGGGAACAAGAAACTTTCACGTTTGAATTATTGTATAAAAAAGATTGAAAGAATTATTAACTAAAGGGAGATGTTAATTAGTGTACGTACGTGTGATGCATGCAATTTGACATAAGATAACGTTATCAAACAATACAATATCGTACAGAAGTCTACTTTACTAGCTAGTCTTCTCTTTGTCAAAAACAAAAAAGAAAGAAGATCTCTTGCTAGTGGTCTCTTTGGATATGCTTTCTAAATGTTTTCGTCCTAACCTTATGAACTTGCACCTATGCGTGTTTCTCTATTATGTATCTCTATCTTGAGTGTACATTTCGTTTAAGAACTATAAAAAACTTTTTTCTTTAGTTTTTATGGGAAAGTAAACCTTTTTTTTCAATGTGACACGATAAATACAATGAATAGTAGAGGGAAAGGCACATGAGATTGAGTCATTAAAATAAAAGGAAAATAGCATCCCTCACCCATGAAGTTTGTGAATTATCAAAAAGCACCTATGTGGTTTATTAAATTAAATTACCCTCCTGTCAGGTTTTCACCGTTTTATGTCTGTCACCATTCACACCCATTCTGTTAGATTATGGCACATGTCAGGTCCTAACTTGTTAAAGATACGCTGACACATGACATATGGGTAGAGGAAGCCACATCAGCTTCCAAGTTGGCTTCCTCATGTCATTCCATATCTTGACCTCGATATTCTCATTTGTATCTCTCTCTCCTCTCGTCTTCAATTGGCGATTGCTCTTGTTCTCTTAACTCTTCTTCTTCAAGAACAATGCTTCCAAATTGTGGCTCCTCTATCTTCAATTGTTGTTGCCTTCCACCTGTGTGTTCTATCGACCATGACTTGGCTAGTGGTGTGTTCGCTTGGTTAAAACCCTAGTTGTTCTCTGGTATGCTTCGACTGTTTTCTTTTTTAAGGTTAAAACCCTTTGCAATTTAAAAATGAATGTGCATTGTGATTATCAATCACCACTAGCGTTGTTTTGGTGTTGCTTGTGGATTGTTTTGGCCGACTTAGTCTGGGTATCTGTTGATTGGTGTTGCTTTGGTAGATCTGTTTGATTAAGGAATTGGGCATTTGTCGATTCTATCTGTCACTTTGATTGTTTTGATCGATAGCTAATCACATTTCAATTGGTAACCTTTGGTCGATTGAGAAATTAGGGTCCTGCGAATGTTATCAAATTGATTTGGTCGATTTAAGGTTATGTCGTTGATCCATATGTTGATATGAATGCGTATTGTGATTTTCTATTCTACCCATTTGTTTGGTACTACCTTCGTCCCACCAGGATTGTCCCATTTGTTTTTTGACACTTTTTTCATCATTGATATTTAACATATAAGATAAGATAATTTTATAAAAAGAAAATTATCAAGATATAGTATATTACGTAGGGAATCAATTGCATAACCTAGATTTATAAAATTAATTCATCTTATGTTAAATATTGAAGTCAAACAGCATGTCTAAATAGTAAATAGGACAATCTTGGTGGGACAAAGGTAGTATTGGTTTGATCTTTGAGCCGAATTTGTGTTGAAGTGGTTCCACTTTTTGTACCATTTAGGTAGTTGATGCGATATTGAATTGTCATCTTGGATCGTGTAACCAAACTTTCAAACATATGTTGCTCATACCCATATGAACTAGAATCGAAATTGCTCCACATATTTTGTTAGACATTGATCTCCTATTATCAAATGCTATAGCTGTGATGATGGGGTAACTCCTACTCTGAGCTCGTATTTCTTAAACTCTTGTTTTTTCTTACTGGTAATTAACTAATGCATCTAAAGCATGTAAGTTTTTGTTCTATGTCATCATCAAACAACAGAAATAGTGACAATTGATTCACATTCTACAATGTGAAGTGCAACTATAATAGGAATGCTCGGTTGTATATATCTCCTACTTGTGACAACTATCGTAAACTATTTTATCGATATGTCGATTGTCCTAGTGAGATTTTCAAGTGGTGGTATTTACAATGCCCATTTGTTGAGGCATGATATTTACAGTGAAGAAGTAAGCTCTAGTGCCCCTAAGGGTGATATGCTGATCATGGAAGAGCAATGGCTAGACCCGGAGATGAAGTATGAGAGCTGAAATAGCTTACACAGAGAGGTGAAGCTGATTCAAAGTCTAAACTAACCAAGCTTGTTATGATGTCATATGTAATAGTGGTGACGATTGTGTTATTGTACTTGAAGCTAGTTTAGATTGGCTATTGAACCTTGTAATGCTTCGACGTTTAGTGTTGGTGATTATGGTGACCTCTTTATTGGAAATTGAACCTTGTAATGCCATTGTAATGCCTTGACATTACTTTAACTATATACTTTGTAATATTGTTATATGTGACCTCTTTATTGTCAACTACTTTAATGTATGGAATAGAAAATTCTTCTGGTAGAATTTTGTTGTACCAAACACTGTTCTAATAATCAATTATGTAGCTGTTCAACTGTAGTATAGGTCAATAGCTGGGACAAAATAATCGATAATGCCAAGCACTTCACAAAAAATGTAGGTAAATAAATTTGGCTAAGTGTGCTTGATCTAACTTCTCTGATAAATTCACAGAAAATGCCAAGCACTTCGATGAAATGCTCTCTACAATGTCAAAACAAGAACTTGAATATAAATAAATTTCCAACCCCAAAAAGAACTACTAAACAAGTTAATACCTAAGCCTAAGGTTCACCTCTACCTGTGTGCTTAAAGCATCCACAAGACCGTGGCTTCTTCTGCTTCCTTGGTGGATTGTGCTGCTGCTGCTATCTGTAATGTTCTAGAGCTTCTCATTCTCCATGTTCAATAGTACACATTGTATCCCCTGCATCTTAAACTGCAACCTCCCAATCTCTCAACTCTTCTCCGAAACATGGTCGAGAGGGATGCAGTTGTTCTAATCATCAATGTCATTGAAAACAACATAGCCATCTTGAATGTTCACAAAAGAGCAAACAAGCAATGCTTTTCAACATTGGAAAACAACATAAATGTCATTGAAAAAAGAGAAAACAAGCAATGCTTTTTAACATTCTGCTAACATGTTCACAACACACCTAAGGGATGACCTAAACAATCCAAAATACAACACACTCCATGTATTGAAGAAAAAAAAAACATCACTGCTGTTTTTAACAATCCAAAATACAACACACTTCATGCTCTGGAGAAAAAAAAACATCATTGCTGTCTTTAACAATCTAAAATACAACACACACCTTGTCTAAACCAAACCCTAAATACAACATTTATGTTGTCTTCAACACACCAAAATATAATGCTTCAAGTCTAACACACCCATACTCTAGTCTTCATTACTCAATACCTTCAACTCTGTGAAACATGTCATAATCCTGAAACCATCAAGTAACAAATAAATGTCAGCTCAGATGACCAATTATTTATGTTATGAAATTAAAAACAATAGCCAAACTAGAAAATACCTTGTGATCTAGTGTTGGAACTTTTGGGTTTTGCCGATGATGACTCAAACAACGCGCAAATTGAGTCGATGAAGAAATACTGGAATTTGGAGTTTTGTTATAGATAAATTCTATCAGTACAGACAAAGTGCGTCAATGAAGGCAGTCGATCAATCGAGTTGATGAAGTTGATTTGATGATGACAGATGCAACTGGTGTGAAATTCACGGGAGAATGCTGCCAAGTCGTCCACTGGCTTGGTAGTTGACCAAAAATTGAGGGTCAAGGCTCAGAAACGTTCAACAAACAGTTAGGTTCAAAAACCATGCAATGTGGATGTTGTGCTCTTGAAAAATCGGAACCAAACTTTGTCTAGTGTTGAGACAAACTCACTATAAAAGGAAGCTCATTTCTGCTCATTCGTTCGTGCTTTTCTACATCAAACTACTATATTTTGAGAGAAAAGTCACCTAAAAGAGATAAAAGATCTCTCTCACGTGTAATATAAAATATGAAGAGCTTTATTGTTAGATTCAACTAGGATAATCCTAAACTTACTACACTTATCAAAGAGCTGATCAGATTATTTGTAGGGTGAGTGAGTGAGTACCTATTGAGTAAAATCCTTCTACTTAGCAGGCAATGTAAATTCTTTATTTTTATAATTATCAATAAAGAGCTTACATAATGTACGTGTCTGTGTCGATTATCTGCTTCCGTTATTTCGAGTTTGATAGAGTCAAAGTGTTTTGTAGACTAACCGTTTGAAACACTTTGAGTCAGCCCATCGATCCTACACGTGGTATCAGAGAAAGGTTTGGTTGACACACCCCATTTGAAGATAATCTATGTTTGAAAATGACTCAGTGAGATGGTCGAGTGCTCTTATGTATTCGAGGCAGACTTCAACCTTCAGACAAACTCCAGTTGTTCTGCATAGAGCCGAAGTGCCACATCCAGATCTACTCTATCAAGTACAGGCCCTCTTGAGATGCTTTATATGGACCAAAGTAGAAACTACTGGAGAATAAGCGGTGAAGATTCATCTGAAGTTGACTCTATTGAGAATGCACACTAGAAGGACTGTCAGATTCAGGGGGAAGACGTAATCCTTCCACCACAAAGAGTCATGATAAGCAATCAATGAGATGATATACTAAGGTTAACAAATATAATATATCTTTTATTCTCTAGTTATTACTTGGGTGTATGTGTTATGGTTCTAATGTGCATTTTCCATTGCTTAGCCAAGTTCCGTAACAAGGCAGTCAGTTAGTAATCTAAAGTATATGGAATTACTTTGTTTTCATATTAATCTATATATAAATTTCTCTTTCTGGCTGGTATGGATAATGGACTATTAATTCTTCCCCGATAATGCCGAAAAGGAGGAAGTGATATATTGTCGAGTTATTATTTGTATTTTCATTTCTTATGTCATTGTGTGGAAATTATGTAGAGAGACTATTGCGTGCATGGATTAAGGGGGAATCACAAGGTCATCCCTTGTCCCCTTTCTCTATTGTTCAAAGTGTTTACAGAACTGCCTCAACCTTAATATCAAACAATGCAAAGGTTTCACCATTATAGGCAAAAAGGGAAAATTGTTGGAACTTTTGGGTCTTACTGATGATGACTCAATAAGCGCGCAAATTGAGTCGATGAAGAAATATTGGAACTTGGAGTTTTGCTATAGATGAAGTCCATCAATACATAGAGAGTACATCAATGAAGGCAGACGTTCAATCGAGCTGATGGAGTTGATCTAACGATGTCAGTTGCAACTGTCATGTAGTTCATGGGAGAACGCCGTCAATTCGTCCATTGGCTTGGTAGTTGACTGAAAATTGAGGGCCAAGGCTAAAAAATGTTCTACAAATAGTTAGGTCCGAAAATAATGCAACGTAAATGTTGTGCTCCTGAACAATTGGAAATGTACTTTGTCTACCGTTCAGACGATCTCATTATAAAAGGAAGCTCATTTATCCTTATTCATTTGTGCTTTTCTACACTAAACTACTATATTTTGAGAGAAAAGTCACCAAAAAGTGATAAGAGATCTCTATCACGTGTAATAGAAAATATGAAGAGCTTTATTGTTAGACTCATTCTAGGGCGATCCTAGACTTACTACACTTATCAAAGAGCTGATCATATTATTTGTAGGGTGAGTGAGTACCTACTAAGTTGAATCCTTCTACTTAGCAGGCAGTGTAAGTTCTTTATTTTTATGATTATCAATAAAGAGCTTACATTGTGTACGTGTCTCTGTGGATTAACCGCTTCCACTGTTTCGAGTTTGATAGAGTCAAAGTGTTTTGTAGATTAAGCGCTTGCACTTTGAGTCAGCCCATCGATCCTACACGTGGTAACAGAGTCTTGTTGATGACAAATCAACCATGACGACATGGTAGATATTTTCACTAACCAGAACAATAAGATGAACTTCGAGCACCCAAGCTCACTTCCACAATTACAATCACTAGAAACATGAGATTGAGTAGCATATAGAGTCCATCAACTCCGAGCTATGGGAGATCATCATTCATGGAGACATCCTGTACCTCCAAACCGACAAGAGTGGATATCCATGGATCGAAAGCGTTATGAACTCAATCGTCAAACATCTTGAGCTATCTATACTTGTCTCTCATTTCCAGAACAGAAGAAGGTCAATCATTGCAAGACAACAAACAAGATTTGGACTCTTCTACAAGCCACTCATGAGGAGTCATTGAACTAAAGAAGTGCAAGGCACAAGAGTTGAGAATGGACTATGAAAATTTCCTTAAAAAACCAGGTGAATCGTTGGAAGATGTACTTGATCGTTTTTATGAATTAACCACTACCATGCAGGAAATAAGCATCCTTCCAGACAAAGAAGTGTCCTTCACAAACTTTAAGACAACCTTAGAGAAGAGTGGGCGGAAAGTGTGATCTCCACCAAAACATTCAAAGATTTATCCAAATAGAGCATTCACGATCTTGGATCTTATCTGCAAGGAGTGGATAAGTACACGTAGAACGTCAAAAAGAAGTGTGTAAATGTGTCCTCTTCCTCTTCCAAACAGACCATTTAATCAATGATCAGGCCATACATGCTAAATCATCTAGTGTCAATCAAGATGGAGCTTATCTTGCTGACAACTTGATTCGACAAGCTAAAGCCGAGTTGGTTGATATTATAGTAGAGGAGAGTGCTGCTGAGACTATGAAAGACTTTGTCTTCATATTCAAAACTTCAGAAAGTTCATGAGGACCCAACCAAATAGATAGATTCGTTCACTTAGCAACTTCAACAAACAAACCCTAAACTCTATCACGTGCTTCAACTGTAATAAGCCTGGACATTTCAGGTTGGATTGTCCACTTCTCAAAAATCAACTTGGAATGTCTCAGGGAAGATCCTTAATGGCAAGTGTTGGGTGGGGATACTTAGACTCTGATAACCTAGACAAAGATTCAACTGGCTTAATATGTCTCGTGGCGTACAATCAGAATGGCTCCATGATTCCAGACAATGAGGTAGCAAGATCTCATCTTGAAGCCAAACTTCATCGTATATCTTCTAAAGGTTTCCTCACTTTAATTGCCAAAATTGTCACAAACACTAACTCTCTCAAAGCAAATCTTACTAAACAGATTTCATATCTTTCTGCTAAGCTCGAAGAATCTAAGATCATAATAAACGCTCTTAGAGATGAAACTGAAGTGTCTAGTGAAATACCCCAAACTAATAAAACATGGATTAAACATCTAATCACATTAATTAAGGCCTAAACATGCCTTAAAAGTCAATTGAGAACAACAGTGGTCAACACAAAGCAAGATATTGCACCCTTTGACTGTTTAGGGTAAATAAATACCCAAATGAACTTCTTAGGGCCTAAAACTTTGTCCTAAGCTTATTAACACATAACTAAACATATTAAAATCGTTGGACAACACTCCAACACAAAGAACAAGCATTTACATGCTTCAAGGTCAAGAAGGGCAAAAATGTGCTCTAAGAAAACCTTAAAGGTCTAATGACCTCTATTTTATATAAAATTGGATTCCTAAGATCACTTATCATGTAAGGAACACAATGAAATAGTTCTCAAAGAAAATAGAGCTCAGAAACACCTTGCGACACAAAATGTGCACTAAAACACCTTAAAGCACGTTTTTGTGTAATTGTCTTCTAAATTGGTTTTTAATGGGCTTAAAGGTTATAATTACCTTTAAATATGCTAATATATCCTATTATATCATATTAGGAATTTAATTCCAGAAGTTTACAAATTTTTACAAATTTTATATTAAAATATTAATAAAACCCTAAAAGGGGACCCGTTTGAGTCAACGTTGACTAAGAATGGTCAAGAGGTCAAAGTTGACCCCTTGGATCCCATGGAGTCGGCAGCCACAAGGCAGGGGGAGCCTAATTTCGCCACTTGCAAGCACAAGAGACAAGTTTCCAACACATCCCATGATTTAAGGAACTACTTTTACCTTTCTTATATTATAGTCTAAATATCACACTTTTGGCTCCTTGATTGATTAAGTCTCCAAAAAAATGTGTGAGCGGCTCCTTTCCCCTCCAATAATCGATGCCAATAATACATGGTGAGTCATCAAACACTAAATACAATAAACAAAGCAAAAATGTGTTTTAAGACAAATTTGACCTACCTTTCTCATTTGCCTTGCTTCCCAGCCGACACAAGGCCTCTTCAACCTCTCTTATGCTTCTCTAAACCGTGGAGAACATGCCAAGTACAGAGGAGAACACCAATTGACATAGGTAAGCTTATTAAGCCATTTTATGTTCATTCTCTTCACAATTCTTTCCTCTTTCCATGGAGCAAAGCATCAACCATTTCCATCAATGTTTCTAGGTTGTTTTGGAGGTTAAAAAGAGGGCAAATCTCGGCTGTAACAAGGGAAGAAGGTGGAGAAATCTAATCTTGTTCTTAAGGTATAAAAATGTGCTTTAAGCACTTATCCTTTGATTTTCTTCAATTCCGGTTGTAAAGCCTTGTTTCCTAGGCTTATAATCTTCTTCTTAACATACTTATTCAGTTGGTATATCAAGAGCTTCAAGGTATAGCCAGATCCAAGCCAAAAACACCATTTTAGGCATTTTAATCAAGGTAAAAATTAGCCATCTTCTAATCTGAGTTATACCCGTTTTAAGCCTTGGTTTAGTAACTCTTTTGATGCTCTTTACCTTCTGTATCAGCAGGCCGAAGACAACCCTTGCTTACCTTGTTATTCTAAGGTAAAATTTACCTTGAAAATACCTTAAAACACTTCTTATGGTTAGATATTGCTTGGAGACTAATCATGCCTTAATTGCTGTTTGAAAACATGTAAATAATGCTGTGGGAAACTTATCTCCATACAGCCGTGGCCAAACAAGGCCTAAACTAGGCAAAAACAAGGTATAAATCACTTAAACCTTCACTTGGTATATTAATATGTAATTATACATATGTGTATAATTTGTGCCGTGAGTGAACAAGGTTTATAGGTCTTATTTTGACCTTAGGTGATTGAGGAATGGTTTAGTAAATTTTATAACTAATTAATTAACATAATTGTCAAATTTAAGACATTATGTGGAAAATTGGTAAATATGGAAAAGATATGTGTAAGGCCGAGAGTTTAATGCATTTTTGGGCATTTATGTGTAATTCATTTTATAAGTTAATGTTTGTAATAAGGCCATGTACTTTAGGCCATTTTATTTATGCATTTATAAGGTCTTATTTAAGTTTAGGTGGTACATATGCATTACCACATATTATAAGGGGTTAAGGTGTAATTAAATTAAATTTGGGGCCTATATAATAATAAAGCCGAAAACTAGAGGTTTAAATGAGTTTATATAAAAACTATAAGATTATATAAAGTTTTGGGGTTAAATGGTAATTTCTGGAAAAATAAGGGTACAAACCGTAATATATGGTTATTGATGGTCAAGGCAATATTAAGGTGGTCAACCTTGACCATATGGTAGGTTTTGACCAAATTAGATAAGTTAAATAACTTATTTAAGGTTTTATAATAAGATAATTATTTAATTGTAACAATTTTATAACATATGTGGTAAATATGTTATTACCGAAAGTTAAGGGTGTAAAATGGGATTATAAACACCCATGGGCTATTAGGATTTTTTAGGAATTTATTGGGTTGATTTTGGAATTAAAATAAACTATATAGGTATAATATAAAGTTATTATGTCATTATGACATTTTGGAATAAAAGATGGGGTGGAAATGTAAAATACCGAAAGTATATGGTTAGTAAGGGTAATTATAACCCTTTGGTGAAATTTGGTGATTTTTAGAATTATATAAGAGTATTTATTAAGATATGTGTATAATATATAGTTTTAATGATATGATAAAACTATATGTTATAAATTGGGCCAAATGGCAATTATGGAAACTTGGTGGGTCTGTTCGGAAATTTTACAAAATATAAAACCATAGGTTATACCCTTTTATAAGTTTAAAATGTTATATTATATGATATATATATATATAACATGGTATAAATTATGGGATGATTTTGTAAATAAAGGAAACTATGGATTATGAAAAAAATAAGGTTATAACATTGTTGCCTTCTCGGCAATAAAAATAGTTTGTATAAAAACTATATGTTATAAATTAAAGGAAATAAAAATATCATATTATATGATATTAGTATATGGTATAACATTACATAATGTTATGTGGTCAAAATGGAATTTAAATAAAATAAGGTGTTGTACCGAATTATTAAAGGTTGGAAAATGAATTTTAGACTATGGTCTACAATGTTATAAATGTTATAACAATTATATGGTATTAATGTGGTTTTAAATGGGAATTAATAAGTAAGGATATTCACATTAAATAATGTGACAAACTATAAATAAATAAGATTTATAGCTAAGGTATATATTGAATAAATCTTAGGAGTTGTAAATATACAACATAAAATGTTACATAATATTAGGATAATAATCTTAATATGGGTTGTATAATATAATACAACTAGTGGGAATAATCATCTAATAAAAGATGATAAAATGTAACATATAATATAAGAGTTTTATAACTCATGAAACTTACCTATAGGGTAAATATATACATATACAAGAAAAATGTATATAAGGATGGATATATATTATGGTTTGAAACCATATAATATAATGGTGGTGGTTATCACATGAAAAATAGTTACAAACTATATGTTATAAGTTTTGAATGGAAATATAGTTACTAGAGATAATGGATTATATAATACAATGGATTATAAAGGATGGTGGCAAAATAATACAATATAATGAGTCATGCATGCTTACATGCAACTATAGGTTATATACCCAAATTTGATGGTGGATAAGATTAAAGAAATATAATGAATTAAAACTTAACAGTCGAAACAGTTCGACATACGAGTTTTAGTAACAAAGCCGACCGGTTTAGGAAAAACCCGTAACAAATAACTGTAGAAATCCGGGGATGAACTGTCGGGGTTACTTGTTATTCGGAAGTACCGGATGTAGTTATTCATGGAGACTGACTTATAGTTTATTACCGTTTAGATCATACTTCAGACGAGGACGCTTGACGAGCTAGTGGTCTACACTGCGCATCCTAGGTCTTGGTGAACGGTATGTAAAGGGGTTTGATCCGGGTTGTCCTAAGGATTTCCTTGGGCTCGGATTTGGTTGATATCACTTGTGTGTTAAGTGTTTTGGATACATGTATGTGATTATGGGTGTTACTGCATTAATTAATTATGCACGAGCGTCCTACGGGACTAACACTACGTCGACTATAGATCGACTTATATAAACATACATATACGTTAATGTGATAACATGACGGTTACTTGATATAATACCATAGTATTAATATTAAGTATATGGCAACCTAAGTAAAATACTTAGGGACGAGTCACGACATTGTCGGTCTCTAGAGCATGGATCTCGAACATGAATATAACCTAGATTACTTCTAGGTATGCGTGAGACCCATTGGGCAGCTAACTAATAATTATTCTCCATAAGACTAAGAGCATATCTTAAACATTATGAGAGAGAGATGGTATGAGTTGAGGTGAGGAATCCCGGTAGTTTACGAACTACTTGGTTGCGCATTTGTGATCACTGAGGGGTTCCCGATCGGGTTCCGCTCCAGGTTTATACCCAACGAGCCCTATTTGGATCGTGGGTCAGGTGGCTACGGCCTTTTATATGGACGCCTTACGAGGTAAAGAGAATAGTCAGGGGCCTCCGGACCTCTGGCGAAATGAGCACCTTTGTGTGTACGGGAGGACTACTGTCCATGGTGAGGTTATGGGGTTGTCTTAACATGACGCCCAACTAGTATTAATTAAACATGGTTTGGATGGGGCCTTAAAGGCCAAGATAAAATAACTATGGAAACCGTACGCTACGGCGATTGTACATCGTACATTATACTGTTAATATTTCGATACGTTCGATTATACAATTGTTGTTTGTAATATTTTACGACTGTTTGAATTGGATGGATGGTTAAGTGTTTATAAATGTTTGGATGGAGGATTATGTATATTATACATGTATATTACTGTATTGATTATAACTGTAAAATGGAAAAGCATGAAACCAATCTAATAATAAGATGGTTAAAATGACTAAGTGACC
This sequence comes from Limonium bicolor, assembly GCA_023374045.1. Lineage (NCBI taxonomy): Eukaryota > Viridiplantae > Streptophyta > Magnoliopsida > Caryophyllales > Plumbaginaceae > Limonium > Limonium bicolor. Next base: position 62,454,305 of record CM041781.1, read on the forward strand.
ATTAGGGTCCAGGCCCGGCGTACTCAGCGTCTATCGCTGATACTACACCATTATGCAGGTTGTTGATTATCGCCGAAGTCAAAGTGCGGGAACAGGGTAATTAGAGTTTATTTTAATTACCGCACATGGAGTTGTATTATGGTACGATTATGTGTATTCAGGATTGGGTAGACGCTCACTTGTCGATGTTTATGAGTATGGACTTAGTATGATGTATAGGAATGTTCTCGTTATCACAGAGGTTAGCAGTTTGCTTATATTGGTTGTTGGATATAATTTGGCTTCGTTACTCGCATGGGCGAGTAATGGCCGGTGACACCCGAGTGAGTATTATTGTTGTTATTATTTCTTCCGCTGTAAGACATTTTATCTATTGCTACAAGAGAGATTATTACGTGTTTAAGACAGTGAGCTTAGGACTTGGGAAATTACGGGAAACGTTTGTGAGGTACGAGACGATTCGTCTTAAAAGATATTGTGTTTAGTAACGCAAATTGCGTGACATATTAGCCTTAAAGGCAATTCAATATCTATTGGTTGTGAACGGTAAATTACCGAGTAATTATGTGACATACTGTACTACAGATGTCTGGGGGAACTAGAGGGCGTGGTACTGGTAGAGGTGGAGGCGGTGACCCCGTGATTCCAGGAGTTGCAGAGACGATTGCTGCCGTTCTCGCACAGCTTGGTACTCAGATTGGAGGAGCACCAGCCCACCCGCCACAGCCCAGGGAAACGAACTGGCTGAAGTCAGTTAGCGAGACCTGACCACCTACATATTCAGGGGAGCCAGACCCCGTAGCCTTGGAGCATTTCATTGTTGAACATGAGAAGGCCTACGAAGCTTTACAAGTACCTGCCGACCAGAAGGTCGTCATTGCTGCATTCCATCTGAAGGATGCAGCCAGCACTTGGTGGAGGTTAGTCAAGGACCATCACCTGGCTACGCCCGACTTTTCGTGGGCTGCCTTTGTCGAGTTGCTGAGGGCGAAGTACTACCCAGCACATCTTAAGCAGAAGAAACGCCATGAGTTCGAGACATTATCCCAGGGAGGTCTGACCGTGGATGAGTACTACGCTCGATTCATTGGTCTACTGGACTTTATCCCCAGTGTGGATTACTCAGAGACCGTGAAGGTCGAGAAGTTCCGGGGGGGATTGTTGTTTCGCATCCAGATGGCGATGGGTGCTACCCTCTACACTACCATCCAGGTATAAACATAAAAAGCCATAAATTCTTTACTTACTACATTACCGATTAACTTTGTGAGAACTTATCGATGAGATTCCAGGAGTGTTATGACGCTGCCTCGAGGACGGAGCTAATGCTCCAGACTCGGGAAGAGACTCTCGGGGCTAAGAAGAGAAATAACCCTGAGGGAGAGTCTGAGGGTGGAGGAGCATCTCCAGGCGATAGCCAGAAGAAGGGAAAGTAAGGACTTATCCCATTCTAAAATTGTTTACCATATTAAATACCTTATGAATGCTGACCCGAAACCTTAAACAGGAAATTGTTTCAAAAGAAAGGGCAGCAGGGTCACCAGGGAGCGAAGGGGAAAGAGCCCGTCCTTCGGTTGACCGGCCCAGTTATAGATGCTCAGTCTTTGAGATCTGCACCTCCTAAGGGTGAGAACACCTACTTCTTAAATTCAATTGTGACCTTAACCTTTATATCATCAGATTTTAACTTAAACTAAATAATATCATCAGGCACCGGACAGCCCCAGCGCCATTTCTATTGTAAGCGTTGTGGGAAGGACCATCCTGGGGTCGACTGCAATGGCCGCAAAGTTGAGTGTCGGTACTGCAAGAAAGAGGGCCACCGGGAGTTCGAGTGCTGGATGAACCCTGAGAGCCGTAACTACAGGCCGCCAAGGAATACTCAGAAGACCTCAGTTGGGGGATCTGGAGTACCACGAGGCGGTCAGGATGGCCAGACATCTACTGATGCTGGAGCCCTAAAGGGCAAGGGAGTCGATAGGGCATGAGTACCCTGAACTCCTTGAGACCGCTGGTGGAAGACTCTTGCTTACTATGTTGTGTACTTACCTTGGATGTTAGACAGAGATATATTAAAAATATGTGGGAGTGCGTCATTGACCACTCGCCCTTTTGTGTATGACTTTTAAGACTAGTTATGTGGACTCGATGCGAGTAACCTTGGAACCTTGACGGATTATATATATGAACAGGATGTTAATGCTTACATTATCATGTAGCCCATACTCAACGACGCTGAGTCAATGAGACCGGTAATTACTGAACCAGAATTTCCATCTGCATGGCGCACTTGCTATTGCAAGCGCTATGACAAGTAAACCACTGAAATTTCCATCTGCCTTGCGCACTTGACAGAGCAAGTGCTGCAATTGCAACTGCAACTACTACTTTTTAGTTTTTATTATGTATATACTAAAAAAAAATTATTTTCATATTTTTCATACAAACCTCAAGATTAGAAATCTATGCAACCTCGGGAAGACCGTTAGTCCGACCACAACAACTGAAGAAATTATACAGCCACTGTGACTGTAAACCACACCAGTTTGATTATTCGAGGAATTGTCAGACATGGCTTATTAGCTGAATACCATCAGTGTATACCCACATTTAATGCTAATCACTATTAGTGATGAATGTTTAGTACTTATGGACGAGCATACCCTTTGTAGATGCACCACTGTCAGTGAGGATGGTTGGGAAGTGGAGAGCCAATTGCTCAAGCTATTATGCAATCTGCAGTACATCTAATTAAACGGATGGGGGAATGAATATGAACTATGAATGAGATATGATCAAGATAAACAGGGAGAAAGGGAACATGTGTTGTACTCAATGAGATCGAGATAGGAGAACCAATTTTGCTAAATATAGCACGAATTTTACTTACACCGAGCTGAATGACACCGGCTTATGGCACGAATTACCACCGATGCCACTAAGGCAATAACACTTATTACAAGATATCCGATAACACGAACTAATAAACAACTAAAGGACATCCATCAAAAGGGAGATTGACAACAGAATACTTCACAATACCCGTGTGACAGACAGTACCAGTTTACTAAACGAGACATGGGACGACCGCACTCCGATAGGAGCATGTGGGCCTGACAGACTTATTTATGAGTTAGTCGGGTAAGTAGTAATGTATCAGTACGGTACCCCATGCATGTAGACAAGTAGTGTTAGGAACACGAGAAGTAGTCAACTCCATACTAAGGACAGTGATACAAATTACCTCGAAGATGGACGAGAAGAGCCGCAGTTAAACCAACGGGCTAGAGAAATCAGGAACTTTCAACACAGAGAGCAGTAGACAGTATACAGTGGAGACAAGGAAACCTTTCAGGGATGTGAACACTAAGGATAGAAACATGAAAACCCATTATGGATAAATAATATGTAGAATCCTCATAAGGATCGAGCAAACTCTTGCAATCCAGAGGAAATCTACCAGATGATGTGGACAGAAACGCGTGACTACGCAATGATGATAGACATAGCTAATATACTAGCAGATACCTTGCTTAAGGAACAATGGACTTGGAATGTACCACTCACGTGATAGTTCGTTCATCTTGTCTGTTTGACTCATTAGATATTAGTTGCTGAGAGTTTACGCCTCTGCACTCTGTAGGACTGAGTGTTTTGGTATTACACTTGGGCAGTTATTAATCTAGTGGGGATACTGGAAGATGTAATGGATATCAACACGAGTGTGTATCAAGAACTACAACAGTGTGTTACTCCGGAACAAAACCACCAGGAGACATAGGATGACAATCATCATCAACGGGGACATGTAGGCTGGTACGTCTTAGTATTACTGAGACTAGTGCAAAGAGCACTAAAACTAACTATAGCCAATGTCATATTACACCTCAAGCTGAATATCAGTGAGAGAAGACACACACATGTATGCTAGTGACCTAAATGAGAGGATACACATCAATGGAAAGAGGCAAACTGAGCCTATGTTCATGGGTCTGCACCTCAATGCGGAGCGAGTGGGCCCATTAGAAAGAACTTGGGAGAGAGCACAAAATAGTTTAGTGCCTCACCCCTTTATGTATTGTGGAGCCCGGTAGGGCTAGAGTCATACCCGTCTCTCTGATATGAGGATAATCCACGAGTTGGAGAACTCTATGTGAGCCAAGTATCCAGCGCTCCTTGTTGAACGACTGTTGTATACTTGTGGGGTACGGGGGCGTAACCCTTTTTAAGGGGGGTAGAGCCTCTTGACTGTGCACGTGTGTGCACTAAGTTTTGTTGTTTCGTATGCGGGGCATACAGTAGTTTGTGGTATGCGGGGCATACGAGGTTTGTTTATTTGTTTGTTTCGTATGCATGGCATACAATGAATTGGTGGTATGCGGGGCATACGATGTTTTATTGGTTATGTTTGGTACGCGGGGCGTACGTTGTTTGGGTTGTTTTGTGTGTGATGTGCACTTGTATGTATGTATCTTATGAGGTACCAGTATGAATGATGTATATACACCTATGTGTGTAATACTTTATTTATGCTACTTGTGATATATATATATATATATATATATATATATTGCTTTGTAGAATGATTACATATGGTATCGCCCAGATACAAAATGAATCATTAGATGTGGAATGTGGAATGATGGAATGTTATGGACACCTCGGGGAGGTTGTCAGGGTTTGTAGAATTGATAGGAAATAATGATGCTGATGGATCACCTATATCCATATATGATTGAACTAATGCCACAAAGTGATGGCTATGTGCTGTATAAGCACAATACGATGTGTGAAAATGATATATCACAAAGATATACATTATGGGAATAATGGGTAGTCATATATTTATATTCTTACCTATTTGATTAAGCGACTTCGGGACGAAGTCTTTTTAAGGGGGGTAGATTGAAATACCCCAAACTAATAAAACATGGATTAAACATCTAATCACATTAATTAAGGCCTAAACATGCCTTAAAAGTCAACTGAGAACAACAGTGGTCAACACAAAGCAAGATATTGCACCATTTGACTGTTTATGGTAAATAAATACCCAAATGAACTTCTTAGGACCTAAAACTTTGTCCTAAGCTTATTAACACATAACTAAACATATTAAAATCGTTGGACAACACTCCAACACAAAGAACAAGCATTTACATGCTTCAAGGTCAAGAAGGGCAAAAATGTGCTCTAAGAAAACCTTAAAGGTCTAATGACCTCTATTTTAGATAAAATTGGATTCCTAAGATCACTTATCATGTAAGGAACACAATGAAACAGTTCGCAAAGAAAATATAGCTCAGAAACACCTTGCGACACAAAATGTGCACTAAAACACCTTAAAGCACGTTTTTGTGTAATTGTCTTCTAAATTGGTTTTTAATGGGCTTAAAGGTTATAATTACCTTTAAATATGCTAATATATCCTATTATATCATATTAGGAATTTAATTCCAGAAGTTTACAAATTTTTACAAATTTTATATTAAAATATTAATAAAACCCTAAAAGGGGGCCCGTTTGAGTCAATGTTGACTAAGAATGGTCAAGAGGTCAAAGTTGACCCCTTGTATCCCATGGAGTCGGCAGCCACAAGGCAGGGGGAGCCTAATTTCACCACTTGCAAGCACAAGAGAAAAGTTTCCAACACATCCCATGATTTAAGGAACTACTTTTACCTTTCTTATATTATAGTCTAAATATCACACTTTTGGCTCCTTGATTGATTAAGTCTCCAAAAAAACGTGTGAGAGGCTCCTTTCCCCTCCAATAATAGATGCCAATAATACATGGTGAGTCATCAAACACTAAATACAATAAACAAAGCAAAATGTGTATTAAGACAAATTTGACCTACCTTTCTCATTTGCCTTGCTTCCCAGCCTACAAAAGGCCTCTTCAACCTCTCTTTTGCTTCTCTAAACCGTGGAGAACATGCCAAGTACATAGGAGAACACCAATTGACATAGGTAAGCTTATTAAGCCATTTTATGTTCATTCTCTTCACAATTCTTTCCTCTTTCCATGGAGCAAAGCATCAACCATTTCCATCAATGTTTCTAGGTTGTTTTGGAGGTTAAAAAGAGGGCAAATCTCGGCTGTAACAAGGGAAGAAGGTGGAGAAATCTAATCTTGTTCTTAAGGTATAAAAATGTGCTTTAAGCACTTATCCTTTGATTTTCTTCAATTCGGGTTGTAAAGCCTTGTTTTCTAGGCTTATAATCTTCTTCTTAACATACTTATTCAGTTGGTATATCAAGAGCTTCAAGGTATAGCCAGATCCAAGCCAAAAACACCATTTTAGGCATTTTAATCAAGGTAAAAATTAGCCATCTTCTAATCTGAGTTATACCCATTTTAAGCCTTGGTTTAGTAGCTCTTTTGATGCTATTTACCTTCTGTATAAGCAGGCCGAAGACAACCCTTGCTTACCTTGTTATTCTAAGATAAATTTTACCTTGAAAATACCTTAAAACACTTCTTATGGTTAGATCTTGCTTGGACTAATCATGCCTTAATTCTGTTTGAAAACATGTAAATAATGCTGTGGGAAAACTTATCTCCATACAGCCGTGCCAAACAAGGCCTAAACTAGGCAAAGACAAGGTATAAATCACTTAAACCTTCACTTGGATATTAATATGTAATTATCATATGTGTATAATTTGTGCCGGAGTGAACAAGGTTTATAGGTCTTATTTGACCTTAGGTGATTAAGGAATGGTTTAGTAAATTTTATAACTAATTAATTAACATAATTGTCAAATTTAAGACATTATGTGGACAATTGGTAAATATGGAAAAGATATGTGTAAGGCCGAGAGTTTAATGCATTTTTGGGCATTTATGTGTAATTCATTTTATAAGCTAATTTGTAATAAGGCCATGTACTTTAGGCCATTTTATTTATGCATTTAAAGGTCTATTTAAGTTTAGGTGGTATATATGCTTACCGCATATTATAAGGGGTTAAAGTGTAATTAAATTAAATTTGGGGGCATATAATAATAACGCCAAAAATTAGAGGTTTTAAATGAGTTTATATAAAAATATAAGATTATATAAAGTTTGGGGTAAATAACTTATTAAGGTTTATAATAAGATAATTATTTAATGGGAAAAATTACATCGCCACCCATGACGTTTGGCGAATTACACAGCCCACCCACGAGGTTCAAAAATACTTTGCCCCACCCATGTAGTTTCTACAATTTTACATCTAGCAACTTTCAATATTTGATCAACTTAAAAGATGGTTAAATGATATCCAAATTTGATGAAACTTTACATGGACAATATTAAAGGTGTTTATTTTGGTAAAATGTGAAATCCAACGTTTTTTAAGCTCATATATGATCCGTGGGACCCGATGAACGTGTCTCATGTTTTATTGGGTCCCATTGGTCATATATGACCTTAAAAAACTTTGGATTTGGCATTGAACAAAAATATAACACTTTAGCATCGTTCATGTAAAGTTTCATCAAATTTGGATATCATTTAACCATCTTTTAAGTTGATCAAATATTAGAAAAGTTGTTGGATGTGAAATTGTGGAAACCACATGGGTGGGCAAAGTAATTTTTGAAACCTCGTGGGTGGGCTGTGTAATTTCGCCAAACGTCATGGGTGGGCGATGTAATTTTCCCTTATTTAATTGTAACAATTTTATAACATATGTGGTAAATATGTTATTACCGAAAGTTAAGGGTGTAAAATGGGATTATAAACACCCATGGGCTATTAGGAATTTTTAGGAAGCGTTCGCTTCGGGGTATTCAGCAAAGGGAAACGGAATCATTCCCTTTATGGTTGTTTGTTTTGTATTTTTAGTGATTCCGTTTCCCCCAATTCAAGTTTTGAAAACCCCCATATCCCTTTTAGCCATTCCCCCCACATTCCTAGGGAAACGCATTCCCTTTCCTTCCTCTTTCCCTATCATCATCTTTAACATAAACAAATATTAATATATATGGTATATAATTATATAAATACTAACATATAATACAAAATTTTATTAATATTAATATAAAATATTTATATCAATATAAAACTAATATATTTTATTTAAAATTTATAAATATAATGGATATGAATATATATATATTATATAAATATTTATTATATATCATATATAATTTTAAATAAATATCAAATAATTATAATAATATTAACAGATATTATTTATATTTGAAAAATGAATGAATACTATATATAATATAAATATATTTATAATATAACTAGAATAAAATTCTGAAATAATAAATATATTATTAATAAATTTAAAAAATATCAACATATATTATCATTTATAAATATTAGTTATAATTGAAATAAATATGAAAAAATATGATATATGATATTAATATTAATAAATATTATTTATACTTTAAATGCTATAAGATAAAAAAATATTATACATATTGTTTATGATGTAAAAATATTATATATAGATGATATAATATATGAATATATTTATATATATTATTTACAATTAATTTAATATTTTAAAAAATTAATAATATTATTTAAAATTTAAATACTATAAATATAAAAAATATCAATATTATATTAATATTTATTTATATTATTTGCAATTTAAATAAAAATTTTTATATTATATATATTAATAAATATTATTTAAAACTCAAATACTACTACCTCCGTCCCAGTTTGACTGTCTTGTTTACTTTTTGGCACGTTTTTCCACTTCAATATTAAACATATTAGATAAATTAATTTTTATAATGTATAGTTTATCACCTAAGGAATCTACTACAAAACTTAGATTTATAAATTATATCATCTTATATGTTAAATATTGAAGTCAAACGACATATCCAAATAGTAAACAGGACGGTCAAGAAGGGACGGAGGGAGTATAAAATTTAAAAAATTAATATATTATATATAGACAACTTTCAAAAAATGTTGTATAATATATATATATCATTCATAATTTAAAAACTATTTATATATGCTATATAATTTATATAAATATTAGTATATGTTACATACAAATTAGATAAACATTAATATATATTATTCATAATGTAATTAGTATTAACACTTCACTGTTTGGAACCAAACAACAATAAAGACAATCATTGAGAATTTTAATCTGTTTCCGTGTTAGAATCAAACACACTTCTTGATTTGGGGGAATCCCTTTCCTTTCCTTTCCATTCCCTTTCCTGATTCCATTCCGTTTCCTCATCTCGAAGTGAACTATATGGTTAGTAAGGGTAATTATAACCCTTTGGTGAAATTTGGTGATTTTTAGAATTATATAAGAGTATTTATTAAGATATGTGTATAATATATAGTTTTAATGATATGATAAAACTATATGTTATAAATTGGGCCAAATGGCAATTATGGAAACTTGGTGGGTCTGTTCGGAAATTTTACAAAATATAAAACCATAGGTTATACCCTTTTATAAGTTTAAAATGTTATATTATATGATATATATATTATATATAACATGGTATAAATTATGGGATGATTTTGTAAATAAAGGAAACTATGGATTATGAAAAAGAAATAAGGTTATAACATTGTTGCCTTCTCGGCAATATAAAATAGTTTGTATAAAAACTATATGTTTTAAATTAAAGGAAATAAAAATATCATATTATATGATATTAGTATATGGTATAACATTACATAATGTTATGTGGTCAAAATGGAATTTAAATAAAATAAGGTGCTGTACCGAATTATTAAAGGTTGGAAAATGAATTTTAGACTATGGTCTACAATGTTATAAATGTTATAACAATTATATGGTATTAATGTGGTTTTAAATGGGAATTAATAAGTAAGGATATTCACATTAAATAATGTGACAAACTATAAATAAATAAGATTTATAGCTAAGGTATATATTGAATAAATCTTAGGAGTTGTAAATATACAACATAAAATGTTACATAATATTAGGATAATAATCTTAATATGGGTTGTATAATATAATACAACTAGTGGGAATAATCATATAATAAAAGATGATAAAATGTAACATATAATATAAGAGTTTTATAACTCATGAAACTTACCTATAGGGTAAATATATACATATACAAGAAAAATGTATATAAGGATGGATATATATTATGGTTTGAAACCATATAATATAATGGTGGTGGTTATCACATGAAAAATAGTTACAAACTATATGTTATAAGTTTTGAATGGAAATATAGTTACTAGAGATAATGGATTATATAATACAATAGATTATAAAGGATGGTGGAAAAATAATACTATATAATGAGTCATGCATGCTTACATGCAACTATAGGTTATATACCCAAATTTGATGGTGGATAAGATTAAAGAAATATAATGAATTAAAACTTAATAGTCGAAACAGTTCGACATACGAGTTTTAGTAACAAAGCCGACCGGTTTAGGAAAAACCCGTAACAAATAACTGTAGAAATCCGGGGATGAACTGTCGGGGTTACTTGTTATTTGGAAGTACCGGATGTAGTTAGTCATGGAGACTGACTTATAGTTTATTACCGTTTAGATCATACTTCAGACGAGGACGCTTGACGAGCTAGTGGTCTACACTGCGCATCCTAGGTCTTGGTGAACGGTATGTAAAGGGGTTTGATCCGGGTTGTCCTAAGGATTTCCTTGGGCTCGGATTTGGTTGATATCACTTGTGTGTTAAGTGTTTTGGATACATGTATGTGATTATGGGTGTTACTGCATTAATTAATTATGCACGAGCGTCCTACGGGACTAACACTACGTCGACTATAGATCGACTTATATAAACATACATATACGTTAATGTGATAACATGACGGTTACTTGATATAATACCATAGTATTAATATTAAGTATACGGCAACCTAAGTAAAATACTTAGGGACGAGTCACGACATTGTCGGTCTCTAGAGCATGGATCTCAAACATGAATATAACCTCGATTACTTTTAGGTATAGGTGAGACCCATTGGGCAGCTAACTAATAATTATTCTCCATAAGACTAAGAGCATATCTTAAACATTATGAGAGAGAGATGGTATGAGTTGAGGTGAGGAATCCCGGTAGTTTACGAACTACTTGGTTGCGCATTTGTGATCACTAAGGGGTTCCCGATCGGGTTCTGTTCCAGGTTTATACCCAACGAGCCCTATTTGGATCGTGGGTCAGGTGGCTACGGCCTTTTATATGGACGCCTTACGAGGTAAAGAGAATAGTCAGGGGCCTCCGGACCTCTGGCGAAATGAGCACCTTTGTGTGTACGGGAGGACTACTGTCCATGGTGAGGTTATGGGGTTGTCTTAACATGACGCCCAACTGGTATTAATTAAACATGGTTTGGATGGGGCCTTAAAGGCCAAGATAAAATAACTATGGAAACCGTACGCTACGGTGATTGTACATCGTACATTATACTGTTAATATTTTGATACGTTCGATTATACAATTGTTGTTTGTAATATTTTACGACTGTTTGAATTGGATGGATGGTTGAATGTTTATAAATGTTTGGATGGAGGATTATGTATATTATACATGTATATTACAATATTTATTATAACTGTAAAATGAAAAAGCATGAAATCAATCTAATAATAAGATGGTTAAAATGACTAAGTGACCATTAGGGTCCAGGCCCGGCATACTTAGCGTCTATCGCTGATACTACACCATTATGCAGGTTGTTGATTATCGCCGAAGTCGAAGTGCGGGAACAGGGTAATTAGAGTTTATTTTAATTACCGCACATGGAGTTGTATTATGGTACGGTTATGTATATTCAGGATTGGGTAGACGCTCACTTGTCGATGTTTATGAGTATGGACTTAGTATGATGTATAGGAATGTTCTCGTTATCACAGCGGTTAGCAGTTTGTTTATGTTGGTTGTTGGATATAATTTGGCTTCGTTACTCGCATGGGCGAGTAATGGCCGGTGACACCCGAGTGAGTATTATTATTGTTATTATTTCTTCCGCTGTAAGACGTTTTATCTATTGCTACAAGAGAGATTATTACGTGTTTAAGGAGAGGGGTGTTACATCTAGGACTGTTGCTTGCTCACTACGATTGGATCTATAGGAGTCTCCACTTTGTGTAGATTCCCTTCGAAAGGAATAGGAGGAGTCGTTAACTCAAATCGACTCTCTTTAGAGAGATCTGACTTTTTTTGCTGATGAACTTTGTTCCTTGCAAGATGAGTTGAACAACTCTGAATCTCAAAACATCATTCCGAGTTCATCTTGAGAAAAAGGAACATGCACTTGCATTTAAACCTGTTAACTTTATCAAACAGGTCACACCCTTAGAATTGCCTGAGTGGGCCAATTCCAAGATCAAAGAAGTTACGGAGGATCACGATAATCTTCGAAAGGAAGTTGAAAAACATTCTTAGGAGACAATAAACTTATGATCTGGGATAGGACCCACTCAATCAAACCCTAAATGGCACAAAGGCAAGCTAAATCTTCCCAACACTATCTCAAAAACCAATAATAAAAGTAGATGAGAAAGACAGAGTGAGAAGTTTTAATATTGACGTAAAATCAATTAAAAATATGTTACCCCCACAAATATTTGTGGATACTATGGTTCTTTTGGTCACAAAGACAGTGCATGTGAAAGATTGCAAAAGGATTTTTCCTTTAATGCTAAGTGTGTCACTTTAATTCATGAAGCTCGTGAGAGGTTGTTGAAATTTGGTTCAAAAAGGGAACCTAAGTACATTTGGGTTCCCAAAGCTAACTGATAAGTCAGGAATTTACCTATTTTTACAGGGTCTTTTGATACCTCATTTGTTATCATTTACTGTTAAATTCCTGTCTTTTGAGTATTTTTATGTTTCTTGTTGCAATTGTCTTCTTTTATGGTTTTTGTGTGCTTTTTCAGGTTTTTAATCTCAAGGAAACACATTCCCATCATTGTTGAAACACATGGAAAATCAAACAAGCTGATTTGAGTCAAAGACAACAACTCTCGAATTAAATTCAAGCATGTCCGGGACTTGATATTGGAGCTAAGTCCCGAACCACATTGTGACTCAAATCTCGAATTAAATTCAGGCATGGTCCGGGACTTGATACACAACCTAAGTCCCGGACCACAATGAAGCATAACTCTCGACTGGATTTCTAGCATGGTCCGGGACCTTGTACACAACTTAAGTCCCGGACCACACAAGCGGAGCAACTCTCGACCATTTCAAAGGTGCAGTCCGGGACTTCATACAGAACTTAAGTCCCGGACCATATGGCTAAAATCGAAGATCTGTAGCTAGCGAACTTGAAGAAAAGAGAATTTTATTCTCTTTTGAACTAACCACCGCCCCATACATTAATCCATCCTTTCCAGCATTTCCTCCACAATCGTATTCCCTTCCACTACTTTCCATCCTCTAATCCCACTAAATCCAACTATCTCCCTAAATCCAGCAACAACACCCACGTTAACCACCCACCATTCCACTTCCAAAACTCCAGCATCATCTCCACCACCATGCTGCTGCTACGTACTCAAGCAAATGAGTTCTATTTATAGAACTCAATCCCTCTCATTCAAGACACACAATATCCATCGGATAATACCTCCTCCCTCACTTACACCATTCCATTCCCCATCCATTACACTCCTCCATCCATTTCCATAAACCACGTTCCATTCATATCATTCATCTCATAAAACACCACACATACACAGAAATCTGGAATACACAAGCAGCTGGAGACTTCATCATTATCTGGAGATTGAGCGGAGGAAACTGCTGGTTGTGCACAGAGACTCCATCAAAGAGCCTTAAAACAGAGTTTCTTCTTCTTTTTCTTCTTTAATGTTATTTACATATTTTTACAGTATTTTCATTTCAATGGCTGAGTAGTTTTATAAATTTCGGTTTGCTATGTAATCCAAATTCAAGATTCCATTATCTGTGTGGTTTACCATTTTAATAGATTAAAGTATTATTCCTTATTTATTTTTATAAATCTTGTGATTTGGCCAATTACTTGATTTTACCAGTTTATCTGTTTATAAGTGAGAACTGCGGTAGATAATAGACAACAGGAACAGTACCGGTTAATTTAGAGATGGTAATTCCTCTAGGATATTAACTGATCATTAAACTGGATTATTCTTAAAGCTGTTAGCAATTAGTAAATTTGTAACGAGAGTTAAAATTTATTAGCTGTTAATTAGATTCCACCGAGCGAGAGACCGAACGTGGAATATTTCTGATCTAGGATTTTAATCTGAATTTTTGTAAACACACTGAGAAAGGAACCGAAGAATTTGGAGGATTAGTAAACCGGAATTTTCCCTTTTTATTAAAAATATCATTATTTTGCCCACTGTCTTGCATTTATTACCTTTGCTCATATTTACATTCTTGTTTTATACTTTAGTAATCCAAACAAACAAAACCCCCCTGTTACTTGAGTTATTTTATTAATTTGTTCTTAAATATCAATTAAACTAAAACGCTGCCTCCCTTGGATTCGATAACCTGGAGGGACACTTCTAGGAAAAACTTGCTATAATCGACCGGTATACTTGCCGTTAGGTTTTTACCCAACAAGTTAATGGCGCCGTTGCCGGGGAGGCACAGTTGCTTAGTTTGATTTTTATTTATTAAATTCTGTTTTGTTTCTGTTCTTTTAGTTTATCCTTGTGTGATTTTATTTTGTTCATTTTGTCAGCTTTGTGCAAATTGTTTTTCATTACCGGTTATGGTAAGATCCGTTTGAAGTTACTGCTGTCAGTTATCTGAATTGTGTTTTATGGTTACAACTCGTTCTGTAGGAGAACCTGAATTCGAAATTGCACCAGAAATAGAGAGTAGCAAGAAGGATTCGAAAGATTAGAGCTGGATCCTCCATTTGAGCAGGAGTGCCTCCAAAAGATTCACCAACAGAAGGAATTGTTGAAGAAGGGATTCTAAACAACCCCCCAGGAACTAATATGGAGAATATCAATCCGGAGAGGCACATGAGGGATTACACCCGCCCAAGCGGGGGCTATCTCACCAATAGTAATCCTGCGTTACCAGCAGGAGAGCATTGGCAGTTCAAACACACTATGTTACTATGGTCATGAATGCACCTCAGTTCAGCGGAACAATCACCGAAGATCCCAATGTCCATCTCACCACTTTCCTGAGATTGGTAGGAGCTTGTTCTACATCAGCTTCACAAGAGTTGCTAGATTGACTCTCTTCCCATTCTCCCTAAGACAGAGCTGCAGATGGCTAAACTCATTGACACCCAACAGTATCACACCTGGACAGAGTTAGCAAATGCATTTTTGGCAAAATATTTCCCTCCTTCCGGATGCTGATTATGAGAGGGAGATTACCAATTTTAAGCAGTTCACTGGTGAGACATTATCTGAGGCGTGGGAGCGTTTCAAAGGGATTGTGCGCAGAGTACCACACCATGGCCTAGGAGAGGAGGTAATTTTACAGTCCTTTTACAAAGATTTGGATCATTCAAGTCGTTTGTTGGTAGACACTTGTGCAGGAGGAAGCCTCATGGAGCTACCAATAGCTAGAATCAAGGAATTATTGGAGACCATTGCCAATGCATCCAATCAATGGGGAGGTGCGAGAACCGGGAGAAGCTGCACCAAAGAAAACTGCTGGAGTCTATGAAGTAGATTCGAATACTTTTCTGGCTGCCAAGATGGAAGCGATGTCTAAACAATTTGAGAAGATGTGTGCAATGATGAACCCTCAATCAAGTGCTGCTGTTGTGACCGATTCTTTCCCACAGTGTGAGTATTGTGGTAGAAGTTCCAACATGTGCCAGTGTACTTCTCAACAAAATGAAGAGGTAAACTATCTGGGAAACAGGCAAGGGAATTTCTACAACAACCAAAACAATCAAGGATATCAGCAGCAGAGGTTCCAGGGAAATAATTACAGTCAGAGGCCTCCACAGCAGAACACTCAGCATTTTCAGAGACCTCATCAAAACCAGCAAATGCAGAACCAGCAGGCACAGAAACAGCCAGCTGGTGTGAGTTCAGGTTTGGAAGATATGATGCGAGAATTTATCCTGTCGACCAATAGGAAACTCGAACAGCAAGAGAACACCAACCATGAGAACAAGACATTCATCTTGGAGCAAAAAGCCTTCAACAAACATCTTGAGACTCAGATTGCCCAACTAAGTGAAAAACTTTCTGATAGACCTGCAGGGGCTCTACCTAGCCAGCCAGAGAAGAATCCTCGCGAATACGCTAAAGCAGTGACTTTGAGGAGTGGTAAGCAGCTTGATCCTTCGATCCCTGAAGCTGAGAATACTCCAGCTGAAAAAGACAAAGTTGTTAGTCAAGAGGTAGAGATCATTGAAGGATTAATGTCGGAAAGTACTCCAGTTGATAACGGTACACAGAAAGATAGTGAGCCGACTGGTGAAGCTGCGCAGTCTTCTAGACCATCACGACGGGTGGTCCCTGAGCTCCCAGTGCCATTCCCAAATCGATTGAAAAAGAGAGACCTCGACGAGCAGTTTGGTAAGTTCCTTAGCATTTTTAAGAAACTAACAATCAATATTCCCTTTTCAGATGCTTTGACACAGATGCCTATCTATGCGAAGTTCTTGAAAGACATACTATCAAATAAAAGGTCATTAGTTGAGAAGGAGACGGTACAATTGACAGAAAAAGTTTCAGCAGTGCTTAGCAAGAACCTTCCACCAAAGCTGGATGATCCCGGCTTACCAATCATCCCATGCTCAATAGGTAATGTCGATTGTGGTAAGGGTCTCTGTGACTTGGGAGCTAGCATTAATTTGATGCCTTTATCCATGTATCTTAAGCTTGGATTAGGAGAGTGTAACCCTACTCGCATTACCTTACAATTAGCAGATAGATCCATTATCTTTCCAAAGGGTGTGGTTAGAGATTTGGTTGTTTCTGTTGGCACTTTGTTTTTCCCGCTGATTTTGTAATTCTGAATATGGAGGAAGACAAAGAAGTACCACTGATTCTTGGCCGCCCTTTCATGCGAACAGCTAGGACCCTCATTGACGTTGAGGGTGGTAAGATAATATTGAGAATGCATGATGAACAGCTTGTTTTGACATGTCAAAGGTTACAAAACACCCATCTGATGTACATGCTTGTTTTAGTTTGGAATCTATTGACTCTCTGATGCAGGATTATGTATTTAGCCTTGCCGACATTGATGAGTTAGAGAAATGCTTAGTGGAATCCATAGATGGAATTCATGATGATCCGGAAGTCTCTGCTGTGGCATTCCAATTGTCAGCAGGAGGACGATATCGAAAAGGTCCCATGATAGAATGTGAAAAGCTGGAGAGGGAAGCTCAGGAGTTGATTCCCTCTATCAAAGAACCACCATCCTTGGAGCTGAAACCTCTCCCCAGCCATTTAAAATATGTTTTCTTAATTGAACCCTCTAGTTTGCCTGTCATTATCTCTGCAAACTAACTGATGAACAGGAGGAACAACTAATGCAGGTGCTTAGGAAGAACAAGAAGGCGATAGGTTGGTCAATCGCTGATATCCAGGGGATAGCTCCTCACTTTTGTACACACCGCATCTTTCTTGAAGAAAACTATAAACCACTAGTTCAACCCCAGAGAAGATTGAACCCAAACATGAAGGAGGTGGTAAAGAAGGAAGTCATTAAGCTTCTCGATGCAGGTATTATTTTGCAATTTCTGATAGTGAATGGGTAAGCCCTACACAAGTAGTGCCCAAAAAAGGGGGATTTACTGTAATTCCCAATGATAAAGGTGAGTTAGTTCCTCAAAGAACTATTACAGGGCACAGAGTGTGCATTGACTATCGAAAGTTGAATGCTGCAACCAGAAAAGATCATTTCCCTCTTCCTTTCATTGATCAAATGTTGGGAGACTTGCAGGACATAAATATTACTGTTTCTTGGATGGTTACTCTGGGTATTTTCAGATACCTATTGCTGAAGAGGACCAAGAGAAAACAACTTTCACATGCCCATATGGCACTTATGCTTACCGACGCATGCCCTTCGGTTTATGTAACGCTCCAGCTACCTTCCAGCGCTGCATGACAGCCATATTTTCCGACTACATTGAAAAATGCATCGAGGTATCATGGATGATTTTTCAGTTTTTGGACTAACTTTTGACTCTTGTTTGGAAAATTGGATCATATCTTAGCGAGGTGCAGAGAAACCAATCTAGTCCTAAACTGGGAAAAATGCCACTTCATGGTGCAAGAGGGCATTGTGCTGGGACACAAGATCTCTAGCAAAGGTATTGAGGTGGACAGGGCTAAGGTGGAAGTGATCGATAAGTTACCACCACCAGCTTCAGTAAAAGATGTGAGAAGTTTCCTAGGTCATGCGGGCTTCTACCGACGGTTCATTAAAGATTTTTCAAAGATATCCAAGCCGTTGTGTGACTTGCTGTCCAAGGACGTGAAATTCAACTTCACTAAAGAATGTCTTGAGGCATTTACCATCATCAAGGAAAAGCTAATATCTGCACCGGTTGTTGTTGCACTGATTGGTCTCTACCATTCGAGATCATGTGTGACGCTAGCGATTTCGCCATGGGAGCAGTTCTGGGGCAAAGACATGACAAAATGCTGAAGGTAGTCTACTATGCAAGTAAGACACTTAATGATGCACACAAAAATTATGCAACAACAGAAAAGGAGCTGTTAGCCATCGTCTTTGCATGCGACAAATTCAGATCATACATCATTGGGAGTAAAGTCATAGTCTATACAGATCATTCCGCCCTACGACATTTATTCAAAAAGGCGGAAGCAAAACCGAGGCTGATTCGATGGATCCTACTCCTTCAGGAGTTTGATATAGAGATAAAAGACAAACCCGGAGTACAAAATGAAGTAGCTGATCACTTATCTCGGATTACATATGCTGATGATGATGGTATACCAATTAACGAGTTTTTCCCAGATGAGCATGTGTTCAAAGTTGGTTCCACCGGAGATCCTTGGTATGCAGATATTGCAAACTATCTTGCAAAACAGATAGTACCCCCAGCATTAACATATCAGCAGAGGAAGAAGTTCTTCTCCACTGTTAAGCACTACCGTTGGGATAATCCATTCCTTTTCAAGGTTTGTGCGGATGGGATGATTCGAAGATGTGTTCCTGATACTGAAATAAGAGATGTCTTAGATCATTGTCACTCAAGAGAAGCAGGAGGTCATTTCGGTCCTGCTAGGACAGCCGCTAAAGTTTTGGAAGCAGGTTTCTTTTGGAAGACCTTGAACAAAGACTGCTATCAGTTTGTATCTACATGTGACCAGTGCCAAAGGCAGGGGAATTTATCTAGACGCCATGAGATGCCCTTGAATTCTATATTGGAAGTTGAACCATTCGACCTTTGGGGCATTGATTTCATGACGCCATACTCCTCTGGTCTGGGACTTAAGATGTGGTTGAAGTCCCGGACCATATGGCTAAAATCGAAGATCTGTAGCTCGCGAACTTGAAGAAAAGAGAATTTTATTCTCTTTTGAACTAACCACCGCCCCATACATTAATCCATCCTTTCCAACATTTCCTCCACAATCGTATTCCCTTCCACTACTTTTCATCCTCTAATCCCACTAAATCCAATTATCTCCCTAAATCCAGCAACAACACCCACGTTAACCACCCACCATTCCACTTCCAAAACTCCAGCATCATCTCCACCACCATGCTGCTGCTACGTACTCAAGCAAATGAGTTCTATTTATAGAACTCAATCCCTCTCATTCAAGACACACAATATCCATCGGATAATACCTCCTCCCTCACTTACACCATTCCATTCCCCATCCATTACACTCCTCAATCCATTTCCATAAACCACGTTCCATTCATATCATTCATCTCATAAAACACCACACATACACAGAAATCTGGAATACACAAGCAGGGAGACTTCATCATTATCTGGAGATTGAGCGGAGGAAACTGCTGGTTGTGCACAGAGACTCCATCAAAGAGCCTTAAAACAGAGTTTCTTCTTTTTTCTTCTTTAATGTTATTTACATATTTTTACAGTATTTTCATTTCAATGGCTGAGTAGTTTTTATAAATTTCAGTTTGCTATGTAATCCAAATTCAAGATTCCATTATCTGTGTGGTTTACCATTTTAATAGATTAAAGTATTATTCCTTATTTACTTTTATAAATCTTGTGATTTGGCCAATTACTTGATTTTACCAGTTTATCTGCTTATAAGTGAGAACTGCGGTAGATAATAGACAACAGGAACAGTACCGGTTAATTTAGAGATGGTAATTCCTCTAGGATATTAACTGATCATTAAACTGGATTATTCTTAAAGCTGTTAGCAATTAGTAAATTTGTAACGAGAGTTAAAATTTATTAGCTGTTAATTAGATTCCACCGAGCGGGAGACCGAACGTGGAATATTTCTGATCTAGGATTTTAATCTGAATTTTGGTAAACACACTGAGAAAGGAACAGAAGAATTTGGAGGATTAGTAAACCGGAATTTTCCCTTTTTATTAAAAATATCATTATTTTGCCCACTATCTTGCATTTATTACCTTTGCTCATATTTACATTCTTGTTTTATACTTTAGTAATCCAAACAAAACAAAACCCCCTGTTACTTGAGTTATTTTATTAATTTGTTCTTAAATATCAATTAAACTAAAACGCGCTGCCTCCCTTGGATTCGATAACCTGGAGGGACACTTCTAGGAAAAACTTGCTATAATCGACCGGTATACTTGCCGTTCACAATAACAAGTGTCTCGCCTTATGGAGCCATAGGTTTAATCAATGCGGAAGGGGAGACTTTTAAAGTAAACGGGTCTCAGTTGAAACACTATCTCAGTGGTGACACCGCCGAAGTCCATTCAGTGATCACGGTGCATGATCCTCCATCCTGATCTTACAATTACACGGTCTAGCCAAAGACCGAAAAGACGGGCAACTCATTGGGAGGCAACCCAATCTCTTCTCTTCTATCCTTTTGATTTCTTTTTAATTCATGTTTTTACTTGTTCTAATTCCTTTGTTAGCTATTTTTCTTTGGTTAGTTTTGTTAAAATATAGGTTTGATGAAGGAAGAGAAACAGAGTACACAGAGGCAATCCTTCGGTTGAAACAAATGGGGTGGTCCGGGACTTCAACCACATCTTAAGTCCCGGACCAGAGGAGTAGAATAGTCTCGAACAGAATTATAGGGGTGGTCCGGGACCTGTTGCACATCTTAGGACCCGGACCAGAGAGTGACCAACTCTCGAACAAAAAAAGGGGGTGGTCCGGGACTTCGTTCATATCTTAAGTCCCAGACCAAGGATGACTGACACTCTCGACCGGTTTTCACATAGCGGTCCGGGACCTCACCCATATCTTAGGTCCTGGACCAACTCACCTAAAGAAAAAAATAAAAAAAATAAACACACAGTCGTCTTCATTCTCCCGCCTCTCTTCTAAATCCCGTAAATCCCTAGCCCACAACCTCACCTGCTCTCTCTCTCGCTCACGATTCGCCGTCGCTTGCTCCCGACCACCACAACATCACCGGCACCACCAAGTACTACCCATCACCTCCTCTCACGCTCGCCACTCTCTCCGTCGCCCTCCACCTAAACTCGCATCCGCCCCCAACTTTCCCTCTCTGTCGCATTTCGCCAGTCACCGCCTACTCCAAACCACCGCACCATCACACCCACATCGCCACCACCACCACACCGCATCCACCCTCCTCCTCTGTTGCATTCACACAACAAGGCGACACCCGTTTAATCCCAAACCCACATTCGCACTACCCTCCTCTGTCGATTTCGCCAGTCACCCGCCGTCGCTACCCCTTACGACTGCAAACCCACGTCCACCGTCTCCCGCCATCCGCCTTGCTCCCTCACCTGCGACCACCCACCACACCACCGAACACCTTCGCACTTCAGTTCCCACTGTCGCCTCACCCCCATCGCACCACCACTACAAACCAACACACTACCCTACCCCGTTCGCAGCCCAACACACCACACAACTCAACCAAACACAGCCTTAGTCACCAGTCCATAATCGACAATTCATATGGCACCCAAACGAGCTCGACACAATATCATCGGATAATGTATAGGGCGGTGGTTAGTTCAACTTCGGGTCGCCGCTCCTCCATCACCCGACGCAGCTCCACTTCAGGTCCGGGAGACAGTTGACTCCGACTTCATCACGAAGCCGCTAGGAACTGGTACCATGCTCGCGAGAGAAAAATCCTAGCTGAAAGGTCAGTCTGCCCAACTTTAATAGCCGAGTTTGATCTGGACTCAATTTTTAGTGCACGTAGATGGTCATGTCTGCTGAATCGAGGTGGGAGATTCTATCCGAGATTGATCAAATTGTTTTATGCTAATGCGTCGGTCAATGATGATGGGGATACTATCAATTCTGTGGTTAAAGGGGTGAATATTTCAGTGACTCCTGCTAGCATTAGACGTTGTTTAGAATTGCCTATTGCTGTTCGGGTTCCCACTGCAGAGAATAGGGCAAATATGCCGTTATTGACTAGACAGGCTAAGGAGTATTATATAAACTTGATTGTCAATGACCCGGACGTTCAAAACCGGCAGCGTAGGAATAACCGGGATAAGCAGGTTGTCACGGGGGATAAGCTCCCGACCCCTAGAGAGCGTCTGATTTTAGGGGTACTGATGTATAATGTTCACCCCCGGGAGTGCGCTGAACTGAATATGTATGACTGATGGCTTATGCGCTACATCTTGGACGACGCTTATGCCGCCGCAGGGGTCCCTCCCGGTATGCATCACATTATCTTTAAATCCATGCTCCGGGTAGTTCAGACCGATCACTCCGCCTCTCTCCCATTCCCACACCTCTTACACTCGTTACTTGCTGAGAAGGGGGTGGATGTATCTGATGAGGAGCCTCAGTACCCTCGATCTACTCTAGATATGACCATGATGAGATTCTTCCAGTGGGAGAAGATCGACGGGCAGTGGGTGAAGCGCCGACGCGCTGCACGCGCACCCAGAGTTGCTGAGGCTGCTGATGAGGCTGAGGCTGCTGATGAAGCCGAGGCCGCTGCTGATGAGGCTGCTGCTGCTGCTGCTGGTGGTGAGCTCCCAGACTTCCCTGCCTATTGGTCCAGCCCCGGGCTATGATGAGTTGCTCCATGAGTTTAGAGCCTGGAGGGGGACTGCTACAGCCTACTTTGACGGTTTTACGAGTCGTCTGGATGGGTATGGTGAGCGACTCTCAGCTTTATAGACCTGTCAGACTGACTATGAGGCCAGACGGGATGCTCAGTTTGCTGAGTACGCGGCTCGTCAGGAGACCCGTCAGGCTGAGTACGAGGCTCGTCAGGAGGCCCAATTCCGTGAGTATGATGAGTGATTTACACAGTTGGAGTCTTGGCGCATGCCCCGGCGGTAGTACATGAGTTGGTTTATGTTCCCTCCTACTTCAGTCTACCTATCTTTTATTGCACTTATGGATTTTCAGCTGACTATGACATTTGTGATATTTTGAAGTCTTTTAGCTTGTTAGGTTGCGGCTTCTGGTGACCTTCGTTTTCTTTTTGGATTGTTGTTACTTTGGTACTCCTGCTACTTACACTTAGTGGTTATGTTCACTGCTTTCCTTGCAATATATTGTCTGCTGCTGATTATTTCCAACAGGATTGCCATCTTTTGTGTGCGATATCGAAAGCATACAAAGGAGACTCTGCCGAATTTTTTCCAACACTCCTTGAGTCTCCCGTTCCTTTTCATAAGTGTGGGGACGTCATCCTCACCCATTTTTCAGGGAGTTCTATTCTATCTTTTGCACTATAATCATATTGATGCAGCAATGAGGGCATTGCTATTTTCTAAGTGTGGGGAGGTTAGTAGAAAGGGGGGCTATGCGGTTGTTATACCCAAAATTTTGACCCCCCTGGTTAGGGTCTACGAGGTCCTGGTGTTGTGAGGGCATCTTAATCAAGTAGTGAGGGATTTCGGCTCGAACGGCGCATCCCATGGCATGAAGGGCAGCTTCGTCATTTTCAGGGGCGTTTTGGTAATCTTTAAGGGCTCCTGAGATCTCCTATAACCTTTCTCTCTCCTCCAAAGGATGCCCAAATCAGCTTGAAATGCTTTGTTATTTTAACCCATGATAAAGGATGACATTCTAAGCATAATGGCGTTGGAATTTTGATTTTTCGAATTTCCAATAATTTTCTAGCAATTTTTGACTGAATCTGACAAGAAATTAATTTAAAAATATTCCAACATTTAAAAAATTCGTTTCCACCTCAGAAAATTCATAATATCCATCCTTGACATGTGGTTAAAATTTCACAGTAAAATTCCTTTGGGAAGTCTTTTGATTAAAACATCAAAAAATCTTACTTTTACTAGATTTTCTTTATCTTTAAGAAAGTCTATATAAGGGGATAGGTTTTTGGATAAAATCAGAACCTCATATGCTCAAGAACCCTAGAGAGTAAAAAAAGGCAGCCTCCTCTCTCTCTCTCACGTTTTCCAACACCCGACCACCCAAATCATACCGAAAATCCCCCGAAATCACCATCTAAACACGTTTTCCAATCCCCAAAGCACCAATAGTCATCAAAACTCCACAAAAACACCACCAAAACGTGAAGAACAGCAAGAACAACCAACAACCAGAAGCTTGGTACGAAATCCTTTCGGGTCTGCCATCAACGAGGCACTCGACGAATCCCGGTGTGAAGAATCATCTTGAATTCGAAGGTAAAACAGGTTACCACTCTACTTTTCTAATTCCCCACGACCTTATTAACCCTCTTTCAAATTTTGGGCTCAAACTAACCTTCGTACGCTTCTGTATTGCTATTTGTTTAAGCTTCTGTCCAATAACTTGTTTACTAAGTTTCGTGTTTAATTCGATTTCAAATTGAAAACTTTCAATCACTAACGTCTTGTACATCTTTCAGGCTACGCACCCATAAAATTTGAGCCAAAACACCTTCGGGAACAACCTCAACGCCGCCGTCCGAGGGATGTCCGCACCCACGGACGGCGGCGGGATTTTTTTAAAATTTTAAAAATTTAGGTTTTTTTAATAATGTCCGGGCCCACGGACAGCTGTCCGTGGCCCCGGACCTTGCAATTTTCCATTTTCTGTTTAATTCGACTTTTATTTTCATATAGGTTAACTGGGGTCCGTGGTTTCGGACATTAGGTCCGTGGCCACGGACGGAAACAAAATTTGACCTAATTCTGCCTCCGAAACCCTAGTTTAGGTAATTTTAATTTCCACTTTAATTTTCTGTCAAAAAATGCTAAAAAACACAAAAAAAACAGAAGCTCGCGCACTTAGGTTAAAACGACTCGTAATAAGCCGTAAATAAACCAAGTAGAGGAAAAACGACCTAGGAAGGGTAATGAAAGTAATTGAACCCTAATTAAGTCGAATATCAAGCCCCCGAACCCGAACTCTCCTTTCCTAATTTGATCTAGGTTAAAATTAGGTGGCGACTCTTAATAGGTTCCAGTGAGCTAGCTTAGGTTTTAATAATTTTTGTTATATGACATAGTTATTAATCTTAGGTTATAAGTGGACCTAAAACCCGGTTAGATCCTAATCAACTTTAATCCACATAGGATAGGGTTTAAAATCGAGGCTCACAGACTGGCGACTCCGCTGGGGACAAAACTCTTAATTTTAACTTGTTTTAATTTTAAGAAAGAGGGCTTAACTCGAAAATGTTTATTTATGGCTTTATTACTCTGTTTGTTTACTTTCGTGCGCACTTAATTTTCTGCACCTTCGCATCATATGAGAGCGAGGGTCCACACAAACCAATTTCACCCCGGGACCCGTTTGAGGGTCCCCTGTCAGGGACTCACACCTTTTAGGTGATGTGAATAAGCGGGGGAAAAGAGGAGGATGTCGTCTAACCACATCCCCTTAATACCTGGGCCTTAGCCCCAAGCGTTTTCCTGGCAGTGCCCTTACCTAGCCCTTTGTTTGGTCAGTCAAAGACCCGACCGTAGACGCACACCTTCAGGTGATGTGAAAAGAGTGGGGAAGCCCAAAGAGAATAGCGTGCAAGCCCTATTCCTTTGTGGTGACCTGGGCCCGCGCCCCAAGCACCTCTCCGGATTGATCCATACCCGGTTTGATTTAAACGTCTAGTGAGGACATGTTGAATTTGTGTGGGCCTTATTTGCTTGTATGATCGGCCCACTACCCAGCCTAGAGATTGATAGGAACTTCTCCTACATCAACCTAGCCCAACACGAATTGGCAGCTCTTTTTGTTTGCGGCCCAGAGGCCCTGTTTCGTTTAACATGTGAGTCGTTCGGGCTTCGGCCCAAAAGCCTAGACTTAGGTGATTTCTCTTCTGGCCCAATTTGAATTATCCAATTAGTTCTAGGCCCATAAAAAAGAAATCCACTTGAAATAACTCACAAGTCCTGAAAATAAAATCTTTTTCGGTTTAGCAACCATCTTCTCTGGCCCGAAGAAAGTTAGGCCCATTTGTGATTTAGGGACCATTCCAGCTCATGTGCTTTACTTTATGCCCAAACACATTCCGGCCCAAGGGCTCATTCTAGTCTAGGTAGACTTCTTATCATGACCCTAACCCAAAACCCTAGATCTAGGTGTCATCTTTTAGGCCCAACCAAAATCACTCGGCCCAAATTCCAGTTCACATATAGAGCAATCATTCTGGCCCAGTACCACACTCATAACTCATTCCGTTCGAGCCCATAGACCAATTCATAGTTTTGGCCCATGAGCTTCGTTCTCAAACTAGAATTTCGGTCCATAAAACATTTGAATCCAAGATAGGTTACATAACTCATTCATTCCAGTTTCTAGCGTCAAGGCCCGACAAGAACATCAAACGAATCTCGGACTTCAAGGCTTTCCCTCTCGGCCCAGTGGCCCATTCACGGTTCGTGTGGCCTCCTTCAGCCCGTTTGCTTCACTTCTAGATTAAGGGTATTCAGGCCCGCAAATCTGTTCTATCCTAGGAATCATTCTAGCTCATGCACTTCACTCGCAGCTTGGAAAAGATTTAGACCCGGGTTCCTCCTACATAACCCATAGGCATTCCTAGTTCAAACATTTTATGAGGCCTATTCGAAGTTCAGAAGGAAGACAATCACGGTCATCTCAATGGCGTCCCAACGGCCCAGAGCTCGAGTCTTCAGTATGTTGGCATCAGACAGCCCAACATCACTATTTTAGAAGTTTTCTCGATTTGGTAGTTTTCTTTTCCCGGTCGTTCTCCAAACTTTTATGCTAGCTAGCTTCCTTTAGGTAGTTTTCTTAAGATTACAATTTTTGATGTTGTCTTTCCATTCATGAATTAGAGCATAGTTCCATTTTCATTATCTTTTGTGCATTTATTCACAAAACCAGAGCACCAAAAATAAATAAGTCATCACGTCATCTCACCCACATCCAC
The DNA here is from genome assembly GCA_023374045.1 of Limonium bicolor. Lineage (NCBI taxonomy): Eukaryota > Viridiplantae > Streptophyta > Magnoliopsida > Caryophyllales > Plumbaginaceae > Limonium > Limonium bicolor. The sequence goes on from CM041781.1 coordinate 62,481,722, forward strand.
TACCTTCATCACATACATCCCATGTGTCTCACCACACTCCCCTCTCCACATGAAACTCATTCTTGCGCAAGGAATATCTCACCACCTTGTTGGCTTCCACCACTCATCACCTCCCAATGAAAATACAACCCGTACACTGAAGCATCCCACTGCCATGTTTTACTTTCATCACCACATCACTCCACCAAAACAACAAGACTTCATCGCCATGTACCACCACACATATAGCCACCTCCTCAACAAATAACCTGGGCTTGTCAAAAGACCCCAAAGCAATACTGGGGGCAATCTGAGTTAAGGGTCGATAACGTTTGTTTCATTGGTTTAAAGCGCGCGAACAAGTCTCTGAGTGAACATTTCGCGAGGGTGCCTTGAGTGGTAAAACCATGAGTGAAAGAGCATGTCATTTTTACATGGCTAGAGAGATCACATTCAAAGGTAAGGTAAACGGCATGACTCCAACCGAAGGAGATAATTTGTAAATTTACGTTTAAACCTGTAAAAAGTAACAAAGAAAGGATACACAACTATTAGGGAAGACGAAGCACCTAGGTACAGCACCACACAGCCAAAAGCTTGTGAACCCTGACATTACACCCTAGGCACCCCCGCTGAGCTTTTCATATCCGTTCCCCTTTTACAACACTACAAAACAAAGCCAGCCAATGAGAACGACCGACCCGGTGACCAAAGGAAGCAAGGAGCCCGACTTTTGAACAGCAACTTCACAAGTCCAAAGAAGCAAAATTGCTACCAGCATGACGAAACGATCCGCAAATGGTCCCAAAGTGACACAGGATCCAAATGAGCTAACATCAAAACAGCTCTCAAAGTTCAAAAACGGGAAACACAAGAACCCCGAAGGAAAAGATTCGAAGAAGGACAAACCTGAAAAGCCTAAAAAATCCAAGATTGGAGAAAGAGAGAAGGTGCAAGGAACAATCAAAAGTTCCAAGTCCCAAGTTCATAAGCGAAGTCATCACGAAGTGGCCAAACGACTTCAAGGCCAAGAAGACAAGTCCGAGAGACGGTGCAAGTTGCAGCTTTGGTCACCCTTAAAGCTCCACATATCTTAAACATCCCTCCATAACCCTATTGTCATTCATCACACCCCGTGGCCACGTTATAAGCTCAAAAGACTTCCGACTTAGTAGTTGTGAATCCAATCGAGTGAAAGTAACAGGTTGAACACGTAAGTCTAACAAATGTCAAATTCAATGGTTAAGAGGTTGTGACCGTAAGTGAGAAACGAGTGCAAACACCAAACACGTCGAGTGTAGGTTAGGAAGCACCACATCAAAGCATAAGCCTCGACCCTGTGAGGATGAGACTTGTTCGCACGTTTAATCAAAGAAAATACTGGGGGCAATTGATCGTCCCGATCAATTGCCATGAACTCTAGCTCAGGTTGTCCTAAGGAAAAATACTGGGGGGCAATTGTTGGTTCCAACAATTGCCATGACAACACCAATTGAAACCTAAAGCTTGAGCACCACCATCCCACCACAGGCATAAGCCCTTACATCCACATCAAACACCTCAGGCCCGTCCTAAGCCCTACCTCCACATCAAATTTCCTCAGGCCCGTCCTAAGCCCTACCTCCACATCAAATTTCCTCAGGTCCGTCCTTTAGGCTCGCCATAAGACCTAGAACCATTTTTAGGCTCGCCATAAGATCTAGATCCTTCCCTTAGGCTCGTCATAAGACCTAGATCCGTCCTTTAGGCTCGCCATAAGACCTAGAACCATTTTTAGGCTCGCCATAAGACCTAGATCCTTCCTTTAGGCTCGTCGTAAGACCTAGTTGCATTCCCTTAGGCTCGTAGTAAGACCTAGCGTTACCCTTTAGCTTACCCACTCTTATCAAACACATTGCATTCATCACATTCATATAGGCTTGTCATAAGACCTAGTTGCATTATCCAGGCGCGTCACAAGACCTGGCGACAGAAAAGTTGGCGAGGTGATGGCAATAAATCCTCCTTTTGCGATGTCAACTTATTTTCGGGATCAACGAATGGTGGGCGAAGGCAATAAGTCCCCAAGGTTTTTACCAGGAGTTATCCCTGCACACCGGCTTGGGGGGCGATGGCAATAAGTCCACATTGGGTCCAGCCAGGAGCATTGGCACGGGTTTCGGTCCCCAGAAGCATCCGAGCATCATCAGCATCATCACATTATCGCATCATCAGCATATCAGCATTATCATCAGCATCATTAGCATCATCAACATTTCAGCATTCTTGCATTTGCATACCGCCCAGTTATCACATTTTAGGTTGTCAACGCCTTAGAATCGCTTGACATTATCTCATTTCCACATTTTAGGTTATCAACGCCTTAGAATCGCTTGACATTATCTCATTTCCACATTTAGGTTGTCGACGCCTTAGAATCGCTTGACATTATCTCATTTCCACATTTTAGGTTGTCAAGCCTTAGAATCGCTTGACATTATCTCATTTCCACATTTTAGGTTGTCGACGCCTTAGAATCGCTTGACATTATCTCATTTCCACATTTTAGGTTGTCAACGCCTTAGAATCGCTTGACATTATCTCATTTCCACATTTTAGGTTGTCAACGCCTTCGAATCGCTTGACATTATCTCATTTCCACATTTTAGGTTGTCGACGCCTTAGAATCGCTTGACATTATCTCATTTCCACATTTTAGGTTGTCAACGCCTTAGAATCGCTTGACATTACTTCATTTCACTTTACTTGTAGATAGTCAACGCCTTAGAATAGCTTGACATCATCTCATTCGTCACAGGTAGTCAACACCTTAGAATAGTTTGACATCATATCATCATTATAGGTAGTCAACGCCTTAGAATTGCTTGACATTACTTCATTTTACTTATAGGTAGTCAGCGCCTTAGAATAGCTCGACACAATTTATCAGTTTTCGATAACATGCAGGGTCTGGGAAACATTTGAAATTTTGGGGTATCACTCAAGCATCAACTAGCCTTCTCACTTTCATTACAAAGCCTAGTTGACGGGGGGCAATCTGTTATACCCAAAATTTTGACCCCCCTGGTTAGGGTCTACGAGGTCCTGGTGTTGTGAGGGGCATCTTAATCAAGTAGTGAGGGATTCCGGCTCGAACGACGCATCCCATGGCATGAAGGGCAGCTTCGTCATTTTCAGGGACGTTTTGGTAATCTTTAAGGGCTCCTGAGATCTCCTATAAGCTTTCTCTCTCCTCCAAAGGATGCCCAAATCAGCTTGAAATGCTTTGTTATTTTAACCCATGATAAAGGATGACATTCTAAGCATAATGGCGTTGGAATTTTGATTTTTCGAATTTCCAATAATTTTCTAGCAATTTCTGACTGAATCTGACAAGAAATTCAATTTAAAAATATTCCAACATTTAAAAAATTCGTTTCCACCTCAGAAAATTCATAATATCCATGCTTGACATGTGGTTAAAATTTCACAGCAAATTCCTTTGGGAAGTCTTTTGATTAAAACATCAAAAAATCTTACTTTTACTAGATTTTCTTTATCTTTAAGAAAGTCTATATAAGGGGATAGGTTTTTGGATAAAATCAGAACCTCATATGCTCAAGAACCCTAGAGAGTCAAAAAAGGCAGCCTCCTCTCTCTCTCTCACGTTTTCCAACACCCGGCCACCCAAATCATACCGAAAATCCCCCGAAATCACCATCTAAACACGTTTTCCAATCCCCAAAGCACCAATAGTCATCAAAACTCCACAAAAACACCACCAAAACGTGAAGAACAGCAAGAACAACCAACAACCAGAAGCTTGGTACGAAATCCTTTCGGGTCTGCCATCAACGAGGCACTCAACGAATCCCGGTGTGAAGAATCATCTTGAATTCGAAGGTAAAACAGGTTACCACTCTACTTTTCTAATTCCCCATGACCTTATTAACCTTCTGTCAATTTTGGGCTCAAACTAACCTTCGTACGCTTCTGTATTGCTATTTGTTTAAGCTTCTGTCCAATAACTTGTTTACTAAGTTTCGTGTTTAATTCGAATTCAAATTGAAAACTTTCAATCACTAACGTCTTGTAAATCTTTCAGGCTACACACCCATAAAATTTGAGCCAAAAACACCTTCGGGAACAGCCTCAACGCCGCCGTCCGAGGGATGTCCGCACCCACGGACGTCATGTCCGGGGTCCCGGACTCACTGTCCGTAAGCCCGGACGCCCACGGACGGCGGCGGGATTTTTTTTAAATTTTAAAAATTTAGGTTTTTTTAATAATGTCCGGGCCCACGGACAGCCTGTCCGTGGCCCCGGACCTTGCAATTTTCCGTTTTCTGTTTAATTCGACTTTTATTTTCATATAGGTTAACTGGGGTCCGTGGTTTCGGACATTAGGTCCGTGGCCACGGACGGAAACAAAATTTGACCTAATTCTGCCTCCAAAACCCTAGTTTAGGTAATTTTAATTTCCAATTTAATTTTCTGTCAAAAAATGCTAAAAAACACAAAAAAACAGAAGCTCGCGCACTTAGGTTAAAACGACTCGTAATAAGCCGTAAATAAACCAAGTAGAGGAAAAACCTAGGAAGGGTAATTAAAGTAATTGAACCCTAATTAAGTCGAATATCAAGCCCCCGAACCCGAACTCTCCTTTCCTAATTTGATCTAGGTTAAAATTAGGTGGCGACTCTTAATAGGTTCCAGTGAGCTAGCTTAGGTTTTAATAATTTTTTTATATGACATAGTTATTAATCTTAGGTTATAAGTGGACCTAAAACCCGGTTAGATCCTAATCAACTTTAATCAACATAGGATAGGGTTTAAAATCGAGGCTCACAGCGGTTATTGCTTATTTTCTGTGTTCCCTGAAACTACTAATTCTCTCTGCATTAACCTTTGATGCCCTCCAAACAAATTTTTTTTTTCATACTTGGTTTTCATTTGTGGTCAGATGCATCAGTCGGGAATAACGTACAAGTAGCAAATATATCTGAAATTTAATCTGAAACTTCGGTCGCAAGAACTTTGGTTAGACTGCTTGCATTGTTAGTTTTTGGTTAAAATTTTTCTATTTCCTTCAATAAAAAGGTGAGACCATTTTGTGACTATTTTTTTTGAACTAACTTGGGGCTTTGGGAAAGTTTTGGAATGAATGGAAGGAAAGGACAAAGGCAAGGTACTCCTCCAATCTACTCTGAACTGGAACAGGCCTCTCCCATTCGGTAATTAAGCCCATGAAGTGCCTCATCACTCATCTACCTAAGATCATCTGATCTGGGATAGAAGGCCCAACACCGCTACAAGGATGGGGAGAAAAAGTCTGAGGGGATGAAATGAATAATGCTTACTCAGAAAAATTGGAAGGAAAGTTCTTTCATGCTAAACAGTTTATTGCAAATTCTTCCTTGATTATGAGTATGTGGCAATGGAAGGTAATGTGGAATATGACATTACTTCTTGCCCCTTGTCGTCCAATGAAATTGTGGAAAGCATGGAAAGTAAAGCCCTGAGTGCAGTTTGGATTAAATAGTTATGATGATAGTCGCATGCATTTGTCAAACACTATAGCTTCACTGTTTAAGAAAACTAACAGTACTAGTCGTTGTCTCTTATGACTGTTTCTCAGCATTAGATTTCCTTGTACATTTTCCTGACCTGATAAATCCCCGCTTTTGAAAATCTGGTACATTTTGCTTGCAGTAATTGCTTGAGGACAAGCAAAGGTTAAGTGTGGGGATGTTGATAAGTCAGGAATTTACCTATTTTTACAGGGTCTTTTGATACCTCATTTGTTATCATTTACTGTTAAATTCCTATCTTTTGAGTATTTTTATGTTTCTTGTTGCAATTGTCTTCTTTTATGGTTTTTGTGTGCTTTTTCAGGTTTTTAATCTCAAGGAAACACATTCCCATCATTGTTGAAACACATGGAAAATCAAACAAGCTGATTTGAGTCAAAGACAACAACTCTCGAATTAAATTCAAGCATGTCCGGGACTTGATACTGGAGCTAAGTCCCAGACCACATTGTGACTCAAATCTCGAATTAAATTCAGGCATGGTCCGGGACTTGATACGCAGCCTAAGTCCCGGACCACAATGAAGCATAACTCTCGACTGGATTTCTAGCATGGTCCGGGACCTTGTACACAACTTAAGTCCCGGACCACACAAGCGGAGCAACTCTCGACCATTTCAAAGGTGCGGTCCGGACTTCATACGAACTTAAGTCCCGGACCATATGGCTAAAATCGAGATCTGTAGCTCGCGAACTTGAAGAAAAGAGATTTTATTCTCTTTTGAACTAACCACCCCCCAACGCCATACATTGATCCATCCTTTCCAGCTTCCTCCACAATCGTATTCCCTTCCACTACTTTCCATCCTCTAATCCCACTAAATCCAATTATCTCCCTAAATCCAGCAACAACACCCACGTTAACCACCCACCATTCCACTTCCAAAACTCCAGCATCATCTCCACCACCATGCTGCTGCTACGTACTCAAGCAAATGAGTTCTATTTATAGAACTCAATCCCTCTCATTCAAGACACACAATATCCATCGGATAATACCTCCTCCCTCACTTACACCATTCCATTCCCCATCCATTACACTCCTCCATCCATTTCCATAAACCACGTTCCATTCATATCATTCATCTCATAAAACACCACACATACAGAAATCTGGAATACACAAGCAGCTGGAGACTTCATCATTATCTGGAGATTGAGCGGAGAAACTGCTGGTTGTGCACAGAGACTCCATCAAAGAGCCTTAAAACAGAGTTTCTTCTTCTTTTTCTTCTTTAATGTTATTTACATATTTTTACAGTATTTTCATTTCAATGGCTGAGTAGTTTTTATAAATTTCGGTTTGCTATGTAATCCAAATTCAAGATTCCATTATCTGTGTGGTTTACCATTTTAATAGATTAAAGTATTATTCCTTATTTATTTTTATAAATCTTGTGATTTGGCCAATTACTTGATTTTACCAGTTTATCTGCTTATAAGTGAGAACTGCGGTAGATAATAGACAACAGGAACAGTACCGGTTAATTTAGAGATGGTAATTCCTCTAGGATATTAACTGATCATTAAACTGGATTATTCTTAAAGCTGTTAGCAATTAGTAAATTTGTAACAAGAGTTAAAATTTATTAGCTGTTAATTAGATTCCACTGAGCGGGAGACCGAACGTGGAATATTTCTGATCTAGGATTTTAATCTGAATTTTTGTAAACACACTGAGAAAGGAACCGAAGAATTTGGAGGATTAGTAAACCGGAATTTTCCCTTTTTATTAAAAATATCATTATTTTGCCCACTGTCTTGCATTTATTACCTTTGCTCATATTTACATTCTTGTTTTATACTTTAGTAATCCAAACAAACAAAACCCCCCTGTTACTTGAGTTATTTTATTAATTTGTTCTTAAATATCAATTAAACTAAAACGCTGCCTCCCTTGGATTCGATAACCTGGAGGGACACTTCTAGGAAAAACTTGCTATAATCGACCGGTATACTTGCCGTTAGGTTTTTACCCAACACTAACTGTAGCAGAAATATGTTACTATCTCTACCTATGCAGTGTACCTATCGTTTTGCAGAATAGTGAATTAAGTGGGGGTTGTCGATCTCAGGGACCTCGTTCAATTAATTGACAATTTATTAACTAACTAGGAAACTAAACTAAGAAAATAGGAAATGTCACTTTTTCAAGTTTTACTTAATTTAACAAAAAGAATGACTCAATAAACAAATATAAAATAAGAAAACAATCAAAATAAACTATGTAAATAAATAAAGATTAAACCTCTAAATCTAAGAAAGCACCCCGGACTGTTCTGCAAACCTTCACTTCACAAATATATTAATAAACGCTTCCCTAATTCTACAATAAACTCAAGAATCTTAATTAATCCGTTGACCGGTCCCTGTACAACGAATCCTAACTGGTAGAAATAACAAGCCGCAAACCATGCCCAAGTCAATTCTAACCGATTGCTTCATAACCAATTCCTGTTGGAGACAGATTAACCTATAGGCAAACCATGCTTCTAGTCGTTAATCCGGTTTAACTTCCTATGTCTTGTTAACTAATCTCAGCACCGCGTTTTGATTAGAAAACTACAAAGATTGCTTTAATAATTAGATAGAGAATTAAAGCGCATGAAGAACTGGAATTAAACTACTGCATTAATGAATTAGTGAAAAGATTACAAAATTAATATTAAGATCCGGTTTGCTACCTCAATCAGGGGAGCTAAACTAACTACGCTAACATAAATATAAAAACTGGAAAAATAACAACAAAGGATGAATACATTGAACAAATTAGAGAAAAGGAAAGAAGAAACTCTGTAAGAAGATCCCCGCTCCACCTTTTGTCGTCACGTGTCTCTGCATTAATACTCCGTCAGAAGTGTGGGTGCTAATAATGGTGGACTTGTGTGGGTGTGAGAGAGAGGAGGCCGAAGCCCCCAAGAGAGAGGCGCAGCCGTATGGCATGAATGAAGCGTGTTTGTTTTTCTAACCCTATGTGCCTTTTTATATCAAAAATAGAGATTTTTATCTCTTAAAAATGTGTATTATCGACTTTTGACAGCTGCGTCTGGACATGCAAGTCCGGACTCATGTTTGGACAGGTCGATGTGTCGACTTGTTTTGGGCCTATATTCTTCGTCCGGACTCCGTTTTGCTTCCCATTTGTTACGTTGTGAAGATTATGAAGTAATCTATGCATTTCCAATATATTTTCCTACATTTGAAACATAAAATGTATCAGTTCATATCAACACATAAATATAAGAAAAACATATGATAAGTGAGAAATATGACATGAATTGTTGTGAGAATAGGAAGAATTAAAGCCCTAAAAGTATATATATATCGCACTTATCAAACTTCCTCACACTTAGATTTTGCTTGTCCTCAAGCAAATAAATAATATGTCTACTTTTAAGCACTATAGTATCGAAACTTAGGAACAAACAACTGCCAAAGGAGAACAAACAAAATGACAATCAAAAGAATAGTTCTGCTATTTGCTGTAGGTTTTCATAATTAGTGAAAAAGAGTAGAGTTAAAAGCATGAAGAAGTTAGATTATAGAAACTGAACATAGAATAGCTTGGGATCTTCCACCGTTTATTCCTCTAACCTTTGGATGACAAGGGGTGTGAAGTAACAACTTATTCCGTGACACCTTTCAACACCACATACTCATGATCGAAAACAAAAATTAAACTGTAATTAACTTTTTTGCATGCAAAACCATTCTCTTTCAAGAAATATATAGAAAACAAACGAATAATTGTGAATTGTAGAGTTATTCCGTAACCCAGACTTTTCTCTCTATCCCTGTAACGGTGTTGAGCCAACTATCCCAGATCCTGAGACCTTAGGTAGATAGGTGTTAAGGCACCCCTAGGACTTAATAACCACATAGACGAGGCCGGCTTTTGTTAGGAAATTTTTTGATCAGCGGAGTACCTTGCCTTATCCTTTAATTCCAAACTTTCACATCATTTCCAAAATCCCAAACTAGCTTAATTCAGTTTTCATAATAAGCTAATCCACCAAATTTCAGTGAAAATAGATATACTTTGAATAAAACTATACATACAAACATCCTAAAGCAGAAAGATTCTTGAGGTGGTCATCAGGCCCGTTTTCAGAAACTTCAGCAAAAATTTTCACCTAGAGATTCAGTATTTATTGGCACTCAAAAGAAACTATTCTTTCAAAGCAATAGGACAAACAAAAAACAAGTGTGGCATTTAAGGGCATGTAACACCCCATCCAACATTAACACACTTAACAACAAACTGCAGCGGGAAACATACTTCATCACATTACTCAACTCGTTGGTGTTACACGTCGTTAACCACCCACGTGGCTAACAAGGCTATTACATATACATTGTACCAGTCTGATGGACTAGATTCCCGAGCGACTACACATTATTGTCCCTTTCCATTAACAACAACAACAACATACACCTTTCAACTGTACCGAGTATTCACAACTAATGCCGATAACAATTTCGGTCTTACTACACCTACTGTACATATATAACTTAAATGATTACCCATGTACAACGACTACCCCGTCCTACTCTCGAACGGCTTCCAGCTCCTTGTACCTGAAATAGGAAAAAGAAGAGAAAAGGGTGGCCCCCCAGGGGCTCAGCACCTTTGCTGGTATGGTAATCCCGCAGCCCGCATGCTACCGGGCCACGCACAACAAATTGTCGTCTTAGCATGCGGTTGATTATATTTGAATCATGCATGTAAACTATAAACACACAACACATAACATTCCACCACAATGGGCTCAACAAACAGATAACACATCCTTACTTGATAAGCCACTCATTCTGTTCATAGACCCTAGAGGGTTCTCCTCTAGTGGAGCTACTTCCTTAATAGACGACACTTACCCAATAATCGGGTTATCCTTAAACGCCTCTTTTATAAACTGGGATTCATATCCATGATCCACATACACCACATAACAACACTTTTCACATTTCAACATGCACATAACATAACATCGCAATGGGAATTGCAGTACAATTATAACACATAACACAACGGGAACGGTTCTCTTAGGAACCGACCCAAACATAGTTAATACACTGGTGAGCCTAGAGAATGATGTCACCCTCATGATAAACTCGTTATACAACACTCATTACCGTCCTAATATTCGGACGAGTAACTTAAGTTAAGATGGTTCGAGTTTAGTGACCCGAACACACCACACAAACACATGTTCCCCCTAAACCGATCATAAGTCAGAATAGCTAAGCTTTGGAGTAAGCTAATGGGAGATCGTGACCCGTGAGGGAAACAACCATAACAGAGAGGAGGGTAAGGCTAAAAAGGATACCCACTCCCAAATAACGCGCGACCGGCCTAACCGGATTCCTCACCCCCGTTGGTACATATTTACTTGTAAATAAATAGTTAGAGCCCCACTATGGAGCCTATCACATCCACACACCAAGAAGGTATTTCGACTGGGTTAAACACACGAGGGAGGTCCATACATTCACACACAACATCACACAATTAACTCACGCATAGCCGTGGTTAGAACGTCCCATGGTTTGGGTCGTTAAATCCGAATACCGAACTCTCTTGTGATCCTAGACCCAGTTAGCTAAGGTTTAACACTTTCGAGGTTAAATGGTATCGGAATTGAACACGCCACATAAATGAATTACTATAAACTCATTACATGTTTTATCTTACAACGTGGCAAACATACAGAAAAACACATTGGCATACAAGCCGGTGTAATCCGGTAGGACACAGGTTGCAAGAAAACCATACCTGTCACTGGGGTTTCACTCTAACGTGCCATCACATGTTCCTCGTAACATCTTTGAACAACTGGTAACATTACATTTACTTTCGTTAACATCGGGGTAACTTGATTGTTTAAAGTTTAAAGTTCATGACTTACTCCCGTTAACTAGTTATATAACTTTACATTTTAACTTGTTTTACTTTTATATTTTAATACAACTTTTCCCCCACTAAATTGTCATTATAACTCACTTAACATGTCCTTAACAATCTTATAACATCATTACTTAATAATCCCCATCATCCTATAACCTTAAACAATGTTTTTGGTCCATACAACGCCTTGTCCAAACTTGTGTCCGGACTTCTTAAGTTCGGACACTGTTCGAGGCTCAAATGGGTGTAATCAGACGACTGTCCGAACATGCGTCCGAGCTTCCCAAGTTCGGACGCTGTTCGAGGCCAAAACAGAATATAGAGATAGGGGTGTCCGAACGTCCAAGTTCGGACGGTAGTTCGGACACTGGTCGAGGCTTAGAAAACTTACGCGCAACAGGGCATGTAGTTCGGACGTGCCAAAACCTTCATTTTCTATACCTTTAAACACTTACTCATTTCTTGCCAAAATGCTCAATACTCATAATACTTCCCCCTTAGGTTTATAGCATGTTCCCACACTATATTTAGCCCACCAAAAATACTTCATGTCCTTCCAAGAATTTTCTTCACAAGTTCAAACATCTTCCTTACCTAAACATTATTTCCTCCTTGTACATCAACATTACCTAAACCTTAACAAACTCCTCCAAGACTTTAGTACATCCCAAAACACCCATTAGATTTCTAGAACTTCCAAGATAATTCCTAAATCCTTTTTGCCTTCTAAAACACCTTAATGCACCTTTCTTTCCCTAGTAAAACACTTAATCATTCTCAACACTTCCAACCTCACCAAAACTCTTTCTAAACACTTAGAACTTCTTATACATTATCTAAATTTTGACATGGGTTCTTCTAGCACATTGCTATACCAAAGCACATAGCTTTCACCATTAGACATTCAAGAACACCTAAGAAGACCTTATTCCATCTTCTTTCACAAACTTAAACCCTAATCATTCCTAGTTCAACCTAGGTCACCAAACATCATTTTGAATACCTAAAACTCCTTGTTCATAAACCAAATTTTGACATAGTTTCCCTTGTATCACCTTACACCAAAACACTTAGGTTTTCCCCCTTTCACAACCAAAAACACTTAATCACTTAGTACACATTCCTTACACACAAACATATTGTTTTTCCTCCTCTACCCATCCAAGACACTCATCTTCACAAAGAATGTTCTTTACACACATCTAAATCCTTAAACTACACTACATCACAATATAGTGCATAAACTTAAATTGCTTGACACTTAGGTCCTTAAATAACATGGATCTTAGGCCCTTAAATTGCATAAACCATAAACACTGAATTTCCACATGTATATATTACCTTTGACCTGCAAATACACTCAACATCACATATGCCCTTTAATAATCTCCTTAAAAACAATTCACTAGCTCTTTTCTCATTGGCTCCTTAGGTATTTTATTAAGCAAATCAAGCTCCTTTTTCCTAAGGCATTTAAACTACATTAGGTTAACACATTTACCTCTTTTCTTCAAGATTTTTACTTGAACACTCTTATTCTTCCTTGTTTGGAAATCGGCAAGAGTACTTGGCTACTTGTCAATGTTCTAATCAATACACAAGTAAAACCAATGAGCATTCAAGCTTCATGCTTAAACTTATTTACAAACCCTAGGTTATATATATTGTTTTAACATATTAGGATAGTTGTTTTACCTTGGAAACAAAAGAGAGCTTGAAATAGCATCAAGAGAGGACTTCTCCTTGTCCTTTAAAGATTGAAATGGAGCTATGAAAGAACAAGAGAAGACACCATCAAAGGGTGATTCTCGGTTACACACAAAAACAAGAGGAAACATTGATTTTCTTTGGTTTTCCTTACCTTGAGACAAAGGAGAATAACAAGGCATGAAAATATGAGCTCAAGCTCCTTCAATGGTGAATCTCCATGGCACCAAAATGGAGCTTTTGAAAATTTGAAAAGGTAGAAGGGTAGAGCTTGCTCCAACTAGAAGAATGGTGGTCTTGAAATTGAATTTGGACCATGGAGTCATGAGTTACAAGCAAAAGGAGTTGTAGATGGTGAGGTTTTGCTGTAGCAAAACCGATGGAGTTGGGAGAATGAAGGTAGGTGACGGTGGGTGTGAGTGGGAAAGGAAGGAATGAAATGAGAGTTTGCCTTTTACAAGATATTTACTTATAAAGTAAATAGTAAACTTTAGTTGTCATCTTTATTTACTTATCAAACTAGCAAGAGTGGTGACTCACCACAATAAAAACCGGCCCCCATCATCTACTTAGGGGTAGTTTGGTCTTTGTTGACCAATTAACTTACTTATATTGACTTATGTCATAAACTAGCATATTTTGGTTACTATTCACAAAAACAAGGCACATACTTGTGAAATTTTTGATTTCCCATTGATTTAGACCTCCAAATGGGATACTAAGTAGTACACATGTTAATTAAAGAGTAATGATGGACATTTAGCCATTAAAAACTCATTTACAAGACAATTTTTCAAAAATGTGCTTTAAGACTCCTTAAAGCACATTTTGTGTTTCAACTTGTTTTCAAGCTTGGTTTTCTTTAGTACTTGATTTAATATGTTCATTAACATATAAATAAGGTATAGATATGACCTTTAGGTCTTATACAAACTTATCCCAAGCTTAGAGCACATTTTTGCCCATATTGACTTTAAGGTATTTTTTTGTGTTTTATTTGGTTTAATTGTCTACCAAGGTTTCCTAAGGACTTATTTAGCCTTATTAAATCATAATTTAGTGTTATCAAGTCTTGGTAGGCTCTTTGGGTCCTCACCAAGTTCCCTCCAAGCTTAGAGCATGTTTTCGCTCAAGCTGTGTCTTAGTGCTTTATTGTGTTTTACTATGGTTTAAATTGTACACTGATGTTTCTAAGGCACTTTATAGCCTTTAAATATCATAGTTTAGTATTTAAACAATATATCAAGGTTTGGGGTATTTCAATCTACCCCCTTAAAAGAACTTCGTCCTCGAAGTTCACACTTCCCACACATCATCGGATTAGAACACAAGGATTACTTATAAAAATAAAACTTTCATAACCAAGCATACTTTACATCACAACCTCGGACTTAACAGTCCGGGTACATATACACATCCATACATAACATAACATACTCACATGATAACCTCGGACTCAATGGTCCGGGTATCCTAACAACATTTGCACATACATAACAACCCTTAGACTCTTGGGTCGGGGTAACATAACAACATTTAGACCCATAGGTCTTGATAACATAACAACCTTTAGACACATAGGTCTATGTAACACAACAACATTTAGACTCATAGGTCTTGATAACATACACTTTTGGAACTCAAGGTCAAAATAATATTTATTACACATACCACACAACATGTTATAGCATGTATAACAATCAAAAATATCTTGATATACAGTGTGATCCCGCAGAACCCGGTCGCGATGGACACCTTCTGGTCCCCGTTCCTTTGGGAGATCAAAACAATTACTTAATTTTTAACATATATACTTCTCATGTCACCGGTCCGAAGACAAAGGCTCATACGTCCTCGGCTCGTGAGCAAGTACTACAAAAATATTCTTTACTAGGTTGAGTATAAGAGAATCCTTTATTCAAAATATTAATCGACTGTTTTGGAAATACCAATTGAAAATCCTTTTTGAAAATGCAACACAACTCCAAGTCCAATTTATACTCTTTGCATCTTTCCTAGGGTGGTTATTTGTGACCACTTACAGGGAGCTTCAAGAATCATCCAACCCTGATGTGATCAACACCAGTGTTGAACTATCCTTCCACCCCAATTTGTGTTCGGCTTCCCTTGATCTCATGATAATCAAGTTTCACCTCCCACTTCAATTTCAAGCATCAAGTAAATCACTCATTTCCAACTTTCTATCTTTTAGTCTTTCTAGTCATACTCATTACATCTCTAAAGGATAGAACTCCGTCTATCAATTATCTCCATTCACTTTATTCTTGTTACCTAGGGAATCTTATGCTCACTAGGTTCTATGTCGGTTTCATACCCTTTTCATGAATCACTATATTATATATATATATACACATATTTTATTAAAATATAACACACAGTTTCACATTTAGTGTCATATGAACATATAATGTCGGGGTTTTAGTTCCCCGGGAGTTTCTCTACTCCCCACACTTGTACTATCACACACAACTGTTAACAAATAAACACACTTATCACAATGGTATTCGCATCTTCTGTGCGCAATTACCACAATTAAACCATGAATGGATGCGTATGTTTACGTAACACACACACCAATCATCAAAACAAATTATTTTGTGCTATGCACAACATAGGTCACGTACACTTGTACGGTAATACACACTAAGTGGTTTTGCGCTCTACCCCCCCTTAAAAGGGATTACGCCCACGTAATCAATCACTGAATCATTGGTTTAAAACGTTCTGCTGTCGTGAAGTACTTTAACTTCCACGCGGTCTATTATACAATGCATTCTGATTAGAGGATCTTAACCATATTGGCGGTTTAGTTCCTAAACCAAGAATTCTCATTGGAGTTTGCTTTAACTCTTAACTGGTTTTGGTTCTGGCCTGTGAGGCTTCTAGGCATTAATAATTAGCCATTCACTCATGTTCACCATGCACATTCAACACTTGAATCACTGGTTCACTAGTTTCTGCTGCGAACTCTAATAACTGTAGGGCTTAGTTTGCCCCATTCGTTATTCTTACTGTATTGTACATCTCCCAATTATCACCTTTATCTTGGTAATAATGGTTTCTCAACCGATGCGTGGTATATCTTTCCGTGAGCGAATTCGGTGAGTTACAAACTTTCTATCCACTTCCATAATAATTTTCTGTGTATGCTGCTATGTATTTTACAATGATTGTCTTGATTCCTTCCGACTTACTGTCAGTTGAGGTTGAGCTACTACCTAATGTGTAGTGCTCTCTCGGTTATTTCCCACACACAAGGTATATTCCATACCAATATTTGGTATTTAGTGTTACCGTAGTCACTTATTCTTAATCCTGCCTCCACATTTGGTCCTGTACAAGTACTCTTTCATTGGTACGTCTTTGCATTTCCTATGCATCAGTCACTATGGCGTTATAAGCCGCTTGCTGTTTCCACCACAATTAACATTTCCCGAATCCTAGCTATCCCACTTGATCATTACTGCGTAAGTGCAATACCAAAACACTCAGTCATACAGAGTGCAGAGGCGTAAACTCTTGACTGTAAATCTCTTATGCGATTCGCAATGGAATTCACACTGTGTTTCACTGAGATTCTTATCTCGTAATACTGGTCACTAGCTTACTGCCTAGTTATTTGCTATCACTTACCTTGCATCTCCACTGAGTCTAACTCGTAACTGGTCTTACCTGCCATATTATTATTCAACAATACTTATACAACGGTCGCTTACTGCGCACCGTGCTCTTACTTATTGTATAACACTAACTTACATGGTATTCACTGTCATATTAGTTTTCACACATATACTTACATCGTTAGTATTTTGGTTCGTCCTTCGCTTGGATGACTATTGAATGCTCCTTGAGCGTTGATCATCCGAGTCACAAGCCGGCGTTATTCAGCTCGGTGCTTCACTTATACCCACATGCTACTCAACTAACTGTTCTCTCGCAATGACAACATGGTCAATCCCTAACATGTTTCTTGAACTTGGTTCACATAACTACCGCTGTTGCGGTCTCACAATATCGAGAGGTATCCCCACTCTTAATGCAGTGGTTCGTTCTCCACTCTATTCAGTTATACAACATAAACTTCTACAATCAATCAAATTTACATAACATATCTTGCTTGTGGCTTATAAGCCTTATTGTCTTGAGCTGCGCTCATTGTAGGTTGTCTACACACATGTACTTCTCTGTACAACATTATATGGTTTGGATGTCATATTGGGCTCCATGACAAGGTCGTTGCATCACGTTTCCTTTCATGGGATGCCCCTTAGGATTGTCAGTCCGTCTCCTGACAACTTATGTCTAAACTGAAAATTAGCTCCAACTCTTGTGCTTCTGTCACGTTATCTCGTTCAACTATCGTTGATGCGAACACCCTTCAAGGATTGCTCCTGGGTGTTGTTAAGTTATGCCTTTTCGTCTGGTTCGCACTTGTTGGTATATTCAGTTAGCCACGCCGTTTTGTGTTCTTGACTGGCTTATTATCTTCTTCTGTCAAGATCAACATTTCCTGGTAGTGTAGGTACTCATTCTGGGAGTTTCATCCCGTTCATTGCACATTAATGTGTCCACATTAGGCATCTGCTTGCCATGCACAGGCTGGGTCACCATTCCAGCTATCATATTTATCCCTGGGATCCTTAAGACATATGCTATGTCTTTACATAACAGTTAGTGCACTTCGCACCTCCTGACTCTTAAACATTTCCTTGAAATGAATTTACTAATTCCTTTAGTCTCGTTAACTTAACTGAGTTCCTTTACATTAACCATTCATGGTAATCAGTTGCTCTTGCTTGACTTTTACTGCTGACCGTAGTATGGAGTTGACTACTTCCCGTGTTCCGGACTCTACTTGTATACATATGTGGGGTACCCTACTGATACATTACTACTTACCCAACTAACCCATAAGTAGGTCTGTCGGCCCACAAGCTCCAATCGGAGTGCGGTCGTCCCACATTACAGTTGGTACACTCGTAGTGTTCGTCACACGCCTAGGTGAAGTATTATGTTGTCAACTCCCTTATATTGTCCCGTGACAATATGCATTCCGTGCTTCCCGAACTTAATCGAGGGAAAGTTTATCCACTGTTGTATCTTTATCAACTGCCCTTGGTTTTACTGGTTTGGTTTTTAAAGAAGGTTAGAAATGAGTATAGGTTTGAAAGAAAATCTGGTTTTGAAAGGAAAGAGTTTAAAATAAATCTGAGTTGAAAGAAAAATTCTCATGGTTTTACAATGCCTTCTTCCCTTAACCAAATCTAGCTTCTTGCTGACTGGTGTACTTCCAATTACAGAGGTTAGGCTATCAAGCCCTTCCACGGTTATGATGATCTCACTTAACTTCATGGTACTTTACTAAGTACTTTGTAGTTATTAAAACTTTCCCGACAACCCTGTTATAGCAGCACTTGCCATGGCAAGTGCGCCATGCTAACTGGCTATCGGTTCAACACATACCGGTTGTGGTATTGTTTTTACCCGCACTGTCATCAGTGGCCTTGTTGGCCCTCACTTGATCTTACAGTCTTGACAATTAACCCTCTGGGCGACTTCTCACTGTATTCACATGATAATCATTAACTAGGGTGTTTCCCATTCTGGAGACCCCTTTTCTTAGTATTGTTTCCTCTGCGTAGCCCGTTCCACGCATTTGTCGTGGTCACTGAGACTTGTCTCTTGTTTGGGCACTACGTTGTAGTTCCTTTTCGGTTGGTATACCGTTGGTGTATCATTTAACAACTGTGGTCCCGTAGACACTCGTCCCGGGTTCCATTACTTCACTTCTTGCCTGTTGCACGGTCGGTCCATTGCAAGCTGGTTATTCTCGACTGCTCGGCATGTCGACCCAGGTTGCCAGAAATTCTATTCTCCTAGGCATAGGTTTCTTCATTCTTCGCTATTTAAGTGCAGTTGACATTGTTCAGATGGGAACCGTCTCCGGGATTCCCAGTTTTTGGGATCTACCGTATGACAGGTTCTCCTTACTTACAGCGATGTTTAATAACAGCCAGATCGGGCTTTCCCGAATATGAGAGGACTTTCATCTCTCTGGCGTTGTTTCCCAAGTTATGAACAGGGGTTGTAGAGGGCGGGAAGGATATTGTAGGTTTCCAGTACACACTGGTAATACCTAACTAGCGTATCTCTCACGCTATCACTCAACCCTTAACCCAAAGTACTAAAATCCTAACTCGGTACTTCCTAAGCTCGGTAATTCAGTCATCAGAGCGTTACTTCGCTCTGATACCACTTTTTGTAACACCCCATCCAACATTAACACACTTAACAACAAACTGCAGCGGGAAACATACTTCATCACATTACTCAACTCGTTGGTGTTACACGCCGTTAACCACCCACGTGGCTAACAAGGCTATTACATATACATTGTACCGGTCTGATGGACTAGATTCCCGAGTGACTACACATTACTGTCCCTTTCCATTAACAACAACAACATACACCTTTCAACTGTACCGAGTATTCACAACTAATGCCGATAACAATTTCGGTCTTACTACACCTACTGTACATATATAACTTAAATGATTACCCATGTACAACGACTACCCCGTCCTACTCTCAAACGGCTTCCAGCTCCTTGTACCTGAAATAGGAAAAAGAAGAGAAAAGGGTGGCCCCCCAGGGGCTCAGCACCTTTGCTGGTATGGTAATCCCGCAGCCCGCATGCTACCGGGCCACGCACAACTAATTGTCGTCTTAGCATGCGGTTGATTATATTTGAATCATGCATGTAAACTATAAACACACAACACATAACATTCCACCACAATGGGCTCAACAAATAGATAACACATCCTTACTTGATAAGCCACTCATTGTGTTCATAGACCCTAGAGGGTTCTCCTCTAGTGGAGCTACTTCCTTAATAGACGACACTTACCCAATAATCGGGTTATCCTTAAACGCCTCTTTTATAAACTGGGATTCATATCCATGATCCACATTGTAACACCCCATCCAAAGCCAATCGTGGTTTTCACAAAACTGAACACTTAATCGAATACGTCGCAGCGGAAATAATAAACACCTGGACCTTGCCACGGTCTGATCGTTAGAATATACCGGCCTTAACAATTACAACACTTATTCAAAATACATAACCAACCCAAGACATCACCATCCATAATACCGACAACCAACCGAGTACAAGTAACTAAGTCATAACCACAACCTTACATCAGTTTAAATATAAACAGACGGGTGCACAGGCGCAACCCGAACTCAAAATAAACATCCCATCCTAAGTCTAACCGCTCCTACTCTCGTAGTGCGTCCTCATGGGTCTCTTACCTGCAAGTGTAAAAACAGCCCCCAAAGGGGGTCAGCACGAATGCTGGTACACCCTCTCATGGCCCCCAAGCTAACGGGGCTACGACGACTAATTGTCGATAGCATGGAAATTGATTACATACACTAGCATGATATGAAGTGCAATAACAACAACCACAGATGAACATATATAGTTCACAAACAATGAACGACTCAAGCGTTCCCTTATCAAGTGGGTTAGTAACCCCCTCCTTAGTCCTCATTTCCTTAATCTCAGTTCCTTACCTTACCTTAATCTTAATCTCAACTTAGTCTCAGTATACAAACCGTTCCTGGAAGGGAATGGTTGTAGCTTAATTCGATCCTGGGATTTAGGTGATCCCACCGCACCATCTTAATGCCACCTACTCTGGACGGGAGTCCAACGTAGCTGAGCCGGCAACCGGCCCTAGGCTACAAGTCTGAAGACAAGTCCTTAAGCGGAGGGCGGGTCTGATTCAGACACCGTCCCCCTTTTTCCTTAGCATGCATGACCGGAGATCAGTCCCGGGTTTCCTCACTCAAGTTCCAGTTAGTAGAAATCTTAATCACCATGTGCTAGCTAAGCCTTAACGGGCATTAACCAACAACCACCAAACATAACTCTTATTCTTAACTCAGTAAGTACTAAACTTGGTTAGTAACAATCTCAAGTCTCCGGGTTAGTGTAAAGATAACACATACACAACGAGAACAAATATAACCGGTTGCATGCTTTATCTTGTTTTAGTCATAGCAAATAAACAGATAGCACGCAAGCCGAGGGACACCTCGTTAGCAAGCAGGTCACAAGAAAGATTGTACCGTTCACCGTCGACGATCGTTTGGTTTATCTCCTTCCAAGTCCCAATTCACCAATCCTAAAACATTGATTCATGTTTAGGCCATTAGTTATTTGCACCTCACTTAACTCACTTAATCCCTTAAAAATTCCCGATGAATATCCTCTTAAGTCCTTACCACTTAACTTACAAACTTAACTTTAGACATTAAGGTTCTTACTTATCTTAACTTGATTCCTTAAGTTCTTAGGGTACTAATCACTACCACCCTACCAAGAGTATACCTTATTACCAATTACCATTCTTAGAATTCAAAATTTTTTTTTTAGTGTTAAGGGTCGCCGACCCACCGTCCGACCCACCCTCTGGGTCGACCCTTCCAGTAACTTTCGAGTTTGAAAAACTCTACATGTCCGACCCACGTCCGACCCAACCATCTGGGTCGGACCATTCCAGGAATTTTTCCGTCTTCTAAACCTTCCATGTCCGACCCATGTCCGACCCAACCTTTTGGGTCGGACCATTCCAGAAACTTAACCGCCCTTTAAAACTCACCCGTCCGACCCATGTCCGACCCAAGTCCTCTGGGTCGGACCATTCCAGAACCTTTCCCTGGCGTTAAACAGAGGCCGTCCGACCCAAACTTGGGTCGGACGCCACCAAAACATGCCCAAACTTTGCCAAATCTTTACTAAACTTTTCCTCAAGCCATCCAATGTGTTCTAACATCATTTAGACCCTTAAACTCATCTTAAACCATCCTCCAAATTCATTCCCAATCCTTTACACAATTCTTACAACAACTACTAACACTTAACACTTATTCCTCTCCTACATTTCAACATCCCTTTCACCTAGCACTTCTACCAGCCCAAAGTTCCCTCCTTATGAACTTGGCCACACCATATACACCACTTTCATCTATCTTACACTTTCCAAGGTTTTCCTTAAATTCTAAACTCTAGTTTCTATCTAAATCATCTCAAGGTTTCACACTAAATCACATCAAACTTACCAAGGTTTCCTAGCTTCTTCTATCAACATTGGCCTAAGTCCTAAATACCCAAACACACTCTCTTTTAATTCCTAGATCCTTCATAGTGATGCCTAAGTCATTATAACTCATCAAAACACTTTATCTCACCCCTTTTTCATCGAGACAACCTCTAAAACTTCCTAGTACTTCCTTAGTCATTAAATTCCCTTAGAACATCTTAAACACTTAAGTTCTCCTTTAAATTTTTGCCATGGGTTCTCTAGTATATAGCACATCCTAACACTTGGTTTTTCTCCATCAACCAACCAATATCTCTCAAATTCTCATCACAACACCTTAACACACAATTCACACCAAAACTACACCACAACATCATATAGTGCACAAACTTAAATGCTTGGCACTTAGGCCCTTAAATGACAATAATCTTAACCACTGAATTTCCACATATATTTGCCTTTAACCTGTGAATACACACAACAAGGCTCCCATTGAAATAAAATGCTTCTTGTAATTCATTTCAACATTGTTTGACTATCTCTTTTCTCATTGGCTCCTTAGTCACAAGTTCTCAAACATAGTCATTGTTTCTCCTAGGTCATATATAACCCTTTTCTAATGTAAACTCTACACTAAACTCATCACATATCTAAATCCCATTCCCTTAAACAATAAAACACCTTAAGGTAAGTAATTTACCTTGTTCTTTTACAAGCTTTAAAAACTTTCTTCTTTAGGTTTTTCCTTGCTCAATCTCGGTCACCAATATATATCTCCTTGCCAATGTTCTAACCAATATCCAATGACTCCAATGAGTACTAGATAATACATTAACCCTAAGGAACAAACCCTAGGTTAAAAATGTGCTTTAAGGTATTAAGGTGATTGTTTTACCTTGGTTTCTCAAGACAAGCTTGGATATGAAGCAAGAAGGACCTCCTCAATCCTTTGAAGAGTAGAAAACAAGCTAGAACAAGGCATTAAAATGAAGCCTCATGAGCATACATTTTCGGTCAAGAAGAAAAGTGATGGAAACCTAGATTTTCTTACACTTTCTTTACCTTAAGAGAATGGAGAAGCCAATGGAGTCTCCAAACTTGAATTTCCTCCTCTAATGGTGGTTTGGCTTGGCACCAAATCAAAGCTCTTGGAGTTTTGAAAGGATAGAAAGAGAGAGCTTGAGCTAACTAAGAAGAATATGTAATTTGTTTTGGTTTTGGAGCTAAAATGAGTAAGTTGTGTGCAAGAGAAGGTGGAGCTAGCATGGAGATGAGCTTCACGTTAATGAGGAGAAGAGAGCAGCTCAAACCGTGGGAAACAAGAGAGAATGAAGAGGTGAGGAGAGAGGTGAGTTAAAATGAGATCTTTATGTTGTAAAGTAAATAGTACTTTTGCTTTATAACTCTTTATTTGCTTAATGACTCATAAAGGTGGTGACTCACCTTATAAAAAACCGGCCCCCATTTAATAATAAGGGTACTTAAGTATTTGTTGACCAAATCTCTCACTTATATTGACTTATGTTATAAACTAGCTTAATTAAGTTACTATTCACAAAACAAGGCACATTGTTGTGAAATTTTTGATTTCCCATTGATATAAACTTCCAAATGTGATACTATATAGTACACATGTTAATTAAAGAGTAATGATGGACATTTAGCCATTCAAAACTCATTTACAAGACAATTTTTCAAAAATGTGCTTTAAGACTCCTTAAGGCACATTTTGTGTTTTAACTTGTTTCCAAGCTTGGTTTTCTTTGGTAATTGATTTAAAATGACCATTAGGATATTACTAAGGTCTTAGAACAATATTTGGGTACTCTCCCAAGTCTCTCCAAGCTTAGAGCACGTTTTTGCTTAAACTGCTCTTTTGGTGTTTCCTTATATTTTCTTTGATTAGAAATGTTTATTAATGTTTCTAAGGTATTATTTAGCCTCCTTATATCTTAGTTTATCATTTAAACACCATATCTAAGTTTGGGGTATTTCAATGGAATATGATACAAGTTTATTTAAATTATGTATTTTTATTTATAAACAATATCTTGTTAATAATTTTTTTATTTTAAATTTTGTTTGTGATTGTAAATTTTTAAATATTGTCTATATATTATGACTGCAAATCATAACAATTGAATTGTATTTTTTGAAAATAACATATATGAAAATTTTGATTGCTATAAACAAGAAAATATTCCTAATAACAATATTTATTAATATAGAATATGTTTTTGACTATGTAGCCTACAAAACTAACTGTGATTTTGACTGAGCAATTTGGGAAATAATTGTGCAACAAAAAACCGACCACAAACGTTGAGTAAGTAGCAATTCGTGCAACCAAAAACCTTGTCGATGATTTTGTCCTTATCTAGTTCTGCTAAAGTTTTTGAACATTACCTAATAGGTTAACCATTGGTCAACTTGAGACACTCTTATTTGTGGCTTGTGCAATACCACCACCCTAAGTCCACCTACATGCCATAGGATCTAGTTAGGCCTGTCAAATGGGTTATCCGTTCGGGTTTTGGGTCATATCTTTTCGGGTCAATATCCGTTCGGGTCATTAAACTTTCGGGTCATTTCGGGTTCGGGTCATTCGGGTTCGGGTCATTTTGGGTTCGGGTTGTAATAGTGTTAGATAGAATCGGGATTCGGTTATTTCGGGTCATTGTTAATATTTTTTGAAAAAAGAATAATATAAATAAATACCTAATTTCTAGAAGAATATACAACATATAGATTACAAAACTTTCAATACAATGGGGCATTCAGGTTTGGGACAATTTATGGTCACTATTATTTCATGTTATTTGAGTTTGGTTAATTTTTAATTACTATTATTTCTGGTCATTTCGGGTTCGGGTCAGTTTCGGGTTATAAATTTTTCGGGTCATTTCAGGTTCGGGTCATTTTGGGTTTTACCCAATAGCATTTCGGGTTTATTTTATTTCAATATTTTCGGGTTTCGATCGAGTTTCGGGTTCGGATAAAACGGACGGATTTTCGGGTTGGGTCAAATTTTGACAGCTCTAGATCTAGTGCTTCATGGAAGTCAACAATCCATCACACTATCCCAGAAGACATTTTTCCTCGTTTTCTACACTTCATTATTGAAGTTTTCATTCCATGGTTTAATGATGGCAACCGTTAAGGAAAGATTGTTTGACCTTAAAGTGAGATCACAAGATTTTCGTATCAAAGGGGAAACTCGCCCTATGAAGTATGTGTCAAGAATTTCCACTTAAGGAAGGTGTCACCGTCGATGAAGAAGATGATTTCCATGCTCAAGAGGAATCAAAAGTTCATTTCTCAACTGGTATACGGACAGAGAAGTTTAAGTGGAACAAACCTATGTTTTGAAGACGACGAGAACCCTAACACAGTTTGCAAGCTTAGGAAAAAACTCCAAGGTCTTAAGCAAGCTCCTAGATCATGGTATAAAAGAATGTCATGTTATCTCATTAACCATGGATTTGAAAAGGAATTTTGGAAAACCCCTATTCACATGTGCCAAAGAAGATAAGCTTCTCATTGTCCAAGTATATTTCGATGACAAAATCTTTGGAGTCACTAATGTGAAGCAATGACACAAAGTTTGAGAAGCCAATGTGAAAGGAGTTTCATATGAGTGATCTAGGTGAACTAAAGTTCCTCTAAGGACTTTAAGCTCACCGGAATAAAGAGGGTATATTGATTATACAATAGGAGTACATCAAATCTACATTCAAGCAGTTTGGAGCGAGTGATGTCAAGCCTCATGACATACATATCTCTTTCGTACAAAGATCAACATGGATGAAGACATGAAGCCAATGGATGAAAATATGTATGAAGAATGATTATACCCCTTCTTAGTCTATCTGCAAATTGACTTGAGATTTTTTATAGCATTTTCTTATGTGCAAATTTTCAAGCAAGTCCTAATGAAAGTCATTTGAAGGTTTTGAAATCATTTTTCAATAATTAAAGAAAAACAAGAAAAAATCACAATTCAAGATCAAGTAAAACCTAACATCTGTTAGTTAAATGCCTAAGGAAAACTCCATTTCATTGAAGGAGAGCCTTTAGTAAGTCCAAGCCACCCAAGCTAAGAAAAATATAAGATGCCCCACTACCTCTTGCCAAGAAACTAAAAAAGAGACAACTCTACCCCTAGGCTTAGTGAGACAGGATACACCGGTTGGTTACGCCAAAATTCCCTCCTTGAATTTTAGAATAAAAAGTATACGCCTTCGATTGAAAGAGAGGCTTTAAGGAAGGGATACAGAGAAGAACATGAGAAATCAAAGTGCAAAGAGAGTAATAGGTATATAAGGCCGACCGCGACTTTATCAAAAATCATAACCGATTTTCCTAGATAAGTGTCACCTTTATCTTTAAGGATAGGTGTGCCACTTATCTCTCCAAAACTCCTGTTGTTATCTCTAAGGCAGACGAGATAATCTCTCAATTAAGACGATGGAAGTAGTTAAGATACTTTTAACCACCTGTGCTTAAAAACATGGCAAGAAGTTAAACTTTTGTCTCTTTTATGATCTTCGCCACCAATGAGATAACCAAATTGTGCATTATACTCTCCATGATATCCAAACCCAACAAATTTACCAAGAGGTAATATTTCAAGGCCGTATAAATCCACATGTAATAACATCCTCGGTAAAAATCCAATTTTTACCCAAGGCCTCAACCATCTTGCAACAACCAATATCTACCACAAAGGATCTTCTTTTATCCCCAAGGATACCAACAAAAGTTATGGGATTTAATCCAACACAAAAATCACAACAAACGGCAATCCCTAAAAATTAGGGTTTCGATTGCACATGCTGCGTCGTGTCCTGCGCATGTGCATTCCCTACACCAGCGCATGGTTTTAGTAAGGACGTTGTAGCCCTTGACGCCGAGTGTCCAACACTACGTCAGCCTGCTCAAGCAACCCCCCCCCCCCCCCCCGACGCACACATTTGTGCCCTGCGGCCCTGCACGCCGTGCACCTATTGCGCGCGTCATAGGCACCACCGTGCAATGCATGAGTCCTCGTGACATATGACACCTAGGGCACTTGCCAACCCCTTGGGTAAGTTCAAGGCTTATGTTTTAACTTGTAATTGCATCACCCATAGTCAACAAATCACTCCTTAACTTTGCCCATGTTTCGTGGCCCCTTGTAATGACAACTTGTTGTCATGGCAACTACTTTCCAAGACCTAGTTACACTTTGGCCACGTTGTCAACTTGTCTCAACCTAGTTAAGACCATGCCACAATAACACTTGAGTTATAATTGGCTTCCATAGGGACCTCGTGTAATTTCTCTTCCAATCCTTTGTTTGTGACACCCCGTGCCATATTTGGTTTTGCTTGTGACTTGCATGATCCCTCATGATCAACTGTCACGGTCAAACCCCATTTTTCCAAGACCAGTTCCACCCACTTGTGTTCAAGGTGAGTCTCGGTCACAAACAAGATCCAGGGCTTACTTAACTTTGCCATGTTACCTTTGTGCCATGACAAACCCTAATTATAATGCCAACCATTAGTCTTGTCTTACGTGTGTCATGGCCAACTCTCACTGACATGACCCGCACCTTGGAGTGCATAGCCCCAAGACACCGCAGGCTCTCTTTGGCAAGTCCCACTTCCAAGTCCTACCATAGAGTAACACTTCGTGACCTTTGTTCCAATGTGTTCCAATGGCAGTTGAGGTTAGGGCTTAAGCGCAATTCAAACATGGGTTATGGATTGTGACAAACTTGAAAAAGTAGCCTCAATTAACCACCAATATCCAGCCCAAACTCGATAAGTTAAAATTCTTCAACATGTATGGTAATGGGTTAAGCTAGAGTTAATTTAGGATAGATGGATATCTGGCGTACCAACCTATATACATATTTTTACAACGCAAATTTGAAGGTGGTGATGGTGCTACCTTACAAGGTGCACCTATTTTGTTCTTTTCTACTTTGTATTTTTTGTAAAATTTTAAAATGTTTTAGTTTATTAGATATAAGTCCAAATAACATAAATTTTATATCATTGTTTATCATAATTTGAGCTCTTCAAAATAAGAGGAAACATGAATAAGTTTTGATAAATTTTAATTTTTTTGTATGTGTATATGTTTTAAGTTTCATTGTGAATCTTAAGGTTAAGAGAAGTGAATCCAAGGTTGTTAAAAAGTGAATCAAAGGTCGTTAGAACCTAAACCTACACTACAAACCCTAAAATAACTTCGACGTTTTTAGCTTTCCTAGGGTGGTTTTTAGGGTGTTGGGGGGGGGGGGGGTAGGGTAATCTGTTTGGAATTAGTTCTACACTTTATATTATCGTCACTGACTCGATAGTTTTTTAGGGTTTGTGGTTTAAGGTTTAACTACAAACCCTAAAAATGCCTTTGATGTTTTTAGCATTCCTAGGGTGGTTTTTAGGGTGTTTAGGGGGGGGGGGGGGTAGGGTAATCTTTTTGGCATTAGTTCTACACTTTATATTGTCATCATTGACTGGACAGTTTTTTAGGGTTTGTGGCCCTAAACCCTGCACTACAAACCCTAAAAATGCCTTTGATGTTTTAGCATTCCTAGGGTGGTTTTTAGGGTGTTTAGGGGGGGGGGGGGGTAAGGTAATATTTTTGGCATTAGTTGTACACTTTATATTGTCATCACTAACTTGACAGTTTTTTAGGGTTTAGGGTCTAACGCCCCTAAACCCTGCACTACAAATCCTAAAAATGCCTTCGACGTTTAAGCATTCCTAGGGCGGTTTTTAGGGTGTTTGGGAGGGTAGGGTAATCTTTTTGGTATTAGTTCTACACTTTATATTGTCATCACTGACTCGACAACTTTTTTGGGTTTGTGGTTAACGGCTTATTGAAAAGTGAATATTTCATTTTTAAAAAAATGTGAATCACATGTTTAAGTAAAGTGAATCTTTTATTTAAGAAAAGTGAATCTTATGTCTAAGAAAAATGAATCATATCTCAAACTTATGCGAGAAAAATATGAATCCTTCGTTTAACAAAAATGAATATTTTGTTTAAAAATAATGAATCAAATGTTTAAGAAAAATGAATCTTACCACAAATTTATATGAGAACAATATGAACCTTTCATTTATTTAGAAGTGAGTATTTCGTTGAAAAAAAGTTAATCAAATGTTCAAGAAAAATGAATCTTATATTAAAGAAAAGTGAATCTTTCACTTTAAATAGTGTGAATCCTTTGTTTCACTAAAGGATTTTAATTTTAAGAAAAGTAGATCTTAAAGATGATTCATTTTGTTAATGAATAAGGTTCATTTTATTCTTGAATAAGATTCATCTTGTTAATGAATATTCACTTTAAAAATACTTAATATATACTCCTTCGAAAAACATAAAATTTTAAGTTTACTAAAATATATCAATGATGCATCTTGTTTTGAAGAGCACGAATTATGATGAACAATGGTATAATTTTTTTTATTTTTACACTTATATTTTATAAGTTATACTCCCTCCGTCCCCATTTGACCTTCCTATTCACTATTTGGACATGCCGTTTGACTTCAATATTTAACATATAAGACAACATAATTTTACAAATCTAAGTTTTGTAATGAAATCCTTATGTCAAAAACTATATGTTATAGAAATTTGTTTTATAAAATTATTTTATGTTATATGTTTAATATTGAAGTGGAAAAACGTGCCAAAAAGCAAACAAGAAGGTCAAAGTGGGACGGAGGTAGTATAACACTTTGAAATTTTTTTGTTTCTCTCTCAAACAAGTACATATACTCACGTACCGAGAACTCTATTTCGATTTTAATTTTTTATTTCTCCAATTTGTTGACAATAACTTGTATATTATCATTGAATATATTTAGTTTAAAGACTTGTGATCATCCAGATGGAAACAGCCTATGTCTCATTTTCAAATTCAAAACTTAATTGTAACACCCCAACCACCACCGTACACTTAACATCAAACTGCAGCGGAAACCTCAACTCATCACATTACTTAATTCAATGGTGTTACACGCCGTTAACCACCCACGTGGCTAACAAGGCTAATACATGTACATTGTATCGGTCTGATGGACTAGATTTCCGAGCAACTACACAATACAATCCTTATTCCATTTCCAACATTTGTTATATACATACATTCCCACTGTACCGAGTATTTACAAACTAATGCCGATAACAATTTCGGTCTTACTACGCTTACAATGCTTACGCCATTTAAATGGCTACCCATGTATAAACATCTACCCCGTCCTACTCTCGAACGGCTCCCAGCTCCTTGTACCTGAAATAGAAAAGGAGAGAAAGGGTGGCCCCCAAGGGGCTCAGCACCTTTGCTGGTATGGTAATCCCGCAGCCCACATACTACCGGGCCACGCACAACTAATTGTCGTCTTAGCATGCAGTTGATTATATTTAAATCATGCATACAAACCATAAACACACAACACTTTGCATACACCCCACAATAGGGCTCAACATATATCCAACACGTCCACACTTAACAAATCATCCAATGATTCCTTTAACCCTAGAGTGGCTCTCCTCTAAAACGGAGCTACTTCCTTAATGAACGACACGTACCCATTAATCGGGTTATCCTTAAATGCCTCTTGTCACAAACTGGGATTCATTTCCATGATCCACACACTCCATATCCTACAACATATCTCATTCCTCACATAACAAACATAACAAAACCTTTCTTGTTTCGGCGTACACATGACAACATCGCATTCATTTTAAACACCTAACGTATACATATCATAGCATAGCAAGGGAAATTGCCTAGCACAATATCAACACAAAACACCATAAGATCGGTTCACACAAGGAACCTTCCACCATAGTTAGTATATATAGTGAGCCTAGAGATTATTGCCAATCTCATGCTAAGCTCGTTACCAACCTCGTTACCGTCCAGTTATATCGAACGGTTAACTTAAACCCAAGGTGTGTCGGATATAGTAATCCCAAGCACACCGAAATAACATACGTATGCCCCTGTGGCCCGACGTGAGTCAGTAACTAGCTTTGGATAAGCTAAGGGAAGGTAGAAACCAAATTGGAATACCACCTATACATACACCAAGAGAGCCAAACCGGATATGATAACGACTCCCGTCCATCACACGCGTGGCCGGAACATACCGAACTCCTCACCCCCCGTTAGTACATATATACTTATAAATAAGTAGTTAGAGTTCCACTATGGAACTTATCACATCCACACACCATACGGTATCATAACCGAGTTAAGCACACAAGGGAGGTTTACACACTTGCATACAACAACAATATCCAACTAACTCACACATAGCCGTGGTTAGAACGTTCCCAGGGTTTGGGTCGTTAACTTCGAATACCGATCTCTCACGTGTTCCTAGTTCTAGTTATCTAAGGTTCAACACTTATGCGAGGTTAAACGGTATCGGAGACCAGATGCGCCACATAAATGAATTACTATAAACTCATTACATGTTTTAATCTTACAAGGTGGCAAACACTCAGAAAAACATATTGGCATACAAGCCGGTGTAATCCGGTAGGACACAGGTTGCAAGAAAACCATACCTGTCACCGGAGTCCACTTTACCACGTCCACTTATGTTCCTCGAGCAATTCTCGAACAACTGTTAACATCACATGTGTTTTTATTAACATCGGGGTTGCTTGATTATTTAATGTCTAATGCTTATAATTTTTTTCCCGTTAACTTAGTTACATAACTTCACTTTTTAACTTGTTTTACTTTCACATTTTATTACAACTTTTCACCCACTTAATTGTCATTAAAACTCACCTAACATGTCCTTAACAACCTCATAACATCATTAACCATCAACCCCCATCATTAGACATCACTTTCCAACCTTAAACAACATTTTTAGAGTGGTCCGGGACTTGGTCCTTACCTTAAGTCCCGGACCAACACATTGGAGTACTCTCGGCCAATTTTAATAGGGTGGTCCGGGACCTTGTACTCACCCCAAGTCCGGACCAAAGCTCTTGTAAAACTCTCGGCTTGAAAAACTACCCTGGTCCGGGACCTTGTACCAATCCCAAGTCCCGGACCAATATGTTCTACAATCCTCGGCCTCTTTTACATGCACGGTCCGGGACATCTTCCAAATCCTAAGTCCCGGACCACTGTAACAGAATTCCAAGTATGACATTTTCAAGTCTTGTTTCATCTCTTATCTTTATCCATTGATTACCCAAGCTTCATACATGAACTTAGGCATATTCTAATACCAAAATATCACTTTGATTCACCTTATAACATCAACCAACTTGTTACCCAATTTTCTTACCAAATCTCTTAACACTTGTAACATTTTCCATTTGGTTTCCTAAGTGGTGTTTCACCTATAAATGGCTACTACACTAAAATGCTTCCTCACCTTCATAACATCATCTCCCAAGCATCTCCTCTTACTAACCAAATCCTCTTTTCACAACTTCTTGAATTCCTTTCTCAAAACCTTACCTAAACATCATTTTCCCCTTATTCATCAACATTACCTAAACCTTAAACAAACTTCTCCAAGACTTAAATACATCCTAAAAACACTCATTGGATTTCTAGAACTTCCAAGACAATGCCTAAATCCTTATAGCACCTTAGAACACCTTAATGCATGTTTTCTTCCTTAGTGAAGCATGTATCCATTCCTAACAATTCCTAGTTCAACCAAGTTCATTTAAGCACTTAAAACTCCTTATACATTTTACAAATTTTGCCATAGGTTCTCTTAGCACCTCATCATTCCAAAGCTCATAGTTTTCACCACTAAACATTCAAGAACACCTAGATCCATCAAAAACACCATCACCCACAAGACTTTACCAAATTTACACTACATCACAATATAGTGCATAATTTAAATTGCTTGGCACTTAGGCCCTTAAATGCATGGCTCTTAGGCCCTTAAATTGCATAAATCTTAAACACTGAATTTCCACAATACATAAGCCTTTGACCTGCAATTACACACACCAAGACATATGTTCCTTTACTAGTCTCCTTGAGAACACCTTACTAAGTCATTCACCATTTGCTCTTTAGGTAGTTTTAGCAAGCATTATAAGCTCATTTCTCCTAAGGCATTAAACCACATTGAGATAGCATATTTACCTCTTTTCCACTCAAACTTCTTTCTTGTTTCCTCTTAAAACCGGTAAGGCATTTCTTTCCTTGTCAACTACTAAACAATATACCAATATTGAAATGAGTATATAAGCTTTATGCTTCATCTCATTGTAAACCCTAGGTTTACATTATTTCAAAAACATTAATGTAGTTGTTTTACCTTGGTCTTTGAAGGGAGTTTGAATATCTATGAAGAGAGGACTCCACCTAGTCCATAAGAGATTGGAATGAAGCTAGAACAAAGTCACACAAAGAGCTCCATCAATGAGTATTTTCGGTCACACAAAACATGGAGGAAACTTGATTTTTCTTTGAGATTCCTTACCTAGAAGCAAAGGAGATCAATAATATGTGGAAAGACAAGCTCAAGCTCCTTCAATGGTGGAACTCCATGGCACCGAAATGGGGCTCTTGAAGTTTTGAGAAGATAGAAATGAAGAGCTTGATGAGAGGAAGAGATTGGTGGTGTTTGTTTTTGATTTGGATAAGTGAGCTAGATTTTACAAGAGATTAAAGATGGACTTCCATGGTGGTGGTGCTATATTACCGTGAGAGAACAGCAAGAAGGGAGGAAGGAGAAGGTTGGAACCGTGGGAAATGAAGAAGGAAATGAGAGAATGAGATAAGTTTTGCTTTTTGGAAGATATTTGTACTTAAAAAGCAAATAGTACTTAAGTTAGTCATTCTTTATTTCCTTAGCATGTTAACAAGGGTGGTGAGTCACCACACCTTAGAAACCGGCCCCCAATAGTACCTAGGGGTACTTTAGACTTTATTTGTCAATTTAATTACTTATGATAACATATGTTACAAAATAGCTTATTAAAGTCACTATTCATAAAACAAGGCACATAGAAGTGAAATTTTTGATTTCCTATTGATATAGACATCCAAATGTGATACTATATAGTACACATATATTTAAGAGTAATGATGGACATTTAGCCACTCAAAACTCATTTACAAGACAATTTTTCAAAAACGTGCTTTAAGACTCCTTAAAGCACTTTTTGTGTTTTAACTTGTTTTCAAGCTTGGTTTTCTTTGGTAATTGATTTAATATGTTCATTAACATATTTATATGGTATAGGTATGACCATTAGGTCTTATACAAACTTATCCCAAGCTTAGAGCACTTTTTAGCCCATATTGACCTTAAGGTATATTCTTGTGTTTTGTTTGTTTCCAATGTCTACCAAGGTTTCCTAAGGACTTAATTAGCCTTATAAAATCATAATTAAACATTATCAAGTCTTGGTAGGCTCTTTGGGTCCTAACCAAGTTCACTCCAAGCTTAGAGCATGTTTTTGCTCACACCGTGTCTTAGTGTTTTATTGTGTTTTAACTATGGTTTAAACTATACACTGATGTTCCTAAGGCACTTTCAGCCTTTAGATAACATATTTAAACATTTAAACAACATACCAAGGTTTGGGGTATTTCATAGTCAAAGATAAATGATAGGAAAAATTACATTCTTGTTCATAATATTTGGTGAAATCACACATCCATCCACGAGGTATCAAAAACAATTTTCTCACCCACGTGGTTTCTTTCGTTTTACATCCGACAACTTCTCTAATTTTCTAGCCAGACAAGTTTGTTTTTTTCAAATTTACGTTCAGTTTAGGAGATGCTTAAATATTGTATAAAATTGATGTTTACATGGACGACGCTAAAATTTTAAATTTTTTCAATGTTTTTTAAACTCACATGTGACCTGTGAGACCCAATGAAAACACGTTCAGAGTAATTTTTTTTACAGATTCTGTCGCAAGTTGGTTTTTCCAATTTTCATTCATATTATAAGATGTTTAAACGTTGTGCGACATTCATGAAACTTTACATGGATGATGCTAATATGATATATTCCATATCTATGTCAAATCCAAGGTTTTAAAGCTCACATGTGACCTATGAGATCCAATAAAAACACATTCATAGTAAGTTATCCATGTAAAATTTCATCAACTTCGGACATGGTTTAAGTATCTTCTAAATTGAACAAAAAATAGACAACCAAGTTACGCCAGAACCCGAAAAAAAAACTTTGAACGTATTTTCATTGGGCTCCATATGTCACATTGAACTTAAAAAACTTTGGATTTAGTATACGTACAAAATATAATATTTTAGAATTGTTCATGTAACATCAACATCGGACATCATTTAAGTATATTCTAAATTGAACGAAAGTAAGATCCGACAAGGAAACGATATAGGTGAATATAATAATTTTTGAAACGTCGTGACATGTATAAGGTGTGCAATTTCATCAAACATCATTGATAGAAGATGTTATTTATCTTTTAAAAAAAGCCATATCTAGAAGTAAAATTTGAACATTCCCGTAGGAGTGGACAATAACTATAGCAGGAAATGTACGTTAGCTTGAATCGGTGGTTGGGCCCCGTGTGCTCGAGATATTTGTTTCTCATTTGACGTTCAAGTAATTGAACTTCATGCGTTTATCTCTTGCTTGAAATTTGAAACTTGGGGGATAGTATAATTGCGTTGCATTGGTACAATTGACAAGCCAATCATGTGCGCCAGCCTGGATGATTGACCAAGAAGGCACGGGTTCAAACTATCAATTTTCCAGGAGTATAGTCTCTATTTGACACTCTAAATTTTAACACTATGGTTAACACTAGATTTGAAAAATGCATACAAGAGCAAAAGAGGACAATTTTGTGTGATACCTAGTGTTACCAGCAATGACGATGTTATGACCCCATCTTGATGTACAAGGTATATCTGTATATAAAAATATGATACTTGAGGTTGATGATTCATCTGCAATTAGGTATCTGATTAAGAAGCCACATTTTCAGCCCCATTCAAGAGATTTTTGTGCAGGGTATCAGTGCCATACATATTTATAGAGAGATCAATAAACATGTTGATGAGAGAACTAATATTACGGTTTGTTGACTTCTTCCATTTTCTTTCACCTAATATTTTTTCCGTGTTTGGTGATTTATCCTGTTAGATTAGGTCTATTAGGAAAGTGTTGGAGTATGAGGGTATTGCTGAGATAGTTCTTAGGTCGAACGAGTCAATCAACAAGAGAAAAGTTCGTCCTTACTGAAAGATTGAGTGAGTCCTTCGACCGAACAAGTCTTCTTCCTTACAAAAAGATCAAGTGAGTTCTTAGATCGAACGAGTCTCTGTCCTTACCGAAAGATCGAGTGAGTCCATCCATGTGAATTCGTCAATCAGCGGGGAAATTTAAGGAGCAACATCCACTAAACCACAACGGTCCTCAACTATCATCCTTGGGCCGAAATTCATGCAAAATGTGAGCAAAATCCGATACCTTGACTTTCTGATAATTCGAGAGAGTCCTTCAATCAGTTACGAAAATTAAGGAGCAACTACAGCAACTACATGGACCTTACAACAGTCATCAACGTTCAAACTTGGACCAAAATTCTCTCAACGTGGCAATAATCAGAAGACTTGGCTCCAGCTTCTGAAATTCAAGGAAAGAGTCGTTAGTTCCTGAAATTTAGGAACTAACTCTCTCCAACGTTTAAGTCCTAGCAAATATATAAGAGACTTGTCATTATGTTTCTCATTGAGACTTTCCAGAGAGAATTATTCATAGCACATGTTTAGAGAAAGCTTCACTTATCTTAAAGAGAGAAAAGTTCTAGTTTCAGTTTGCGCACATCGATAGAGTCATTCTAGGTAGGTCCTAGTCTCATCACACTTATCATCGTGCTGATCAGAAATTGTGTTGGGTAAGTGAGTGAGAAACCACTGAGAAGATTCGTTCTACTTAGTGGGTAGTGTAAGTTGTTTTGTTTGACCAGGAAATAAAATAACTTATATTATGTATCTGCTTGAGTTCGACTGACTGCTTCTGCATCCTTAGTACGATTCCATACTCAATACCACTGGGTCAAACCATCTCACAGACTAACACTTTGAGCTGGTTTGAGCCAGCTATCCGATCCTACATATGGTATCATAGCCTCGTTTAGCTGGCAGTCCAATCAAGAAGACATGGCACATGACCAGACTCATTCCATGATTCCCGACAACGCGGTAACAAGATCTCATTTAGAGACAGACCTTTACCGTATATCTCCTACGGGTTTTACGACTTTGCTTGCTAAAATGGTTTAAGAAACTAACTCTTCTAAATCGAGTCTCAATAGAAATTTTTTTGAGTTGGCCAAAGATCTCGAAGAATCAAGAATTACAATGTATTCTTTAAGAGATGAAACCGAGGAGCACAAGACCATTTGTTGTTCACTTAGATTGGATCTGCAAGACTCTCGACATTGTGTTGACTCCCTTCAAAAGGAGCTCAACAAAGCCACAAATCTTTCTGAATCAAATCAAAGGAAACAGGAAGAGTCCTTGGCTAAGATTGACTCTCTTAGGAAAGATCTTACTGTTTTTTTGACAAGTGTTGTTCTTTGCAGAATGAGTTAAGTAGTTCAGAATCTCAAGTTATCTCTCTAAACTCTTCTATTGAGCAACTCACTCGAAAACTGAAAGAAAAGAAACATGCACTCTCTCTCAAACCAGTCAATTTCATCAAACATGTCACTCCATCATAATTGTCTGAGTGGGCCAACTCCAAGATCCAGGAAGTTAGTCAAGATCGAGATAATCTCCGAAAGGAAGTTGAT
The DNA here is from genome assembly GCA_023374045.1 of Limonium bicolor. Lineage (NCBI taxonomy): Eukaryota > Viridiplantae > Streptophyta > Magnoliopsida > Caryophyllales > Plumbaginaceae > Limonium > Limonium bicolor. Next base: position 62,519,829 of record CM041781.1, read on the forward strand.
AAACTTTCTCAAGAGATAATCAATTTACGATCTGGAGTTGGATCCACTCAATCCAAGCCCAAGTGGCATAAAGGCAAATTCGATATTCTAAAAAACATTTCCAAATCCAACAATAAACCCAAGCGCCAACAACAAAAAGAACATTTTGATTCTTGTGGAAAGGACAACAAAAATATGCTAATCCTCCTCCAACCAAAATATTGTGGTTATTGTGGAAGCCCTGCACATCGAGATAGTGCCTGTGAAAAGATTCACAAGGATATGTCATTTAATGTCAAGCGACTCAATCTTATCCTTGAGGCACGAGAAAAGCTGAAAAAATCTGGTTCAAAAATGAGATCCAATTATATTTGGGTTCCCAAAACTACCAAACGATGTTTTTTTTGCAGGTGGAAGCGAGCGTGAAGATGGACTATTTATACTTGGACAGTGGGTGCTCCAGACACATGACTGGAAATCCCGACAAATTCAGCCCGCTTTCTGTTGGGATAAAACAACACGTTAATATATATAGATTTATAGCAAACTAATAGGCAAGTGCACCTATTCGGAGTAGTAAAACAAGTGTCGTATCCACAAGGAAATTGTTCAATTATCCTAGTCTTGGTAGTTAATAAAAACTGTAAAAAGGGGGTTTAGCCGAAGGCAAGCTTGATTTGTTGTTGGATTAGTACAGAAATAATAAAAACAGTAAAAACAAGTGAATTAAGTGATGTGGATGGAAAAAGGTATCCTAGGATAGCGGGGGAATTGCCTAAATTACTTAAACAGATTTATAACCTTGTCTCAATTATTTATTGTCTATTAGAGTTAATAATTGTCAGTTATGAACTCTTAGTTATAGCCTTAGTATTTTCCTGCTCAATCCGGAGTGTAAATACCAAGGTTAATTCCTTTGTGGTACTTAGACTATCTTAAAATCATATGTTGATAGTTACCATAAAAATACAGTTGTTTGTCACGCAAAGCATTTAACAATATTTGCTAAAAGGAATTAAAACAATTTAAATAAGAGAGACATGTGATAAATACTATTTTACGTAATATTAGAATCAAACCCCCATCCTAGGATACAAAAGAAAATTGCTCAGACATTAACGGAGATAAGAAGATAGCACAGATAGATTTTGACATTATTTCAGAGAAAGAACGGGTCTGCTCTTGCTCTCACTGCTGCTCTTCTATTTCTTTTGTTACTGCGTGAGTATGGAATGTTGTGATGTTACGGGAGAAAATGAATGGAAGAGAATGGATGAGTGTGGTGAATGATTTCTTCAGTCTCCCGTCATACAGGCACAGAGGCACACACATTACGGTTGAAGGTGCTAGGTTTATATAGAGGTAGATGATGGTTGATGATAGAGCTGGAGAGGAGACAGAACTGAGGTTGATTGGAGACAGACGCGTGAGGGAATTAAGGTAGGCACCTGATGTTGTTGATGAAGCAGTTCGACATGTCTGTAGGCGCCGCAAAGGAAGAAGCAACTTGGGGAAGACAGTCGGTGAAGAAGAAAACTGTCGCGTTAATTTCTGGATCTGCGTTGTATTTACACACATCCGCCCCTTGTCCACGTTTGTGTCCAGCCATGTTTATCCGGTTGCCTCACGGTCCTCCTCCCTGTCCGTGTAGATGTCCGCCTTCAATTATGCGGACGTCTCACAGTCTTGTCCGCCTGTGTTTACGCGGACGCGGGGGCGGTTGTCACAGTCTTGCCCTGTCCGTGTCTTGTCCGCCTTGTTTTATGCAGACGTCTATCACGTCCGCCCCCTGTCCGCCTAAGGTTATGCGGACATCACTCCGTCCGCCTCCTGTCCGCCTATGTTTGGGCGGACACAACATGGACGCGAGTCTTGCGAATTTTTACTGGCTCTAGATTCTTCGTTTGGATTCCGTTTTTCGAGCCGTCTGCGCCTATGCGTTCGTCTCTTTGTGTACTTTGCTCCTAGCTTGGTTTTTCCTCATGTTTTAACCAATAAATTTGTGAGATAACCAATAAAACATAAACTAGAGGAAAAACATACGATAAGTGAGAAATGAGCAGAAAAGTGCTGATATAATATATGAAATACACCCATAAAACATGCTCATTTAGACACTTATCACTTTCAACCTACAAAGGAGGTAAGGTTACCTTTGGTAACAACAATCAAGGTGAAATCATGGGATTTGGATCCGTAGGTAACCTCTTTAGGTTTAAGGTAGATGGAGTCCACCTGGTAACTGGATTTCAACATAGTATGTTAAGAATTTCTCAAATTTGTGATAGATTCAATTTAGTATTTTTCTCATCTGTCGGTTGCAAAGTTTTTGATGAACGTACAGGATCTCTAAATGCCACGGGTCGTAGTGAGGGAAATCTGTACAAAAAGTGTCTAAATGCCATCAACCCTGACGACTAAGTCTGTGTATGTGCTCGCTTTCAAGCAGCACCCAAACAGTCCCATCTCAAGGCGGTCAAGCGAATATTTCGATATTTAAAAGGAACCAGTCAACTTCATCTATGGTACCTTTGTTCCCCTACTTTTGCTTTATCTGGTTTTAGTGATTCTGATTGGGCTGGTTCCCTTCAAGATTGAAAGAGAACTTCAGGTAATGCATAATTTCTTGGTTTTTGCTTCGTTTCATGGTTTTCTAAAAAGCAAAACTCCGTTGCACTTTCCACAAATGAGGCAAAGTATGTCTCTACTGCGGCATGTTGCTCTCAACTCCTTTTGATGAAACAACAACTACAAGACTACCACATCACGACCAAATCTCGATCTTTTGTGATAATAAAAGCACCATTAAAATCTCCTAAATCCCAGTTCAATATTCAAGAACCAAACACATTGAAATTCGCTTCCATGTCTTGAAGGACAGTGTTGAGAAGAAGCTCATTCAACTTGACTTTGTTCCAACTGGAGATCAGCTATCAGATATCTTTACTAAGCCGCTTCCTACCACCAGATTCGAGGCACTCTGTTCAGCAATCAGAATGACTCAATCAACGTAAGACGGTGGTCTCTCTTCTCCCTTGGCTGTAATAATTAGTAGGTGTTGTTTGCATACTGTTTGAGTCAATCCGTATTCTCATATCGATAGACTGTGTCTGTTCTTTGTGTCCCTTAACGGTTTTCAATAAAAAAAGAAAGAGATGACAAAGTCAAGGTACTCCATTAACTTGTTTCTCCTGAACCATAACGGACCTCGTCCACTCGGTTGTTAAGCCTTTAAGGGTGAATGATCACCTAACTTCCTAAGGGTGTGAATCCTGGGAAAGTTGGCTCAAAGCTGTTACATAGGTGGAGAGAAAAGTCTAGGGGATGGAGACAGTCCCTGTGTGCTTAACTTATTAACTCTTTATGAATGGAAAGTCTAGAGTTATAAAGTATTCGAAATTGCGATATAATGCAACATGGATCATTACAAGTTATGAGTATGTGGCATTGAAAGGTATTATGGAATATGACAATACTTCTTGCCCCTTGCCGTCCATGGGTATGTTAGCGTGTGTATGCGTTATGGATACAGTCTATATGTTTTTTTTTAGCTATGGATTGACTCAGGCTCTTTTGCAAACTTCGCCTTCTGATGACAACAAAAATGGGGAAGTAGTGAATTCCGTCTCTCTACGAACGGGTCACTCTGGTTATGTTATGGATTAACTTTGTCTCTATGCAATTAGGTCTTAGGTGAAGTTTGGATAAATTGTTTCGTTTTTACTCTGTTGGTACTAGATCATGTTGGTTGCAGTTTTCTTAACTTAGGCATAGATTCCTTTTTCTAATTTCTCTTAGTAGGTTGTGGTTTGCCAAATTGCGCTCATCGATTCAAGTGGAACTCTAACAGAGTTACTCATTCTATGTTGTGATTAAGGGGGAACTTGGACATGGTCGATTCCCCAAAAGTCTTTTTTCTCTTGTCTTGTTTTGCAGATTGACTCATTCGAGATTCATAAAAAGAGTTTTGCTATCATCAGCAACAAAGGGAAAATTGTTGGAGTATGGAGGTGTTGCTGAGATAGTCCTTAGGTCGAACGAGTCAATCAACAAGATAAAAGTCCGTCCTTGGTGAAAGATTGAGTGAGTCCTTTGACCGAACAAGTCTCCGTCCTTACTGAAAGATCAAGTGAGTTCTTAGATCGAACGAGTCTCTATCCTTATCGAAAGATCGAGTGAGTCCATCCATGTGAATTTGTCAATCAATTGCGAAATTTAAGGAGCAACGCCCACTAAACCACAACGGTCCTCAACTATCATCCTTGGGCCGAAATTCATTCAAAATGTGAGCAAAATCCGATGCCTTGACCTTCTTGATAATTCGAGAGAGTCCTTCAGTCAGTTACGAAAATTAAGGAGCAACTACATTGACCTTACAAGGGTCATCAACGTTCAAACTTGGACCCAAACTCTCTCAACGTGGCAATAATCAGAAGACTTGACTCCAACTTCCGAAATTCAAGAAAATAGTCGTTAGTTCCTGAAATTTAGGAACTAACTCTCTCCAACTTTCAAGTCCTAGCAACTATATAAGAGACTTGTCATTATGTTTCTCATTGAGGCTTTCCAGAGAGAATTAGTCATAGCACATGTTTAGAGAAAGCTTCACTTATCTTAGAGAGAGAAAAGTACTAGTTTTAGTTTATGCATTGCAAGCATGAAAATTGATCTACTAAAAAGCTAAGAAATTAATCCTAGAAATTAATAAATTAAATCCCTATAGGTTGCAAAATACCCGATCGCGATAATAAAGCAAATTAAGCAAGTTACCGAGGTCGAATCCACGGGGACTTAGTTATTGAGTATAGTCCTAGAAAACTAAAGAGAAAGTTTGTGGGTTTTTTAGTGGTTTTGTTGAAATAAAAATATGCGAAATAACAAGTAAGTAAATTGGGTGAAAAGTAAGGGTGAGATGGAACTCCGGGTCAGGCTGTTTCTCTTGGATAGATCTAACAACTCCTACAGTTTTACACGAGAGTGGATTAGCGAATTATTTAATTGTCTTCTCTACACTAAATCCTAGTTTCAGAAAGGCTCACCTAACAAAACATGCGAGTTCTAATCCAGAAACAAGCAGAACACATATAGGTGGATAAAGCACAAAGAATTAATTTAGATCCTGAGGGAAAACCTAATCTATCCAATTTGCTTCTCCACAGGTTTTCAGATTAATATGACCTTCCTATTACTCACCGATCAGTTCGTAATAAGATCCGCAAGACAAATTAGATTCATGAGATTAAAGGAGAACCGCAAAAATTAACATTAATCTGAAACAATCCAAGAAATTTCGTATACAAACTGCCGAAAGATAAAACTAAATCATATCCAAAATAATATAGCCTTCCCTAGAGTCAAATCCTTTTAGCCTAGCATATTCGTAAAATAGACTGAAGAAGATAATAGAGAATTCATCTGGTAAGAATGGATGACTCTTGAATCTGATCTATCCAGTTCTACAATTTGCTAGGAGAAAGGTTGATGAAGATGGATGTTCCTCTCGCAAGTTAGGGTTGCAGGCGTGAGCGAAGAGAGGCGCTATGTGAGTCTGAGTGAATTCGGTTGTGATTGTCTACTTTTTTTCCCGTCTCGCGTTGTTTAAATAGAAATCTGCATGTAAAATACACCTGTTCGGCTAACCTGTCCGGGTGGGAGAGCCGAACAAGACACAGAGCTGTCAGGCAAGATTTTTCAACTTTTGAGACGTCTGGAACACCTGTCCGGGTCACAGGGTCAGACGTGTGGGCTAGGCAGATATATAATAAGAACCCTCGGCGCTTCACTCGTGGTCGTAAATACAAATGACGTGAGCACGTTTCCGAGTCACAGGGTCGGACAAGAGAGCCGGACATGTGAAAAAATCGAAAAAAAAACACGCTTCTGGCCTGTCCCGACTTGCGTCCGGGTCACTTAGCCGGACAGGGTACAGGCGTCCAGACCAACGGGACGGACGTAGGTCCAGACGTGGCCAAATTTTGAACTTTTGAGGTGTCCGAACCACCCATCCGGACCATAGGGTCGGACGTAGATCTTGACATGTGTATATTTGTGTTCCTTTTCTCCGTAAACTTTGACAGGGTCCAGATTCTTCGTTTGAGCTCCGATTTGTTCCCCGTTTGCGGCATTGGAAAGCTCTTGAGGAGATATATGCATTTATACAATCATTTCCTGCTTTTAATATATAAATTGGCATCAGTTCTTGCCCAAAGTAAGAATCATGAAAAACATAGGATAAGTGTGAGAAAGCGCATAAAAATGTTGCATAAAATAAGAATTTAGCACCTAATAAACCATATCAACTTCACACTTATCACGCACATCGATAGAGTCATTCTAGGTAGGTCCTAGTCTCATCACACTTATCATCGTGCTGATCAGAAATTATGTTAGGTAAGTGAGTGAGAAACCTGATAGATCCTTTCTACTTAGTGGGCAGTGTAAGTTGTTTTGTTTGACCAAGAAAAAAATAACTTATATTATGTATCTGCTTAAGTTTGACTGACTGCTTCCTCATCCTTAGTACGATTCTATCCTCAATGCGACTGGGTCAAACCATCTCACAGACTAACACCTTGAGTTAATTTGAGTCAACTGTCCGATCCTATATAAAGTATGTAACAATGCTAATGTGTCTACTGCCTTAGATTGAGTACCCAAAATTTACATAAAAATATTATATACTTAAACTTTCTAGAGTTAGCATTTTGATGTAGTTTTCTATTTAAATTTAGGGTAATTTAAATTTTATCTATCGTTGGCATTTTGATTCAGTTCCCACTTAGTTTGTTGGCTATCTTTCATATTTTCAAACAGTTGATAGTGGATCTGTCACCTCAAGTTACCTAAATTTGAACATTATCTCTTTTGATTTGTTAGGCTGGTGAAATCTTTTAAGATTATGCTTTATATGGTCTTTTTGAGTTGGGAAAATTCACGAGATACCCGTGTTTTCTTTCGTAATTCACAATATACCCCTATAATTTTAGTAATTTAACTTTAAACATGCTTAAATGTTGTCCAAAATTGATGAAACTTTACACGGATGATGCTAAAGTGTTATATTTTGATCCAATATCAAATTTGAAGCTTTTTAAGCTCACATGTGACCTGTGAGACCCAATAAATATGTAACTGTTCATTGGGTCCCACAGGTCACATGTGAGCTTAAAAAACTTCAAATTTGATATGGGACCAAAATATAACACTTTAGCATCGTCCATGTAAAGTTTCATCAATTTTGGACAACATTTAAGCATGTTTAAAGTTAAATTACTAAAATCACAGGGGTATATTGTGAATTACGAAATAAAACAGGGGTATCTCGTGAATTTTCCCTTTTGAGTTTGAAGATACCTTCATGGACTATCCAATCTCTATTGGTGGTGGGCCAATGATGTATGTCCTTTGACCCAACTTTGTTCAAATCCACCACTTCGAAAACACGTGTTTTCAAAACCGTCTTTAAAAAAACTCGGTTTCTTTGGCATGCACGTCCTGTTTAAAAGAAAGGACATACGAGACGACCCTTCACGTTTTATCTATCACTCTTAAAACTTTGCTTTATGGGGTGAAATTTGCGGTGTCTATGGATATATCCCCTTTAAAAAAAATAATAAAATTTTTGATATAAAGTGACGCTTATCATACGAATACTTCATGAATCTCACGACTTTTTCAAGATAAATAAAAATCGTTTTCGCACCAACAATCATTCACATTCATCACACATCAAAATTTTGTTTAACAAAACATACTGATATTACCTCTTCTCTTTCATTCTAATCCTTGTGCGTGCAGGTGTTCGTGATTGTTGGCAACTGGAAAGAAAGAAGACCAGTCTGCCTATAGCAACGGCAGAAAAGATGGAGCGAGCCCCTCGGCAGGATCAAGCAGTCGAAGACCAATTTGTTCATGAAAGATCAATCCATGACCTTGCTGATGACTTGGAGAAAAACCTGAAGATAGAAGAATTTGTCCAAAGAAGAATAACTAGGGTATACGCGGGGTCGGAGAGCAGTTACAAGGAGTCTCCAACTTACTCTGCATACGATGCCTATGAGTTTCAAGCAATGGACCCTCACGCTCTCTCTGTCCAAGTTCGAACAACACCAGACATGTCTTCTTCACCTATGTACAGTTCAACTCTGAGAACCCCACCCGCCACCAGAGGGGATTGGCAACCACAAATGGTCTGTGATAAGGGAAAGGCACAAGCCCCACCTCCCCCCACAGTGCATTCTGGTTTAAACCTCTCCTTGCCCACACAAAAATATGTCCTTCCTTGGCAAATACATCATCACTCGTCAAGTTCAAGCCAACATCTTCACCCAGGAACAACACTACCCTCTAGATCTCTTGACACCGGCTACCCTGAGACAGCGTATATTTCAATCCAGAACCTTGATCTCAAAGCGAGTCCAATGAAAGAATTAGTGAAAGAACTGAAGGCGGAACTAGAGCTAGCTCAACGCTTTAAGTATGCAGGTTGGGAGCCAACTAACCCGTATCCGGATGCTCGTCTACAAAAGGGCATGAGTCTGCCTGAGATGGAGAAGTATGAGGGAATTGGAGACCCGAGACATCATGTCGACAAATATGATAAACTCATGAATCTCCATGGCCTCTCCGACGAGCTGAAAGCCGCATGCTTTAGATTCTATCTACAAGGACCTGCTTATTCATGGATTATGAGCATAGATCTAAACGGAAAGTCAAGCCTGGACCTGTATTTGGATTTCCTCTCTCAATACGGCGACAACTTTCATCATGAAGTTACACGTAGAGATTTAGAGGTCACATGCCAAAATTCTGACGAACCCGTGAGGGAGTTCATAAAAAGATGGAGGGTGAAGGCCGGACAAATGAATAATCGGCCTACTGAGGAAGAGCAAGTACGAATGGTAATTTCTGGGCTGAAAGATGTGTACCGACATCAGTTGAAATATCTAGGGATATGTGACTTCAGACGACTGATGGCGGTTGTGGCTACTTTGGAAGATGCTGAAACCAAAGATCCAAAACCAACAATCATGCAAAAAGAATACCAACCTGGACATGACTCTCAAAGACAGCATTCGGGTCTAGGAATGTCACTTAGTGAAGCCTGGAGAATTTTAAACGAGGGAGGTCACCTAGCACCTTACAACACCAGTTCGAGGGTGAAGAAGCTTGGGCCACGTTTACATGAGTATTGTGACTATCATCGGATTCGCGGGCACGCTACCGACGAGTGCACCACACTGAGAAACGCAATCCAAGAGCTGATAGACAGAGGAGACGTCTCTTCTTTAGAGATAAGACGTCCATCCTAAGCCACGAAGGCGCATTTTCCTAAGGCATCACCGAGCTAGGCATGATCATGTACTAATCCATGGCGATAGTGGCAGAAAGTTGTTGAGTCATGTTTTCATGTACAACTGTCATGAAAGCGCATGAAGGGTTGCATCCCATCCCTCTCCCCTTTCTATTCGACCTATCCAAGAATCATGGGAAGAGCAAGACGATTTTATCATGTTGACTGATGCAATGTAGGAATTACCACTCCTTAAGCGGTCAAGGTTCGAATAACAGCTAAAACATGTGGGATCATATTTCTTCCGGGACCCACTCAGTAACTGACCATCTAAAGAGCCATTGGTGGCGAGGTGAACTTCGTGGATCCTCAACCAGAACCGACGCAAGCGAGACTAGGTGTAATCTTATCATTCATGCATTGCATCCAAGACAAAAACATTCAACCAAAATCCAAAATTCAATACATTTTCATCGTCAATATTTCATGCATCCTATACGTAGTTATCCCGTATTACCACAACATATTGCATTGTAGATAGTTGCATTCGCATCCTTCCATATCGAAACGACATCTTTGGGAAAAATCTTGAGAGATTAATTGAACAGAGCGCGTGAACCACTAAACTCTCGACCCATTGATGAACATAAGGGTCTAATCAAAATCAACACCACAAACCAAGTGAGTAGTGTGCGAAGAGCGGTATTTTCCCTTGAATTTCAAATGAGAGTACTGGATAATCCATTGAGTGATGAGGGAAGTAGAGAGAGCCAATCGAGGTACAACCATGAGCGACTTGTGCTTTCCTTCAGCACATGGAGAGGCATAATTTAGAGTGAGATCAATGTCGATAGCAAAACACGAACTGTGATTCATGCAAAGATCCGAGAAGTAGTATGAAAACAATCATTGACTAATGAGGATGACGAGGCACTTAGGATCAAAAATCTCCACAAAACCAAAAAGCTTTAACTGCCCTCTACATAATCCCTTAGTGAGCCCCGCTGAGCCTTTCATGAAAAACTTTTTCTACAAAAAAAAAAAAAAAACTCTCCACAACATGCCACCCCACATATACATACTTACCCTTGCAATAGAGGAGCTCGAAGGAGCCGGAGCCATGGCCTCTCCCCACCATCTTCCACAAAAACAACAAATGAAATGTTTGAAGAAATCAGTTAGTCAATGCAACTCCAAAGCCAAACACCAAAAAGAACACCGAAAATGTTCAAGAAGATCGATGAGTCAATGCAACTCCAAAGCTGAGAGCCAAAATACGAAGTAAAGAATGCTTGAGAAGGTCGATGAGCCAGATACAATTTCCAAAACACCCAAATGAGAAGAAAGTTCAAATCGTACGCCAGAAGAGGCAAGAAGGAGAAATCCAAACCAAAAGGACCAATGATGTCCTAAAGAAACCGATAAGGGGTTATCAAAACCCGTCTAATCATTCCACCCATGGCAAAGGCGAAACATATCCTCTATTGCACAAAAACTCCACAACTTCCAAACAAATCCTCCAATCCCATGTGACATACATCATTCCTCTCAGCCTCGTTATAACCCAATAAAAGACCTCCGACTCGCTAGTTGATGAGCGTTAACTGAAAGTATCGGATCTGAAACATGAATCATAAGTTTCGTACTTGTTATCAACATGTCCCGTCTTTCAAAAGGGACCATGAGCGAATGAGTGTGACCTTATCCCATGAGGTCTTATGAGTGCGAGTGAATCTCCAATTTGAGCACCAAATCATAAACAGCCTACCCCATTGCAGGTTAGAAATTTGTGAGGGTCGGAAAGTTCAGATCCTCGAAAGAAATTCTAAGGAAAATACTGCTCCGAGCGTCGAGAGCATCATCACACCATTTGCACACACGGCCATACTCACGAGAGATTGACCCACATTCCTCCATGAGAGGAAAGTGATTCACACATTCCAGTTCAACAATCACTCAAGACCGAACCGAAGATGTCTTATATTCGTAAACCTCATAGTAATAGAGATAGAATCATACCTTCTCTTCAAAAAACGCATATGCATTTTGCATCTCTTCTAGCAGTTAGCATTTGCATGCATCATAACCACTTCATTTTCAACATCCGACTGGTAAGAACCATGCCTAGTCTCGTGGAAGGTTGACTTCAGTTTCCCGCTATCGAAGCTCAACTCAAAATCAAAAGAAATCAAAACCGAGGCCATCCGGAGCCATACGACGATCTTCCCGGAGCCATCCAACGTCATCGGGCCTCATCAACACCATATCCAAAACCAAACGAGGGCCATACGAGAGCCATCCTCAAACATTGAGACCGTCCTAGAGACCTCAAGACTACACATGAGCCATTTCGTCACCGGGGTCTTGCCTACCCAGTTTTGAACTACGTCAGGTCTGATCTCAATACGAAATTGAGTACGTAGGCAGCCCGCCCAGGGTGCGACCACCTCGAAGGAAAAATTCCCCTTTGTTCCTCATTATCACCAAATAGAGCCATCTCGTAGCCCTTCCCGGAGTCATCCCGAGCTATCCTGGAGCCATCATGAGAGAACCCTAAAGTCATAACCGGACCGAAGCCATCCATCTATGGCCAAGAAGTTATCAACCACAACAAAAATATCTACCACATCAAAATACGTCAAACACAACACACAATCCACCAATCACATCAACCCACCATTCGACTCAAAATTCAAAACAAATCGAAACCCACCGACCATCCCGAAAATCTTCACCCAAATCAAAACCCACCAACGATCCTGAAAGTCCCCATTCGATTCAAAACCCACCAACCATCCCAGAGTCGTTGCTCACAAGGGAGTCACATATCAAACCGGAGCCATGACCGTGCATGAGCCACCAAATCACATCGGAGCCATCTGATCATACCAAAGTCATCCGGTCATATCAAAGCCATCAAGGTCCAAAGTTACTCATTCACAAAACCATCCTTTCGAAAATCGACTACAAAATCACAAAACCAAAACAAAAAACTCAAGGGCCATACCGGAGCCATCTCGAACTCATCGAGCCAAGAGTCCTACCAAATCCCGAAACCATAGAGCACATCGGGCCGAGACCACCAAAAACAAAACCAAAACAAAAGTCCCACACTGACAAAGTCAAAGGCGACATCATCAGACAGCATTCGACTATCACATCCCTCACGGAAGCAATAAAAAAAGCATCCAATCGCGGATCAATCCACAATCAAAATCATCCTTCGACCAACCACTCAAAACAACAGTTTCGTACAACTCGATCAAAGTATTATAGGCCTGTCACAAGTCCTATAGCTAGATGTCAAGAGGTCTAGTTGAGGCCCGTCATAAGTCCTCGTACTTTCAGATGCATTCTAGGCCCGTCATAAGTCCTAGAGCTAGACACCGAGTTCTAGTTGAGGCCCGTCATTAGCCCTCATGCATAACCATATTCCGATTGTATTCTAGGCCCGTCACAAGTCCTATAGCTAGATGTCAAGAGGTCTAGTTGAGGCCCGTCATTAGTCCTCATACTTTCGAAGATGCATTCTAGGCCCGTCATAAGTCCTAGAGCTAGACACCGAGTTCTAGTTGAGGCCCGTCATTAGTCCTCATGCATAACCCAATTACCGATTGTATTCTAGGCCCGTCATTAGTCCTAGAGCTAGACACCGAGATCTAGTTGAGGCCGTCATTAGTCCTCATACATTTCGAAGATGCATTCTAGGCCCGTCATAAGTCCTAGAGCTAGACACCGAGATCTAGTTGAGGCCCGTCATTAGTCCTCATGCATAACCCATATACCGATTGTATTCTAGGCCCGTCATTAGTCCTAGAGCTAGACACCGAGATCTAGTTGAGGCCCGTCATTAGTCCTCATACATTTCGAAGATGCATTCTAGGCCCGTCATAAGTCCTAGAGCTAGACACCGAGATCTAGTTGAGGCCCGTCATTAGTCCTCATGCATAACCCATATACCGATTGTATTCTAGGCCCGTCATTAGTCCTAGAGCTAGACACCGAGATCTAGTTGAGGCCCGTCATTAGTCCTCATACATTTCGAAGATGCATTCTAGGCCCGTCATAAGTCCTAGAGCTAGACACCGAGATCTAGTTGAGGCCCGTCATTAGTCCTCATGCATAACCCATATACCGATTGTATTCTAGGCCCGTCATTAGTCCTAGAGCTAGACACCGAGATCTAGTTGAGGCCCGTCATTAGTCCTCATACATTTCGAAGATGCATTCTAGGCCCGTCATAAGTCCTAGAGCTAGACCGAGATCTAGTTGAGGCCCGTCATTAGTCCTCATGCATAGGTTGTTTGATCGTATTCTAGGCCCGTCATAAGCCCTAGAGCTAGACATCGAGATCTAGTTGAGGCCCGTCATTAGTCCTCATACCATCAATCACCGCAATTTGGGGCCCGTCATAAGTCCCCGTGCACCCGCATTCATAAGAACAGATCATAAACCGCAGTGAGAATTTTTGGCGTCCCGTCAACCTTGATCCAATTCTGCAAGGGCTTGCAGAATTGAATCAAGGGGAGCCATCTGTAGACACCAAAAATTCTCACCCCATAAAGCAAATTCTGAAATAATAAGAGGGGTCGTCGCCTTTCTTTTTTCAAAACATATTAGCGTGCGTGCTAAGACGAAACCATCATTTTATAATCTTTTTCAAAATATTTCAAAAAAAAAACAATTCTTCAAAAATGAATTTCCATCGACAGTCCAGTTTCAAGGTCGTCCCCTTTTGTCTATCCACTTTTTCTTATATTTTATCTTATTCTACTATTAACATTAGTATCTTCATTTTGTTTATACACACTCATTGTTCGTCTTTCAAACCCAATCCACACTTGGTTAAAATCTGTCCTAGCCCAATTCCCTAAACCCACACTACTTTCAGCCCATAACTTCAAAAAGCCCACCCAAACTCTACCATCTAATCCCTACCCTCTTGATATAAAACGGCATTAAAAAAACCCTACTGGAGGAAGATTGGAGGTAGCACAGCCGACTTCCATCTTATTCCCCTGCCTCTTTGGTCGTTCTTCCATTTTTTCGAAACAAGAAGGGTAGCCGATCTTGATCCCCGTTTTTCTCTCAATCAACCTTCCACAACCAGAAGCAAAACACTCCCGCATTGAAAACCAGTTAAACATCATCTTCCTCGGGCATCACCCTCTCCTTCGACCTTCTTCAAAATCAAAGAGAAAATACAGAGCCAGCCGACCTCCTTGCACTCTTCCTCGGTCGACTCCTCCTCCCTCAATCGAAAACTTAACTGCAAATCAAAAAAGAACTAGTCGACCTTCTTCTTCCTTCAGTTTCGAAAACAGCAGAACAACGAGCCACCAGATTTCACCATCGCCTTCTTCCTCCCTCCTTGGGTCATCGACTTCACAATCCTTTTCGTTTTCCATCTTTCGACCACAATACTTCCCCACCTCCTCCTTTCATGGCGGAAATTTCCGAAACCAGAGCTGGCCCTACTCCACTCACTCCATTTTCGAAGCTAGAGAACCCTAATTCTCTCTTGACCAGGAGAATATTCGTTTCACCTTTTCATATTTCAACAACCGGATGTTAAGAAGCCCAGAAACACCTTCTTTGAAAAGATTTTCTCCTCAATGAATACCTAACTCTTATCTTCCTTCTCTTGCGCATCGACAATCATCACCTTCTTCTCAGCCAGAGAAAAACGTCTTGGCCACCGGTGTGAACCGACGACACTTGTCCCCGGCCTTTCAAGTTCGTCGTCGGATTTTACACCCATCTCCACTGCTCGGTGGTTCCCGGTCTTGTCACCTGATTTGCGGTGTATGTAGTGGTTCTTGAAGCTTTCACTGTCCGAAATCTCATGAACATACCGGTAGTGGGTTGTACCTCTCCATTACTTTTTCGGATTGGATTTGATTTGAATGCCACTTTTCTTTTATGAATTTGATGATTATCGGCTGGCTAGAGAATCCGTATTGTGTATCCTTTGATTTTCTTTTTCCCTCTGAATCGTGACTTGTTTCTTCTCGGTTAACGTTGGTTAAAATCATTGGTGGTGAAACCAATTTCCGCTGATGACCGGCTCTCTCATCACCATGCTTTGATTGCGACGCTGGGAGTTTGTCCGTGTTCTTGTCCTCTTCGGATTCAATCATCGGTGGGTTAGTGCCAGGTTCTATTTTCAATATTGCGCCCTGGGTTACTTATTCAGTTCAGACTTGTAGCCCCCTACTCAGTCCTTATGCTCTTGTGCATTGTCTTTTGGGTTCGGTTACTGATTAAACTAGAATTCCTGCCTAGTTTCATCGCCAATAACATTTCGAATTTGTGTTGGATTATTGGAAGTGTAATTTGGTCGCTCCTCTTCCATTAGCACTTGGTTGCTACTTGCTAGTTTTGGCTGATCGATCCAAATCCAGCCAGATTACTCACTGTTTCTTGAACGTTTCATCTTGGTTTAATGTTCGATTTGGTTTTTGGTGTACTACTTACTGTCCATCTGCTCCCATTGTTTTATGCTTTACTGAGGTACACGCACAGTGGATCGGACATGATTTGAGGTCTGCAACCGTGGGCTGTTTGAAATTGACCTTCAACTGTGAAAACAAATTATGTTGTTGGACTTTGAGCTTCATGACGGGTCCTTATGGATTTGGAAAGTAGTATAAGACTAGCATAAAAACTTGCCCCTTTTGTGCACTGATGTCAGTTTGGGAATTACATTGCCTCTGGCTATACATTTGCTCCTGTGCTTATCGATGTTGGTTCGGAGTTGAATCTGATTCAAAGCGTTTGATTATTACTGTCGGCTATCATATTTAACCTGCTCACTACTTTGCTTTATGCCATGATCGAGGTATGTACAAAATCGATGGAACTTGGGCTGGACTTGCTCTGCTTGGAATTGATTTTGGGCCCAACAATTCGACCATGTGGATATGCTTCGGGCTTGATATTGCCTCATGGGTTTGAAAACCCCATCGGTTTGCCTTCTTATTGTGAGAAACTTTGCTAATTTCTTTCTTCGCGTCTTGAACTCGGTTTGGAAATCAAAGTTGCTTCAGATTTAAAATTGCCCCTTTGCGCA
Source organism: Limonium bicolor (assembly GCA_023374045.1). Lineage (NCBI taxonomy): Eukaryota > Viridiplantae > Streptophyta > Magnoliopsida > Caryophyllales > Plumbaginaceae > Limonium > Limonium bicolor. The sequence goes on from CM041781.1 coordinate 62,536,172, forward strand.
TGGATATCTGGTTTGGAAATTGGTTACACACTAGCATGAAACTTGTTCCAATGCGCTTAGATAAGAACATGAATAGGGTTATAGTTGCCCTATGCTATAATTGTTAAGATAAATTATTCATCGGCTGGATGGTCCTTACTAATTCTTCATCTCAGAGGGAAGTGATATAAATCCTTCTAGGTATGATCCCACATGACTCATAACTTTATCTCTTTGATACTACACTTCGGTTTGAGTCATAATCTAAGATGTTGAATTAATCTGCGTAGCAACCCCAATGTTTGATTTATCTTGCAATTCATAGCATTTGTTGGCAGCTTGAAACTCTTTTCTATGTTCTCGGTTGGGGTGTGGGAGATGATTAGATTGCCCCCTCTCCTCCCATTGAGAGGGGCCGTATGATCCCATTGCACACACCCTAACCCCCTTACATTTCGTTACTAATTAATCTCGTATCTCTGTCTGTGTTCCATGGCATGTACGTATTTCTTGAGGAACGAGGAATTGCTCGGGGATTAAGGAGCTGAACCTTGGCTTGGACTACCGGGACTCTCCCATCAAACATAAAAAAAAACGGTTGGTGTATCTCTTCGGATCCCCTTCAGCTCGAGTGAGGCGGCGTCGATGCGACCCCCCATAGCAGCTTGTTTTTTTATTCAAAACTTTAATTCTTATCATGAATTGTAACTTGTCTATTAATTGTGCTGCCAAATATAGTTTTGGGTTTTATAATTTTGTACACTGTATGATTGTTGTTCTTTCGACTATCTGTTGTACATATTCTTGACTGCTTGCCTTTATATGTTCGATTCAATAATGCATTGGCCGTCTTCATTTATTTGTCAACTTTGTATTATAAATTGATAGATCGGCTTAGCACAGGTGGCCATAGAATAGCTTTTAGGTTTGCCCACATATTTCTGGACACTTCGAGTCCAGTTAGAAAAGCTTCTAGGTCCGGGGAAGTTCCTCACTCAAACGGGCCGTAGAGTTTGGTCGGTGTGGAACTCCCTTCTTTCATAAAAATTTCCAAACAATCCGTAATTGTCAGAATAAAATTTACAATCAATCTTCCAATTCTAAATCAATTTAAAGATCCAATGAGTCAAATTGCATTTCAAAATCAATCTCTCTCATGCTCTTTCATCTAACACCCTTCAGATCAATCCCTCTCATCTAACACCCTTCAGATCAATCCCTCTCATCTAACACCCTTCAGATCAATCCCTCTCATCTAACACCCTTCAGATCAATCCCTCTCACTCTCTCATCATACACACCTCAAAATCAAACTCTCTCATACTCTCACACCTAACACACTTCTAAATCAAACTCTCTCATACTCTCTCATCATACACACCTCAAAATCAATCTCTCTCACACTCTTTCATCATACACACCTCAAAATCAAACTCTCTCATACTCTCACACCTAACACACTTCAAAATCAATCCCTCTCACACTCTCACACCAAACACACTTCAAAATCAAACTCTCTCACACTCTCTCATCAAACACCTTTCAAAAGCAATCCTTCCCCCACTCACTCATCAAACACTCTTCATACACATTTCAAAATTCATTCCAATTCAATGTCAATCCCAACTGCAAAACATCCAATTTGAGGCCCAGCAATCATTTCAGTTTAAGGCCCAATAATCAAATTCAATCTAGCCCACTTCCAAACTTGGCCCACATTTCTAGGCCCAACCCGGCCCGCTTTTCAAGGCCCAATCCGGCCCATATCTCAAGGCCCAATCCGCTCCAACTTCCAGGGCCCAATCCGGCCCATTTTCAAGGGCCAATCTAGCCCATTCTCTAAAGCCCAATTCAGCCCAAATTCAACTCAAACTGACTCAATTCAATTCAACCCAATTCATTTCAATTCAAACCCGATCCAGTTCAATTTCATTTCAATCCCAAATAATTCCAAACAGACTCGAGCGTCTCAACAGCCCAACAGACTCGAACGTCTCAGCAGCTCAACAGACTCGAACGTCTCAGCAGCTCAACAGACTCGAACGTCTCAGCAGCTCAACAGACTCGAACGTCTCAGCAGCTCAACAGACTCGAACGTCTCAGCAGCTCAACAGACTCGAACGTCTCAGCAGCTCAACAGACTCGAACGTCTCAACAGCTCAACAGACTCGAATGTCTCAGCAGTTCAACAAACTCGAACATCTCCATAGACTCAGCAAACTCAAACACCTAAAAACGTTCAGCTTCTCACACCCGATCACCTTCAAAATTCATAACCCTTTCAAGCCTTGATCATCTTACAGACCCGAGCGTCTCACAGACTCCGTCCTCTCAATATTTTAAATGTCTCACAGACCCGAGTGTCTCACAGACTTTTTGCACCTCAAACTTCAAAATAAACCCGACGATTTGTCAAACCTCACAAAATGACCACAAAACCTCTTTGACCCCTCAAAGACCCAAAAGGTCAAAATCGCAATTCCTTCAAAACCCCAAAACTCTCAAACCTCCAAAAAAAAAACCCTGAACTACGTAAGGTCTGATCTCAGCAGGGAGTTGAGTACGTAGGCAGCCCATCTAGGGTGCGACCCCTTTCCAAATAAAAAACCCCTTCCCCCCTCTAAGGTGTTCTTCATACCTCTCGAAACTCTCAACCCTTCAACCAAACTAACTCCAAGACCAGCCTATTCCCAAATCTTCATTCTATACTCATCCGAATTCACTATCTCCTCTTCTTGGTGCTGGCTTGGCAGAAAAGCTCGCCTCATCCACTCTTATTCTCTCTCTCCTCACCCTAATCTTATCCCTGGCTTTTAATGAATCTCTCTTTAATAAGGTTTTGAAAGAAGGCAATCCCGACAATTGGAGACCGAGGTTTCCTCGGGCACCAATCCGAAGTCGTGGTCGTTGCCACTTCTAAGGGGTGTAACCCAGTGCGAACCCACAACAGAATCTCTAGTATGATCAGATAAGTCCTATCCATAAGCAGCAAATTCAGAGTCAACTAACGGTTCTTAGAACCCTCCTTCTCTTCCTTCCTAGTATCTTAGGTTAAACTAGGTGGCGACTCTAGTCAACTCCGCCTTATAGAGGCATAAGTCCGCGTGGAGCCCATTGAGAGCGGGTGTGGTGCTCGTTGGCATTCCCTTTAAGCTTTCTGGGAAAGACGGACGATTTAGTAGGTATTTGAGGGATGCCAGAATAACGGGTTTTCACCCTCCACAGAATGACAATTTCTAGGATCTAGGCTTCTTAGCCAGACCATATTTAGATAGACCCCCCTCATACCGAAAAATCACCCTCCACACCATGAAACATTCTCGCATGGCTTATCTCTTACAGGCAATATATGTTGCTAGGAATAAGGCCAGGCACAAAAGTGATAGCTCATGGTGGTTTTTGATTGAAGAAAGCAAGGACTTTATTGAGGCTTACCAATTTGTTATGCGATAGATCAATGCAACTACAAAATCTAAAAGTTGGTGCCCCTTCCTCTAGCTATATCAAAATCAGTAGCTTGTTTAGTAAAAGATCAAATGGTCCTCCCCGGGTTGTTTTCTTTGTGAATCGGATGACATCCCAACGTCGGTTTTAAAAAGAAGAATGAGTAGCACTTGCAATGTGCACTTGGCAAGTATTATTACTAAAATTGCAATGGAACTTGCACTTAGTGTAGGTAGCCTTTTTTTAATAACTTGCAGGAGTGGATCCTGAAACCGAGTATCTAATCCTAGTCCAATCCGATTTGCCTTATTATCCTACATTACCTGGTTTCGATCACAAATCTCGTAAAAGAGAGAGAGAGAGAGGGAGCCTTTTGTTAGAGTCAAGCTTAAGTCTGATTGTCCAATGAAGTGTGTCTTATTTCATGGGGGTACACCCCTATTTATAGTATTTTTGGGCCTGGTCTTATGCTGCCAGCCTGTATTACATGTATAAGTACAGTTTTGCCCTCCTCTAACATCTTTGACCGACCATAGATGGCCGGCCATACTACACTTTGCCTCGCCTAAGTCCTACTTTCATCCGGCCGGAGACGGTCGGATGCCTTATGTGCTTCTTTTTCCATCCGGCTAGAAGCGGCCGGATGCTCCATGCGTCTTGTTTGGCTTGGTACCATTTCTTCCCTTCTCATCAGTCCCACAAGTTCTATCTTTCTAAATTTTCGGTGAAGAAAATAGAACTTCTGTGTCTTGTGCTTCGGCGAAAAATTTTGCGGCTGCGGTCAACTCTAAGGTTCTTTGGCCTACCCGTGCTTCGTCTTTTCCTCATCCCAGTCCCACAAGTTCTTTTTCTTCATATCTGGAGAGAAAGAACTTCTTATAGGTCATGTGCGAAGCTTGTGACTTGAACCTGTTCTGTACTGTTCTTTTCGAATTTTCTCGCATGTTTTTAATGTAGAATACGTAGGGTCCCTCCTTTGACTAATCGTCGGAATCGCCTTTTAGCAAGCGTGTGGCCCTTTCTTTTTCCTGTAAAAAGGTATTATTCATTTGAGCGGGAGAAAACTCTCCTTTAAAGTCTGAGTTTTTTAGCTTCCTTCTCTTTCCTCCTCCGCCCTCTTGCTTTCATTGTCTTCTTCTCTCGCCATTTTGTTATACCCAAAAATTTGACCTCCCTGGTTAGGGTCTACGAGATTTTGGTGTTGTGAGAGGCATTTCAATCAAGAAATGAGAGATCCCGGCTCAATCGGCGCATTCCAGGACATGAGAAGCAGCTCCGTCATGGTCAGGGGCGTTTTTGTAATTTTTAAAGCTCCTAAGACCTCCTATAAGCTTTCTCTCTCCTCCAAAGGATGCCCAAATCAGCTTGAAACGCTTTGATATTTTAACCCATGGTAGAGGATGACATTCTAAGCATAATGGCGTTGGAATTTTGATTTTTCGAATTTCCAATAATTTTCTAGCAATTTCTGACTGAATCTGACAAGAAATTCAATTTAAAAATATTCCAACATTTAAAAAATCCGATTCCACCTCAGAAAATTCCTAATTTCCATCCTTGACACGTGGTTAAAATTTCACAGCAAAATTCCTTTGGAAAGTCATTTAATTAAAATATCAAAAAATCTTACTTTTACTAGATTTTCTTTATCTTTAATAAAGTCTATATAAGGGGATAGGTTTTTTGATAAAATCAGAACCTCATATGCTCAAGAACCCTAGGGAGTCAGAAAACACAGCCTCCTCTCTCTCTCACGTTTTCCAACACCCGGCCACCCAAATCATACCGAAAATCCCCCGAAATCACCATCTAAACACGTTTTCCAATCCCCAAAGCACCAATAATCATCAAAACCCCACAAAACATCACCAAAACGTGAAGAACAGCAAGAACAACCAACAACCAGAAGCTTGGTTCGAAATCCTTTCAGGTCTGCCATCAACTGATCACTCGACGAATCCCGGTGTGAAGAATCATCGTGAATCCGAAGGTAAAACAGGTAGAAATTTCACTTTCCTAACTCCCCACGATATTATCAGTCTTGCCTCAAAATTTGGGCTTAAACTAACTCTTTTTCGCTTATGTATCGTTAATTGTTTCAGCTACTGCCTTGTTACTTGTTTGCTAAGTTTCGTATTAATTTTGATGTCAAATTGAGTTCTTTCAATTACTAACGTATTTAAAATCTTTCAGGCTACACACCCATAAAATTTGAGCTCAAAACACCCTCGGGAACCATCGAAAACCCACTGTCCGTGGGCTGTCCGTGACCTCGGACTCATTGTCTGGGACCACGGACGGGTTGTCCATGACCACGGACACCCACGGACGGTGGCGGGATTTTATATTTTTTCAATTTTTTCAAATTTAAGGGTTTCTGTCAACACATGTCCGGGCCCACGGACACCCTGTCCGTGGCCTCGGACTTTTCAAGTTCGCGTTTTTATTTTAGTTCTGTTTTTGAAATCACTGAATTCAACTGGGGTCCGTGGTCTTGGACATTAGGTCTGTGGCTACGGACGTAATTAAAATTTGACCTAATCCTGCCTCCGAAACCCTAGTTTAGGTAACTTTCAATTTCACTTTAATTTTCTGTCAAAAAACGTTAAAAAATAAAAAAACAGAAGCGCGCACCTAGGTTAAAAACAACTTTGTAGGAAGCCGTAAATAATCCAAGTAGGGGAAAAATGACCTAGGAAGGGTAATGAAAGTAATTTGAACCCTAATTAAGTCGAATATCAAGCCCCCAAACCCGAACTCTCCTTTCCTAATTTGATCTAGGTTAACATTAGGTGGCGACTCATAATAGGTTCCAGTGAGCTAGCTTAGGTTTTAATAATTATTGTTATATGACATAGTTATTAATCCTAGGTTATAAGAGGACCTAAAACCCGATTAGATCCTAATCCTAATCAACTTTAATCAACATAGGATAGGGTTTAAAATCGAGGCTTACAGACTGGCGACTCTGCTGGGGACAAATTCTTAATATTAACTTGTTTAATTTTAAGAAAGAGGGCTTAACTTGAAAAATGATTATTTACGGCTTTTATTACATTGTTTGTTTACTTTTGTGTGCAATTTAAATTTCTGTACCTTTGCATAATATGAGAGCGAGGGTCCACATAAACCAATTTCACCTCAGGACCCGTTTGAGGGTCCCCTGTCAGGGACTCACACCTTTTAGGTGATGTGAATAAGTGGGGGAAAAGAGGAGGGTGTCATCTAACCACACCCCCTTAATACCTGGGCTTTAGCCCCAAGCATCTTCCTGGCAGTACCCTTACCTAGCCCATTGTTTGGTCAATCAAAGACCCAACCGTAGACGCACACCTTCAGGTGATGTGAAAAAAGTGGGGAAGCCCAAAGAGAATAGCGTGCAAGCCCTATTCCTTTGTGGTGACCTGGGCTAGCGCCCCAAGCACCTCTCCGGATTGATCCATACCCATTAATCAAGGTCGTCGGGTGAGGACATTTTGAATTTGTGTGGAACCTTGTCTGCTCTAGTGATTGGCCCATGACTAGACTTAGAACGGATAGGGAATCATCCCACAGTTGGCCCAACCCAGTTTGAAGTCTCAGTTGTTTGTGGCCTATACGCAAAGTTGAGTGCTGATTGATATCCTGTATGTGTTTTCTTGATAAAAACAGAAGAAGGAGTCCATGACCCACTGCTTCGAATTCATCAAGTCCTGTAACAGAACTATGAAAGATGTATTCATTTGGTCAAAGAAGGTAAATAAGTTGTCTATCCTCCACACTCTAGCATATCTATCCCAGACACGATTGCATGGAGATTTCCTGAGAGCAGCTATTAACCATTGGGATCCGGTTGAGCATCTTTTCAAGTTTGGAGATAACGAGCTAACTTTGCTACCTGAGGAATTTGACGCACTTCTAGGGGCCAATACCCTAGCTAGCCCAGTAGTACCGAACTTGACACCCTCACCGATCGAGGCCCATTCCCATTTACTGGGGCTAAGTCCGACCCAGTTGCTAGGAATGGTAGGGCCCGAGGGATTGCCGGTGGAAACTCTTTCAGACTTCGTTACCTCTGAGCACAAGAGGAACTTTCTCGATCTCGCATTGCTGGCAATCTACCTCTTCAGAACCCCATACATGGCTATACACCGAAAAGTTTTCCCTTTGCTTCTACAGGTTCGAGCTGGTTTCGCCTTGGGACCATTGATAGTCGCACAGATTATTCAGAGTCTGGATTCATGGCCCAAGTCAAAGGATACCCCTTACTTCTTCGAAGGAAGCATTTATCTTCTGCAAGTATGGCTTCTCGAGCGGCTCAAGCTGATTCCTGAGTATAACCAAACGTTCATGATCCAGCATCTCCCTAGAAGGCGTGCCCCCGAGGAGCCGGTTGATGGATGGCCGGCCTTTTTGAACTCCATACGGTAGGGACATCAAATCCGATGGACGGTCTCAGCTTGGAAAATTGAAGGAGTTCGAATGTGTGGAGGTTACTACGGAGGAATCTCGTTACCCGGTTTTGAGAGTTTTCATGTCATCCACCCGTGGCGTTCCAGCCGTCAGATTGGGCGATCCCAGAGCCGACCCAAGGGTTCGTTATATGAAGCGCCAAGGAAAGCATACGATCATGAGGCTCTTCATGCGATTATGATGGATCGACTTGAAGGGGAGGTTCAAGTGGTGAAGCCCCTGACACCTGAAGACTTGGAGCTCTCAGCAAGTTATCGGAAATGGCTATACGGTCGAAAGGAGGAGGTAGATGCATTCAAACAAAAAAATGAGGGGGTAGCCAAGCCAAGAGTTGCCAAGACACTAGTAGAAAAAATGTTTTTAACCACGGTTATTTTGCCTATATACCACGGTTAGGAACCGTGGTTTATGCTTGTGTGGTATATAGAAAATTTCCTATATACCACGGTTGAAAACCGTCGTTTAAAAGAAGACTATATACCACGGTTTGCAAATAACCGTCATTTAAGACCGTTTTTTGACGCAGTCCTCACCGGTTATAAACGATGGTTAAGTTCAGAACAGTGGTATAAAGTCATTTTATACGACGGTTAAATGTCAAAACCGTGGTATATTATCTATAGAATCAACGAATAAACCACGGTTATACATATAACCGTGGTTTATAGTCTATGAACTCTTTTTCAAAATCGCCAGCGATTTAGTGGCGTCGCTTCACAAATCTCAAACAGAGAAACAAAAGAGAATGAAGAGGCTATAGAACATGTATGTCCCTTGTTTGCAATTTAGGGTTGCAAAATAATGAGTGAAGAACTCTGGCGTAGTATGTTCCTTGTTCGCGGTGGGTTGCAAAATTACCGTGAGAAGAATGAAGAATGGAGGCCATGTTCCTTGTTTGCCGGTTATGGTTGCGAAAATTGCACTGAGTGGAGATGACGTAGAGCATGTGTTCCTTGTTCTAGTTGTAAGGTGCAAAAAATACCGAAAAACAAGAGAATGAGTGAGGATGGAGCATGTTCCTTGTGCGCCGGTGAGGGTTGCAAAAATTACCGTGAACTTGTAGAGAATGAAGAAGAGTTGCAGAGCATGTTCGTCGGTTGGGTTCCAAAATTACTGTGAGGTTGAAGAGAATGAAGAAGAGTTGCAGAGCATGTTCATCGGTTTGGGTTCCAAAATTACCGTGACATTGAAGAGAATGAAGAAGAAGAGTTGGAGATTTTCGTCGGTTTGGGTTCCAAAATTTGCGTGAGAATATAAGAGAATAGATAGAAAGAGCCGCGTTAAATTTGGGCCGAAAATTAAAAATCCCGCATAGACTATATACCACAGTTGACAAAAAAACCGTGGTTTAATATAGTAAGATGTGCAATATAAATGACGGTTGCCTAGGAACCGTGGTATATAGGTACCCTATATACGACGGTTCCCAAAGAACCGTGGTATATTCACTCTGGCATGTACTATATACCACGGTTGCCCGGAAAACCGTGGTATATCAGTAACCTATATACGACGGTTCTCCAAAAACCGTCGTATATGCACTATGGCGTGTACCTTAAATGACGGTTTCTATGAAAACCATGGTTTATAAACTTTAAACCACGGTTTTCCTTTTAACCGTGGTTTAAACGCCGTCATTAAAAACATTTTTTCTACTAGTGAGAGGAAGATTGCATTTTAGACATTTAATCCTAGGCATTTTCTGTTTTCTTAGAACTCTATAAATTGTACTTCTTTTAATTTCGAGATGAATAAAGAGAATATTTTGTTTTGCTTAGTCTTCTTTTAAATTAATCAATCAATTTTTGGAAAAAAGAGGAAAAAAAATGGGCGTCCGTGACCCCGGACGCGACGTCTGTGGCCCCGGACGTTGACTCGGACACGTCTGTTTGACCACCAAACGGTGTCGTTTCGATTAGTGGTTTTACTCACCCGATTCAAATCGGGATTTCTCCCCAAATTCACTATTTTTGTTTCAACAAACTCCATTCTCAAACCCCTAACTTCTCTCCTCCGTATCTCACTCGTTTCTTGACCAAATCACTCCATTCCACCGCCATTTTGCTCACAAAACATTCCTCTTTCGATTCTAAGCATTTCCATACCAAGATCTCCCCATTTCGAGCACTTACGAGGGTGGAAACTCACGTCCGAAGTCCAGTCCGAGGCGGACCTTCGAGGACCAGATTTGTGTAGCTCTCAACTTCCAATCAGAAATCTTCTTCCACCATTGCATTTGGGTAAATTTTCTCTACATTTTTACTACTCATTTGTCCATTTTGGTGAAGAAACGAAGAAAAACAAAATTTGGAGCTAGGAAGAAGACGACAATGGTGGTTCTCGGGTCAAATTTTCAAAGTTTGATTTTTTAGTTTTTAAATGGCCAACTAGCTTTAAAAGGACATTTTAAAACGTGAAAAGTTTGTTTGGAAGGTTAAAACTGCTTGTAACTGCCAAGAGTCGCCCGTTTTAGTTTAGTGTGTTTTAAGTGCAAAATGAGGTTCGTCGCGTTTCTAGCTCGTGGAATGTTTAAAATTTGCATGAGTGGTAGATCCTAGGACTGATTATATGGTGTGGAGTGCATTTGAAAGCACGGGATTCATGAAAATTTAGGGGAAACTCTGCCAAAATTCTTGCAGAATTATATGTCTTTTATTTTTGTTGAATCCTTAGGCATATCATGGAAGGTCGCAGGAGTTCCCGTAGGGTAGCTGAGGCTGGGACATCAGGCTCTCAGCCACGTCGCAGGCGCCGCAGAGAGACATCCCCTACCTATGACCATACCCGCTTCAGAGGAGCTCGGTAGGAGCGCTGGTTTTATGAGAATCAGGATATTTCCATCCAGCAGGAGCGTCTCTTCAGCGATGAGGTAATCGCCACTTTCGATCTTGATCACCTGCTTCAGCACCTTCACTGGGTGGGGTTGCTTACCTGCCCGAGGAGTTACATCAGGGAGTTAGTCATAGAGTTCTACGCTAACTTGGACCAGGATGAGACCGGGGCCATTGTATCCTATGTGCGTGGTCAGCGCATCACTGTAGGCTTAGAGGATTTTGTGCACTTTTACGGCCTGCATCCTAGCGATCCTGAGCATAGAGGGTTCAAGATGATAGCAGCGTCAGAGAGTGAGGCACGCCAGTTTTATCTACAGCACTCCACCTTGTCAGAGCGGGTTCACTCTTCTACAAGGGATCAGCCGAGGAAGCAGGTGATCCTTCCCTCTGCTCTACCCACCGCTTTAGACAGGGTACTCCTGGAGGTTCTGTCCCATAACGTGATGCCAAAAGCACGCAATGATGTCTCTGCCCGCTATTGCTTCCTCATGAGATACATTCAGCACCCACCCGATTCAGAGGAGGGTTTGATCCCACTGTCGGTCTTAATGAGAGACCATCTGATGACGGCAGCTCGGGTTGGACGCCATGCTTTAGTCTACCCGAGTTTCATCCAGTGGCTATGCGAGTGCGCACAGGTCCTGATGGGGGATGACGATTGGGAGCCTCTATATCATACCTACACCATGGAGATGCTAAGGTGCCTTGGCTACTCAGCCGATCAGGGTTAGGCCTTCCCACAGCAGGCCAAAGTCTTTTCTCAGAGACCAGTCCGGCCCAGGCAGAGGCAGCAGGCACCGGAGCCCGAGGACATCCCACACCACGAGGACCCGTCAGGAGGATACACCTACCAGGGTGAGGGGTCGAGCTACATGGGCACCGAGTACCCTACACCACTCTCCTCCTACTACGCCCTACCGCCTCCACCACCGTAGCCGGCTATGCTTGAGAGCTTGCAGAGGGATATCAGATCTCTTCACATTACTCAGGGTCGTATGGAGCGTAGGCAGATACGCATGGAGGGCTGTATGGACGATTTCATGACTCATATGTACTCGGCCTTTCCACGTCCACCTCCTCCACAGCCGTAGTTTTAGGACTTCATATTTTCTCTATGTATTTTATGATTAGGATGCTGTCTTTTCTTTTAGCTGTATTGCCTAACATGAGCTCTCTTTCGATGTTTTTGTGCTTTGACATTTGCTGCATGTTTCGTTTAGTGTTATTCGAGAAATCTCTTGCATGTAGAAAATCATTGTCTGTTATTACAAGTTAGGTATGCGTCTTTGTTGTCAAAACAAGGTCAAAGAAAAATCATCTCATCATTCCATCCACCCTCGTCATAACCCTCATATGTGTCTCACCAATCCGCTTTCTCAACATTTCACCAAATACATAAAGCCAAAAATTTGTTGTTACAAAATCACCCTTCACAGGAATATCTCATCACCATTACACGCACAACCATCGTCCACAAATAACATGGGTATCCAAAAGGTTTGTTGAGTAAACCCCGCAGCAATACTGGGGGCAATCTGAGTTAAGGAACGATAACGTTTGTTTATTTTGTGCAAGCAAGTCCCTGAGTGAACATTTCGCGAGAGTGCCTTGAGCGGTAAAACCAAGAGCGAAAGAGCGTGTCATTTTTACACAACTCTAGAGAGGCTACATTCAATGGTGAGGTAAATGGCATGACTCCGATCGAAGGAGATAATTTGTAAATTTACGCTTAAACCTGTGAAAAGTAACAAAGAACAGATACACAACTATTAGGGATGACGAAGCACCTAGGTACAGCACCACACAACCAAAAAGCTTGTGAACCCTGACATTACACCCTAGGCACCCCCGCTGAGCTTTTCATGTATGACCTCTTTTACAACACTACAAGCTCCATGAACAAGCCAGCCAATGGTGAACAACCGACCCGGTGACCAAAGGAAGCAAGGAGCCCGACTTCCAGACAACAACTTCACAAGTCCAAAGAAGCAAAACTGCTACTAGCATGACAAAACGATCCGCAAATGGTCCCAAAGTGACACAGGATCCAATGAGCTAACATCAAAAACAACTCTCAAAGTTCAAAACCGGGAAACACAAGAACCCCGAAGGAAAAGAGATTTAAAGAAAGGCAAACCTGAAAAGCCTCGAAGAAATCTAAAATTGGAAAAAAAAGAGAAGATGCAAGGAACACTCCAAAAGTTCCAAGTCCCAAGTTCACAAGCGAAGTCATCACGAAGTAGCCGAACGACTTCAAGGCAAAGAAGACAAGTCCAAGAGACGGTGCAAGTTGCAGCTTTAGTCATCCTTAAAGCTCCACATATCCTAAACATTCCTCCGTTATCCTGTTGTCATTCATCACACCCCATAGCCACGTTATAAGCTCAAAAGACTTCCGACTTAGTAGTTGTGTATCCAATCATGTGAAAGTAACAGGTTGAATGCGTAAATCTAACAAATGTCAAATTCAATGGTTGAGAAGTTGTGACCGTAAGCGAGAAACGAGTGCAAACACCAAACACGTCGAGTGTAGGTTAGGAAGCACCACATCAAAACATAAGCCTTGACCCTGTAAGGATAAGACTTGTTCGCACGTTTAACCAAAGAAATACTGGGGGCAATCGATCGTTTCGATCGATTGCCATGAATTCTAGCTCAGATTGTCTTGAGGGAAAATACTGGGGGCAATTGTTGGTTCCAACAATTTTTGTGACAACGCCAATTGGAACCCAAAGCTCAAACATCACCACCACCGTCGTACATCACACAGGCCCGTCCTAAGCCCTACCTCCACATTTAAACATCCTCAGGCCCGTCCTAAGCCCTACCTCCACATCCAAACATTCACAGGCCCGTCCTAAGCCCTTCCTCCACATCAAATTCCCTCAGGCCCGTCTTAAGCCCTACCATCTCCAGGTTTGACATAAACCCTAATCCTTCTACATCCATTTAGACCCATCATACATTTTACTCACTTTCACTTAGAATAACCTTTAGGCTCGTCATAAGACCTAGACCCATCCTTTAGGCTCGTCATAAGACCTAGATCCATCCTTAGGCTCGTCGTAAGACCTAGGTCCATCCTTAGGCTCGTCATAAGACCTAGGTCCATCCTTAGGCTCGTCGTAAGACCTAGAACCATCCTTTAGGCTCGTCATAAGACCTAGTTGCATTCCCTTAGGCTCGTAGTAAGACCTAGCATTACCTTTTAGTTTACCCACTCTCGTCAAACACATTGCATTCATCTCATCCATATAGGCTCGTCATAAGACCTAGTTGCATTATCCAGGCGCGTCACAAGACCTGGCGACAGAAAGTTGGCGAGGTGATGGCAATAAATCCTCCTTTTGCGATGTCAACTTATTTTTGGGATCAACGAATGGTGGGCGAAGGCAATAAGTCCCCAGGGTTTTACCAGGAGTTATCCCTGCACACCGGCTTGGGGGCGATGGCAATAAGTCCACATTGGGTCCAGCCAGGAGCATTGGCACGGGTTTCGGTCCCCAGAAGCATCCGAGCATCATCAGCATCATCAGCATCATTAGCATTTCAGCATTCTTGCATTTGCATACCACACAGTTTTCACATCCCAGGTAGTCAACGCCTTAGAATCGCTTGACATTGCTTTATTTCATTTATTACAGGTAGTCAATGCCTTAGAACGCTTGACATTATTCATTTTCACCTAGGTAGTCAGCGCCTTAGAATAGCTTGACACATTTTCACTTACAGGTAGTCAGTGCCTTAGAATAGCTGACAACATTTTATTGCTTAGGTAGTCGCGCTCCGAATAGCTGGACGTAGTCAACGCGGTTTCGGACAACGGAGGATTTTGTGGTATCCAAAATTTTGGGGCATCACTCAAGCATCAACCAGACTTTTCTCATCCACTACAAAGTCTAGTTGACGGGGGCAATCTTATACCAAATTTTGACCCTCTGGTTAGGTCTACGAGATTTTGGTGTTGTGAGAGGCATTTCAATCAAGAAGTGAGAGATCCCGGCTCGATCGGCGCATTCCAGGACATGGGAAGCAGCTCCGTCATGGTCAGGGGCGTTTTGTAATTTTTAAAGCTCCTAAGACCTCCTATAAGCTCTCTCTCCTCCAAAGGATGCCCAAATCAGCTGAAACGTTTGATATTTTAACCCATGGTAGAGGATGACATTCTAAGCATAATGGCGTTGGAATTTTGATTTTTCGAATTTCCAATAATTTTCTAGCAATTTCTGACTGAATCTGACGAGAAATTCAATTTAAAAATATTCCAACATTTAAAAAATCCGATTCCACCTCAGAAAATTCATAATTTCCATCCTTGACATGTGGTTAAAATTTCACAGCAAAATTCCTTTGGGAAGTCATTTAATTAAAATATCAAAAAATCTTACTTTTACTAGATTTTCTTTATCTTTAAGAAAGTCTATATAAGGGGATAGGTTTTTTGATAAAATCAGAACCTCATATGCTCAAGAACCCTAGGGAGTCAGAAAACACGGCCTCCTCTCTCTCTCTCACACGTTTTCCAACACCCGGCCACCCAAATCATACCGAAAATCCCCCGAAATCACCATCTAAACACGTTTTCCAATCCCCAAAGCACCAATAATCATCAAAACCCCACAAAAACATCACCAAAACGTGAAGAACAGCAAGAACAACCAACAACCAGAAGCTTGGTTCGAAATCCTTTCGAGTCTGCCATCAACGGAGCACTCGACGAATCCCGGTGTGAAGAATCATCGTGAATCCGAAGGTAAAACAGGTAGAAATTTCACTTTCCTAACTCCCCACAATATTATCAGTCTTGCCTCAAAATTTGGGCTTAAACTAACTCTTTTTCGCTTCTGTATCGTTAATTGTTTCAGCTACTGCCTTGTTACTTGTTTGCTAAGTTTCGTATTAATTTTGATGTCAAATTGATTTCTTTCAATTACTAACGTGTTTAAAATCTTTCAGGCTACACACCCATAAAATTTGAGCTCAAAACACCCTCGCGAACCATCAAAAACCCACTGTCCGTGGGCTGTCCGTGACCTCGGACTCATTGTCCGGGACCACGGACGGGTTGTCCGTGACCACGGACACCCACGGACGGTGGCGGGATTTTATATTTTTTCAATTTTTTCAAATTTAAGGGTTTCTGTCAACACATGGCCGGGCCGACGGACACCCTGTCCGTGGCCCCGGACTTTTCAAGTTTGCGTTTTTATTTTAGTTCTGTTTTTGAAATCACTGAATTCAACTGGGGTCCGTGGTCTCGGACATTAGGTCCGTGGCTATGGACGTAATTAAATTTTGGCCTAATCCTGCCTCCAAAACCCTAGTTTAGGTAACTTTCAATTTCACTTTAATTTTCTGTCAAAAAACGTTAAAAAAAACAGAAGCGCGCACCTAGGTTAAAAACAACTTTGTAGAAAGCCGTAAATAAACCAAGTAGAGGAAAAACGACCTAGGAAGGGTAATGAAATTAATTTGAACCCTAATTAAGTCGAATATCAAGGCCCCGAACCCGAACTCTCCTTTCCTAATTTGATCTAGGTTAAAATTAGGTGGCGACTCATAATAGGTTCCAGTGAGCTAGCTTAGGTTTTAATAATTATTGTTATATGACATAGTTATTAATCCTAGGTTATAAGTGGACCTAAAACCCGATTAGATCCTAATCAACTTTAATCAACATAGGATAGGGTTTAAAATCGAGGCTCACACATTCTGCTATCGTGCTCTGTTTTTATTTTCGTTGCCGTTACTTTTTCGATTTCGTGCTAAATTCATCAATGTCTTCCTCTGCTGCAAAAAAAGAGTAAGGCTGCTGCGAATTTTTTGCCTGCCATCGAGGCGATTCAGGGCTCACGCTCCCCCAATGGTTTTCATCCCTCGCTCCTGAAATTCTTGAAGCCCTTTTTGTCTGGGCACGAGCCCTCTCCTTCTTCTCTTGATTTTTCCTCCCTTTGTGACTATCTTAGGGTTGTCGAAGCTCCACTTGGTACCCAGATTTACCTACCATCTCCCGATTCTCACCCCAATGACGACTTCGGCCTTGGGTATGTGGCTTACGCCAATTTTTTCCGCTCCGGCCTGACCATACCCCAACACCCCTTTGTCTTGGGATTTTTGCTTCGTCATTGCTGCTCTCTTGCCCATCTACATCTGAAGGCTATTTTGCATCTCCACGCCTTTGTCACTCTTTGTGAAGAAAACAAGATTCGGCTGGAGGGTACCGACTTTGCACGATTCTTCACGGTTAGGGTTGATCCAGACAGCCTAACCCTTATTGCGAAGGCCGGATACTCCCTTTTTTATTACAAGAAGGTTCATGAGTGGAGCTCGCGGTGGTTCGTCATCATTCCTCCGTCCGGCCGCTACCTGGGTGTCCCATATTGTGCCGAAGTCACCAAAGGTCAGTTGATCTGTCCCCTTACTCCTTCGGCCGAGCTGCCTATTTCGAAGATTCTGAGGGCACAAAATCGCAAACCACCGACTGTTGAGGCATTTTTTACAAATGCACGCTTATCTTCACTGAAGACCTATCACAGTAAGTGTTTCATTATTAGCACTAGTTTTGCTGTCTCTGTTGTTTCTCTTATTGCTTTGGTGTGTTGTACGTAGATTTCTTCCAGAAAGGAGATAAGATTGGTCCCTTCTATAGCTGGAACTTCATCACCTTCAAGAGTAGGGACGAAAAGATCAATTACTACAACACTGAATGCGGCTATCGATGCGGCTGAGCAGCTCTTGGGAGATGCTGCCCCTTCTACGTAGCGCTCTGGGCAAGAAGTCAGAGATGACCAAGCTGGCCAGTCGAAGAAAAAGAAAAGGTTGGAATCCCCTGAATGTACTAACGCTGGACTGCCAGGTACATGGCACGTGAGTCCCGAGTCTGGGCGCCGTATCTTTCTTCCCCTCACTCCTGGTTCGGGTCTAGGCCTTGGTTCTCACCCGGGGCGGGAGTCTGGTCATCCGACCCCGATTTGCGAACAGTTTCCTGACTTGTCGAGTAACTTTTCTTCAGATCCTGCTCAAGAAAATACTCTGGAGGCCACAGGACTCCGCACTGACCTTCCGGCCAAACAAGGTTTTGATCGATTCCTCCTTCTTTCGCGTTCCCTTGCTTTTTTTTAGTGCCCTTCTGTCCTTGGCTTTGTATGTACTTAGACCTTCTGGTAATGAAATTACGCCTGGTTTTTCATTACTGCGGCAGTGTCTGTTCCTGTTAAACATAGACTCAAGAAGAAGACTGCATCAAAACCAAAGGTTACGGTGCTAGAGGTATCAGGAGAGGAACAAACCTCCAGCAACCCTGAGGCTTCGGCTTCATTTTTTATTGACGTTGCTGCGGCCAAGGATGCGGCGCGGGAAAAGACAATGGAGTACCGCCCGGTGCCTGAAGATCCTGAACTTCGGAGCAAGCAAAGGGAGGACACTATGGCCTCCTCTTCCTCTCCCCCTTCTCCTGCTCAGGAGTCTTTCACCGGTCCCTCCCAAAAGGAACCATCATGGGCACCCTCTTCCTCTAATCTCCTGCGAATCCGCCACGTATTCTGCTGTCTGGAAGGAGGCAATAAAGAGATCCGGTCATCAAGACGGGATCTTCGCTCCTCCGGCAACCGTCACTGCTACTAAGGAAATGTTGCGGATGGGAGATGGGGGGCAGATGCCATTATGCTGCACTCACTCCCAATAAAAGATGTGTTTGACTTCATGTGGGAGGGCATCCTTCGGGTTGGCGTACACTCCTTTTAAGTATCCTTCTTTATGTTCCTTTCTTGATTTGTTTTGCTTTCCTCTTAATTTTGTGAACTGTGCTGCTTGTTTTAGGTGATGTCCATAGCCCAAAGTGCTGAGGTTCACTCCGGTAACCTCCAGTCCAGGCTCCACTATGAGGAGAGCCGAGCCGATAATGCTCTAGAGGAACTGAAGCGGAGCCGCTCCTCTCACGATGCTTATATCGACCAGATTCACTATGAGATTGATCTCAAGGTGAAGGAGAGGACTGAGGCAATAAACAAGGATCTACGGCTATCTCGGCAGGAATGCGTCCGTCAGCGTGATGAATATGAGCTGCAACTGAAGAATCTTCGAGAAGAAAACCTTTCTCTAAAAGGCCAGATCCTGCAAGCTGATGAAACTTTGAGGCATGAAACCATCTTGCTTTTGTAAAAGATGAGCTGGCTCGGGCCTTCTCCGACCTAGACGTTTTGCTGAATCAGGTGCGTTCTGCTCACTGGAATGAGGTAGCTTCCCTCCAGGCCGACAAGACTTTTTTCTATGAAGAGAGGAACTCTTTTAAGCAGGAAGTCGAGGCACTCGAGCTGGAGAAGCAGGCTCTTAAACAAGAAAATGAGACCCTTGTAGAGGAAAAGGGAAAGCTTATTCAGGAGCTTAACTGCTCGTCAGAGGAAAAGGCCGCACTGGAAGAGCAATCAAAGACTTCTTTCGAACAAGAGAAGCAGTCTCTACTTCGGGATTGCTCTACTTTAGAAGAGGAGAAGAAGGCCCTTGCTGCAGAAAAAACTACCTTGACAAGTGAGAAAACCAGGCTGGAAGAGAGGGTGAAAGACTTGGAGAAAGCCATGTCTCGCCTCTAAGTTGAGAATGTTGAGTCGTCGAACCAAGGTAAACCTTCAGATCTCAATTTTTTCGTTTCTTCCTTTTCCTCCCTTTATTTTTTACCTTTCTTGTGTTCCGGTCAGGTTTGAGCTCTGCCAATCTTCTGAAGCATGTCCGGAAGCTGAATGATCGGGTAAACAGTGCTAAAGAGGAGCTTTCTCTAGCCAATGCTCAACGTGACAAATATCAAGCCCAGGTCCTGACCCTTGAGTCCCAAGTGGCTAAGCTCATGTCGTTTTCACGGCAATCTCAGGAGGAGATATAGAAGCAAGGCACGATTAATGCTCATCTTAAGGAATCCTTCGCTTCTCAGTGCCACAGGATAGTCGATATCTGCCAACAGATTATCTCGGAGCACTTTCTTGAGAAAGGGGAGGTATTGGACGATGATTTGTACAACAGGCTGGAGTTCAAAGCTGTTGCCCAGAAGTCTAACTTCTTCGAGGAGCTCGAGAGATTCTGCCGCAATCCTGGAGAGACATGCTTTGGCCCTGGCCAAGCCTCCTTTCTTCCGGCTGGAAGTAACATCCAGCCATCCGCCGGAGGGGTGCAACGTATTTCTAGGAGATCCAAATCTTCTAAAAGCGTGGCTGGTAGTGGCGATAAGTTAGCTGCAGAAAAATAGAATTGGGGTTTTTTTTATTTTTAGAGGTTTTTTTTGGCATGTATCTTTTGTGTTTGCCGAATTTTTTGTAATGATTACACTCTTGTAATTGTTTTTACCCCACTCTTGGGAGGAATACAAGTTATACTTTTTACAATCTTTGTTAACTTGTCTGCCGGAGCCGCCGGTCTCTTATTGTGCTTTTGTCTCCTCTTTTTTTTTAGCCAATCTGTCTATTACTATGGTATTCTCCTTTTTTTTCTTGAATGACGCACATATGGTTATCTTATGCAAGTTTTGTCAGTTAAGTGTTTACCCTTATAACATAAAAAGCTTGCGGTTATTAACCGAACCTTTCTTTTTGCCGAGTCTTTTCTTTTCAAAGTATGACTGCCTGCGGTTTTTTGGCCGGATTTTTCTTTCAAGGCATGATAGCCTGCGGCTCGTTGGCCGGTGCTTACTTTCAAGGCATGATAGCCTGCGGCTCGTTGGACGGTGCTTACTTTCAAGGCATGATAGCCTGCGGCTCGTTGGCCGGTGCTTACTTTCAAGGCATGATAACCTGTGGCTCGTTGGCCGGTGCTTACTTTCAAGGCATGATAGCCTGTGGCTCGTTCGCCGGTGCTTACTTTCAAGGCATGATAGCCTGCGGCTCGTTGGCCGGTGCTTACTTTCAAGGCATGATAGCCTGCGGCTCGTTGGCCAGTGCTTACTTTCAAGGCATGATAGTCTGCGGCTCGTTGGCCGGTGCTTACTTTCAAGGCATGATAGCCTGTGGCTCGTTGGCTGGTGCTTACTTTCAAGGCATGATAGTCTGCGGCTCGTTGGCTGGTGCTTACTTTCAAGGCATGATAGCCTGTGGCTCGTTGGCCGGTGATTTCTTTTGCACTTTTTCAAAAAATAATACCTTTTTATTGAAGAATCATAAATTTTACACATAGAATTTTTTTAAACATTCCCTATGCCAAGAATGTGGCAATTCGTACACTTCACCATTTTTTAGGCGGTATGAAGCTCGTCCCGTCTTTTGGTGTATGATGTACGGTCCTTCCCATTGGGGCTCTAGCTTCTTAGGCTGCTTAACTTCTCGGAGAACCAACTCTCCTGGAGCAAAACTTCGCTCTTTTATACTTTGGTTGAAATATCGCTCTACCTTGGATTTATCTTTCACCATCCTTATTGTGGCGGCCACCCTAGTTTCCTCGAGGAGGTCTAGATGGTCCTGTATTCCCTAATCGTTGACTTCTTCGTCATACGATTCCCACCTTACTGATGGTACCATAATTTCTGCCAGAATGACAGCCTCTAAACCATATGTTAGTCTGTAGGGTGTTTCTCCTGTCGGCCCTCTTTCTGTTGTTCTGTATGACCAGAGGACCTGGGGTAACAACTCTGCCCACTTTCCCTTTCTTTCATCGAGTTTTTTCTTTATTGCCTTTACTATCTGACCATTCACATTCTCAACTTGCCCATTTGCCTGGGGGTGAGCCACCGCTACGAACCTTAAGTCGATCTTCCATTCTTCACAGAATTCCCGGAAGCTTTCGCAATTGAATTGCGTTCCGTTATCAGTTATTATTGCCTTTGGTATGCCAAACCTGCATACCACATATTTCCAAATGAATTCTTGTGATTTTCTAGCTGTGATGGAGATAGTGGGCATTGCCTCGACCCACTTTGTGAAATAGTTGATGGCGACATATATGAACTTGAACCTCCCTGGTGAAGCTTCTGGGAATGGTCCCACAATATCTAATCCCCACATAGCAAAGGGGATTGGGCAGAGGATAGATTTTCGTTCCACCGGAGGATTGTGTATTTTGTTTCCGTGTTCTTGGTACTTAAGACACTTTTGTATATATTCTTTGCAATGTTCCATCATTTTTGGCCAAAAGTATCCGAGCCTCAAGATTTTGTGCGTTGTGGTTCTTTCTCCTTGATGGTTTCCATAGAGCCCATCATGCACCTCTTTTATTAGTTTTGCCCCTTCGGCCACGGTAACACATTTCAGTGCTGGCCTTGCAAAAGATCGCTTATATAGCTGGTTATTCTCAATGAAAAAGGATGCAGCCCGCCTTTTTATTATCATGGCCTCCTTTTCTTCTTCCGGCAACTTTCCTTGTCATATGTAATCTATGATTGGAGTCATCCAAGATTCTTTGTTGTCACTCGATTCTACCGTAAATACTTGAGCCTCATCTATGCTTGACGCAGTTTTGACTTCTAGCTATATTTCATTGGGTACTTTTTCGGCCATACTTGCTAATTTTGCCAAGGCATCAGCCTCGACGTTCTCCTTGCGAGGAAGGTGTTTTAGCTCACATTTTTGGAAATTTGTTTTTAGCTCCTGGACTTTGAGCAAGTACCTCCATAGCTTTTCCTCTTTGACTTCATAGATGTTGTCGTTTTGTCTTGCTACCAACATAGAATCTGAGTATACTTCTAATTCTGTGAAAAGTAAAATTTTATAAGCTTTATTTCCAA
The DNA here is from genome assembly GCA_023374045.1 of Limonium bicolor. NCBI lineage: Eukaryota > Viridiplantae > Streptophyta > Magnoliopsida > Caryophyllales > Plumbaginaceae > Limonium > Limonium bicolor. The sequence goes on from CM041781.1 coordinate 62,558,579, forward strand.
CAGGAATTTATAGGAAGGAAAGAATAGAGAGGGTATCCGTCACAGTTCTTAATCCTAGGGGTGATGGCCTGAGCCCTGAACCCAACTGACCACAAGGAACTCATGTTGTGGAGGTCGCCAAGTGTTACTCAATGCAAGGGATGACTTGGAAGCGGGGCTTGTCGAGTTAGCATGTGGGTGTCTTGGAGCTACGCATATCAAGATGCGGGCTGCGTTACTGAGAGCTGGCCGTGACGCGCGGGAGACAAGTGATGGGTCCGGGACCGTGACACTTGGTCAAAACGCTGAGGTAACCTGACGAGGTTATGCAAGTAATGAGTCTGGGACTCAGGTACTTGGCAGTGAGCTAGGCTCACCTTGAATGCAAGTGGGTGTGACCGGTCTTTGTGACTGGGGTTTGACTAGTGACGGTTGGTCCCTGGGGGATCATGCAAGTCACATGCAAAGCCAAGTTGACAGGGTGTCATGAGCAAGAACAAGTAAAGGAGATGCACAAGCAAGGTTGCCATCAACCCAAGTGTTTCTGTGGCTTAGTCTTGACTGGGTTAAGACAAGCTTACAGCGGGGCCAAGTTAGCTTTGACAAGCACGGCATCCTAAGACACGGCGCTGCAGTGCTGGGCACGGGCGTTGGCTGTGACTAGGCGCGCGGGGCACGTCGAGTAACTAGGGGCCACGACACGGTGACAACGCTAAGGACATGTCTAGGGCGCTGGGTGATGCCAGGCCAAGACATGGGCCATGAGCTTGTCTACGGGTGTGTCGAGATGTGCGGGCGATGCCAAGGTGCTAGCGCTGGGCGCTAAGGACACGCTTGGGCAGGAGCGCCGCGACGTCGAGACAAGGCATGAGCACGCGTTGCCAAGACACGGGCGCTGGGCGCCAAGGTGTGCTTGGGCGCGCGGGGACTGCTGCAAGCGCTGGGCGCTAGGGCAGCAACGAGGCAACGGAGCACGGGCGCGCGCTGGGCGCTAGGCGCCGTGTCACCCGAGAAACCCTAGAAATTAGGGTTTGCCCGAAAGTCCTTGAAACTGAAATTCGGTTGCTATTTTTGTGCTCCATTCGGTTGAGATCTTCTCCCTGAATATCTCCATCGGTTAAGGAATGTTCTTGGCTAAATATATTGGCGGTTGCAAGTATGGTTAAGGGCTTCAGTAAAAATTGGATTTTTACTGGGGTTGTTATCGCATGTGATATTTACTGCGGTAAACTTTGGAGTTGCCTTAAGACTTTTACCTAAGTGGTTATAAGTCAAATTCGAACATGTGGGAATAATTCTAGCTGCTGGTTATCTTGTTAAGTGGTTGCGATTTTTGTGCAAAGGTGGTTAAAGTCCTTTCCACAATTTTAGGAAGTTGTTGGAGTGAATCTAGACACTCCTCACTTCTAAATAAAATCGGTCCCTTAAAGATAAAAGCTGGTTAGTTTTATTATGTGGGAAAGATAAATAAAAAGGAGATGGTTGAGATATTCTCTCCTCCTTGCGCAAGTAGTTAAGGGTGATTCCTAACTAACTTGATTTATTTATTTATCTATCCATGCGGTTAAGATATTGTTGGTGAGATAATTGTGGGCTGACTTGTTGTATTTAAATACATAAGGAGGCGGCACAATTATAGGAGAATGGTTATGGAATCGGTTGTGATCTTCCTTGGAGAGGAGGCGCCACAATTAGCTAACAAAAAGATAAAGCTATTTATCTTAAAGATAAATGAGCCTTTTATCTAGTAAGTTTGTTAGGATTTTAAGTTCTCTTCCTCCCTTATAAATACAAGGCGAGAAGGCTCTTAGAATCACAACACAAACCGAGTTTGTAAGCTAGAGAGAATCCATCGGTATCCATCTTTGATATCCATTTTCATCCATTGTTATACTCCTTATACTCACGCAACATAAAGAGAGGATTTGAGAAGAAAGGTTGGACCTTTGCTTCTAAATCAATACCGCAAGAGAGAAAGGAAAGAGCTTGGAGTTCTAATCCTTAATCCCACAAAAGAGTTCGAGTTGTTCAAGGCTAAAGACTCAACCTTTGCTAGAGTCCGGAGAGCAACGAAGTAGAGTTCCCTTCTTCCCTCTTTGTTCTCGGATTGGCGAGTGGTTGGAGTGCCAAAGGAACCATTGCTGAATTCACCGTGTTGTCCAGCTCCAAACCTACCAACGGGATTCTGGTGGTTAAGAGGTACACGGGTTCGAAGGTTAGCGAGTCAAACTGTGGGCGGTTTTGCATTCAAGTCCCTCTCCTTGTCCAGAGGCGCAAAGTGTAGTTGTGAGCAACGGGTGCAAAGTTGGTGACTTGGCTAGAACTGGATCAAAGGGAGTTGAGGCTGATCAACTTGGGCGCAAGTTGAGCCGGTCACGACGAATTTTATCGTGTGACAAGCGTGGTATCAGAGCTGCGTTCTTCCCAAGTGCAACAGTTGTGCAAAGATTCGACCTTTGCAGACGCCAGACAACCAGTGCCGCCACAACAAACCATAAAGGTGCGATTTTGATCACTTGTGTTCTTCCCTCTACATTGTGTTTCTCCTTCAAAGTCTCGACCTTTCCTTCAACAAAACTCAAAGATGAGACCAGCAAGCTGTTGTGGTGGTCATTTGAGGAATTTGCGTTGGAAGAAGTGGTTAGAAGAAGAGAGGGCCAAGCGCATGCAAAAAGGTGCAACCTTGACGCCTCCGAGTTCCTCTTCTGATGGCGAGACGGATGGTGACAAGAGACCAGTCTAAGGGGCAGTAAACCTCCCTTAGAAAGAGTGGTGAAGGCGGAAGAACAAGATCAAGACGTGGCTGGTTGTGGGGTTGGCAAAGCGCAAGCTGAGTGCGCAAGTGAGTCCTTCAAGCTGCAGGTCAGGTTTGCTTCGGTTATCCTCATACATCTCCTTCTCCAAAGCTTTATGATTCTAACAAGTTGAAGGGAGAAGAGGCTCGAGTCAAAGCCAAGGGTTTGAGTCCCAAGGGCATGGTGGAGTCACCAAGAGGAGAAGCCACCACAAGAAGAGTGGAGGTGTTTTCCATAGCGCACCATGGCAAGAGGTGACCAGGGCTGATGTTGGAGCAATAAAGGTGAGACCTTTGATTGTTGCCAAGCGAGGAGGTGACCAAGAGAAAGCAAGAACCGGCCGTGTGCAAAGAGGGGCAGAGTTGGAGATGGATTCTCTCGTAGCAGTCATGGTTCGTCAGCAGATGATGTTCATGATCAGGTACTATCTCGACCCAAACTTAAGCCTGAAATTGTTGTAAGGCCGAAAAGGACAGGTGGTCCTAAGATAGGGCATAGTGAAGCTCTTTCTGAAGTTGTTGGGTTCGATGATGTGTACAAAGAATACTTGGTTAAGTTGAGTAAGGGTGAGACCGAGGTGGATCTCAATGAGTGGTCTTCAGAGGAAGACTTACCCCTTGCAACCTTGTGGATGGTGGAACTAACAAAAGGCTAAGAGATTGGCAGATAGGAGAGGATGTTTCGCATGCAAAGGAAAGGGACACTTGATCAAAGATTGCCCTAAGTATGCGGCTAAGGGTAAGGAAGTGGTCCGGGATTTCCATTGGTGTGGACATGTTGATTTCGCTCCTAATGCTCCAGGAAGTAGGCTGCTGTACGTTGAGGTTTTGGTGAGTGAGCGGGCAAGATTTTTGGCTCTTGTTGATACCGGAGCAGAGATAAATCTTATGAGTCATCACCTAGCCACGGTACTTGGGCTGCCTATAAGCAAGGTCAGTGGACGAGCAGTGATTGTTGGTAACGGGAACCGGGAAGATATTCTTGGTGTTACCAGAGTTGACATCCAGCTTGGAGAGTGGTCGCACACAAGAGTTTAACTTGGTGGGCAGGACTACTAATCCTATGATCTTGGGAGCTCCATTCTTACTTGCTGCTGAAGCCGAAGTTATCCTCCACAAGAAGGGCATGAGAGTGTATGCCGACCAGCAGGCTAGATGGATTAAAGGCGTTGATCCTTCCCTTTATAATCCTTGGAATGCTCCTAGTCCGACACCAGCTCCTACTCCTCAGAGGGAGGTAGGACCGCCATTGAAGAAGGTGAAGATAGAGCCGCCTTCTCTCCTCATTCGATGCCTCAGAGTGATGAGACTTATGATCTTTTGTTCGGGGATGGTCCCTTATTTCTTGATGTTTGATTCGAGAAGTGTTTCTCATTTAAGTTGATTTTATTTTGGTTTGTTTCATTGTTGGATTGACGGTCGATCGCGACAATGTAAACTGGTTTTTCCCACTTAATGAATAAAGTAGTCTCCTTTTGTTTTACTTCGCATGTGTTTGTATTAAGCACTCACGGTGAGTGAGGGCAGTGTGTCCCCTAATTAATACAATGGGAGCATGGGAGTAAGATGAGGAGATGGTCTCCTCTAAGCTTGTAAAAATGAAATATTCATTAATCATAAGCTTGTAACCCTTATTTTGGAGGGGTTTGGGAAAAGGAGTTAGGAGGTAACCCAAGGACAGTTGGGGGAGCCTAACTATGCCAAAGGTGAGAAACAAGGAACAAGATCACGAGGCAAGGAGGCATGGCAAGGTGTGATGGAAAGAGCAAGGTATGGTCTAGTGATTCTAATTCTATATGGTTGTGTCGTTGAGGGCATGAGTTGGAATTAGAGGGGTGGTTGCCATGATCGTGACTAGCGAGTAGTCATGGATCCCGTGCATGGTGAAGCCCAAGGAAGCGGATCGAGGATCGAGGATCCAAGTGTCCCAGGATCCGGGACTTGTCGCACTACGATGGCGCGGTGTCAAAGACGAAGTCATGGTGCGCGAGGCGCTCCAAGGATCGATGGCATGGGCGTGCTGGGCGCGCAGAGCATCGACGAGGTTGACAAGGTCTTGACAAAGAAGGCGCGGGGTGCGAGACATTGGCGTGATCGAGCGCGAAGCGCAGGCGCAGGGCAGAAGGATTGGTTCGAGGCGATGCGGGCGCAAGGCTTGATGGGTGGTTGCGCTAGGCGCAAGGCACCAGGACACGCAATGTTGAGGTAAAATTCTAGATACTTTGTGAATTTGGTATTGCTTAACGTTATGCTTGTCTATGAGGTGATGTAGGATTCACAAAGATAGACAAAGGAGACGTTGAAGATACTAAAGATGGAAGAGTTGCCAAGCCGTATGAGGAGACTAGTGGAGAGTTTCCAAGATGATGGCCTTGCCCTTGAAGGCAAACTTTCATGGCTTACTAGGATGTGAATGGCCGAAGCTCTGGGAGTTGATGTCCATCCTATGTGGCAAGAGTTGTGCTCACTTTCCCCGGGGGATGAGTGTGTAGGCACAGAGGAAGCGTGGTAGGCATATGGCCATAAGATGTCACCAAGCGAATGGGCAAAGGTATGACGATACTCTTTGTGCTTAATTTAAGATTAAGCTAAGTTGTTTTGATGGTTGCTAGGCAAGAGCAACAAGGGGGCGTGAGGGCGCCACATCAACGACTTATGGGAAATACTTGGGGTTCGAGTCCCTGAGTCCAAGACCACTTGAGGCTTTGCGAGGACGCTAAAGCTTAGTTGGGGGAGAATGTCACAGTTCTTAATCCTAGGGGTGATGGCCTGAGCCCTGAACCCAACTGACCACAAGGAACTCATGTTGTGGAGGTCACCAAGTGTTACTCAATGCAAGGGATGACTTGGAAGCGGGGCTTGCCGAGTTAGCATGTGGGTGTCTTGGAGCTACGCATATCAAGATGCGGGCTGCGTTACTGAGAGCTGGCCGTGACGCGCGGGAGACAAGTGATGGGTCTGGGACCCTGGCACTTGGTCAAAACGCTGAGGTAACCTGACGAGGTTATGCAAGTAATGAGTCTGGGACTCAGGTACTTGGCAGTGAGCTAGGCTCACCTTGAATGCAAGTGGGTGTGACCGGTTTGTGACTGGGGTTTGACTAGTGACGGTTGGTCCCTGGGGGATCATGCAAGTCACATGCAAAGCCAATTGACAGGGTGTCATGAGCAAGAACAAGTAAAGGAGATGCACAAGCAAGGTTGCCATCAAACCCAAAGTGTTTCTGTGGCTTAGTCTTGACTGGGTTAAGACAAGCTTACAGCGGGGCCAAGTTAGCTTTGACAAGCACGGCATCCTAAGACACGGGCGCTGCAGTGCTGGGCACGGGCGTTGGCTGTGACTAGGTGCGCGGGGCAACGTCGAGTAACTAGGGGCCACGACACGGGACAACGCTAAGGACATGTCTAGGGGCGCTGGGTGATGCCAGGCCAAGACATGGGCCATGAGCTTGTCTACGGGTGTGTCGAGATGTGCGGGCGATGCCAAGGTGCTAGCGCTGGGCGCTAAGGACACGCTTGGGCAGGAGCGCCGCGACGTCGAGACAAGGCATGAGCACGCGTTGCCAAGACACGGGCGCTGGGCGCCAAGGTGTGCTTGGGCGCGCGGGGACTCGCTGCAAGCGCTGGGCGCTAGGGCAGCAACGAGGCAACGGAGCGGGCGCGCGCTGGGCGCTAGGCGCCGTGTCACCCGAGAAACCCTAGAATTAGGGTTTGCCCGAAAGTCCTTGAAACTGAAATTCGGTTGCTATTTTTGTGCTCCATTCGGTTGAGATCTTCTCCCCGAATATCTCCACCGTTTCAGGAATGTTCTTAGCTAAATATATTAGCGGTTGCAAGTATGGTTAAGGGCTTCAGTAAAAATTGGATTTTTACTGGGGTTGTTATCGCATGTGAATATTTACTGCGGTAAACTTTGGAGTTGCCTTAAGACTTTTACCTAAGTGGTTATAAGTCAAATTCGAACATGTGGGAATAATTCTAGCTGCTGGTTATTGTTAAGTGGTTGCGATTTTTGTGCAAAGGTGGTTAAAGTCCTTTCCACAATTTTAGGAAGTTGTTGGAGTGAATCTAGACACCCTCACTTCTAAATAAAATCGGTCCCTTAAAGATAAAAGCTGGTTAGTTTTATTATGTGGGAAAGATAAAAAAAGGAGATGGTTGAGATATTCTCTCCTCCTTGCGCAAGTAGTTAAGGGTGATTCCTAACTAACTTGATTTATTTATTTATTATCCATGCGGTTAAGATATTGTTGGTGAGATAATTGTGGGCTGACTTGTTGTATTTAAATACATAAGGAGGCGGCACAATTATAGGAGAATGGTTATGGAATCGGTTGTGATCTTCCTTGGAGAGGAGGCGCCACAATTATAGCTAACAAAAAGATAAAGCTATTTATCTTAAAGATAAATGAGCCTTTTATCTAGTAAGTTTGTTAGGATTTTAAGTTCTCTTCCTCCCTTATAAATACAAGGCGAGAAGGCTCTTAGAATCACAACACAAACCGAGTTTGTAAGCTAGAGAGAATCCATCGGTATCCATCATTGATATCCATTATCATCCATTGTTATACTCCTTATACTCACGCAACACAAAGAGAGGATTTGAGAAGAAAGGTTGGACCTTTGCTTCTAAATCAATACCGCAAGAGAGTAAGGAAAGAGCTTGGAGTTCTAATCCTTAATCCCACAAAAGAGTTCGAGTTGTTCAAGGCTAAAGACTCAACCTTTGCTAGAGCCAGAGAGCAACGAAGTAGAGTTCCCTTCTTCCCTCTTTGTTCTCGGATTGGCTAGTGGTTGGAGTGCCAAAGGAACCATTGCTGAATTCACCGTGTTGTCCAGCTCCAAACCTACCAACGGGATTCTGGTAGTTTAAGAGGTACACGGGTTCGAAGGTTAGCGAGTCAAACTGTGGGCGGTTTTGCATTCAAGTCCCTCTCCTTGTCCAAAGGCGCAAAGTGTGAAGTTGTGAGCAACGGGTGCACAAAGGTGTTGGCTTGGCTGGAACTGGATCAAAGGGAGTAGAGGCTGATCAACTTGGGCGTAAGTTGAGCCGGTCATAGCGACTAATTTGTCATGTGACAGTATCCTCCTATGGAACCTGTTGCCCCCAGGGCGGTAGCCACCTCCAAACCCTGGATAAGGGCTTCGTATTCAGCTTCGTTGTTGGTAATGTCAAAGTCTAGCCGGATGGCGTAGTTCAAGCTCTGTCCGTCCGGCGCTGGTACCACTATTCCAGCTCCTGCCCCATTTTTGCATCGGGCTCCATCAACTAAGATGATGTATGGATTCTGGGGTTGTCTCTCTTCCTTTGCATAGTTTGTTTCTGTTATGAAGTCTGCCAAGGCTTGGGCTTTAATCGTTGTTCTGGGCAAGAAGTGAATTTCATATTGTGTTAGCTCTACTGTCCAGCTCACCATCCGGCCGGAAGCATTTGGATTGTTCGCTATTTGCTTGAGAGGCCAATTGGTCCTGACAAAGTTCCGATGTGACTGAAAATAGGGCCGTAATTTCCTTGATGCCACTACTAATGCAAACAAGATTTTCTCTATGTTAGTATACCGTCCTTCTGTTGGGCTTAAAATTTTGCCTGTATAGTAGATTGGTACCTCCCTTTTCTCCTCCATGATCAAGACAGCTGCAACTGCCCAATCTGTCGTGGACAAATAAAGCTAGAGGTCTTGGCCAGGGGCAGGCACACCCAATTTAGTCAGATCCCGAAGCATTTCCTTGATCTTTTCAAACGTGTCTATACATTCTTGTCCCCACTGGAATTTGCTGTTCTTCCTTAGAATATTAAAGAATGGGATTGACTTTTCCTGAAGCTTGCAACAAAACCTGCTTAATGTTGTGAGTCTCCCGTTCAGGGCTTGGACATCCTTGATATTTTTTGGTGGGGAAAGGTTGAGAATTGCTTGACTTTTTTCTGGGTTGACTTCGATACCTCGCTGTCCAACAATGAAGCCAAGGAACCTTCCTTTAGTCACACCAAATACACACTTCTCCGGGTTTAGCTTGATTTGGTATTTGTCCAGAGTATCGAATGTTTCCTCCAAATCTTCCATGTGCTGCTCTTTTGATGGGCTCTTTACGACTATATCATCAACATAAGCTTCCACATTTCGGGTGAGTTGTTGACGAAATACCTTGTCAATCCTTCGCTAAAAGGTAGCCCCCACGTTTTTTAGGCCAAAAGGCATTACCCTGTAACAGAATGTTCCGGCTGAAGTGATAAAGGATGTTTTTTTCCGAATCCTCCTCTTTCATCATTATCTGATTATAGTTGGAGAATGCATCTAGAAAACTTAGCACAGAACTCTGAGCAGTTGAAACTACCAACCTATCTATTGATGGTAGGGGATAGAAATCTTTAGGACATGCCTTATTCAAGTCTGTGAAATCCACACACATTCTCCACTTTCCATTTGGTTTTTTTACCATGACAACGTTAGCCAGCCATCGTGGGCATGCTACCTCCCTGATGAATCCGGCTTTGAGGAGTTTTTGGACCTCCGTTCGTGCAACCAAATCTATTTCTTCCCCTATAACCCTTTTCCTTTGCCTGACTGCCGGATGCTTTGGGTTTACTCTGAGCTCATGCCGGATAACGCTTGGGTCTATTCCAGGCATTTAGTCCGTGCTCCAGGTGAATGTTGTCCTTCTTTTTTCCAGGAATCTCATTAAGTGAATTTGCTCTCCACTGTCAAACGCAGTTCCTATTTTAAAAAATTTAGAAGGGTCGGATTTTAAATGTACCTCTCTGGGGGGGTCTTGAGTTGTTTGACGTCCTTCCTTTTCTTGATTTGCCTCCGGGGAAAAAGGTAACTTCCCTT